>OX637876.1:4960000-5595136 GCA_951802675.2 Boloria euphrosyne
GCAATAGGAGATAGTAATGATACTTGTATTTTATTATAAAATTAATAATTAATAATTCCTAAATTCATTACGTATTAAATACCTTTATATTTAATCGAGGTACTCACACTGTTGAATAAATACTTCATTCAAATCGTATAATTCGATGATATTCCTAGTAGATACCAATGTACTCTGTGATGATATTCGAAATGGAACATTATTTATAATGCCATTTTTAACATTTGCACTATAGCTCTCTTAAGTTGGCGGGGGAAAATGAATTTTAAAATTTGTTTTTGCTAATTCGTTTGTCCGTCGTTAGTTCGTGATTGTTCAATTCAAAGTTATTGTTTTTTCGATGTTCGTTTTTGTATAAATAATTTTCAAAAATTTAATTTGAACTTAGCGCCGACAATTATAGTAACTAACCTTTTTTTTTTCTTTTTCAATCAATCTAAGCTAGTTATCGCTTGTCCGATCAAAAAAAATGTTTGTTCGATCTTACTTACGCTGCTAATGAATTTTTTATTAATATCATACTACTGCGCATGCGTGAACTCTCGACTGCTGCGCGGGCTATTTAAATCTCAGTCTCACCCAACAACAACAATAACAATAATAATATTGTTGTTGAGAAACGATAACTAGCTTAGATTGATTGAAAAAGAAAAAAAAGGTTAGTTATTATAATTGTCGGCACTAGGTTCAAATCAAATTTTGGAAATTATTTATAAAAAACGAAAATTGAACATATTGTTTGTTTGAATTTGATGGGACAATCACGAACTAACAACGTACAAACGAATTAGCAAAAAAAAAAAATTAAAAATTCATTTTCCCCCGCCAACTTAAGAGAGCTATGCACTATGCAAAGCCGACAGTCGCCATTATACTGCTGTCACAGAACAAAAATACTCTAGGAGACTGCTGTGCATGCGCAGTGTAGGCGTGAAGTGATGATTTGCTTATTAGATATAAAATAATTAATAATTGGGAATTAAATTGTTTTTATGATTGAACAATCACCAATAGTCGTCGAACAAACGATAATCAAAATTAAATAATCTGAACGATAAAAATAAAGAGATCTAATAAGGGTGTCCAACTTAAGGGTGAACATTTGTTTAATTAATTATAAATAAATAAAAGACGAACAAACAATTTTTACATTCGAACATTAACGAACAAACGACGAACAGATAAATAAAAATAAAAAATCTGAAAATCAAAACAAGTTGGGTCAAATTCAGTGAGCCTACTTCTTCTTAGTATTAGCAAAGTTAATGAAACATATAGTCAGCCAACGGATGTGTCTAGACAGAGCAATCGTGCGGGGTTTGCGAAGAAGGTAGCCGTACCGAGCTGCCATAAATTCCGCTCGGTACGTAAATCCAAATATTAATAGAATCAGTAAAGCTAGCTAACTAATTTGATTTGTTTTTAATATTTGTTTATTATAAAACTCGTCATATAATTCATTATTTAAATTATATATCATAATATTTATATATTACGTCATTCAATATTCTTTCATTTTATTCCTGGTACCTTTTATATAGTCATACTACGACATTGAGTTATAAAAGACTAGAGTAGCAATGTCTAACAAAAATATTGCAAAAAAACGTGTCAACTTACGAGTTTAAAGTCGTAGCTTTGAAACTGATACTTAAATATGTCAATACGATCAAATAATGTATGCTTGTCTCATTTTTTTCTAACGTCAAGTTATTACGTTGGAAAGAGACAAGACATTGTCATTGACAAACGGTCAGATGTTGTCATTAATCAACATAATTTCCCCAGAATGAATGAAGGTTTGATTTTTTTTCTTGCTGCACAAGGCTTGAATTAATTACTATGAAATATTGTTCGATGGATCTTTCAATAGATTTAAAGAATTAGAAAAGTTAATAAGGATGACTAGGTAGATTAGGATGATTAAAAAAATGCGTAAATGTATATTATATTTATATTATGTATTTCAAAACTGTAAAATCAAGGTGAAATAAGTAATAACTATTGTTACGTACTACGGGTTCGGGATCCGAAATTATAAGCGTTTTTGCACCAAAGCTGTTTTAATATTATTGTTTTATATTATAAAAAATTATATTATAAAAATTTATTTATATTATAAAAATATATCTGTCTATATTAAGGTGAAGTAAACTGTGAACGTGAGTGTGTTATTTTTTCGTTCAATGAGTGAGTATGATACTACAGTGCGTTTAACACAACAGACTTTAATAATAAATTTACACTTATACTAACATACATACGAGTACATACGTTATTCACTAAACTCCCAACAATCCGGGAAATTCAAAATCGAATATTCTGGTCACATTAATGTGTCATCAATGACAAAACGATGTTTGAAAAATTTATTTCGTCTTATAATGTTTTTATATATAATCTGAAGAAAATTTAACAAACTTACTTGTGAAAAGTAACACCACTTGCTTTATTTATCTTTTCAGACCGTGATTGGCACACTTTTACTACACATTTCACCATTTTGTATTTTTTTATTGTCAAGCAATCACTCTTATGACATCAAGCTGACAACTGAGGTCTTATATGTCGGCGGACATATCCAACCTTGTCACGTACCGACGCCTTACATTGCGTATCTAGTCCTGTATAACATCATTGTACTACGAATACAAATGTAGAACTGATGATATAATATACATATTTATTTATTTATATATTGTAACAACCCTGTAGCAATAATAAATGCCTACAAGCAAGTGACATTTCACGTGACTTCAAACGCGTTGACCCACTGGGTCTTTTCTTTACACTGTGGTATTAGCACAGCTCATGAAACTTACTTCTTACAGTCGGCCAACGGACATGTCTAGACAGAGCAATCGTGCGGGGTTTGCGGGGTGAGAGAGAGGTAGTCCGTAGTAGCCAACCCAAGCTGCCATACACTCGCATAGAGTATATTGCTACATATATAAATACACTCGCTTTGGACACGTCAGCCAGGGTTGACGCTTTTTAATTTGATTGTTTTAAGAGTTTCAACAATCGCAATCTCAAAACTAGTAAATCCAAAAGTAAAAAATACCTTTCAGTTTCGCATTTATAGATTTTAAAAGCATTAGTATCTCAGTATTTTCTATTTTGGTATCTTGAGCATAATTTTATTAAAGTACTGTACTAACTTAGCTTACTAATTTGATTTTTTTTGTATATTTTATTTATAATAAAACGACATATATATTTCAATTATTTTTCATTTTAATGCTGGTAGTTTGTTCGTGGTTCGTAGTATCAAGTATGAGTGAGTAGAGACATACTCATACTTAATACTATAAATACACTTAAATGTATAACGGATGATATAATATATATGTATTTATATATTGTGTCAACCCTGCAGCAATGACAAATGTCTACACAAAGGCGGCCCAGTATATTATCTATACTCTTTGAAGGCGGCCGCGGCATTTCGCGCCTAGTATATATATTTACTCTTTGATTTCGCGTGACTCTCTCTCGCAAACGCAATGTCCCACTGGTTCTTCCTTTTTCACGCTGTGGTATTAGTACACATGGCATTATACCCTTTAATATTATAATATATAAAAGAAAATAATAACAGTCCTAAATGCGAACACAACTTGTGTTGCGAACTCAACTCAACGGCACTTGTTTATAATTATTATGACATTTCTCTGTGACGTCACTGACGCCAATAGTGTTTCAGCGGTCTATTAAATTACGCCTCTTTAATTGCCATTTTGCTAATTATTTTAGGTTAGAGTTCCCGTAAGGCACACCACGGCCCACGCATTAGTTCCTCTTGTCGCCGAGAAAAAAAATACTGTTACTAAAACATCTAGATATTGAACTGCCTCGGTGGTGTAGTGGCTAGCATGTACGGTCTCACATAGGGAGGTCCTGAAACTTTGAATAAATGTTTCCTATCAAATTCGAATATTATTTATTTTTCAATGTACATTTGAATACCTACTTAGTAAATGATAAGTATTGACGGCGTTTGATGCGATGCGCACACAGACAGACAACTAGACAATAAATCTAAAAACTATGGATACGCCATTCGGACTCTGTATCGATGATAATGAGTATTTGAATATAATTTTCAAAAAACATTTATCCCTACAGGGGTTTACGTGGTTTTGATGTAGAACTTTATTAGATGTATAGATATGAAATATACTATTATAGATTTTATGTTGGTCCGTTATAAGTCCCTGCGGCTAAGCCCAAAGGTTTGCTTGACCGTTCACAGTTGACAGTAGCTAGAGCCGTTGAGCTGCGGCTCAGTTGCTAGATAATCGGTTCACAGCTCACTATTACTTAGTTGATTAATTATAGTCAATTGAGATTTGAGACATTTTATTTTAATATTTAAATATTTTAATGGAGTAACGACTTAAACATTTGTTTAATATTTTTTCTTCTTATAATAATAATTAATTACACGCTCCGTGTTTTAAAATAATATTAGGTTAAAATTAAAATATACTTTATTCAAATAGACTTTTACAAGCGTAAGAAACAAACAAACTCACTATTATTTATAATAATTGCATGAAATTAGCATTCCCCTATAATTGTGTAAGAACGAAAAAATATGACTATAATAATTTTTCGAAACGCTGCTTTACATCCATACTAATACTATCTGTCTGTCTGTTACCTTTTCACGCCTAAACCACCCAACCGATTTTGCTGAAATTTGGTATGTAGATAGTTTGCATTCATGAGAAGGAAATAGGCATATTATTTTTTGGAAATTCAACCCCTAAAAGGGTTAAAAGGGGTGGCAAAGTTTGTATGAGAAAAATATTTTTATTGCACATTTTTGCATGAAACTTTGAATTAATGCTTTTTAGTACAAATGATGAAACACGTATTTCAGGGTTTTTCGAAATTCACCCCCATTGGGGGTTAAAGGGGGTGGCTAAGTTTGTATGGGAAATTTAATTCTATTGATATATTTTGCGTGACACTGAAATAATGCTCTGCAATACAAATTAAGAGGGCCAGAACTTTAAATGGGGAATCAGTCCTTGGTACATTATAAGTAACAGTATATAAGCAAAAATGTTTATTTTATTCACTCTTAGCGCGAGCGAAGCCGCGGGCACCGCTAGTATAAATATAATTTAGATACATCATACATGTCATTTGTTTGAACCGAGTCATAAATTAGCTGTAAATCTACAGTTCCCATGTAATACCCAAGTACCCAACATAACAACAATTGAGCTGAACTGTGAGCCGGTTCACAGCTCCGGCTCAAGCATATGACTATGAGCTGATCTGCAGCTCATACAAATTCATTGAGTTACCCATGTCTAGTGAGAAGTGAGTCTACCAATTTTAGTAGACTTTATATGGGCCGTTCGGTTGTTCTCAATGCGGTATCTAGAGATGTATATAATCAAAGACATAAGGTATGTGTGTCGGATTCTAAATGTTGCTTCGTAATTGCCATAGAGTATATTGCTACATATATAAAGTAATTGCTAATCAGCTTTACCGATTTTGATGATTCACATGTCATTCGATACGTTTTCGTAACGCAGTCGATCATCTAATCTAATATAAAATTCATGTGTCAAAGTTTTAGTGTTTATACTACTTCGAAACGGCTTGACCGATTTTGATGAAATTTTATATGTATATTAGTGAATATACATATAAAATTTCATGTATGATAATAGGTTTATTACTAATTTTTACACCCCTAAGTGTGGTTCACCCACTGACCTCTATAATACCACTGGACTGGCTGATGTCAACGTGCTTTTGTGGCTGCTTGATATTCGCCATTTTGGCGCTGTCCGCCGCTGTCGCACGTAGCGAGAGTTCGTGGTACTAAAACTAATGATGTCGATATAAAGATTTTTTATTTTTTATTTTTATTAATCAATAACCGTATCATCATAATTACTACTTATGTTATATTAACAACGAAAATGCAAAATTAGTTTACAGTAAACAAACACTTCTCGCTGTCTTTTGCAATATATGTCAAAATTAGTTCTCGGGACTCTCGCTAGTGGCGCTTCAAATGGACACAAAAAAATTGCTGTCAAACGCTTGGAACAGCCAGTCCAGTGGTATTATAGAGGTCAGTGGGTTCACGCCAAAATTTTTTTTTATTTTATGATCAATTTCTTTTTTGTTTTTTTTTATAGTGTGGAATTAAAAAATACATTTAGTCATAAATTTTTACCCTCCTACCACCGACTCCTATGTTTTAATAGCATTTTATATTTTTTAACCCCGGTCGATAGCTGATCAATGGGGTTCCATTTTGCCAAACTCCTCCACTTGGGAGCAGCATAATAGCAAGTTTCGTCGAGCGCAATTTTATAAAGTTATACTTTTTTGACGTATGAAAAAAAATAAAAATAATAAAAATGCCGTAATGATCAAAAATAAATATTAAAATCAATTAAACACAAATAAAATATATTTTTTAATTCTATTCTATGGCTAACCTATCCTGTTGTCTTTTGCGGCAGCTCACAAAATTTACTCTCATCCACACGCGCCAAAAAAGTATAACTTAAAAATAAATTATAAATAATTACACTATACTTTTTTTCATCATTAAGTAATTTTATTTTATTTAACAGTAAACAATGCCAAAACAACGGAGAGGGGATTCTTTGGGTCGTAAAACATGATTCAATTTTTAAAAAAATTTTCTGTCTGTTTGTTCAGGCTAATTTCTAAAACGGAAGGACCGATTTTGATTGGACATTCAGTCGCAGATAACTAATATAATAAGGAGCAATTTAGGCAACTTTTCATATATTAGAAAATTATATATTAACTTACGCTCAGCGAAGCGGGCAGAATATATAAATTTCCCAAAATAAGACAGGAAATTTCTTACCAAAGACATCACCTCCACTTAATACAGTATCAGTTATGCTGTATGCAGCAAGTAATTTGAAATTAAAATTATATATTAAAAATTTGTTTAATATATTTGTAGACTACTAAAATTGAATGTAACAAAAAAAAACTACATTGAATATCAAGTAGATTCTGGTAGTTATATTTTGGTTCCTTATTATTTTTTGTAGTAAGAAAATTAAAAACTTTTTATAACATAACTTGTTTTTATTGTAAGTTAATACAATATTCTGAGACTGCTTATCACTAAATATATTTTTTATAATCTATACAAATAATTTTCTACAGCACAGAAAACAACAGATTCTATATACAAAGTTACCCTTTTTAATTACTAAACTACTGCTAAACTTAAAAAGCGTCAGAGCAACTTAAAAATCAAATTTATCCATGATTATTTTAATAAAGGGTAACTATACAAAAAAATTATAAAAATGTACCTATAATTTCCTCAATTATATACTAAAAGATTCTCCACAGCCACAGGTACCTTTTATATTAGGGTTGTTAAACACAAATTCTGCTGATAATTTATCTTCAACAAAATCCATTTCTGTTCCTGCAATATCAATATTTTAATTTATTTTATAGTTTTTTAATTTGTTACAACACTATTAATACACAACTTAAGAATTTCATACCATTTAAACATTTTGATTATAAACATATTATTTTAAGTACCTAATAGACTCAACTGGGCCTTCTTATCAATAATTATGGTCACCCCGTCTTGTTTTACTTCTTCATCAAGTTTTCCTTTTGCAGTAGCATAGTCCAAGGTATATGACAAACCATTGCAGCCTCTTTGTCGGACACCTACTTTTAAGCCAATAAAGCCTTTTGCTTCTTCTTTAGACATGATTTCCTTTACCTTATTTACTGCTGAAGGTGTCAAAATAAGTGCTGCTCTTGAAGGCAAAATGCGCTTTTTAACTGCGCGAACTGTCGCGCTTGCTATTGTTTTAGTAGCCATCTACAATATGCATAATATATTTAAGGAAAAAATACTAACATTACTATTATTTTTGTAATTAAATAAACATTTCATTGTTATATAAACTATGTAGGTAAATGACGTTGCAATTTCACGACTTCCTTTATATTACATGAAATGATGAACATGGTAAAGAAAATATTTAATTAACGCATTAAATAATACCTTATATTAAGACTAAGGTCTTTTTATATTTTTATTTTCTCATAATTTTCGACTGTGTCATATTTATCAATTTTTCTATGTCAATTGTCATTTGTCACTGTCAAAAGAGATTGGAGGTTGTCAGTTGTCACGTTGTTGTTGTTATATGTTGATTGGCTTATTATTCATCTATGGTTGACATCAAGATTCGCAAATATAAAATATTTATTGTTTAATTCACAAGTACTCTTCATTAAGGCGTGTCACCTGCTCCTAAAAATAACAAAAAATATAACAAAACATGTTAGCTGAAAAAATCTTAGCAAAACATTTTCGTCTCCTGCAACTTTTAAACACTATCAGCCCCCGCAAACTACGGGCTTTTGATCGGCCGATAATTAAGGTGGTTGCTTAATCAGTATGGAGATGGAATATGGAAGTGCGCACATTAGAATAATTTGTTTCGGCCGACTAAAAAGTTTGATGTGCTATATGATTTTCTGCAATCTAAACAGTTGGCCAACTATCGGCCGACTAGGTACTTAATAAGTACGGCGGGCTTCCAGGTGCGCACTTGTGTACGGTTGAGTCAGGTGGCAGTCAGCCGGACTTTCAGTTTTTTTAAGTTTTGACACCGGAATGTCATGTTTATAGTTCGGGAGTGGCCCGACTGCCGGCCCGGCCGTGTACGCGCTTAACCGACCAAACTATCAACCGATCGATGTTCGCTTTTTGCGGGGGCTGAACTAACATCTAACTGTCTATTGTTATTGGTCTAAGATCCGAGCCTACATCGACCTTCATCGAGCTGATAATAGAATAAAACTTATTTTATAATAAATTTAGTATATTAGAAAATATAAGAAAAATGGGTTGGCTAAAAAAATCCTGGACAGAATATTTTTAATAATTTTCTAAAAAATGATTTTTCATTGAATTTTGCAACATTAAGATAATAAGAAAATTTTATACTGACTTGAAAGTAAAAAACATATAGAATATGCCGACGTTGGGTTGGCTATTATTTACCTGGACGAACTACTGGGTTGGCAGGTATAAACAGGTATGTCGTACCAGTTACTTTCACATGATTGGATAATAGAAAAAAAATTATATCAACATAAGCGTTGTTTTATGGCGAACACGTTGATATAGAGTTGGCTACAAAAAAATCGGTCCTAATAGAGGTTTGCGAATTTTAAAGATTTAAATTTCAACGCGTGGAAATGTGAGATGGGACCCTAAATATAAGAAAGTGCACACATGTACGTAAACTTACGTGTACGTAAACTATGGAGGGTAGAGGTACCTCTACTACTCTCCATATAGTAAACAGTGTTATTTTTTTATCTAAATAACTTTGATATGGCCTTCTCATAAATACAATAAATAAATGTAACCCGTATAAAATTCAAAGTGTGTTTAGCTAATGACTTAATACATTTTGACGACACGTTTGGCTCAGTTGGTAGTGACCCTACTTTCTGCGCCAGCGGTCGCGGGTTCGATTCCCGCTGGGGGCATTTATTTGTTGAGCACGAATGTTTATACTGCAGTCAGGGATGTTAATATTTATAATATGTATGTATTTAAAATGTATATGTGTAGTATATCAACTATCTGGTATCCGTAACACAAGCACGTAACGTAGCTTACCACGGAACTAGATGGCGCTGTTGTAATAATGTCCCAACATATTTATTTATTTATTAATATTATATTGCATCGAAAACACATGTTATTCTGTATCGTTGTGATAAAAAATGGCTAAAATTTTTTTTTGTATGGCTGGGACGATTCTTTAAGTGATTTTACTGATAAAACTTTTAAAAATTGTGCGTTAAATCTAGCTTTTCGTAAAAAAAATTTAAATATCATGAAGTTGAATTAAGAGCCATATTACATCTATCATCATGTGATTTTTGCGTTAGATGGACAATTTTGGGACCTTGAGGCTTGATCTCAGAAACAAAAATACATCAACAATTTTGACTTATTGCATAGTATAAAATAGCTCTTGGCATAGGTCGTAGCGGCCTCGCTTATTGTAAATTTTTGATTACTTTTTAATTAAACCCAAAATTGTAAAGACAGATTTTCATAAAATGTGCGAAGGCACTTTTTTGAGCATCTGGATTGAACAACTGTTCTAAACAAATGAATTAAAAAAATAAGAATGATATCTCTTATATAGTCGTAAAGGTCGTAGCGGCCTCTGAATTTTGAAATATCATTGTATAATAATAATATCATTAATATGGAAAAAAAATCTTATTCTAAACCAAAAAACTTCGAAAATCGCTTTAAGTTAAAAATGTGAATTTCTCCTGTCTACGATAATATTATGGGGCAAAATTTGTACCAGAATAATAGTCACATCATGAGGAATAAATATTTAATATTTTTTTATTTGACGTCTCATAGGTTTATATACCTTAGTCTCTCCCGTGACCATGATTACTGTAAAGCATTCGAAACGTCGGGAACTAAAAATCAAAATATATCCGCGACAAAATCCGAAAAGGTAGTTTCATTTATAATGTCGAATATTCGCGTAAATCTAAGAAAGTATTAATACTGATGCATTATAAAGATGTTAAATTGTTTACTATTTTTGTATTACATGAAATATATTAGATTGTTATGTACTTCATTAATTATTTTTTTTGCAATTCAAATGTCAGTTGCTCCAACATAACGCGTACTGCTTACTATATGAAGGGTAGTAGAGGTACCTCTACCCTCCATAGTTTACGTACACGTAAGTTTACGTACATGTGTGCACTTTCTTATATTTAGGGTCCCATCTCACATTTCCACGCGTTGAAATTTAAATCTTTAAAATTCGCAAACCTCTATTAGGACCGAATTTTTTGTAGCCAACTCTATATCAACGTGTTCGCCATAAAACAACGCTTATGTTGATATAATTTTTTTTCTATTATCCAATCATGTGAAAGTAACTGGTACGACATACCTGTTTATACCTGCCAACCCAGTAGTTCGTCCAGGTAAATAATAGCCAACCCAACGTCGGCATATTCTATATGTTTTTTACTTTCAAGTCAGTATAAAATTTTCTTATTATCTTGATGTTGCAAAATTCAATAAAAAATCATTTTTTAGAAAATTATTAAAAATATTCTGTCCAGGATTTTTTTAGCCAACCCATTTTTCTTATATTTTCTAATATACTAAATTTATTATAAAATAAGTTTTATTCTATTATCAGCTCGGTGAAGGTCGATGTAGGCTCGGATCTTCTACTATATTGTTCCAAATGTTTGACATAATAATGATTTCGGACGAAGACGTATCGTACTCAATGTTTAGAAGTTATTTTACTTACAATTCATTTTAAAACGCACACAATACACTATGGTTAAGTTAAAACAGAAATATTAAATACAGTATAAATCGTGAAATACGAAACGCAATATCAATATTCGCAAGCAACGATGTTTATAAGCAATATACAGTCTCTAGGCAACGATGATATGAATTTCCCCTACTCCGCAGGCGAACACGGGAATGATTTCCGTCCGCCTCGGATAACATGTTTACTTGTTTTTGAATTTTGATAAAAAAACCTTTAGGACATGCCCATATTTTGTTAGATGATATTTTCCTGCATAAGAGGATCATATAATTATAATATTACATGGACACACATAACCTGATATCATTATGCCTAATTTCTTCAAAATTTGCTTAGTGATTTTCTAGTGCAGTCACAGACAGACAAAAAATTAAAAAAAAACCATTCAATTAAGTTTTTATTATATGTATTAATTAATAATTATAAGTCAAATTTTATTCACTAACGATTCTTAGTAGTAGTAGAGGATTTTTGATGATAGTTTATTTTTTATCATAAATTTAAAGACAAGTATAATTTATTTTTTTACACATATTTAATGTAATGAGTATATAATTTTTGAACTTAGTGTTAGTACGTCATTATACGAAATTGTGAACACAGACCCTAGAGTATTATTAGTATATTATCTATACTCTTTGGTATTATTGTTCTGAGACACAGCTGTCACAGACTACCAAGAGATTGTGAATGACACGTGACACGTCAGTCAAGTTACTCGTTGTTCATGTAGCGCGGTAATGATTTTCTTCTATTTAAATTGAATAATGTAAAATATTCACGATGGGTGGACAGAAGTTTGAATATGATGAAAGTGGAGCTACTTATTTCTATTTTGTATTATCATTCCTGGCTCTTATCTTAGTGCCGGCGACATTTTATTATTGGCCAAGAAAAAGGAAAGAAGGTAACTTTTTGGATTTTGTAATATAAAAACTCGTAAATATTGATGTATATAATAATCTAAGTTTAATTTTATGCCAGGTTTTAGAAATAAAATTATTTATTTTGCTACAAAATTTCATTGGTTTCATTACAATTTTGTGTCACGATACGGTATTTATAATTTGATGCACGATATTAAACGTTGGTGTACTTGCTAAGTAGTTCTTCTAATAAGCATATTATTAAAATTTATCTTATATAAAGATATAATTTTCAGATCCAGCTAAGCTAGCAGAATTATGTCAGTGTCCAGATTGCAAACAAAAACAAATAATTATAGAACAGTCAGAACCTTACAAAAAAGTGAAAAATTTCTTTATTATGCTGGCAATTATCTCAGGATGGGTGCTCTTTGCATTTTTAGCAATGAAAGTGTCTCAATTTGACTATGAAATGTCTAATTTTGATCCATATGAAATATTAGGCTTACCTCCAGGAGCAACTCAAGCTGAAATCAAAAAGTCTTATCGTAAACAGTCTTTAATTCTTCATCCTGACAAGGAGACAGGAGATGAAAAGGCTTTTATGAGATTAACTAAAGCATATCAAGTAAGTTTGTTATAATATATAACTTTATACTAAATAATAATTTTTTTTAAATGTCCTTAGGATATGATAGAAAACATGAATGGACGAGGGTAATATGTAGCAAAATTCTAATTTTTAGATAATTGAGTTTAAAATTTATAGAATATGTGCACATAAATAAGTTAGCTGTCAAGTGTTGTGAAGTGTGAACTGAAGTGAAAGTGTGAGAGTAAATATGGGCGCTGAAAGATTTATTTCTGTTCATACACCTATAATTACAGTAGCTATACTATACAAAAAATAGTAAATGTGACAGCTCACCTTAATCTATTCAATTCAATTCAATTATTTCTTTAAATGGCTTCCATGAGTGCCGATTGGGCACAGTTGACTTTGCCAATGTGGCGTAGAATGGAGAATACATGGTACATATAAACTGATCGGTGAATATGATAAAATCAAACACTAAGACTGATTACACGTAGAAACGGAGCGACTCGTTGTTAATCTATTCACATCTTTAATTATATCAGAATAATTCAATTTCAAGACTTTGTCATAAATGTCAATTTAATGCCATTTTTGATTACCTTTTTGGCTACACTATTATTTTTTTAGGCTCTCACAGATGATGAAGCTAGAAGAAATTGGGAGAAGTATGGAAATCCTGATGGACCTGGTGCTATGAGCTTTGGCATTGCTTTACCTAGTTGGATTGTAGAGAAAGAGAATAGTGTGTGGGTCCTTGGCCTATATGCTTTAGTTTTTATGGTGGCATTGCCTACTGCTGTAAGTGATTTATACAACCTTAATTATCTAATTTGAGATATTAGATTTTAATTTAAAATATATTGAGTTTAGTATTGTATACTATATTTAATTTGTTAAAATTAGTAATGCTACATTCTTATCAAACAACCTTGCTTTGTAAATTTTCAATTTGTTTCAACTATAACATTACTATAATATGTACCTTTTTTGAAACAGTTTTATTAAGAACATTTTGAGTATATTTGATTTTATATGTGAAATATAAATATTTATAATATATTTACTATTTTCAGGTTGGTACTTGGTGGTACCGTTCTATTAAGTTTTCGGGGGAACAAGTTTTGTTAGATACTACACAAATGTACTTCTACTTTTGTCACAAGACACCATCAATGCCCTTGAAAAGGGCTTTGATGATTCTAGCAGCATCATGTGAATTTGACAGAAGGCACAATTCTGAGATAATTGAGAGGGTTACAGATAATGAAGAAGTACCCATGGTATGAACATCCTGAGTAACTGTTTTACACTGAAACACTGTCATTTTTGATGATAACTTTTTCTAAGTCATAAAAATCAAATTGATTTCAAAATATTTTAAAAGTATTTATTCTTCCATCAAATGAGTCCTAGTGCTCCATTAAGCAATTGTGTAAAGTTTTAGCACTGATCACATACTAGACAGATCAGATGTCTCATCTCATACAAAGACAATTTGAACTGATTTTTCTTTATTCATGATAAAGTATTATTAAATTATATAAATTGTGTAACAAACATATACATACATAATATATGTACATGATAAAACATACAATTGTGCTAAAATATATATAACATTGACAATTGGTCACAAACAATGTTGCCATGCTACAATTCAATTTAGGTTTAATAGATTTTAATATTGCATAGTAACATTGAACTACAATATAGCTACAACTTTTTAATAATTGTACATAAGGAGGAGAATGTGGCTAATTTATTTTTAAAATATAATAAATAATATCTTCGAATACAATTTTTAGTATTATATGTATTGTCATATGACAGTATTTTTACATTAAGTAAAAAGCATATGAAAGTAAATGTTGTAAAGTAGAACAAAAAAAAATTTTAAAATTGTCTATTTATCTTTTATTTTAGAACAAGAATTGGGTGAAAAATTAAAACATGCAAAAACTTATAACCCATGAAATTGTGAACATAATTTGCATATAGAATGCACCTGAGCGAAACAAAGTTAAATAGTATAATATTAAAATATTAATAGGTAGGCTTGTATTACATTAAAATTAATATATCAAACAATTGATATTTGGAGAGCAACTGAGAATATCTGTGGGGTCAGCTTTGTTATCTACACTATTTTATAGTTTTATTATAAAGTTTATATTTATTATTATAACTATATTCATATGCCAAAAGTTGGATATATTTTTTTTGTTCTTATTTTAATCCACAATCAGTCAGTAACTACAAGCAGATGAGTCTTGATGGTGTGCACTCCATTAAGAGCACTGCTCATATTATTTTGATATATAACTACATTCTCTGTGGTAGTGTTAGTAAAATAAATTATTTGAGTGACCACTGAGTGCTATAAACTGTTATGTATTCCATAAAATTGATTGTAATATGTGTAATACTTTCTTAGGTTTACGCGAATATTCGACGTTATAAATGAAACTACCTTTTCGGATTTTGTCGCGGAATTATTTTGATTTTTAGTTTCCGACGTTTCAAATGCTTTACAGCAATCATGGTTACGGGAGGACTGAGTCTCTCCGAAAAGGTAGTTTCATTTATAATGTAATATGTGTTTTCCCATAAAAATGTCAGTTGCTACGCGAGCTGCCAAACTTGGGCGAGAAGAACAAAGAGCAGCCGCTGTGCCGGCCGTACAGCATCAAGGCGCGCGCGCTGCTGCACGCGCACCTGCAGCGCATGCGCCTGCCCGCCACGCTGGAGGCCGACCGCCGCTACGTGGTGTCGCGCTGCCCCGACCTCGTCGTCGAGATGGTCAACTGCGTCAACCAGCTCATCGCCCTGGCTTATGCTAGACGGAGTGAGTTGTTCATAAATAACATATATGATTTAGAATTTGGATTGAATACTTTGTTATGTTTATGCAATTTTTTAGATGTTTCAAATAAAACTATCTTTACAGATGTTTTCGCGGATTTATTTTAAATTTTCTTCTTGATGATCATGATTATATTAGGTATTACGTAATATGTCACTGTTTATTACAAGGTCTGAAAACAAGTGCGCAGTTTCAGTTTTGACCATACTTCGAAAAATGTTGTAAAGATAGTTTTATTTCAAATATTTCAGATATTTTTTCTGAACCATTTCATAATTAAGTTACGACAAACAGAGCACACAATATTTCAATAAACCTGCAGAAGTATTCCTGGGACAATAGGATATATTTTTCAAATAGCACTAATCAACTTTGTAACTGCATCTGATAAGTCATACTATTAGGCTGATATTATCATAGTATGTATAATGTGTGTAATAGTATGTATGTGTGTTAACTGCCTCGTTGGTGTAGTGGCTAGCATGTACGGTCACACACCGGGAGGTCCTGGGTTTGAGTCCCGGGTCGGGCCAAGTTTAGTTATTGAGTCTTTCTGTTTCGTAAGCCTCAGTAACAGCCCGGAGTTGGGATGTTGGCGGTGTTTCACCCCCGTGCCTCGGAGAGCACGTAAAGCCGTCGGTCCTGCGCCTTAACTCTCACTGGTCGTGTCGAGCATTCGTCCCACCGGAATATGAGAGTGATAAGGAATAGAGAGTGCACTTGTGTCTGCGCATACACTTGTGCACTATAATATGTCACGCGCCGTTGGCTAGTCTCAATGAGATTGGCCGCCGTGGCCGGAATCGGTCAGGAGGACATCATCATGTATAATGTATATATCCACTAGTATTATGGGTCATGTTTGTATAGTAATGTTTTTAAAAAGGCTAACAGTTCAGTACATTTTCTCCCCTATCGTCAACTGATTTTCTCTTTTTGGTCTAGTAGCTATTGCCAAAAAAATATGGTTGAATCCAACCACTGTTCGAACACCATAAACTCTTTTAAATTAGAATATATATATAAATATATAATACATACATATACTATAATATATACATAAACTTTTGGAAATAGCAGTGAAGTTGACATTGAAATCTCTTGATGAATTGCAGAAATATTCTTCAAAATTGTTGCAGTTACAATGATGATAATTTACATTACAAATATGAATTATTAATGATGATATGATTTTTAATTTTAGTACCCCGCCTTCCTACGATTGGAACAATTGAAAATGTCATGAAACTATCACCTATGATAGTTCAAGGGTTATGGGACAAAAAATCACCACTTCTTCAACTGCCATACATAACTGATGACCATTTAAAATATTTTATAAATCGTAAAAAGCCTATCAAGTCGCTTCTGCAACTCGCTCAATTATCTGGTGATGAGAGGAGACAAGTTCTGCGATTCCTGAACGATAAACAGTATGAAGATGTTATGAAAGTATTAGGCAAAATGCCATACATACATTTCCAAGTGAATACTGAAGGTATATAATTAGTGTAATTATATATTTTTTGTAATTAAGTAGTTAATAATTAATTTTCTGATTATGTCTTGTTTTTTTTATTATTTTTATATTATATTTACAGTAATCGATGATGAAAATTCTACGGTAGTGACGGCAGGCGCCATAGTTACTGTGACAGTTTTCCTTCGCAGGACTGATATGAAGGAACTATTTGGAAATACAAGCATTAAAGAAAAAAATGTTATGAAGTAAGCTATTGTAAATTTTTTGGGTGTAAAAGGGTAAGCTTAGACAATATTTCATCATTTCACAACCTTTTATTATATTTTATTAGTTTCAACCAATTGAGTTGAAATTTTGCATATATGTTTAGTTTGAATAAATGTGAATGGTTAGCTAAGTGACATCATTTAGTGAACTCCCAAAGATAGTGCACTATTTTTTATGCACCCCCATTATATGGATATTAAATGAAAAGATACTGAGAATACGAATAATATGACGATTACCTCAGCTTTTCGAGATTTTTAAAATAATGCCGTCATGATTATTAATTGGGGTCGTGCCTTAAACAATATGATCTACAAAATCCCTAGGCAAATTCCAGCAGTGGTGAAAAAAACGAAATGGCGGAAAATGAAAAAATTGTAAACATCAAGCGACGGCTCCGTCAACATTGGTCTAGGTGTTTCTGACATTAGGTGGAAAAAATAGACAAAAAATTGAACTGGTTTTTTTTCTTTTTTACTAATAAAAAAAACTGTTTGTTACGTCGTATGCACTTTCACAATTTAAAAATTTAATGGTTTTCACAATTTTACGGTAATATATAGATTTTATTACATAGAGACGACGATGAAGCCGGCGAGAATGGTGAAAAAACGGAAAATGACAAAAATGACAAAAACGATAAGAATGAGAAGAAAGACCCAAACAAGCGGCCCGTGTGGATGAAGCAGAAGAAACATGCTCCAGCCAAGAAGAGTAAGAAGCCGGCGCAGAAGCAGGCCAAGCCCGCCCCTGCCCCCGCGCCCCCTGCTGCCCCCGCCGCCCCCGCCGCCCCCGCCGCAGCCGGGGACGCCAAGCAAAAGGAGAAGGAACCAAAGAAGAAAGATGAAGAAGGTAAGGGTTGAACGAAGTGGAGCAGTAACGGTTGATCAATCTCAAAATCTTTGACGACATGTGCGGCTCAGTTTGTAGTGACCCTACTTTCTTCGCCAGCGATCGCGGGTTCGAGTCCCGCTGGGGGATTCATTTGTTGAGCACGAATGCTTGTACTCCAGTCCCCATGACTGGGAATTTTTATGTTTATAAGATGTTTCACACAAATTCAAATGTGGGATGTTTGGCTTGAGTTGTGGTTAGGTATTCTGCGGCTCTACATTTTCAAATACTGCTAAAGATCCATTACTATTTTATTAGCTTTATTTTTAATTTCACGCTTTTTTTAATTTCGAACAATAAAATGTTTCTTTGGTTTTAGGTTTTCATTTTTGAGTATTAATAAGTTTTTCTTGCACATTTACCAGGCCAGGGCGATGAGTCGGACGACGACAACTCGGACGCGAGCTCATACAGCGACGAGTCGGGCGACGAGTCGCGAGACAAGTCGTCGCCCGACGCCGACGACGACGACGATCAGTGGGAAAAGTTCCAGAAACGTCTGCAGAAGCGCGAGCGACTCGAAGGCCGCTCTAAGAGTTCACATCCAGTGCATTGTCCGTACTTCCCACTGGTTAGTGTTTTATTATAGCTATTATATAATTAAGAGTTATAGTTTTGAATACTTCAATTAATTATTAAAAGTTATTTAAAGTGCTTTGTCTAAAAAAAACGTGCTTATGTATCTTTGATTTGTGTGTTTTGTTATAAAAATCACGTCGGACTGACCACAATATTTAGACATTATAATTTTTAAAGATATGTTAAGTATAATTAGTATATTATAGTAAAATATGGTTATTCTGTGTGAGTGTAGGAGAAGCAAGAGTACTGGTGGTGCTACATCTGCGACCGCAAGTCCAACACGCTGCTGACGGCGCCGGCGCACGTGACCGCGCTCGTGCACACGCACGAGCTGCAGCTGCGCTTCACCGCGCCGCGCTGGCCCGGCCTCTACTCCTTCGCGTGCTGCTTGCGCTCCGGTACCACTCACTACCACCACACTACCACCATGCCACCTACAAACACACACGCACGTATAATGTCCTCCCGGCCGATTACGGTCACGGCGGACAATCTCATTGAGACTAGCCAACTATACGCAGGAGATATTATAGTGCACAAGTGTACGTGCAAACACAAGTGCACTCTCATATTCCCGTGGGACAAATTCACGACATGACCAGTGAGAGTTAAGGCGCAGGACCGACTGCTTTACGTGCTCTCCGAGGCACGGAGGTGAATCCCCGCTAACTTCTCAACTCCAGGCTGTTACTGAGGATTATGAAACAGAAAGACTCAATTACTAAACTTGGCCCGACCTGGGATTCGAACCCGGGCCTTCCGGTGTGTGACCGGACATGCCATTACACCACCATGAATACATGACCCACTTCTTAATCTATTTTTAGGTACCCCTTTTTATTGAGTATTATGTTTTAAATAAGAAAATATTAATATAATATTTAAATCCAACAGA
Organism: Boloria euphrosyne; assembly: GCA_951802675.2. Taxonomy (NCBI): domain Eukaryota; kingdom Metazoa; phylum Arthropoda; class Insecta; order Lepidoptera; family Nymphalidae; genus Boloria; species Boloria euphrosyne. The sequence goes on from OX637876.1 coordinate 4,979,869, forward strand.
TTCTTACATCAAGATGGAGCAAGAGCAGGAGATGAAGCTGGACGTGAAGGGCGCGGCGGCCGTGCCCGCCGACCACCCGCAGTGGGACCTCAGCGAGTCTGACTCGGAGAATAATGACGAGGTACGCATTGTTCCGTTCCGTACCACTTCATTCGGAACGGGCAGGAATAACTCACGTTACAATTTCGTTCCGTTGCGTTTGACGTTTTTTTGAAGTTGGAACATACTGCTTGAAACGAGCTATTTCAAAGATGGTTTTTGGATGTACAGTAAAACAAGTAACAGACTGCAAGTTAATGCAAAACGTCATGTTAGTTCTCTTTGCTTTAGTATTATAAGTAAGATTAAGTAACTTTTCCTAAATAATTCATTAAGAAACTCGTGGATTATCAATATTTAATAAATACTTCTGCTAATATTTCAATTTATTACCTTGTGTGTCACTTTAAAATGTTTGAGAAGTTATTAAAATATTGCTCTGAGCAAAAAATGTAGATGTATAGTTCAGTTATAAATACCATATGTATAAATTATAGGATTTCTTATTTTGAGTAAAGTAATATTATTTATTTATTACTTATAAATACAAAAAATATATATAGGCCTTTCTCCATAACCATTACAATATTATCATGCCTAACAAAATGTATGGAACATTTACACAAACAAACAATAATTTTCTTTTAATTTAAATTACAGTTAAAAAAAATTAAAAACACGCTTTAATGTTGAACCGAACTAAAAAGTATAAAATAATATTAGCACAAAGAATAAAATTACACCAACGAAAAAAATCATGTTACTGTGATAAGAGCGTGGGGTGCGTTGTACAGTATTTTTATATGCCCTACTTTTAGCATTCGTACCAATGGGATATTAATAAAAACTAATATAACTCGCGTCATGTAAAAAGAACGGCAGGTCAAGCTGCGCAGAGGCGATTTATCGGTCAATTCGCCGGCTCGCTATTGGTTCGTCAGTTCAAAATCATAGTGCGCCCAAAAGTTATTAATTACGAAATTATTTTACATAGAAAAGAGAGAAAAAATATTTTTGACGTATATTGTTTTATAAAGAGAGAGTCAGATAATAATGCATCTGATAATTTAGAACAATGTATTAATCGGATTAATTTAATTTTTATAAGTAGTAATCTATTAAACGTTCTAAACTGAATCAAACATGTTTTATTAGTTAATAGAATTCTATTTAATGATGTTCTATCTAATATATTTTTCAATGTATATACCAATACCCAATATAAACGAAATATCGATAAACGTCGAGAGCGAAGTCTACTTCAAAAATAAAATAATAGGCTTAGTACTTTCGTGCGCGAATGTACACATGCACAAACATACCCCTCCACTTTCTTCCAGCGTTCTTTTTACGTGACGCGAGCTATATCAAGCTCCAGTAGAAAAAAATGTAAAGATCGTCTTTTTTAACCCATAGTGTATTCATAGTGCGACAGTAAAGGTAAAGCCTAGTTCTAGAAATGTAACAAAAAAAAGCATTTTATAGCGATTATTGTCTTTATTTTAATAGCTCCGTTGTAAAATATGCATATCAGCGTAATAATGATTACTAAAACATGTTTCGAGTCGCATTCATGGTCATAGGTGTATGTAACCGGGGACGTAACTATCTATTACATTGACATAATTTTGATGGTAATACCTTCCTACACAATATTTTTTTCTTTAAAATGTTCTTACATGAAGTTTACTAATGGAATAAACACTTAATAAAAAATAAATAGTCATGAATTGTTTTCGTATTTTTTGTTAAAAGTTAAACATGTTTAAAGCGTGACTATTTGTAATATCGCTCAGAGTTCGATTTGTCGCTAGTAAAAACAAAAAGAACGGGTCCCGAATCCCGAACGGGTAACGTATATTTTCCGGGATAAAAAGTATAATGTCAGTTATGATTATTACCTGTGCATTTTACCCAGTTCTCTGCAGCCGTTCTAGCGTCAAAGATTAACAAACATCCATCCATTCATTCCAAAAAAACCATTTATAATATTAGTATGTATTTATGTACATAAGTAAGAGACAAAGAAAACTATGGAGGTTAGAGAACAGGAGGACCATCGCTTCATACTAAAGCATTACCTGCCTGTCTCTGAAAATTTGTAGAATTTATAACGCGCTGTCGTCGGTAAGTAGTATTTGTGAAGTTAGCTGTTTATGAGTATTGTCACTATTGTGACAACGTGAAGTTAGGCATTGAGACAACATAGCGATCGCAGCGCCTCCTTAGTTTAACAATATTTCTGAGACACTACATTCTAGGGCGATGGTCCTCCTGGTCTCTAGCCTCCATGAAGAAAACAATAAAATACACATATGAATAAAATGTATCTATTTATATAAAAAAGTAACACGCACTTACTAATAGTTAAATTTAAAATAAAAAATAATATCTACTTGAATATGTAATATAATTTAATTAGGTATTTTCCTTTAAAATTTATATGTAACTAATTCTAATAAGGGTGTCTATCCGCAGGGCGCCAGCGAGAGCGAGTTCGCGACAGACGACGAGGTGGAGGAGGAGTAAATTAAATATTAACTTATTTTTATAGAGTTTTTAATGAGGTGTACGCGGAATTATGTATGGATTGAGAGCGGTGAATATAGTAATTTTATATACTATTGAATTGTTTTATTTGTGTTTTCCCTTTTTTTTTCATTATTTGATAGCACGTTTGGCTTAATTTGTATTTGAATTAGTTCGATATGTCATTTATGTGAGTGATACGCGCAAATGTACTCCAGTCATTGGTGGTTATATTACAATGGTACTAGATGGTGATGTGTGTTAGTATCCCAAGATATTTATTTATTTATTTAAACGAGTTATTGATTAAGAATATTTTAGACTTATTGTTTCCTTCATTACCAATTCAGAACTGAAGTGATAAAACATAGATACAACGATGTTAATTTTAGTATAACGTGATCAAAGCAATGTTTATTAAATGTTCTACGGCTAAGTTGAACGTTTAATATATTTTTAGTAATTAGTATTGGCTATGATATCTGCTAATGACTTTCTTTATGATTAAAAAATCTAAAATCCATTAATGCGTCATAATCTGTCTACAAAGAATGTAATTTTATAAGTTTGATTAATTTTATATAACCATATTATGAATATTACTAGTAAATATTTAAAGCACCGGTTTTAAAATGATCTTGATTTGCTCTATTTATTAAATGGTATTGCTTGGCGAGGCTGCTCGCACAGTCCAATCTTGTGACACAAGTACGCAAGTTCTAAGAAAATTATTGTTATTAAAAATAAACATCGATTTTATGCTTCTAAAATCTTTACAACAATAACTTTGAGTATTATTTACATAATTGCTTGTCAGGTCACTTGTACGTAAATAATTTTGCCTTAAGTCCTGCAGTTTACACAGCTTGTACTGTTTTATCATTTAGGTATGACTTAAGAGTATGTTTATTTGAACAGTTCTTTTCGAACTATCCTTGAATGTATTATTATTTCCGGTTTTAATCCAAAGGTTCGTATTTTTGCATTCAATGCGAAAAGATAAACAGATGTGTTTTTCATGAGTTGGCATGCGGCGTGTAAACAATTAATAGATTTATATTATAATAACAAATAACAAAGTATGGGTAGAAATCTCTTATTAAAGCTTTTTTTGTTGTATTTTCACTCTTATAACTCGTAATTGAGTTTATTCCGCTAAACTAAGCCTTTATTTTTACAGTTTATAAGTGTTATAGAATAAAGTTAATTTATACCTACATATAAAAAAGATAATAAATGGAAACACTGCTAACGCTTTTTTTGGGATACCAGTATCCGCCAGTACTAAATATACCCTATGAAAGTCAAGCACCCATCATCCTTCCCAACCACGACGCCCCGTCGGGCCGGCAACTCTGTCGAAACAGACCACACAGCCAAGACTCAAGAGGGTTGCTCCACAGACCTGTCTCCTAAGGCATACTTGCAATAAATATCTCCATCAATGTAATCCTAGCGAAGCAAGGGTACCTAATTCGCTAGTAGGTAAATAATTAACTATTTGTACCATACTGAAATTAATAATTTTAACCCTAAACTTTAACACTGTATTGTATTCAGCCCTTTTTTAAAATCCCACTGCTGGGCATGGGCCTCCCTCAGTACGAGGGAGATCAGGCCATAGTCTACTGCGCTGGCCTAGTGCGTGTTGGCGGACTACACAACTCGACTCTTTCGAAAACTTGTTAAGTTTTCTCCCACATGCAGGTTTCCTCACGATGTTTTCCTTCATCGTAAGACAAGTGGTAATCGTGATAGAAATGGTTCGCACATGAAAATATCAGAGGTGCGAGACTCGGATTTGAACCCGGATCACTCGGTTATATAAGCGAGCGCGTTACCGCTGGGCTACCACTGCCTTAACACTATAATAATATTTAATACATAGGTACATTTAACAAGTATGTTGAGATGACTAAATATTAACTTACTTGCTATAGGCTTGCTTTATAGATGGTAAAAGAAATTTATTGTAATTATTTAGATACTAACTAAATAAATATATAAATAAATAAATTTAAGTTCATTAAAAGTTCCGTGGTAAGCTTCGCGGTTTGCGTTACGGATACCAGATAGTCGATACCGTTTTCCGATTACTCTTTATGTGTTACATGCACTCCTCAATCCGCATATGTTATGCCAATTAGTTCCATGAAGCATGTTTTCCTTATAAGTTATTAATTTATTGAATTTTAGTGTCATACATTAATATATTGTCTTGAAATTAGAAATATAAAAACCGTATTTGCCATATAAAAAAAAACAAAATTTGCTTTAGATGCGCTAAAAATTGCATTAAATAGGTAAAGATTTGATGAAACGTTTCGTGCAGTTTGTAATTACTCTACTTGCTGTGCCAGCGGTCGCGGGTTCGAGTCCCGCTGGGGGCATTCATTTGTTGAGCACGAATGTTTGTACTCCAGTCATGGGTGTTAATATTTATAATATGTATGTATTTAAAATGTATATGTGTAGTATATAAACTATCTGGTATTCGTAACACAAGCTTAGCTTACCACGGAACTAGATGGCGCTGTTGTAATAATGTCCCAACATACAACATAATATGTATAAATACCACAGAAATCTTAATAATAAGATTATTTAGATTTCTGTGATAAATACAAATAAACCAAGGAGCAGCGTGTAGGTATTTTCCGTCAGACTTATAACTGAAACTCATAATATTTTGCCAATAGACATGTTATCAACATGGTTTATCGGGGTTAAAAGTGTAAGTAAAAATAGTAAGAGGGTACATACTTTCAATCCCAGGACACATTACCAAAACCTCGAAATTAAAAATAAAACATTTTATATACATAGAGGTAGATAGTAAAACACTTTAGTATTTTAAAGCTCAAAAAAGCTGCTTATCTATTGAAACGCTGAAGTTAGGCTCTACATATTCCAAATAATATGGCTATCGAAAGATAATAATTGTAAATACTTGTTACTTCTATTCATTTTAGTTCACCTTATAAAATATTTGAACATAAATTATGTAATTGCGGTGCAAATATTTAAATCGTGTTGAGTGGCTGGAAGAGGCTTGATCAGCATAGCGTCGTGCAATGTGCTAAACTACACAAAGGGATGTAAGCGCTTTGAGGGTATCGTCCTCGGAGGCTGTGCGGACGCGCCCTGGGCGCAGGTGGGAGGGAGGACGAGGGAGGGACAGGGCGGGGGTGGAGGAGGGGACGCGCGCCGGCAGACGCACTCGCGCGCCGACGCCCGCCACAGACTCACGACCGATCGACCGACGCCCGCGCCTGGTGTCGTATTACCGCTCTAAATATATCTCGCGCCCGCGATCGCCTATTTGGAAACGATCGCGCGCCGTGTTTTGAACCAGTGATTGACAGTGCTGAGTGAAGAATCTTTCCTAATTGACGAAAACTCTAAAAAAGTGAGTATCCTTGGACTGTTATCTAAGAGGTGTACTCGCCAATATTTTAATACCGTATCCCCGTTCTAAAATAAACAGCTGTTTCCTAGAATCGATAGCGCTGGTAACGTGCTAAATTGGGATTTTGTTTCGGGTAAACGTTGAGGAAATCCGAGAGGCTGTTACATGAATCCATTATGTAAACATATCAAAATTTAAATTTTAATAGTAAGCAATAGTAATTTGATTTTAGGCAGTAGTTTATGGACATTTTGCGAAAATCCACCATTTAATTGTAGAGTGGACTCTTGTTTAATATCAATATTCTTAGTAATCGAATTGGATGTGAGTTGTAACTTACCCTCTTTTGGAGTAAGTACTATAATTTGTCTAACTGCTTACTTCGTGTATTGAGCAGAATGCGCATAACAATTGGTAATCTAAATACATTCTTATTGGGTGAACTAAAGCTGGTTTTGCGATGTGGACCATTGCATAAGCAGTTGTTTTGTCCGGAGGGGTACCCAGGGGGCTGCGAATATTGAGGATTTTTATGTAATGATACATTTGGAGTTGCCAACGACATATTAAGCAAACTATTATAAAACAGGAAGGTCGAATTAAATGACTAATAAAATTTATTTCAATTAAGGAAGACATGATAGCCATTATTATTCAAACTCTATATCGATTAACTTTACTTAAGTTCAATATATTGTTATTGTTCTTACATATCTTTTTCATAATTTTCTTCTTAGAGTTACAAAATGTTATTACAAAAAAGGCGAAATTGACTTCTCAAAAACTAGTATTAAATTGTGACGGTCATTAACTGTAAAAAAACATTAACCTTTATGATTTTTAAATGATCTGATGTAGTTTTCAGTTTGATTTGCATTTAACGATGCAAATCAATTGTTGTAGTTTAAATTTTTATTCGTTGATGAATGTATAGGTATTGGAATTTGCGAACTCATCGTTATGGTTTCTTCTTATTTTATTGTTAGTTGCGATCTTTGTAACCTCGCTAGTTCTCAGTATGGGCTGCAGTACGATTTGTGATATCCCAACATTGGCCACGGACTGGCGCGATGAATCGAACCGCGGACTGATAGTGGGCCGGTTAGACGAGTCCCAAGCAGAGTGCAACGGCCCAAACTAAAGGGATTTTAAAACGTTCATACTTGCAAGCCCTTTGATCTTGTGATGCATACCTACCAAGTAGCTATACACTAGACTAGGTGTATTAAATATTCTCAAGCAACTGTTATTATTCGTTTTCAACCTTGTTAATGCATATAATAGGGACAAAAAATAGGAAATGCTTCTAGCTTATAAATACTCCAATGGGAAATCAACCGGTTACAAACGAAGCAGATGAGTAAATTCAGTTTATCTATATGCTAATTAATTGATACCTAGACTTATTGCGTAGTAGAGTCGGTTTTAATGTAAGGTAGGTTTAAGATAACGTCAAATAACAGATATGTATATGCATAATAATAATAATATTATTGACTTTGATGTTGTAGTTTAGTTCATCCTAGGCATCGGTAATAAATATTGTTTATAATGGACATGGGCATTTGTTGTGATATTTACTTATAAATATTTATAACGCCATAAAATTAACCATCAAATGATCAAGAAATGTAGTAAAATAAAAGTAAGGCTTTAGTACTTAAGTATATATAATATATAAAGGTTTAAAGAAGTAGTATTTTTACGATAAAGCTCTTAGTTGTATTTTATAACCGAAGTGAAAACCCCTTTAAAAGCTTTGTTTACAATACATTAAACAAAACCTCCTTTGTCGATACTTTCTTGAATGGAAGTCCTTGGGTTTCCCGAGATTACAGTTCTCAGAATTTGGTTAGTCTCAGTTGTTGTTCTCCTATTTTTGTTAAAAGGGCTTTGTAACTCATGAAGAAATAATATTTTAGATACTATTTAATATTAAAATCTGATATTTTTAAACGCTTAACAATAGTTTAGTCGGTATGAAGATGATGAAAAGATTTATGATCTAAATTCATACGAAAGGTTTTTACGAAATAATGGTGTTAAAATATGTTAATATAACTGGTATAAATATTTTACTAGGCTTATTGTTTTATTCAAGACTAAACTTTTTTTTGGAGCCAATGAAGATGACGTCTAGCATCTACGATCATTATGAATGCTGTTAACCCAGTTTTTGAGCGGATATATTTTATTGCATATGTGAGGTAACCTTGTGTTTTCCTTATGTATAAATAAACATGTACCACCATGTGCACTTTAATCATGCGCACGTCGCAATGTGCGCGGAATACTTAGCTAACTGTTTGAGAGAGTAATTGCGATCTCAATTTTTCTTTAAATTTGCAATCTAATTTTTGCATCCGTGATGTGATCTAAAACAATAGTAGTTATATTTTATAGTTTATCTTCGTTTATATTCGTTACCATAAATTAAGTTTATAATACTAAATGTATTTATAATTAATAAAAAAATGGCATTAAAAATTGTCATTTGGGCATTTTCTTACTAATGTGTACCATTATAGTTCTTTCATTCCATCACAATTGCGCTTTTATTAACCTTCATTTTAGTATATTTTATAGAGAACGTTGGATATAATGACATGAAAGTACAGTATGCAAATGTAAAAGTGGTCTACATGTTTATACACCAGATAATATGACCTTTTATTTTAGGAATTTTTAATTTGCTTTTGATAAAAGATGACGGTAGAGATGGTAGAGTTAAACAAAAGGCTTCCATCAAAATGCGCGAGGCAAAAAATATATAAAGTATATTTTATATGAAAATAATAATCGTGCCTCACTCACTTTAGTGCGTAACATCTTATAAAAATATCAAATTACGAGGTTTTAAGACAAATAACCAATAGAATCTGACGTGTCTATTATTTAGTAATCATAATCATTATTACTATCTACATATTATGTTCTACTAAGTTTCTTGTATGACAAATATCTATTAGTTAATTGGTTGTTATCAACTATTATAACCAGTACATTAATCATATTTTAAGCACGTTAATAAAGTTAAGTAGCACCTAAATAGTAGGGTAATAGATAGGGCTGTTAGAGAACAAATACATTTTATCAATAATTAGATTGATATTAGTAAATTCATCGATTCGATCTTTATCAACACGTAGCATTCATGTTCGCATGACTCATGTAATATTTTATTTATTTACCTCTAATCAACATTGGAAATCAAGCGAACGTGTTTTCTGTTTGAGGAAGCGGTGTATGTTAGATTATTTCTCAGAACTTGGACCGCGTACAAAAGAAATCTCGTTTTGGTATGTAGGTAATGACGCATCTTTTGATAATCCCAGTAACTTTGTTTGACCCATATTCATAATCAATTTCTATGTTTCTATTTACGGACTTAAAATAACACATAGTTCCGTACGGTACATATGAGCTTATGTACTATCACTAATACATATACATTCATTTAACGTGATAAGGTACATGTGTGTATAAATATTAAAAAACATTCTTTTTTTATACAAACGCTATTAAAACTTATAATATCTAATTTATAGAATAGGTATATTTTATTTACCAAATTTTGTTTCAAGCACATTTATCTAAAATTAGTACACAATAGTCAGAACACGTGATCACTCGCATGAATTTCCTTGTAATATACGTACTTAATATGTGTATTTCACCTATTGATGAGTCGCTCGCATACTTACATCATATTTTAAAACAATGTCCTCTCAAGTACCAGTATTTTAAAGAGCTATGAATATATTATGTTATTCGAATTTGAAAATACATAATCTAGTAATTAAGTTGGAGAAAGAGAATATCATTCTACTTATAAAGAATACTCACATAGGTTGTTAGAGCTCGAAACTTTTATCTATATTATAGAATTATAGAACGTTTTTTAAAAATTCGTGACCTTATACCTAGTAGGTAATAATAGGTATTATCGAATTAACAAAACACATTATCAAATTGTTTAAATTCTTGTGACGCGAAGGGCAACCAGTTGGAGCAAACACCACTATTGAGTTTTTAATATTTTTGCGTTGCCATAAGCTTGGCATGGCGCTGAGTCAGAGGTCGTCTGGATTGGTCAGGGTTTAGATTACTCATAACTGTATCAGGGCCCATGCAACATGCGAGTTTCCTCTCTTTGTTATGATGTGATTTAGGTATTTTAAAACAGTACTTACCTACTTAATTTTTTCGCACATATTTTGCTGATTTACGAGTACATAATATGTTGGTACGTCTATTACAAAACATAACAACATAAAAACTGCGTAGCTATCAATGTCCATAAATATTAATACAGTCTACATTGTTCATTCCACACAATTTGTTAGCAACGCGAGATGGAGACGAAGTCAGTGGGTAAATTGAATAGGTACATTGAGAGCCGGGTGAACGTGCCATTCATAAACATGCCAATATGGCACCGGGATCAATCGTGCACATCCGTTTTGCTCATTCTTAGGTCGTAAGCCAAGTCCTCGTCTGGAACAATACTAAATTTATATCATAATACTAATAGAAGTGTAGCCGCAGGCCGCATTGTGTACGCAACGATAACGAATTCATCGATATTTATATTCAAATACTCGCAAATGTTGTCATTAGAATACAAGAACATCCATTTTGCAACACATATGTACGTCAAACAATCAACCTTTTTATTAAAGTGTATAACTTTACGCTTGCCCCTTATATTATATTATCTTCATTATTAAAAATAAGTATTGTACAACCGCTGATAGATGATATAATTTTATTTTTATTAGATGATGATAGATGATATAATTTTATTATTTTATTTTAGGTATATATTCCCGTAATGTTTCACGTTGGTTGTTTGCCAATCTTTGATATACTCATATTGTGCACTCCGTTACAAGTTACAGCGACAATTAATAAAGAAAAGAATTGCAAATATTATTTATTATACATAATAATATGTTAACATTCATTGCGGCTATGTTTAAAACTTCTAAAATACAAATAAAGAGGTCAGTTTAATGTGAATACTATTCACTAATGCGCTTTGAACAGTTTAAGCTAAGTTAAATATTGATTATTTAAATTACGTGCTATCTTCGCATGTAGTAATATTATCTATCGGCGTGACAGCAATTTCAATGTAGTGTTATCAATGAGGCGTCCAGCCGAGGGGCATCTCTATCGTCGCATGGCTTCCCGCCAACTGTTTCGCAACCGCTCTATATTTGCCCATCAAGGTTCCTACATTGCATTTTGAGGGTTATTGACATTACTCGTAGGTATTATACAATTGGTTTTCACCGCTTAGATGTAACACGTAAAACCCTGAAGTCGTTTGGTACATGGAAAGTTGCTCTTGAGACGGGAGCTCAGTGACGTGTGAGAAGTGCCAAGTTTACGTTACCGCCTACGATTACAGAAATAATACGAGGTCACGATAATGTCGACTCATGAAAATTTAAAATACCAAAAAGATATTACTTTTCACAGCAGCTGTATTATTGGAATTTGTGATAAAATATATAATAACACTTTGGAAATATCATAAATATTTCTTGAAAATTTTGAAATTATGATTTCAAATAACAGAATATTCTACTTCACGGTAATATTTGTGAAGCAATATTTATTGCGAATATGTATGTATTGTATATATAGGTAAATATGTATTTTATATTAAATACGTCACTGACAAATTTAACCGCGTGTTCGCTGGAACTCTTTCCTTGTCTACCTTTGGAGAAGCCTACGTTAGTTTTGTAAGTTAGTTATCTACATTAAAATAATGGTTGTGTGCGCAATACAAAAGGATCTTGGATGAGATCAATAAAAACAATTCTTATATTTTTCCTAACTCTTATTGTAACCATTAATTTGATTCGAATACGTTTTTGCTAATGTGTTTATCATCATTAGGAGGCACGGTGGTTATATTGGACAGTTTATTATTGAAGAAGGCTAAATGCTAATACAATGATTTAATAAGGAAATGAGATGTATGCATGTATGTATCAATGTGGATGAGTGTATCGTGTAATTTGTAGGTATAGCACATCACTCTAGGCTAAAATTAGAGCGGATCACTGGTACCTATCAGATAAAATCCCTAATATAATTTGATATAGATATATGTATAATATATGTATTTATTATTGCGATGAAAATGTTAAGCGAAAATACGAAGTTTATGTTAAGTTCACTCTCGTATCTCTGATAAACGTAAAATAAATATAGTTATCAAAACTTAATACTATTTGATATTTCTGTATCAATATTACGAAATTCATCGATATTTTATTGAAGACGTCCAAACCTTATTATAACGTACAATTATTTCGATGGCGCCACATCTTACCTTTGAATAGTCGCTTAAGTGCAGCTGACGCCGAAGCTTGCGACATCTCAACCGGACTTAAGCATGCAATATGCGTTTATCTCATACGCAACCAAAGGTAACAGGCTCGACCGATACGAACTATTAGTGAAAGCGTCGTTTTGTACTCCGAATGGGTAAAATCAAAAGTGTGTAACAATGTAGCGACGACGCGACCTCTGAAGGCCGCAGCTGAGCAAACAACACACGTACCTCGTAATTACTACAGTAGCAATGACATCAGCTCTTTTTGTTTTTTTTTATATAAATTGTAAGAATGTAAAAAGAAATGAACACAAAAAAAAACAGAATTTAGATCCAATTTATTCTCATTGATGTAAAATAAAGTAGAAAAAATAATACCATAAGCAGGACATACCTACATAATATGTAAATGAATTTTTTTATATAAATACTAACTTATTATATGTAAATTTTATAATACTCTACCTAACCGGATTTCATGAAGCTGCATGAAATAATAAATTCAGGAAAAAAAGGCATGGTAGAGACAGTGAATATTGTTGTGTTAAACATAACCATAAAGTAACTTATATATAACATAACGGTGATCGTATTTATTTTGCGAAAAGTTCTCTCTTCTCCCACGCATTCTATATATGCCTTCGCGGTACCACAATGCACAGGTGTAAATGTTTATTTTAACACCTACCCGTTAAAATATAATTTACTTTAGCTAAATTTATGACTGCCTACTCCGTCTCTGCTTGCCAAAAAACCTATTTTAAGACAAGAAGGCACGACATTAAACTTTGAGAAATATTGTCAATGTCGCATTATACCTGCAATAAATGTATATATGTATACGTATTTACGTACGCACTACACACGATGAAAATACAAGCGATTAATTTTAACATTATAAAAATACTTCGCATACCTATGTGTAGGCAAAAGTGTTATATTTTTAGTGAAGTATAATTAATATAGTTACTATTTTATATTTTATATAAGTACTTAGGTAGAATCATTTAATTTTACATATGAAAATAATATTACTAGCTACATATACCAGCTACGAATTTACAATTTTTAACGATATAAGGAATTATTTGAAAAAAGAACACAACGACTTAAACCGGTTGCCTCTCTGTGTTGATTGGCAATTTTTGAAGATTTGGCAACAACCATTATTATAAACTAAGAGGCATTTAAAAATACACTGCGGTAAATAAAATCCAACAGTAATTGCCACATAGATTAGGAATCTTCGTAAAGGTAGATTTTTTATAATTTCATAAAGAAAGAAATTAATAACCTAAACCTTTTTGAGCTTCATCTTTTTCTTTAAGAAATTTTGGGTTTTCTTCTAAATAACATGTCAATTGCCTGTTGACTTTTCAAATACTAAGGGTAAATTTGTGCAGGTGATGGAGTGACACCGACCGCGATATTCCGCGCTTACTCATTCGAATGACGTCATCGATTAGTGCATGAATAACAATCTAGTAAAAATTTAATGCGTACGTTTAGATCTATAGCAATACATAGAGGGACAGACCTACTGCTTCGTAGAATTATGATGTAAATACAAGAAATTACATCGATGAAGTCATCGATATTTCGGAAGATTTTTTTACGACACGTGCCATTTTCTCTTCTAGAGTGACTCGAGGGTCGCCCGATTCATCCGTATTTATCATACTTTACTTTCATCTCGCATTCAATAACCAGGTCATCATAAAACTTCATGTAGGTATTGATAACACAAAGGTAATTATTTTGTAAGGCATTCGTAATCACAATAGTTAATTTTATTGCATTATGCCTTATACTGAGATTGTCACTCTCCCGCTAGGTATATTATCTAAGCTAAAATGCGTAAGAATGGAGGAAATCGTATATAAGTTTATATGTTTTTATAACATTCATGAGTAGTTTTTTTTTAGTTTTTATTAGTTTTCATAATATTAGCGGTCTGAAATATTTCATATTCAGTTTACCTACCACATTGTTACTAGTGTAATTTTTCAAATTTTAAATCAAATAAAAGCTTAAGTTAGTAACTACAACCTCTTAAGCAATTTAACTTCTTAAACTATCGCGTTCCATAACTATATAACGTACCTATATCGAAAAGCGGGCAGAGTCTGCCCGTGACAACGGCTGATGCAACTCAGCCGAAACGTCGGGAATAAGGTATTTAATATTTATGCCTAAGAAATTACATGCATTTAGTCCCGTTTTTCGATATACTCTTAAGCAATTATTGTACAAATTCTTTTTAAATTGAAAAAAATAAAGCTGCAAGACAAACTTAAAAGGAGTAAACGAACACATTTTAGATCCTAAACAAAATCTATAATAACAAAATCATAATAAATATTATTATCATAGATTGCATTCTTAAGATAAGGCATTCGCACGTACATGACGTTCAATCACGAGCCACTGCGGGAGATGACTCTGTGGCTTGTTTTTGTAGCGTCAATAATAAATACTTTAAACCAGTTAATGAAGGAAGTGCTAGAATCATTGCCTTCATTAATTGATATGTCTAATAAAACTAATCAAATTTCTATACTATAACTCGATTTGCAAGAACGTATACATACATATTTTTGATGATGTGTTAAAAATATAACATTGCGTTGCCTAACTATTGGAGCTGAGTGAATTGTATCTTATTAAACACCAACAGCTTGTGTTGTATTTGAAGGTATTGTTGTAAATTAACGTGAATTGATGGAGACAGAAGAGTGTCAGTTGAACAGCGTCGCGTCGACGTCGACCTTTTGATTGGTGGAGAATCATCAGACAAGGCTGAAGAACGTCAATCACATCGATCTCATCGTATTCATGCGCCAGTGGAAACAAAAAGTATTCGCATTTCACGCTCTTCACTTGCGCAACCAGTCCTACGCGTACTGTTTATTTTTCGAGAGTTCTTCTATAATTAAATTTATGCTCTATCTTTTACTTTACAAAGTTTGTACAAAAAATCTGGCGATATTATATTTATGATAATACTATTAAGTACAGATTAATGTTTTTTTTATACTTTGGGGTTGTTAAGGAGCACTTACCTTTACTTCCTTCTTTACATCTACTTTCTACATAATAATCTAGTAGATACCAAAGGACTATCATTTATCAAATTTACCGATATTCTTGTAAACCTTTCTAGAGTTAAATAAACTAAGCTCTTTAACAAAATTTCTTATAAAATGTTGACGCATAAAATCACTTAGTGCAAATATAGAGTCTGTGGTCGTTGTAGTTGTAACATTGCTTGCTCTCCACAGGACCCATAAAATAAAAATTCATGACCATTATCACCATCTAAGTAACAACAGCAAATGCCTATGATTGCATTCGCAGGTAGAAAAGGATTTAACGGCTCAGTTATACGGGTTGTTATACTAACGCGCTTTACCTAAGTACGTACTAAATTGCAGTGGTAATGCTGCATAATATATCTTGGTTACCTTGCTGAAATAATTAACAATTCAAAGTTTTCTTTTAAAGTAAAAAAAAAATAATACAGAACATTCGTACTATAAATCATTCTGAGTATTTAAACATAGATACAGTCAAGTAAGTCTTTATGAAAACTGATAAATGATTATTATTTATTATATATTCCTTGTACCAATAAACGAAAGTTTTGCTCTCAGCCTCCTTTCACTAATGTCTTTTAGTTCGCACTTAGATCTTCACTGAGATAAAATAGATCGCAATGTCCGAATAGTTGCCGAGTGCGGTCAGTGAAGCTTTGAGAGAAAATAAATCTTCAATTAGGTCAATCAAATGCCACGCCTGGCTTATGCTGAATCGTAATTTGTTATTGCTTTTTTAATATTTTATGTTTAAACATTTTCCGTTACGATGTCTTAATATAAGTAGGTATCTTTATACGTTTAACGCTGCTCAAACCACACTTATTTTTAACTAAGATATTTTAAATCCTATGTCCATGATTAAATGTAACTTATAATTATCTCTTTATACATACTAAACAAGCTTAATCATTGTAAATTATTATTAAATTCATGCTTCATTGTTCCGCAGATGGCACAGTTGATAACTGTGCGACTGAACAAGTCGGACCAGCAGCCGCTGGGCTTCCGGCTGCAGGGCGGCAAGGACTTTGGTACACCACTCGTAGTACAAAAGGTAAGCACTTACGGGTGCAACTATTAGTCATACTTATATATTAAGTCTAGTAGAGACATTGAATAATTTAACTGCTGTCCCTACGTCTCGCCGTCTCGGCGCTTGTTTTTTCTTATGTTTATGTATAAATTATTATATTAATATAAAAAAAGCGAAGATACCTCTCTCTCTCTTTTTGGTGGTACCACTAGATAGTCAATAGATTCCAAAAACATGTGTAATAAAAAATAAAAGGTTTTGGTTGCTATTAATCCTAAGATATAAACGAACTATATAATAATAATTTATGATAGGTATATTAAAAAGTGTGCTATTTTGAAACGTAAGTTTCATATTTTGATTTGCCATTAATCTATTTAAAATATGTTAGAAGAAATAAAAATGCTAATGTAGGAAAGCCTCCCACGCACGGTTAACGACCGGTCGATATGTCGAGACATATTGTAACAGACAGTAGGTACGTAGGTATACCTACTCGATAAGCTTTACCTTAATATGTGCCTGCTCTACAAAAACTGTATTCGTTTAGTATCGTCTGTTTACATTCCTTATATTATATTAATGTCATCCACTAACACCTGAAAGGTAGAAAGTCGATAGGCAGTTGGAACGTTGTCATAATTTGATTGATTACCTTACTTAATTAATTAAAACATATGCTTCTAACAACACTACATTATAATGTTTTTAATTTACATTCTCTTTGGTTTTTAAAATCTCTCATTAATAGATCCATATTAAGTTCTACTAATGAGTAGGTAAAAAAGTTTGACTGATATGCTAAAAGATTTCCAGGAATAACTGTTAATTCATTGCTACGAATATCTCTTACCTACATATTTTTTATGAATGTCAAGCGCACTTCTACTTGTATTTAGTATTTGTCACGTTTTATCAGTTTTTAGCTCTTCAAGTGGGTGATTAGTTATCCGAAGGAGCTTTTACCTCTCATTAACTGTTATATGGCCTCGTTAAAGTAGTTTCGACACGCGTCTTCACTTTTAAGGCCTCATCGGGACTTAAAAGTTAGCTCTACCTTGAGTACCTATTGCATCCGTATTATTCTCATATCCATTATATACCTCGTGCATAATGCATTACTAAAATTCATTATATATTCGACGCCTTGTTTGTAAACAAACATAAGTTCATCTCCCTAAGTGGATATTCTTGTACTGCATTCGGCGGAAGTAGAAACTGCGACCTTTGTGATCTTATGAGTATGACCTCAAGGAGCTCAAGAGTTATATAGTTAAGTAGAGAAACTCATATGTTTTTAACAACACAATATATTTGTTTGAGATCTTTTGTAAATCTATAACGGAATATCTTAGTATTATAATAAAACAATTTAGGATTTATTAGTGCCAGCCAATACTCTTTGAATAGAAATAGCATGACTTGGCTAAGATAATTAGTTAGAATCACGAAATGACGACAGTTTATCATGGGTACAAGGCAGCGATACTTCATCTTTCTTATTAGATTTAGCTACGACCCAATTGGCTTCGTCAATCGACCTTGCTTTAACTGCTACTCGTAACTACAGAATAAAAATATTTTTTCATAATTTTTTATGCACATTCCTACATTATATGTTGTTGTGTTGTACCTAAGTCCTAACTATTATTAATTTTTGACGAGTTTGTATTAATTTAGCTATAATCTATTAATAGAATAATACTTATTTTAAGTCGTATTTGTACATTAAATATATGTACTTATGTTTTTTGGAAAATCTTATTGAAATAACGATAGTTCTAACAAATCATGTCTGTCTGTCTGTCTGGAAACGAATCACGAGAAAACCACTGAACGGACTTTGATGATATTTGGTATAGATGTAGCTGATTGTTTAGGTCAAAATTAAGAATACTTTTTGGGAAGGAAAATATCTCATCTCTAAGAAATCAATACTAACCATTAAAACGTACCTAAATACGAAATCCGAGCGGAGCGAGGCTGAGTTGCTAGTTAATTAATATATCTACTTAATACCTATTAGGTAGTACGTATGCAGTGATAATAGTATTTTAAGCAAGTATTTAGAATATTTAAATACTTATATAATTTAAAGTAGTGGTAGGAGATTAATATTTGTATACTTTTAACGAAGACAAAATGGGTATATTTGCATAATCTGCTTAAGTGTGATTTTTATTCTAGCACTTAACATACCTAGTAGATAAAAGTGACGAGATTACATTTAACATAATTTATTAATAATTTATATTATCTTTTTCTCATACTTAATATAACCAATGTTTGTACAAAATTGAAGAAATGGAGATCTATAGAATACTTTTATAAACAATCTTCTTTTTTTGATAAATTGAATTTGGACAATAAAAAATATTTATTATGCTGTGTGTAGAAGAATCATAAACTTATATTTATAGATTTTAATAATTACTTTGGCCAAAATATACTTAATAATAATATGTATATTGTGCTTTATAAGTAAGGACCCACATAAGATATCTAATCTGACCTTAAAATCAATCAACTGAACCCACAAGACTTATCGATCATTTTCGACCAAGTATGTTCAAATATTGAAGCGTAATGATGATGATTTGCGATGATCTACGGTACTTATGCTTGTTTTATAGTTGGTAGGTATTATGATTTGACCATAACCATTAGACAGTTTAATATTATACCTATTTACGAGTTATACCTACATGTTTCGAGCTATTACTCATTATTATACTATTAAAGTTTTTCATATTGTTATTTATGTTAAATACTTTTTTTTGAAGTATACGTACCTACCTAAATATAGTTAGACAGTGGTTAAAGATAAACTGGAGTAATTGAATATTATGAGTATCCGTCAGTTCAATGAACTGCTAATTCCCGGATCTACATGGATGTGCCTAATCATAGCGAAATGTTTTGTTTATAAAATGCTATTAGACTTAGAGAGGCTAGCAACTCGACCGCTGCTTATATCTCTGTTTTATATGACGCGGATAATCAATGTGGATTGTGGGTGTCTATGAAACATATGTACAGATGTCAGTTAAAGATTTAATCTGCAAGCAAAAAATATGCCTTGAGATATTACAGGTTTTTTTCATTTCTGACGTCACTTTGTAAGCTTGTGAGAACGTGGCGACCATTATGTTAATCATTTATAGTAACGAGATGTAACGATAAAAAACTGACTATGTAAATTTATGTAATTTTTAATAGATAAAAAAGTAAATTACGTTAATAATTAACAAAAATGAACTAAAAAAGAACAAAAAATATTTGGATTAATAGGTATCACCCCAAAAGGGAACTCATCGTCAATGTACTTAACTTTTAAGAGGTTATGATGCATGTATCTGTAAACGTGCCTAAAATATAGGCAATTTATTTTACTACGGTAATTTAAAATAATAAAATAACATTGAATAGTTCAACAAATGTGCAGTGATCTTGAGCTAAATATTATATTATCTAGTATTAGCCACAAGATCAGTAGGGAAATAGGATCGAAGATGATGTAACTGAGACAGATTTTAGCTGCATTCCAGGGTATGTCGCCTCACCACTTTCCTGTTTGCAGTGTCTGGCACACCTAATGATTCATAAAATTGTAATTATCAACTTGCTACAGTAAAATATACCTACTATAAAAAATTATAAGCGGGATAGCGGGCAGCTCATCGAGATCAACTGACATCAAGAATAACACCACTACATATACCTACCTAGTACCTATAAAACAAAGTCGCTTCCCGCTGTCTGTCCCTATGTATGCTTAGATCTTTAAAACTATAACTATATAACGGATTTTTATGCGTTTCTTTAATTGGAAAGAGTAATTATTCAAGAGGAAGGTTTATATGTGTAATACATGCATAATATGTTATAGGAACACTGATAATTTTAGAGGTTTCTAATGTGATGTCGTAAATAAACTCATTTTTTGCGCTAACATTGCTAAACAAACCCTACGAGATACTTATGTAGATCAAAATAATATACTACAATATTGTACACGGCACCTTAAAAAGGTCTACAAAACATCCGTGATGTTATATGTCTATCTCTTAGGGATAAGGACATATAACACAACAACAAAGTTGTGTTAAGATGGGTTCCGGGTCATGCTGGTATAAACGGCAATGAACGTGCGGATGAGCTAGCAAGAGAGGGAGCTCTTGGTTCGCAGCAGGGTCCAGAACCCTTCTGCGGAATACCCAAGAGTTTGGCTCGGAAAACCCTAATGACTATGTGTCAAAAGGCTGCAGGCTGCGGCAGACTGAATCAAAAGGAATGACTCACTCCAAGAAGCTAATTAATGCCTTTGACAAAAGCTTCAGCAATCTCCTGCTAACACTAAGTAGGAATTCACTACGAATACTAGCAAGAGCCTACACTGGACACTGTTGTCTAAACAAACACATGCTTAACCTGAGGCTGAGTGAAACGCAGACCTGCAGAATTTGCATGGACGCAGAGGAAACGCCGAATCATCTTCTGGGGGAATGTGAACCACTCATGCACAAACGCAATATTCATCTTGGGAAATACTTTCTAAGCCCAGATGAACTTTCAGAGTGTAACCCTAAGAAAATCCTGCAGTTTATCTCAACTGCAGGGTTCAGTGGTCTCCTCTAATTTACAAAGTGGCGATCACAATAGACCTAACAATGGTCGCAGTGATATTATAGCCGCTAATAGGGAAAAAAAATAGACATATAACACCGCGACTTCACTTGCGCTAAATCTATGAATAAATCTACTATCGAATGAAACACTTTGTGTATTTAATGACTTTATTATTTAGGATTTTGCCTTTCGTGTTAGATGTCTAAAATAATTTAATTATGACTCTATGGTTCTTGTCTTCCTTATAAGGATGAGTAACTTACAGCACGCTGCGTGTTGACGTAAAAGTATTGCCTGTTTAGGCTAGAGATATAGAGCAACATGATATGCCGAATAGCTTAAATTCACTCACGTTTGTTTTAAAAGAGATAATATTTACCAGTAACTAAATATGTTGGTATTTATACATAAATAGATAATAAACATAGTACATACGGTACAAACATACGGTATTTATAATCATTCTCTTTAGTAATTAATGTCAATTACCTATACAAAATGTTTGTTTGGGCTACCAAATAAAAATCATAACGCCACGCGCCATATTGATTAGGCAATATAAAAATAAAGCAAAGATATGAACTCTAGCTCTCGATACTTATGACTTTAGAGGTTTTTTATAGCAGCTATTAAAAGCTCTCAGAACTTTACCCTTTCTATAACAGAATATGACCAGATTCACTCTTATTAACCGGCCTGGCTGGACAGGACAGCCGTTGGCGGGCTGTTGCATAACTATAGTCGGGTTTTGTCGTTTCGAACTTCGGACACAATCTGAGTCACGTACAGGCAGGGATTTGTTTTGAAATTAGAACGCCGTTCGGCGACAACGTTCTATGGATTATCGCTATTGGTATTTTCTAATTATCTCGATACCTAACTATGTATATGATTGTATGCGCTTGAATATCCATCAATAATAGTATACAGTGCACGTCCAAACCAACTGTAGAAAACTTCTACTGCAATGAGGAAATTCTATTATGTGTAAATCGTGGTCGTTAATTGTTACAATGTTTCTGCAAAGCAATATATCTGTACTCATAGAAGTATTTGAATATGAATGTATCTTCCTGGTTGTTTCATAATTTTTCTTTATCATATAATAGCAATGGGAAATACTTAGCGCTTAATACAATTTATTGGAATATTTTATTGTTTGAGAAACATAAAGCGTTTAAAATTTAAATGTTTCACATACTTTACATTTAAATAGTGTCGATTTAATTTATTTGTCTTAAGTCAATAAAGTTTCGGCCAAAAATATGACTCTATAATAAACGTGTGAAGTAGAGTGATTTAGGTATAT
The DNA here is from genome assembly GCA_951802675.2 of Boloria euphrosyne. Classification (NCBI taxonomy): domain Eukaryota; kingdom Metazoa; phylum Arthropoda; class Insecta; order Lepidoptera; family Nymphalidae; genus Boloria; species Boloria euphrosyne. The sequence goes on from OX637876.1 coordinate 5,002,270, forward strand.
TGAAGTACCTACTTTCTTAAGCTTGTTATGAGTAACAAAAAACAAATCTGCAGCTGCAGTGCCCCACTAGACGACGTTCTTTGAAAGAAGTAAACAATAAAGAAAATATAATATGGCATGACCTCGCACGGCGGGCGGGACTGCATTAATCTCTCGTTCTTGTATTTCTGCTGCCGTATATGGCATGCGCGTGCGCTGTCACGGTAAGGGCAATGCCGTAGACTGTAGTGTTTCAGAAATCATGTGTTACTTTTTATTTTATACTGAAATAATTCTCTTTACACATTAAAATATTATCAATAAAATAAATCTTATTTTTAATTAGGTCAGTAGCTTGTAAAAATATTTTTATTTGCAATACATACGAGAAACATCATTCAATTCCTACCTAATTGGTAACAATTAGACCTACGAATCACGACTTCGAATTATGAACAAACGTTATACGTTGAAATGACATTGACGTCTGACGATAACAGACGGATGATTTAACCTAATAAATCAAATGCTTTGTTGCAATATTACAAGCCTCACTATTTTCTTTTTTTGTATAAAATTAGGTGGCACAGGGGTCACATTATGATAAAATACTAACCTAATTATGTTTAATTATTTTTTCAAAAATCTCATTGTAATAGTCATTATTATCGATACAGAGACCGAATATATAGTTTTTAGTTTTTGTTTGTCTGTCTTTTTGTTTGTGACCGCATCACGAGAAAACCACTGAAAATATTTTGATGAAATTTGGTGTGATGATAGCGGGTTTCTGGGTGAATATAGGTATAACTCGAGCGGAGCGAGTAATAAATAATTTTCAAGTCAAAAGGTGTGTTCAATCGTTATTCGTGAACAAACGTTATGATCAAAAACATAACGAATCTATATTTAAATTTTATAATAAAAAGCCCTTCCATATAGGTGCAGATCTTTGGCCGAGGGTAGACAGCGCTATTCGGAGGTCATTGTCGACGACTTCGCGGCCAAATGAAGGCTACTTTACAAGTTTTACAGCCGGCAGAAACGTTAAATTCCTGACGTCTTACTGATAGGAAGGGGACGCGAGATATAAGCGTGAACAGTACATTTGCACTTTAGTTCGGTTATAAGCACGTGTACTTGAGATATCGTTACGTTTAATGTTTTACTCTGAGTAATATTACAGGCACATTATATAGTTTTAAAGAGAAAGTGCATAAAGTTGAGGATAATATTTTTACTGCGAATTACCAACATGGATTTTTATATGAATCAGCGGACATAGGTAGTGAAAATAATCATCATTTTGGTATGTATTTTATAACGTACTGTTTTTACGTAATTTTGAATTGAATATAAGTTTTGAAACAAAATAAACAAAGAAAAGAACACCAAGAGATTTTTTTGTTCTTTATAAAACTTTGTCAATTATAAATAAACATTTTGTTAACATACTAATGAAGTCTATACATGGTAAATGTAGTCAACGTAAATGGTTGCACACAAAAGGGAAGAAGTTTTTATCTCGTATATTATAATATGCGATACAGTCCAGACGGCGCTGATCTCACAATGACGTCAACACTTCCTTCCGCGCCTTCTAACTTAAAATATGCAAAATTTTTACCAACCACAATGATCGGTTCTGTATTTATAAATGTTAATTCTGGATGTAAAAATCCTTATCAATGAAACCGTTTTCTATATAACAATACAATATTGTGCTGATTAATTCGGAGTCTATCGTAAGCATTCAACGGAAAATTCAACGATGAGCTAAACCACTAAACACTGTTGTCTACAGTTATTAATAAGGAAATTTCAAGGAAATTAAAATTGTTCAGTGCTCATTTTCTGAGTAGTAGATAATAAGTGACCATAAATATATTATGATGACATTACATATTCAATCATTTGTGGTTATTTAGTGCAACTTATTTGTACTTGTGACTGTTGTAAAACATTTTTAAGGACACTAAATATATGACATCTTCATAAATGTTGTAAGTAGCAAGGATACGTAGTACATATGTATCTATAAGTATGTATATTTAACTGTATGTATCTCTAGTGTAAAGTCCATGTAACGTAACTCGATTTAACGACAAACTCCCTAAAGCTTAAAATCACTCGGCTGTTTTGGTTTTGCTTGTTTTAGTTTAGCACTCTCAATAACGACAACAATAAAATAATAAATAGTACTTTTTAAGTTGTCAAAATTATTAAAAATTCCGCCGTGCATTAAGGAAGCTCTGGAAGCAGCAAAGTTATTGGCAAAGTACTTTCTTTTTCACCAAGATACCTCAATATAGGGTTGCCATCCGTCCGGGTTTCCCCGGATTTGTCCTAGTTTTGAGGGCATCCGGGGAGCGTCCGGGGAAGGTTTCATTTATAAACCGGGTTTTCTCGTGTGAAATAATTATTTTTAAAAAGTATAGAAATTATATAGTAAAGTTATAATTTTTCGAACAATTTCTAGCGGTAAAGTTTATCCGTAGTTTTAGTAGTTAAATTATTGATTAGAATTAAGGGTTTATTCGAATCATGATTCGATTTTTTTGTCAGGTGATTCGAGTTATTTCGAATATTAAATCTCGATTCGAGTCCTATCACTAAAAATAATAAATTGTTGGAACGACTATACAATGTGAATGTCAATGTCCACGCATAAAATATACTCAACCTACCCGAACCACCCCGCGGCTCGCTTACCCCGCCCCTCTCAACACAGAGTCCGTTGTGTCTAGCGTACATATGATTTTTTTCTTACATATTGCCCGAGCTATGTACACGGGTCGTGCGTAGAAACAACACGAATCCTTACGTAGGCCCGGCGACTTTTCTTACCGTGTACAAGCAGCGTAAAAATGTTCTGTTTTGTTATTTGATATTTAAGAAGACTGAATTTAGTTTATATTTTGCTAAAATAGGTATATTTTGTTATATAAATGACTGCTGATAAAAAGTAAAGCAGGTAATAATTATAGAACTATAGCTAAAAGAGTTACCTCAAAAATTGTAGGACTGAATACTAGAATGGTCCAAGTAGGTACATTTAAGATTTTAATTTATTAAATATATGTTTTTGTTTAATATTTTAATAAGGTTTTGTTTTCTTATTTCAAGAATTAAAAAAGCTGATTTATATAAACAATTTGTAACAAATTGTAATATGATTCTGTTTTGTTAAAATAATGAATGAATAAAAAAGGTGATTTATGACATTTTCAACTGTTTTTTATTACATTGAATATGTTTAAAAGATCTTGTTGTTATGTCCGGCTTTCGGACTCTAAAATCCGGGGTTTTCACGCGTCTTGTCCTGTTTTCCAAATTTTAGAGATGGCAACCCTACCTCAATATCGCAAAATTACTGGTGCAGCATAGATGTCCGACGATTAACAAACTATACGCAATATAAGAATTGTTTTTATGTATGTAATTACTAATACTAGTCTGAAATAAGCATTTTCTTTCTCAGATTTTCATTTTTGTACAGATTTTTCTTCTCTCTATTTAACGACATCTCTATAACGTCAAAATATGCACGGTCCCTTGAGTGTCGTTATATAGAGTTTACACTGTATTTAACAACATGTAGGTATGTATTATCATACAAAATGAAAGTTCAAAAAATAGCTGCCACTTTTTAAACGAAGTCTGGATGACAGGTTTCTCACAAGCTCACATTGTTCTTTTCGTCACCCTTCAAAGAATCTACGGAATGCTGTGTTTTTACGTTGATGGATATTCCATGAAATTTTATAAGTTCTATATTCTTTTGTAATACCTACCCTAATTATGAATCATAGTACTTAGTTAAATAAATAAATATGTTGGAACATTATTACAACAGTGCCATCTAGTTCCGTGGTAAGCTACGAGGCTTGTGTTGCGGGTACCAGATAGTTGATATACTACACATTTAAATTTAAATACATATATTATAAATATAAACACCCATGACTAGAGTACAACATTCGTGCTCACAAATAAATGCCCCCAGCGGGACTCGAACCCGTGACCGATAGCGCAGAAGGTAGGATCACTACGAACTGAGCCAAACGTTGTTATAAACCAAATACCAATAGAGTTGAAATATAATGAATTCATAAAATCAAAAAAAATAATTAATAGTAGGTACATGTATGACTAGATATTAAAAAAAACAGTAACAGTAGTTAAATATTGCAGTAATTTTATGTGTATTCATTTCCAACGAGAGTTGATATCAGGCAGGCCGTAGGCAGGTCGTAGAACTGTTCTCAAAACCGATCAGCAGTATGGAAGTAGTATGTACCGACCACAAGTAATTTGGGAATATATTTACTTATTAGGATGGATAAATCGTGCCTTCAATTTTCATCTTACTTGCTTGTTCATGTGGTTCTAATCTACCTAAATAGTAATAAGAATTCGAAGTCTACTGCTTTCCCGAAAATCGATACAACACTTTTAAGTCCAAAACTATGTATAGTATTTCAATATTTTAACTGTAATTGTTTTAGGTCAACGGCGGTAGTTCAGCAGAGCGCGCCGGCTTGCAGGCGGGAGACGCGCTCATTCGCGTAAACAACACCGACGTATACACACTGAGGCATCAGGAGGCGCAGGACACTATTCGCGCCGCCGGACCAGCTCTCGAGCTCACTGTGCAACGGTTAGTTACACCAAATAAGAAAATTTGCTATTAGATTAATTATAAAATACATAATATATAAGATACCTAAGAATCTTGTTGCAAGTTGAAGACCGGAAAATGATGATATTTCTGAATTAATTCGTTCTTTGCTAGGTTCTATACGATTGATTGATTAATTATTTTTATTTATTACGAGGCAGTGGACAATGGTAACCTAGTGTTAACGTGCTCGTTTGTAAAATCGAGTGAAGCGGGTTAAAATTCCGGGTCTCTAAACATTTGATATTTTTATATGCGAATGATTTTCAACATGATTACTACATGTTTAATGATGAAACAAAACATCGCGAAGAATTCTGTATGTCTGAGAGTACGTAGCAGTTAGTTAGTGGTAGGGTAATGGTAGAGTAGAGTGGTAGAGTACGTAGCAGTTACTCCTTTCAATGTGAAGGGGGCCCGTGCCCAGCAGTGGGAAGGTAAAAAGGGCTGAATACATAAACATACTATACTATTGAAATGTAAATGCCAAGTTCTGAAATGTTTGAGTATGTTCCTGGGAACTCAACACTTAAGTAGCCTCCATAAAAGCTCCATACCATTATATCATCAGGTATATCATTTTAACGTCGGCCATTGTGGAAAAAATATTTATTTGTTTTCCAGAAAAGTTAAGAAATTGTTAATAAGATAGTAACGTATGTACAGACGAATGTATTCGTGTTACATAATTTTTAAATCATAATAATTACGAAAAAAAGCATACAAACTTCCGCAGGACTTATAATTTTTTATTATTAGGTAATAAGTTTTTATATTAATGGTAAAAGATTAAGGCAGTTGTTATTACACCTATTGTTAATAATAATTCTATGTATGGGTTCCATTCTATGTATGGGTTGTTAATACCTAGATCACGACGACGATATAATATATTCAGAAAAATGGTATAGGATTGGACTATATAGCGAATGCGGTAAAATTTTATCGCATTGCCCGATAGTATTGTGTAAGAAATTGTCACGTGCCCTGAACAATACAGCAAAAGCAAAACCAGACTACCGTAACAAGTTTTTATAATTTCCAATAATCCTATCTACATAAGAATGCAGAAAAGAAATACCATTAAGAGTCCAGCATTCTTCGTTTGTGGCGCCTTGTTTCCTGCCACTCATTAAATAATCATATTGACATTCAAGATGCATGTAAGCTAATTACGTCACTTGAGTGATACTTATATGGAAGCCAGGTGGTAGTGCTCATTATACAGGTTATTTGCGCAATGGAAGCCTTTATAACAATGTTTTCCTGACTTTCTTATCAACGTTAGAATACGTATATGTATACATATTTACTGCAAGAGTTCAAACAAATCAAATCGAATCAAACAGTTAAAAATCTTACTACTAGAATAAATTGTATATATGAGAATAGAATAGTTGGTACATATATTTAGTTATATTTCAAATTTGTTTCAGTGGCGGTGGTACTTGGAGGCCATCTGTCACACCCACCGGCAGCCTGCCGCGCCCGGGCTCCCGGCCGCTCGGCTCTAACCCAGTGCCGGTCACTAACACGTCGCTCAAGGCGACACCTCAACCCGCACGCGCTTTCGGCTCTGGACACAACAGTGTTGCGAAACCATTCGGTTATGTGAGTATCTGCGTTGAATCTATTATTTCAAGTTAAGCAATCGAAATCTTTCCGTTTTAGTTTTCCGACAAATATAACGTAATTTAAAAACGTAAAACCTATACCAGGTTTTTGATATTAAATATTTTGATACAAATATTATTAAAAAGCAGCTTACAATTTATTGTTTACCTACTTAGTGTTGTCTGCGAATTCGTGTTTTTTTACTTTACTTAATTAGTAGACAATAGACATATTAAAATATTATATTCCCATAAAACTTTGTGTTAAAGTCTCTCTCGTCCTTGCAAGGATTTATTACTCCCACTCAAGGATTTTTACAAATTTCTAATTAATAGATTCAATAAAAACAGATTTGATTATACCTAGTTAAAGTACCGTTATGAAAATTTATTGTTAGTTTATATTTCTTTTAATAGTAATATAGTATAGTGTATATTTTTTTATCTGATTTTTGCAGATGAATGGCAACGACTCCGTAAAGAGTATTGTAAATAAGCAATACAACACACCAGTTAATATTTACAGTGACAAGACTATCGCGGAGACACTCTCGGCACAAACCGAGGTTCTCGCCGGAGGTGTACTTGGGTATGTAATATGTTAAATGTTTGCAAAATATAACAAAGACTTATTAATTAAACAACGTTGTCTTAAACGATTAAATATATATATATATATATATACATTTTGAAAACAGAGTCAATTTCAAGAAAAACGAAAAAACCTACGACGCAGAAAAGAGTGCTGTATTCAAAGTTCTTCAGGAAGAACAAAACGATCCGGAACCAGGTATGCCTCTTAGCAAGAATACAGATATAATAAATTTACATCATCTGAATTTATGCGCGTAGTTAAAATGGCCCTTCATTTACCATTTTCAATTCTTCAAACAGATAGTAAACCATTGTACATTTAAGTAATTATGAAATCGTTAATCATAAAGTAGAGCCACTTCAGTCCATTTTGAATTCATAGGTTCAGTACAAAATTATAAATGTCATGCGTATAAAAATTAACGTAAATGTTGAAATTAACAAGTATCGGAAGTATCGACGGGCGCGACGACGCCGGTGAGCGGGCTGCGCCACGTGGCGGCGCCCGTGACGCGCCCCGACGCGCCCGTCAACAACACGGGAGGCCTCCCGCCCGGACAGAACATTTGCGAGGAGTGCGAACGACTCATTACGTAAGTCGGACGATTATTATCGCCCGACGCGGTCGCAAACGTCTCGTTACTTTTACAATATTGTTTTAAATCCGAAAACATATCGTAACTAAGCGCGACACCATAAAAATGAAGGCTCGAGCAAATTGGCAATCGGCTTTGTTGTAACATATTAATGAAAGTCGATTTTTTTGGAAATATTTAATGACAATTTAAGGAACTCCTTGGAACATTAATTAAATATCAAGAACGTGAAAAACTACTCATAGAAGTCATCGGTGGAAAGTGTTTTTACTTGTAAAAGGCGATTACTTTAAAATGTTTCTAAAATATTTCAGTTGATGTATATATAGGTATATTTGGTCACTACTTGGTTTATCTTTAAGTTTTTTTTTACTTAGGTATAAGGAGCATTTTTTCTAGCTGGTGAACGAGTCGTCTATCCTACAACCTTTACATTCCGCTAGATCATAACTATTTGTGTATTTTCGTGATGGTATGCAGTAATATTGTTGAGGTCGGCAGTGCCGTCTCACTTTAATTCGCTGAACCGCACGCACCGGTCGCCGGCGCGCACGCCGCGGGTGGAGCCGCCCCGCGCGACGCTGGCGCCCGGCGCCGCGCACCGCCCCAGCCTCCCCGTCGGCTTCACTTCTGTCGCCGACACGCCATATTGCTCCGAGTGTAAAGCCCACATCGTGTAAGACGGGATTCTGAATGCCTGACGTTTGCGACCGTGTCGATATGTGCACTAGTTTATCGTAGTAGATATCTAGATTTCAATGCTGTGTGCGTTACGGTGCCAACGTTTATTTTATAATAACTTTTGTACATAAGGAAATTATATCGAATGGTACCGTAACGGTTTAGGCGACGATATCGTTTCGCGATGTCGGCGCATCACTATGTGCCTATCATTGATTAATAAAAATCATCAAAACATGTAGATATAAGCCATAATATTTAGCGCAATTGTATTATATATGTATACATGATTATAGGTACATCTGTCACTTAGCATGATTTCATAAATCGCACACTTTGTCGTTTCGCAGAATTGTGCACGAATGAAACTTTTTGGTAAGCATGACTGTAAGAACTGCAGAAAATAATATATGCATTAATTATCGTCGTAGTCGTAGTTTTAGATATATAACCCATCTTCATTTATGTTCCACATTTAGGTAAGTTCAATTTAAATTGTCAGAAAATTAGACATTTTGTTAAATTTCATTCCATCAAAGACGGACTTGAAGATCAATAATGTAATTTATATTCATTGTTCATAGCCTAAGTATATATTTATATTTTGTAAATCTTGTCTCACGTCCGGCATTCATACAGCGGCGTGTTCGTGCACATCAAGGACAAAAACCTGCACGTAGAGTGCTTCAAGTGCGCGACCTGCGGCTCGCCGCTGAAGAACCAGGGCTATTACAACCTGAACGGCAAGCTCTACTGCGACATCCACGCCAAGCTCGTGGCGCGCCAGAACCCGCCCGCGGCCAACCTTGAACCCGTCACCGTCCCACCGTGAGTAATACGTCTTCCAAATTTAAAATAAATAGCATTTAACTGACAATTCTTATTTATTATACTTGAAAGATTCAGAAATCACGCCATCAGTGCAAGAACAGCTAACACATTTTTTTGATTTTGATTTAAATACTACAAAGTATTAGATAAGGTAATGTTTTATTTACATAAAAGACACAGGTGCAGTTTTGCTAATAAATGAATGCCACTAGTAAAATTATTTTGGCATTTTCATTTTTTGTTATTGAATTTGCAAAAGTATAACTGCATTGCCATTTGCTGTCGTGTGGCTTAGATTGAATGAGATGCGAACGTAGGCTAATAAGATTAATGTATCCCATATAAAATATAAAATTATAATAACAGCGGGTAAACATAACATGTACGATTTGCCGTTGGGCGTAACCCTTGAATGTCTTCCAAAAATATTAAAAACATTTAAATACAAAAATAGCCTTAACCCACATTTATTTTTGACAAATGGAAGTAGCAAATATTATTCAAAAGAAATTAACTTAAAAACGAGAAAAAAATTTGAAACTCAAGTAAGCGCTGCCTGATATTTCAGTCATTTTCACCGAAGTAGCCGTGACTGGATTAGGCTTCTTTTGCGCTGACGGCCTATTTTTTTTTTATTTTATGCTAGATTGCTTGTGACAATAATAATGAAACTAATTAATAACTAATAATTGTCCATCGGAAGGTATTCGATGATTAGTCTCTTTTTAATCAAAGTAAATATAACGTTATATTTACTTGTACGTATCTGATAAGATACTGATGGCTATTATAAATTAAAAAGTGTACAATAATAGTACGAATACTAACTTAGTTTTCGACTGACGTGAAATCTTTTTTTAGCGGTGGCAGAATTCCTACAAACGCTTACTCGACGCCTTTGCCCCCTCTTTCAACAAACAACTACACAAACGGGTCTTCTTCCATGTTCAGCGTGAGTACTAAATTATTTTATGAATAGTTTTTATTACATCCATAAACGATGTGTATTAGGTTCCCTAAACAAGAATGTTGTATTTACCTTTGAGAATGTTACAAAGTACTTATAATAAACAGGTCCACTTGCATCGTGTAGGTATATATTTAATATTTTTTAATGCACTAAAAATAGTATACCTAATAATAATCATTAACTACGTCCATGGAATCAAAGTCCATGTATAGAATAGCTGCAAATATAACACTGGCCTGCCTCATGGCCTGCTGATGGCTGCTTTGGCTAGACCAAATTGTGGTTAACATGTACGATTGACGATGCAGAGGTTCTAGGATGAATTTCTGGAGCGATCCAAGAGTGATTGGGCCATTCTGTCAAGAAATTTTCTATAAAAGTCCAGTACTGAGAAACCAAAGAGAACGAAGTAGGTACATATTGTTAGAGCCGGCGTTAGGACTACCAGCGCCCTAGGCGAAATTTTGTACGGCGCCCCTACTCAGAGTCCTAAAAAAAGGCACAACAACTCTGTTTCAGTGAACTCCACTGTTTCTGTACACTCGACTGTTTCTGTTAACTACATTTAGGAAATATAGGCAGCGCCTCCGCCCTTTCCTCTCCCGCGCCCTGGGCGGTTGCCCTACCGCGCCTCCCTAACGCCGACCCAGGGTACTGCGCATTGTTTAAGTCGAGTCGAATTGTCGAGTTTAAGTGTAAAAGATATCTCTATTAATATATAAAATATATATATCCTTTTGATATTATGTAAAAGGGTAACTTTTAACACAACCCTGTTGAATCGAGTGGTGGCTATTATATATTAATTCCACCGAAAATAGCATTCCCAATGAGGGTTAACGTCAGGCAGGCGGCCGGTTGTAAGATTTCTTGCCAAACCACTTACAACATGTATAAGTGTCAAAGAATGACAGAGGAGAGTGGAAGACATGTTGTGCCGACCCCACATAGCGTGGGATAAGGACAGGAAGAAGAAGATATTAACTATTAACTTATATTTTGGCGTATCTCTCTGTACTTATCAATAAATAAGGAATATCTTTAATCTTTTGTGCACATGGCTTGTATCATTGAGAGCGGTAGGGCATTTTTTATAATAAATCCATTATTTTGCAGCCATCTAGCAACTTGTCAGGCCCGAAGCCGTTCGGCTCATCTATCGGGTCGGCCTATTCCCCGGCGTCGCTATCGCCGCGCTCGGCGCCTCTGTCGCCCGCGCGCCCGCTCGCCGCGCCCGCGCCCGCGCCCGCACCCGCGCAACACTTCGCTCCCAGTAAGAGAGTTACTTTTGCTATATAATTTTACTATTACTTAATGTTATAATCTATCTCTTATCAATCTTGCGGATTTGTTTGACGTATTCCCTCGACAATTATTGCTATAATTTATAAAGTATATGACCCATCGGGAATCAAACTAAATACATCGAGGAATATGAAGTTTTGCATTATCTACAAAATTGAAGTGATTTTTATTAAACTTAGATTTTAGACGCTTTTTTTTTTGATAAAAGAAGTTATTCGCATGAACAGCGAAAATGTTGAAAATGCAAGTTTTTGTCTTAATAAACGCACAAGATTAAGTCTTTTTCTTTACCGCGTAGACGATGATTTTTTACTTCTATATACCTATAGGGTTTTATATGATATATTTTTATATTTTTATTAGGATTTTTTTAATACAATCGAGTAATATTTATATTACCGTAGTAAGCCTACCTACAATATTAAATCCATAATTTACCTACATCTATATGTTCATTCTATTAAGATTTTAAAAAAGGCACGACTCATTATGTAGATATTGCATATTATACCTAAATCCTTGAACAGCTGTTGAACTCAACCATTTTTCGTTTACATTTTCCTTACCATATCGAAAGTTACTTTAAACTTTTAACTCTTAATTTAGTGGGACATTATTGCTAAGAAATATTTTGGCACACATTTGTCTACGAAATCTATATTTAGATGTTTGGCAAAGAATCAATCACTTCGACAATGTACTTTCTATATTCGTATAACTGAGGTGACATAATCCTTGCCAGAACACTCTTTTGTTTTTTGACTTGGCGAGTTCAGCCAAAATTTCATTAGTCAGACTTCAGCAACGAGTCTGAGAACCGTGTCAGAAGTTATATTTTGGTAAGGATATTTAATTTCAAATTTTATTTAGGTATTTGCTTTTAAATGTTTAAATATCCATTTGTTTTTTTTTTCAATATAAACGTATACTCTCTCGGTCTATATAATAGTTTAGTCTTTCTTTAATGATCCAAGTTAATGTAGCACTGATCTTTATTTTGACAGAGATCCCAGGTCCTATTTTTAAAGGTAATTAATAAAATGAGAATATAAAATTTTGCTGCTTAGCTTTTTATAGCTAATTGCGTCTGTAAATATCATTGTAACAAGTGTTCGCTAAGCAAGCAGTCGTCGTTAAAATAATTCTGACACTTTCTATTATATTTATATTTACTCACAGCCATATTATGATCAGTGTAAAATTTCGCTTTTATTTAAATACTTCTACTAGTATTGCAAGCTTTTCTATTTAAATTCTTCTTATTTTGAAAATTCTAATGTAAACTTTCGTCTATTTTTTTCCCTCCATTCATTACCATTACCTTTCACCTAACAGCTCAAAACGTTAAAAGCATTGTGTGGCCCCCTCCAAATCCCCCAGAAGATGAATCTCAAACAAAACTAAACCAAAATACCTCTCAAAATATACATTACAGCGATTCAGCTCCCGTGGCTCACGAACCAATTATGATATCAACGACCGATTTCAATCCCACAAACATGATGAAATCAACCGCTGGAAACTTGTTATCATCTCAATCGTCAGGATTTTCTTCTAATATTGCAATGACTACATCACAAGCAACCTCGATAACTGAATCCTTAGTACAAAGTCAAAAGTCACAGATAGTAGAGGAGACGTCAAGTTGCTCTGTTCAGTCATTTTCTCAACAAGCTTCTTCTGAAAGTCAAAGTTATACAATGTTTCAAACTCACAAAGCCTCTGACCAAATGGATTCACAGATGAATAAAAAGGTTTCAGAAAAAATATTTAATGCACACGATAAGCAATCATTTTGTGCACAAAGTGAGTACGGCAAAGAAATGAAAGAGATGAATATGAAAATGCAAGAAACACAATTGACGAATCCTGCCATAAAATCGTACAACGATGCTCAAAACCAAGCCATATCATTCTCTAATAAAACGGAAAATACGATAAAAAATACATCTTTAAAAACATCTGCTTTTGAACAAAAGTCTATTAAACCAAGTGCACCCCAAAGAAAATTTGAAGGCATGTCACCGGTACCTGTTCCCTCTAAAATGGCTTCTGAAACTAAAGTTTCTTCTGATAAGAAACTTAAGAAGACGTCCACTCAACCAGTGAGTGCCTCGAAAACTCCGCAAGCCTCGAATAGGTTGTCCCTGTTAGAAGCCCTTACGATAGCTCCAGATAGACCTTTTAGCCCTTTATCCTTTAATATACCCACTCCCCAATACTTATCATCTGAAGCAAATCCTGTCTACCAAGAAAGCAGTGATGCTTATGTTCCTCTCGTAACACAAACTGATAAATTTCCAATTACAAATCAATCAGAACAAAATTATTTGGAACAAAATACTTTAAGTTCACAAAATACTAGTACTATGCAAAAGAGCTCTACCCCGTCTGCATTTAAGCCAGTTAGGAAACAAGTTTTCCCGCCCCCACAACCTCAAGAGTTTTCGGCAGTTAGTGAAACATCAACACAAAAAGAAACAAAATTGTCTGAAAATATAACTTCAAACTCACAATATAGCTTTTCACCAGTGAAATCGTACCAAAATCAAGAGGCACATTCAAATAAAGAATCATCGTTAAAAACTGGTTTGCATAGACCAGAAAGTATTCCATCTTACCAACAAAATGTAGATTTACCTTTACAAAGAGGTCAATCACCTGAGTTTTGTATTACACAAAATAAAGAAATGTCTAATCAAACACATAATCAACATGAAATAGAGAGAAATGTAGAATGTCGTTCAAATGCCCCAAAAGCAAATCAACAAGGCTATCAAGGGTTTACCTCTGGGCAGCAGACGCCAAGCAAAATGAAAAGCAAAGATACTCCGGATTCATTTCAACCTGTATTAGATGAAGGCATGTCAAGGAATTCACCCGTTCTAAGCCGTCCTACGACTCCCAGTATGATAAATAAACCCGCACCTATAATACCTCGTTATCAAATGAATTTAGTTACTGTGGAGCACTCCGCCCCAGAAGGTCGTATGTATAAACCACATGGGTCTGATACTAATCAGTCTTCATCGCCAAAACCGAGACCTCATTCGCCAGCACCAGGGCCTCCCTCTAATCCTTTAAAAGCACATGCTCCCCGAATTAAAGAAAATACATCATGTGCATCTCCTCAAAGTCAGTTTTTGAAAAAGGAACATGACTTAAGCCAGGCGAGTTTTCAAGAAAGTGACGTTACAAAGTGGCTTCAAGATCAACCACCACTTACAAAACAGGAAATGCAATCCAACGTAGAATATCATTCTGAAAGTTATAATAAAGGTGATCTGAAAATTAAAGAAGATTCTATGATAAACCAAAATTATGGTCAGAGGCAAATGGAATCGCAAAATATTTCTGAGCATGGTAATACGACAATTCAAACAACAAGAAAAACATTTGAAGAGTATGAAAACGTACAGTCTGCTAAAGTTGTAGAAATACATCATGGTGATTTACCTTCTTGTGCATATCAACAACTAAATTCAAATTTCCAACAATCTCACAATAACTTAAAACAAGTTTATCCTCCCCCCATTCTGGACACGACATCATCCCAACAGAACTTATCTATTAATACTACTAATGAGAACTTCGCTACCGCTAGTAAACAAACTGAAATGTATCAACCGATTCCTTTTGTATCTGGTGCTAACAAAGGTCCAGTGTGTGATCCTACCCCGTCGACAGGTTCTGGTGTAGGAGCTACCGCTCGTGGCAAAGCCTTTGGCGTATCGTCGGCTCCGAAACGGGGTCGCGGTGTTTTAAACAAAGCTGCTCTCCCCGGGTCTCGTGTACCTCTTTGTGCCTCCTGCAATGGCAACATTAGGTGACGTAATCTTAAAATAGGAGTTTGGATGTTGTGTTGCGTGGTGCATGCCTTATTGTGTATAGTGAAGTTTTAAGCGCGTTTTTTTACATATGTTTAGGTTATTCATTTACTGACATTTAACAGTTAAATTATTAACAGTCATGATGAGTTTGCTTATTTTTTGTTGTTTTGTTCTAACAGCTAATGATTCAACACAATCTGTAAGCAGTCAACACAAGACAGATTTCAAGAGCCCTGCAGAAGAGCGACTTATAAGAAAAATGGCAAAAATGGCACTTAATGGTTATGAAATAGGAATTCAAAGAAAAATAAAACCTGCAGAACATATCCAATCTATGGCTGATAAAATTCAGGACACTGTTGTGACCAAACATCCTCTTAATACTGACAATATACCCTCTGGTGAAAATAGCCGTGAAAATACTTTAAAGCGACCTGTTAATAAGAATTTTGAAAGAACACTGAAATCCTTAGAGAATAATATTCCGAGTCCACCTAATGTAAACACTTTTTGTGGAAATGTTTCTCTAAATTCACACTCCAATAATTCACATACACCCGTACCTCCACCTCTTCCCACTACTCCAGTCCCTACATTTCAAGCTCACAGCACTCCAATAACAAACATACTAAATAATATTGCCACCAAAAACTTGGATTTCATTCCAAAAAGTAATAACTTTAACAGTAATGACATTCAGTTATCGAATAATGATAAAACACACAACGGAGGGTATACAAGTTGTGATGAATCATATACTGATAAATCAGAACATAATAATTATACTAACAGTTTAAGAAAAAAGACACTATACCAAGATGAGATTAAATCTGAAGTAACTAATTATTCTAACACATTGAGTAAAAGAAAACTTTTTGAAAGATCAGATGCATTAAATGAATCGGCTTCTTCTGAAAATAATTGTAAATTTAACAACAAAATTAACAACAGTGTTCTTGGCAAAGACTATGTAAACAAAACTAAAGGATTTGACAGTACAGATACTGCTGAAAATCACCAAAATATAAAGCCTCATCAAGACGAATTCGTAAAAAAAGTATCAAATAACTTACACGACAATACTTTGTATACTTACAAGTCCGCAAAAACAAACGGCGATAGTAACATAGGCATCAAAGAAAAATGTGAGAATTTAATAGAACAACCTAAAGAAACTCATAAATTGACTCAAGAGGATGATGAAGAAAGTTCAGAAGTTGTCGTAAGACGAAGAGAAAAGAAAAATATAAGAAATGACGACGGCAGAAGAGACTCTCATATTATAGCCCGTCCTTTAAGCACGATGACTTCTGTCGATGTCTCCGAAGGACAATACCCAATATGTCATAAATGTGACAAAGCGATAACCAGGTAACCATGAATCAGTATTAATACAAAATTAAATAGGTAAGTGTAAGTTAAGAAGTTTTTAGCATGTTATTGAGCACGCGTGTTGTCTTTATTACTAAATAGTTCCTAACAAGTTTACGAATAACATCTTTACAACTTTCTGAAATACCAAATATTTCTTGTATATTTTCAAGTTTTACCCTTACTATAGTCATAATATGAATAAATATTTATTGGTATGTCTTCTATTCACGCAGCGCCATTATCGGCTTTATTTTTATAAGCATTCAGCACGGCAAGGGTGATCAGGTTATTCAGTCCACGACGCTGGCCGAGTGCGGGTTGGCGGAGTTCTCATATTGCTAGAAGTTGCTAGGTTCTCTCAGACATGCAGGTTTCCTCAAGATGTTTTCCTTTACCGTAAGACAAGTGGTAATCATTTAAGAAATGATTTGCACACGAAAACATAAGAGGTGCGAAACCCGGATTCGAACCCGCATCATTCGGTTATCCAAGCGAGCGAGCCAATGTGAAAGATATACCTACTGTATGAATGAGATTACATAAAAACTAACGTTACATAAATATCACATTAGGGGTCCATTTATCACCGCATTGGGACGTATCTGGTGCCCGGAACATTTCATCTGCGTTAACGCGACCTGCCGACGTCCATTGCAAGACATCGGCTTCGTGGAAGAAAATGGCCAACTATACTGCGAATATTGTTTCGAACAATACATCGCCCCCGCTTGCGACAAGTGCCATGCTAAGATTAAAGGCGTAAGTGTTTTTATTAAGTAAATCTTTCTAACTTAACCTCAAAATAAATAAAAAATGAAAATAATTACTAATATATTTTTTAAGTAATAGTTTCACATAAAAATAATTATTGTAAGTAATACTAGACATTCACATTCTTACAAATATATAAAGTGAAAACGTTTGATTTTCAGGATTGCTTAAATGCTATTGGCAAACATTTCCACCCAGAATGCTTCAGCTGCGTATATTGCGGGAAACTGTTCGGAAACAACCCGTTCTTCTTAGAAGATGGGCTGCCGTACTGTGAATCGGGTACGTACTCCAATAAAAATTATAATTAAGGTTTAATAGAAAAAATGCTAAAAGTTCTCAATCTTATGATTATATCACAGGTGTTCTTTGTCACAGCATTAGTGAAACAGATCAACATCTTATTGCACTCATTACAGGTTGGAGAGTGCCTAAGGGTTCTTTAAACTGGCATACTAAATGGCGATAGTCACTGGTTTAGCGATAAATAATTTTTTTAGGAGTATTTTAGTATAATATTCTAATGATGGTTACCTATAATGGGACGTTTTCAGATTGGAACGAGTTGTTCACAACAAAATGTTTCGCTTGCGGGTTCCCCGTGGAGGCGGGCGACAGGTGGGTCGAGGCGCTCAACAATAACTACCACAGTCAGTGCTTCAACTGCACGGTGCGTATGATGCGAGCCTTAAAACGTATTACGATAAATTAAATATTCAGTTCCACTCCAATCAATTGCTCAAATCAATGGTTATGTTTGTACGTTGACTAAGATATATTTATTTAAACTTTTTTTTTGACCCACTAAATTTAATCTCTTTTCTTTATGTTAGTAAATTGTAATTTTTACTGATAATTCTTAACCAAATCTGTTTTGTGTAATATGTTGTATGACAACTCTTAATAGTTGTAGGATTTTTTATAAGAATTTTAATTTGATTGTCAACCATGGCTAATTTTTAGAACATACCTAATATTTTAATTTAGTCGAAAAACAAACCACTCAGAATGATATATTCTTAGATTCCATAAAATAGTCAAAATGCTTTTCTTATAGGCTGTTTCTTGCATTTAGTTGGTACCTCATTTGAC
This sequence comes from Boloria euphrosyne, assembly GCA_951802675.2. Lineage (NCBI taxonomy): Eukaryota > Metazoa > Arthropoda > Insecta > Lepidoptera > Nymphalidae > Boloria > Boloria euphrosyne. Next base: position 5,020,587 of record OX637876.1, read on the forward strand.
ACAGAATGTGTTTTGAAAATATTTAAATATCTTAATCATTTACTTAGTATCAAACATTCATTACACTATATTCTAGTTTTCACAATTAAAGTACATAAAACCATGTTGATACAATATTTCGAGTCAGTCATTTACGCGCATTCAAAGCTCGTCATACGCCGCTATATTACTGTGTTCCCGAATTAACAAATGTGTGTGTTACAAATGTGTGTCCACCAGTAAACGTATAATAACAGTTTTGTATATAATGGTTGAAGGCCAACCTCCCATAAACGTCGGGACGGTTCTATTTAAGTAGATGTAGACTTTAGTGATACTCGTAGAATTGCTTGAATTTTACAATTTTTGTAGAAGTGTTTTGGCTATTTTATGTATTATATGAATTATATATTATTATATGTATTTATGAATTATGAATATTTACAATTTATGTAAAAATGTTACTCCTTTGATCTTGTTCAGCCCAAAAGATAATTCAATTTATAAATAACAAAAAATAGTGCCTGTGTTTTCAATATGTGATTGTCTATTATTTTTATAACATTAATAACTTTTTATCTCCCTTTGTTCCTTAATAAAAAACTTACATTATAGTATTGAACACAAAATAAGTTCAAAAGTGTAACACCGTATAACAGTAATTTACAATACACGATTACATATATTTTGTGGCGTAATGTTTTAATACAGTATGTTGTGTGGATATTTGTATTATATTCAAAGAGTTTCATGAATCTGACCTGGTGACTGTTACAGGTTTGCAAAAAGAATCTCGAGGGACAGAGTTTCTTCGCCAAGGGAGGACGACCTTTCTGCAAAATACACGCCCGCTAAATCACCTCAGCCAATAATGTACAATTCTGACACTGTTTATACAACCACTACTTTTCGCCCAGTCTCTATCTCTCCGTCCACTTATCCAAATAGCACGCCTTCTCCGCAAAGAACCAGGAAGTTAGAAACGCCCCTCCACTTCGATGGAGGACTGTTTTCTGATATTCGGAGTACAGACGGCAAACTACTCAGTAAAGTAACTGTGGATCGAGTTCACAGCTCCACTCGCCACGATGTCACCGACTCGCCACATTTATATGAAGATACAGATCTACATGGTAACAAGGAATACGTTGATGAAATCGTTAAAACTGAAACCATAACGAATGAAGATGTAATAAAAGTTAAATTTACGCCCATACCTCCTGAGCTGGACTCGATTTCTCTCTGGAAATCGACACAATTCTCGAGAAATTTAAGTCCAGTAAACTATATAAAAAATGATTTTGAAGACTTACATAGTTACAAAATTGTCAGCTCTGTTTGTAAAGAAAATCTACTAAAAGTAATTGATCCTGAAGATACAGATAAAAAATATGAAAGCGCGGACAGACCGGTGACTAGAGGACATAGTCCTTTGGCGAATTTAATAATACCTGAGCATTTAACTAAGATAGACAGTTATTTACAAGAAAGTTTAAATGTGTTGCAATCTGAAAAAGAATGTAGTGTCGTTGAGGAGTCATTAAATAAGTGTGAAGTTGAAAACACATGCCACTTACAAAATAATTCCAAGGAAACTCTTGATAGTTACCAGAATATTGATAATGTAGTTAAAAAAAGCGAATCTTACAATTACGGAGAGATTGCTAATGTAAAAGATAAATTAAACAGTGTCAAAACAAAACATCCGGGAGTATTAAAAACCGTATTTAATTGGCCAATGCATTATCATGCAGCAATATTGTGTTTCTTTTTGATTGTATATAACCTCATCTATCAATATGTTAAGCAAAATTATCATGGTAAGAAATAATAATTCTAACTATATTGTATTATATAAACTAGTCAACAAATCAATTTCAAAGATTTTCGTTTCAACTGGTCATTGAAACATCAATAAGTATAACAGTAGTAAAAAGGGATATGTAAATAACGTCACGTAACGAAGCCTTTATTTGTTTCTTTTCCGTTTTATATTAACAATTTGGTGCTTTTCTCTAAAGATATGCCCGCAAGTTTTCTAAATAAGGCTTTGTACACAGCTTCCGGAATGTTTCAGTAAACTGTTACTAACATTAACCATAGTATTTTTTATTTTTATGAGTTTTAAGCGAATTATAAAGAAATGGTGCACCAATACATCTTATATCAACGAATTATACCTATATACCTAGTAGACATTTGGCGAAGCCGCCGCTATGACGTCATACAAAAAGGATTATCATACAAAAGCGTTTATTGGAAAATTAAAAAAAAATCCTTACCAATCGAAATGTTTTCATTTTATGTATAGAAAAATCTTGCAAAACCTTTACATCCGATGTCTACATAGTTATTATTTAAGAAGAAATACATTTATAACATTAAGCATATTATCTTGTTTAGGTACTCCTTTTTCAATATTTTTTAATGTGTATAAGGCACTTTTGCTGTAACTTTAAGTGTTGCAAGTAATCTTTATATTAATAATTATTATTTATTTAGAAATAAAGCATTGCAATTTTGTAATCTATAAGAACAATTATTATGTGAGCTTAATAAATATTTTATTTTATGACGCTGTTTCATTAAACCCTTCACTTGTCATTGCTGTAGGAAATTAACAGAAGGATTATAGGCTGTGGTAAGATTCAGCGTTGATGTACGAGAAGATTGATAAAAAAAAATTCTCTGATAGGTTGTGATAGAGATTTGTGGCTGAGCTAGTTCAGTCACAATTAGCACAGCCATGAGTTTGTGGCTGAGCTAAACACGTAGCAGGTGGCTCAGCCATATGTCTAGAATCATATATGTATATCAACAAAAAAATATCCTCTAATCCTTCTGTCAATTTCGTACAGCGTTCGTACCCTTTTTTACTGTGGCTGTGCCAGCTAATATATAGCTAGCACAGTCACATGTTTTATTAAAAAAAAAGCAATAAATTTTTGATTCCGGCAACTAATTAGCAACAAATAGGTATATAGCTATATTTTCTTAGTTGATTGTGCCATCATGGCTGTGCTAGCTCTAGAGAAGTCTAAAACGATACTAGATTACCTAATTTCTCTTAAAGAGATAAATGCGCTCTCCGTCCCTGACGCTCCAATTACTAGTGGGACAACATTTCTGGTACTGAGATTTTCTAAAAAAAAAAAGACTCAAAAAATGCCTGATCTATGGTTATTACATGCTACCCACTAGACTACAAAATTTGTTTGTTCTGCTGTTCGTTTGTTCTGCATTAGAATATACAATTTTATCATGATTTTGTAATTTTGATATGGTTAGTTTGTGACATATTTGATATGATTTATTTCAAGTTTTACCAGCTAATTTTGACCCTAGTTCCTAGTAATTGGAACCTATATTGTGGTAAACCAATATATAAATAATTATACAGTACACTCCACAGTAAAATGCCTTTTATAAATATTATTTTATTGTGGAGTATACTTTTTGTTACTCCTTCATACTAAAACAGTTGCACAGTTTTAGCCATTGAGTTATTATTACTAGAGTAGACGCCGCGAACAAAATCTGTTCGCCACTAGCGGCCGCCCGGGGCGCGGGGGAGGAGGCGACCGCATCATAGATTACTATGCAGAAGGGACACGGACACTTTGTTTATATTCTGCCTAATGAGCATACAACTAATTATTTTAATTACAATTACTTTTTAAGCTATTGCATAGATTCTATCGCGGGCTTTGAGCGCGGCGACCGAATCGAGAAATTCCGTAACGAAAAAACCTAACACCAATAAGGTTTTATATTCTGTAATTATATCGAACCTATAACCCACTTTACATCCACTGAGCCACAAGATCCTAAATTATTTTTTTTTTAATAATGACATAGGTCTCATTTTCGAGGTTTCTCGGGGTGCTGATTGCGAAAATGAGGTCCATTTTCAAATCCAAGATGGCGGATATCCGGTTTTTTTCAATAAAGACATGGGTGTCAGTAGCTTAATAAAAAAGTATATATATAATAATATAAAATGTTTTATCTGATAGGGAACTACAAAATAATTTCATTATCTGTATTAATTAACATAGCAACTCGATATTGTTACTTCTGCGTAGACCTTTTTTTTACTCTTTGATTTCAACAATCATGGCCGCCGCCGCATGGCGCGTCGGCATGACTTTAAAATTATACAAAATTATTAAATTAAGCGTGATTAAACGAAAATGCAGTAAACTTACGCGTGAAAAGTCACTCCTTGACTTTTATTTGATTTTCCTGAACGGTTTGTACAGTACCTCACTACACATGACGGCATATTTAGACGTAATAATTTTTACTCCAATGCGTCAAGCTACCGCAGCCGCTCGGCACAGACTAAACGCGTATATGCCGATCGGCCTATGCAGGTGTTTGAATAAATCTAGTTGAGGCGCCCACTCTATACGTAGTAATAATAACTCAATGGTTTTAGCTAAAACTTAGAACACTGATAGACTGGAAGTAACTGACTAGAGTTAGACATCTAAGCTATGCAAGTATAATAAAAATAGCACGTTCGTTTTTTCATTTTAATTTTTACATTTAAAATGTATTTGACATAATAAGTATTGCAATTGCAAATAAATATCATAAAATATCCCATAATCTATAATATATATAAAAATGAATTGCTGTTTGTTAGTCTCGCTGAAACTGGACAACTGCAGCTGGACAGATTTGGCTAATTTTGGTCATGAATTATTTGTAGAAGTCTAGAGAAGGTTTAAAAGGTGAAGTACCTAGTTACGAACCCGAGCGAAGCGAGTGTGAGTTTGGCTAATTAGAAGTTAAAAGATTTCACTAATTTTGGTCTTGAATTATTTGTGGAAGTCCAGAGAAGGTTTAAAAGGTGAAGTACCAAGGGACGAACCCGAGCTAAGCGAGGGTGAGTCGCTAGTTGAATATAAATGAGTAAACTTTAATTGCTGCAGAAATAACTTTTATTATACACGTTCTTAATAAATTAATTTATACCATGATAAAAAATAAAAATTATTAAAAATAAAATTCGTAAAATCTAACCATAATAATCTATACATATAAATAAAATTGAAGTGTCTGTTTTTAATTTTAAATTGACAGCTTTTCACTAAATGCATATTAAAGTATATATGATACTAACAACAAAATTTTTTTTTTAATTTTTGTCTGTCTATCTGTTTGTTCCGGGTAATCTCTGAAACAGCTGGACCGATTTTGACGGGACTTTCCCTGACAGATAGCAAATGATGTAAAGAGTAACTTAGGCTACTTTTAACAGACTTCAAAAAAGGCGGAGGTTATATTTAAGAAATTTTACTTATTTTAATTAGCGGAACCCATGGCTTCGCTAACATTAAACCTAGGGAAAAACTTGAGCAAAGCGAGGGTGTTTCTAGTGTATAATAAAATCTTTAACTTCATATTTCTCAATAAAGAATCTTTATTAGTGAATTGTGACTTTTTTTGATTACCTTATTATTTCACTATAAGTATGTAGTGAGCAAAAAGATTTATTTGAAAGAACCTAACCAGTTTTGAAAGACTTAAGTCTTCTAACTTCTAACTTTGTCAGTTTGGAGTAATTGGATAGGAGCCCCTTTATATTAAAGGGAGCAGCTGGAGAACATTCAAAAGAGCTATTTAGCTCTTGCATGGATTTATATACAACTCCTTTTTATGTAACATTATTATAAGTAGTATTATAATGAGTATTATAAGCTTTCATAAATAAAACCAAATAATCTCCAAAGTAACTATACCTCTATATTATCTATATTTTCTATAATTATTTTATATATTTTTATTAATAAATGAATACATACAGAATTTACATATCCAATGGTGATGTTTTTGTATCATCTGTATTTTCACCAAAGATAAATTTTGTAATTCTGAAACAACAATTAAGGGGTTGCTTTAGAAGTCGGCCACACGATTTTGGTGTTTTGGGGGGGTGGGGGGTGAAGGGGGGGTTGTTAGCTACCCGATGGTACCACTCCCGCGGCGCGGAGATCCTTATTTTTTTTTTTATGAATTTTTTAATTTCGTGTTTTTGTATGCGTATAACGGAACGTTTTTCCAAGTAAAAATGGTTTGGTAAGTAAAATGGAACGTAATTATAAGTGAAAAACATTATAAATTTGAAAATAAATAACACACAAAATAAATTTCTACTCAATACAAATAAAATTCAAATTAGAATTAAAAATTTTAAAGTCGGTTATTTTTGTGGTCATGTTCTAACCTAACCTAACCAATCTGACCTAGTGTTTAGCAGAAAGTCGGTTATTTTTGTCGTCATGTTCTAACCTAACCTAACCAATCTGACCTAGTGTTTAGCTGAAAGTCGGTTATGTTTGTGGTCATGTTCTAACCTAACCTAACCAATCTGACCTAGTGTTTAGCTGAAAGTCAGTTATTTTTGTGGTCATGTTCTAACCTAACCTAACCAATCTGACCTAGTGTTTAGCTGAAAGTCGGTTATTTTTGTGGTCATGTTCTAACCTAACCTAACCAATCTGACCTAGTGTTTAGCTGAAAGTCGGTTATTTTTGTGGTCATGTTCTAACCTAACCTAAACAATCTGACCTAGTGTTTAGCTGAAAGTCGGTTATTTTTGTGGTCATGTTCTAACCTAACCTAATCAATCTGACCTAGTGTTTAGCTGAAAGTCGGGTATGTTTGTGGTCATGTTCTAACCTAACCTAACCAATCTGGCCTAGTAATGCTTATGGTACTCGACTAACTAATTCTAATTTGAATTTTATTTGTATTGAGTAGAAATTTATTTTGTGTGTTATTTATTTTTAAATTTATAATGTTTTTCACTTATAATTATGTTCCATTTTACTTACCAAACCATTTTTACTTGGAAAAACGTTCCGTTATACGCATACAAAAACACGAAATTAAAAAATTCATAAAAAAAAAATAAGGATCTCCGCGCCGCGGGAGTGGTACCATCGGGTAGCTAACAACCCCCCCTTCACCCCCCACCCCCCCAAAACACCAAAATCGTGTGGCCGACTTCTAAAGCCAACCCTTTTTCTTTGTCAATGTTAAACTTATTATAAAATAAGTATTCCAACGACTAAGTATAGATATGAATTTCGGAATAATAGTTTATAACGTACCTTTTCCATTCTATTCCTAAACCTATGAACGAAAAAGTTAAAAAACCATGCCATAATACAGTAAACGGAGCCTCTGGTTGTCGCTTATGTCCGAAGTTTTTAAAATTTCTATTAATTATCATGTAATTCTTAGGTATTCTTAACATTTTAACTAATTATTATAAATTTCTTAGCTCTAAGAGCAGATGCAAAAACAACCATTCAGGTTAGGTTCAAAATACAAATGTCAATTGTCATTTACAATTGACAATTTAGAGATGTGTAATTCAGGAGTGATTGATACAAAAGATGTATAATCTTTCAAAATACGAAATCACTCTTTAAATCTTTAGTTTTGAAAATACATCTTTAACTCACTACGTTAAGATTGATTTTAGTCAGATGATATATGTATGTACACTGACCTCTATAATAATTAATACCACTGGACTGGCTGTTCCAAGCGTTTGACAGCAATTTTTTTGTGTCCATTTGAAGCGCCACTAGCGAGAGTACTGAGAACTAATTTTGACGTATATTGCAAAAGAGACGGCGAGAAGTGTTTGTTTACTGTAAAGTAATTTTGCATTTTCGTTGTTAATATAACATAAGTAGTAATTATGATGATACGGTTATTGATTAATAAAAATAAAAAAATAAAAATCTTTATATCGACATCATTAGTTTTAGTATCACGAACTCTCGCTACGCCCGACAGCGGCGGACAGCGCCAAAATGGCGAATATCAAGCAGCCACAAAAGCACGTTGACAACAGCCAGTCCAGTGGTAATATAGAGGTCAGTGTGTATGTAGCAATATACTCTATGGTCAGATGGAATGATGCAACTATAGTCTATACAACAAACGAAAGCACACACACATACAGCCAATTAGATTTACCTTGAAATGAATAAATAAAATATTAAAAATTCCTTTTATTTATTGCGTTTACAAAAAAATAAATAGGTATGCAAAGTAACAATTACAACAATTTTGAAAGTATTTATTAATAAAATCATATCATATCCAGTTAAAATAATATTATAAGATCTATGTTATATGCAATGATATTTTAACTATAGATATGTTATGAGCGCGCAATCGTGAAAACTCGAAAACATCCTAATTAGGACGTATTGCCTTTAGTCAGCTGTCAGTGTCACCGCATGGCGACGAGTGGTACTCTGCTACAAAATTTAAAAAAATGCCAGCCTGTGTATTTAGAAAATGTACTAATTATGATACCAAAGTTAATAAAACACAAGGGATCTCATACCTCATGTAAGAACGCAGTATACTTCGATTTATTAATATATTTCCATTATTTACCTAATATTCTGATATGTCATCGGTCGCTAGACTAATGTTTGTTTACATTGACGCGCAATTGACAACACTAGCTGTCTCTTTTTTTCTTATTGATTTTATCGACTATCCCCTTTCTATCACTTTGACTTGTAGTGAAATGTACATTGAATGAAAAGTGTGTATGTGTGCAGCGCGGAACACTTTTTTCGGTTGTTTAGTGAGCGTATAACATATCTATAGTTAAAATATCGTATGGTTATATGTATATAAATATAAAAAAGTTACAAAAGTTTAGAGTCTGTGTGGTAGGATGACCGTTGTAAGATTGGAGGATGTTGTTGTTTTGATACTTTTTCTTTTTGGCAGAACCGTATAATATATAAATATTTTTTCTCTTGTTGAATGGTATAAAGATTTTACCCTTTTCGACATGAGTTTACAATAAAAATTACAATTAAACAACACGACAAATTTGACAGATGTCTAGGTTCCATAGTTATGTTATGTTCTATAATCTGTTTTCTGTGGTTTCCAGGCGTGCCATTTGGGCGGCTTTCTTAAGTTGGCGGGGGGTAATTGATCTTTTTTTTTTTTTGGCTAATTCAATTGTTCTTTAACTGTTCTTCAATGTTCGATCAAAAATGTGTTTTGTTCGTTTTATTTTTTTGTTTTAATTTTCAAAAATTGAATCTCAAGTTAGCGACTACTATTGTTTTTTTATTATTTTTAGCTAATTCAATTGTTCTTTAATTGTTCTTGAATGTTTGATCAAACATTTTTTTGTTCGTTTTTTTTTAATTTACAAAAATTAAATCTCAAGTTAGCCTCAACTAAAGATTTCTTAACTATTTTTTTTGTTTGTATTGTATCTTAAGTTAGCGCCAACTATATAATTTTTTCAATTTTGTTTTATACTTTGACACTATCTCTTATGTGTTCGTCCAAAAAAAACATCTGTTCGGCCTTAATTACGTTTTAATTTAATTATAAACTTTTCTTATCCCACGTTAATTAATTCTTTCCGCGCATGCGCAGTCATCTTCGCCGTAAGACTTTACACCACAGACTTGTGATTAAAGGACAATTAAAAAAGTTTGTTAACATGACTTACTGTTACTTTTTATAAGTTGCAACAAATCCTAAATTTTAAATCTATTTTTAAATACGCATTTCATTTCAAAAACAAATATATCAAAAACTGTCAAGTATGAAGGAAAATCAGGGTACATAACTAAAAAATAAAATAATAAAAAAAAACTACTAAAACTAATACTTTCTTTAAATAATTGCTAAAAACTAAACAATTCATGTGCAATCAAGTTTGAAAAGTTTTATCACGCTTGCGTACAACTATATTGATAGCGTTTATCAATCAATCAATCAATCAATCAATAAAAGAAAGAAAGAAGATTTAATTATTCATCTATGATCATAATGATAAACTGAATGAATTATGTCATTCGAAACCAAAGATTTAAAAGAGTTAAAGATTTAAAAGAGTGATTTAAATCTTTCGAAGAAAAAGATTTATAAATCACTGATCTCATTGGTGATTTAGTTTGCGCATCACAAATTGACATGACATTTGATTATTTTGACAGTAGCATATTATTGACATTTGACGGCCTTCAATTCACAGATGAACTATTAAGAATCTGTGCTCAACTGGCACGCTTGAAGCCATTAACAAGAGAATTGAATTGAATTACTAAGTATTTCGTATAAGAACAATGAAGAGAACCACTCCATTCTATAAACATATACTTACTATACTCTATGCTATAAACGAAGTAATCTGTGCTAAACTAGCACATTTTAAAGTCAATTTACAAGAGAAAACAACAAAAGAATTGAATTGAATTAAGCTTTAATTTAGACAAATAAGCGGCCTATTCCAATTACAGCACTAAGGCGCATTTTGCGGCATAATGCTCAACGTTGAATGTTCCAACTACAACAGCGCTTCGCACAATCGAACACTGCTTTTGCGTGATGCTGTGCTAAAAAAATAAATATACCGTGTATCGATGAAGGTTACAAGAGTAATAACATTGACTTTTTTTTATATTCCACGTTTTTGATGTGAATACAATTTTATATTAGAATTCAAAACTATAAACATATTTATTTTGCAGAAATATATAATCGAATCATTATATTCACGTTCCAATTAGCATCAGCACAAATCGGCATTGTGCGCCACTGAGTCGCATTACGCTCTGTAATTGGAAAACAGGGAAGATAAGCTACCGTCAAGAAGGCTCGAATATTAAATATCAACAACATTATAGAGAGTTTGCATATGAATCGATATATAAAAGTCCCGTCAAAGTCGGTCCAGCCGTTTCAGAGATTAGTCGGAAAAAATATAACACAGATAAAAAATTTAAAATTTATTATTTGATCTTAGTCCCGTATATTTTCATATGAATTAAGTGAAGAGCTGTTAATTTGAAATTAGATCCAGACACTTCAATTTTATTTATATGTAATGTAATGTTACAGTGACTGGTTATGGAGTTGGGAGAACTTTGAAATTTTTCGTATCTATAGTGGATACATTGAAGCTTTTTCTGGCACTACTTTGAAGTTTTTAACTTAATTAGTAAGAAAATAATATTATAATCATTAAAACGTTGGTGGGGAAGAATGGGCGGGGGTGAAAAATGATGATGTCCTCCCGACCAATCTCATGGAGACTAGCAACTTCGCAGGAGATATTTTAGGGAACCAGTGTACGAGCAGACACATCTGCACTCTCTATTCCTATCACTCTCATAATACGGTGGGACAGCTACTCGACACGACCAGTGAGAGTTAAGGCGCAGGACCGACGGCTTTACGTGCTCTCCGAGGCACGGGAGTGATACACCGCCAACTTCTCAACTCCGGGCAACTGAGGTTTACTAAACCGGGGACCTCCGGATGTGCGACCGAACATGCTGCATCTCAGTCTACAGTGTAGACTCTACACTACCGAGACCGTAAAAAAAAGTATTGGAATTTATTTGGTTTTTAGGTTACACAATAAAGCAGAAATTTTTTTCTGCTCTGCACTACGGTGAGGAGTGTCGTTGGACAGGCCTTTCAAAAATATTGCGGGTTTTTGAGAACTAATTATTATTACTTGTTTTATTATTAGTACCGATTTTCTCTAGTCTAGGCTACGCCGAACTGTTGTTTTTGAAATGTAAAGAACTCTTGGCAGTTGTATCAATCTAATCTAATCGCAGAAATCGCTATCATATGTAGGAAAAATCGAAAAGATCTCTTAGTAGTGATGGGTAACCACGGAACCCAACACTGCGCGTGGCCCGACACGCACTAATTTTTTTATATTTGAGCGATTTCTAATTTACGAAATATTATATTTAAGGGTTATGGCAATATATTATATAAAAATTCTACTAGATTCACCCTCGCTCTGCTCGGGTTCGTCCCTAGATAGACGTTCTAACGGTTTGTATAGATTTCGCAGAAATGTTTTCGGGGAGTAAAAAATATAATATTAACTCTGACAACTAGCCATCATTATAATAGTTCGAAAAATTAATTCGTTAAATCAAAATTATTATCGTTTTAATTTACAGAAAACAAAATTTGTGTATGGAAATTATTTTATTTAAAACACATTTTCTCGTATTTATAAGGCGGTCTTATTCAAATTAACATTCACTCCACTTAAGATACAGTATAAACCTATGTTATAACTTTAAAAATAGTACATTAAGCTTATGTACATAATAACGTACTTATACTTACGCTTAGCAAAATTGCGTATTAATAATTCAAGCTATTTACATTATAATGCATGTCAGCAATGTATCATATCGGATTATATGAATACTTATTCAATGAAGTTAGTTAACCATGTAATAAAAAAAGACTATTATCATCTTTCTAGGTAAATATACCTACAGTAAGTGACAAAAATCATACCACCGTATGAACTTGTCTTTACAATTTACTAAGAAGTCAAAAGAAAATCGTCCATAGCGTATATAAAAATAGGCTTACAATTAATTAATTATGGAACAAATCAAAAAAGTTTGAAGTCAAAAAATTGTCAATTTATCAAATACACACTATTATCACTGGACAAAAATCTTACATCAAATTACAAGCTACAAATAACCTGAGAATGTATTATAATGAACAGGTAGATGAATCGCATCAAGTAAAACTTTCAATAAAACCTAAATTGAAAGATGACTAATGCCCACATGTTAATCCTCAAATTTGATAGAGTGAACGGACGTGTCGATGGCACCGCCGCGGTATGCGCCTCGCTTTTTCTTAGTTTTCTCATGCTTGAATGACTTGCCACGTGTATGTTTCAAGTCTTGATTTGCTTTCTCACCCCATGATCCGCGAGCACCTTTCTATAAATAAAGTAAATCTTTGTCATTATTTAACATTTTATTAAAGTTAAAAGTAAAGTAATTAAATTAATAAAAAATTTTTAATCAAAATTGTCCATTCATGCAAATGGTAAGTATGATAATTATTCTTTTCAAATATATTCTCACCTAATCATTTATTCAAATACAATTTTTTTATTTTGAGAGTTTTCTCCTCCTTCAAAACTTTTTCTGTCATTAAATCCGCCTTTATTGAAGCCACCCCTGTCACCGCCCCACGAATGACGGTCACCTCGTCCGCCCCGATTGCCCCTGCCCCCTCTGTCGAAACCCCGGCCTCCCCTATTGCCATCGCCTCGATCGTATCCCCCGCGGCCCCCCCGACCGCCTCTACCTCCCCTGTCGTTAAAACCGCCGCGACCCCTGAAGCCTCCCCGATTTCCTCTATCGTTTCCACCTCGACCACGGAACCCTCCTCGGTTAAAGCCACCGCGTCCGCGATCCTGCCATCCGCCAGATCTGTTGTGTTCCGACGCATCGCCTCCATCTGGTTGGTCCTCACCATTCTCACCCTCCTGATAGATAGATATTATTTATAAAAAAATCCAAGACAACCCTACATAATGACCAAACGATGTAAAAGTAAATGCCCAAAATAACAAGCCATGGAGCATCTTTATATATACAAATAAACAGTTTAGACGCTTGGTGATGATATGGAGTTGCCTTGGCTTTAAAATTTTTAGGGCATTTACCTTAGCTTCGAATGAATTATCCTTAAGTCTAGGGTCCACTTCTATTTTTTCTGTTACTACTCTCCTGAAGGGAACTGGTTTATTATTTGTTGAACTATTTTGGTCACTAGGTGTGGATGATATGTTTGTTCCCTAAAATTGGTAAGAAAGTAGAGAGCAGCCAATTAAAATAATTATAATTATATATGGTAAAATGAAAAGAAGAAAAATAATTCTTAATTAATAAAAAAGTAATTTACCTTCACAAAATTACTATATGGTTTCTTGGCTGGAGTTTGTTCTCCATTTTCTGATGCTTTCCTCTTCTTACCACCCCCTTGGACACCATTTTCACTAACCTTAAAAATAAATAAAATTGTGTTTATATGAAAATTCAAATTATTTACAGTGTATCAAAGGTATTGATTATTTCTAATTTCTTATAAAAAAGAAGGATATAATTTAATAGTTATTTTACCTGTTTGGATTCCTTTTTTTGTACTTTAGCTGGAGGTTCATCATCATCATCACTGCTGTCATCAGAGCTTTCTTTTTTGGGCTTAGCTTTTTGTGGAGGAGGTGTTTTTTTAGGTTTTTCATCTTCACTACTATCATCACTATCATCTGAGGACTTTTGAGCAGCTGGTTTTACAGGTGTTTTCACTGCAGGTTTTTTCTTTTCATCTTCACTGCTATCATCATCATCAGATGATGATTTTTTTGCACCCTTTGAAGGAGTTTGAGCTGGTTTAGCTGCAGATTTTGCAGGAGTTTTTGGTGCTTCATCATCACTACTATCATCACTATCTTCTGATGAAGATTGTTTTTTAGCAGAAACTTTCGCTACTTTTGTTGGTTGTTGTTTTTGTACAGGTTTCACTTGTTTAGGAGTTTCATCATCACTATCATCATCTGAAGAAGATTCTTGTTTCTTTGCAGGAGCTACTTTTAGTACAGGTTTTTGAGGTGGTTTTTGTTTTGGTTTTTCATCATCACTGCTATCATCACTATCTTCTGAAGAGGACTGAGGTTTTTTAATGGGTTTTGATGGAGGTTTAGCAGCAGTAGTCTGAGGTTTAGAGGTCTTTGCTTGAGGCTTACCATCATCACTACTATCATCATCAGATGATGACTCTGGTTTTTTTGCTGGAGCTTTAGCAGCAGGCTTTGCAGGTGCTACAGCTTTGTTTCCTGGTTTAGTAGGTGCTTTTTGTTGATCATCTGAATCATCACTGTCATCAGATGATTCTTTAGCCTGTGGTTTAGTGTTGGCTTTGGCAGGTGTAGAAGCTGGCTTTGATGCCTTGGTTACAGCTGGTTTAGGCTCCTCATCACTACTGTCACTATCTGATGAGGACTCTTGTTTTTTTGCTGCTGGCTTAATTGGTGTAGACTTTACTTGTTGTGCTGGTTTACCTGCAGGCTTTGTTTCTACTTTATTTGGTTTAGGCTTCTTATCTTCACTTTCATCACTATCAGATGATGATTCCTGCTTTTTAGTTGTCTTTGCAGGTGTTGTCTTAACAACTGGCTTTTTACTTTTTTTATCATCTTCACTATCACTACTGTCTGAGGAAGATTGTTGCTTTTTGGCTACAGGTTTTTGAGGTGTTGCCTTTATAGGAACAGATTTTGCAGCATTCATTGTATTTTTTTTCTTTTCATCTTCACTATCTGAGCTATCATCTGAAGATTCTTTTTTCTTAACAACCTTTGGTGTTGCATTGGCTACTTGTGGTTTGATAGGTGTCTTTTTTGGTTTTGATGTAGCATTATCTTCACTACTGTCACTGTCATCAGATGATTCAGCTTTCTTGTTAATTTTAGGAGTTACTGGAGGCTTCACCTGTAAATCATTCATCTAATTACATATAAATATCTTAAATATCTTTCTGCCTTTCAAAAGTTATAATTATAATCAGAGGTAGTGACGAATAATATTTTGTAATATCATGAGCAATCAATAACATATTTTCATCATTAATGAGCAAATATTGTTTTTGAATTTAAAAAAAAAAGTACAAATAATACCTTTGATTGTGGTTTTTCATCTTCAGATGTGTCAGAATCTGATGATTCTTTTTTCTTATTTTGTACAATTCCATTTGATTTATTTTTATTAACTGGTGGCTTTTTTGTTTTCTCTTCTTCATCACTAGAGTCATCCGAACTATAAAACAATATCAATTAATAGTATATCTATAAGGATTAAAGTTTTTAATCAAATATAACATTTAACATTATTAAATATACAATACCTGTCTGCTGGCTTTTTAGAATTTTGTATAGGCTTCTTTTGTAATTTTTTATATTCCGAGATGATTTCGACTAAGGAAGGTAGATTTTTTGCTCTTGGTTTCTAAAATGCAAAATTATATTTATTTTTATTATTAAATTATTAAAAATATTGTTTATAACATATTTTTTATACTCGGCAAATGAGGTAGATATTACTTGACCAAATCGAATAACGAAAATACAACATAACTAATTCAAATATCATGTGGTAATAAAAATAATATTTTAGCTAGTTTCTGTTCGAAACATTATATCAAATTACACTAGATTTTCAATTTTTAATTTTTATAAAATGGTAAAACATATTTTTCAAAATTCAGTAAAGAAACAAAGATATCCCAAGCAAATGTACATTTTTAATTTTTTTTGGCATGATACATAAAATGAAGTACATGCTAGTACTATACTATACATAATATCAAATTTCGTACTATATAAATAATAAATCTAATTTAAGTCATTGTTACGACAATCTTCACTTACGTATTCAATGTTAGCTATCCAAGGTATTTATAGTAGAATAACACACGAGGTAACATACAATATGTTTATCGAAACAAGTAGCAGTAAATAGTAATGTCTGTCCAAAAGAGAACGGTAGCTCCAGTAACCACTAACCAGTTATAGATTAACATAAAAATACGAAGATACACTTTATAGCAAAGTATGGTATTGCAGGTTAAACAAAGTAAATCTCAAGAAGACGTTAATTATAATCAACTAAAAACCAGCTTATCTCATTGTAGTAATAATACTGGCCGCTTATATAGACTTAAATGTATTAGAATAACTGTCATCATATGTATTTTATAGAAGTATCTAAATATATGTAACTAAAGTTTTTAAAGATGAATAAAGCCTAATTCTCTCGCAGGCAGTCTTTTAATTCCTTACAATTTATTCATCTTTAACGAAAGCCAAAGAAACTTATAAAATATGTATCGCTATCTTAAACCTGATAGATTCGAAGTCGATCCGTCTACAGAGACAAATGCTTCATCGATGTGGATACATTGGAGAAAAACCTTCGAAAATTTTTTAGAACAATCGAAAATATCAACCGAAGAACAATTGTCAGATGGAGTAAAACTAAAATTGTTAGTTAACAATATCTCATCTAACGTCTACAATTATATCTCATCTTGTACTACATTTGATTCTGCTATTTCTTTGTTAGAAAACATTTACGTAAAACCCAAAAATATAATTTTTGCTCGCCATAAACTAAATACACGTATCCAACAGAAGGGAGAATCCATAGATCAGTATGTACAAGCACTACAGTTACTAGCTAAGGATTGCGATTTCAAAGCTGTGTCCGCTATACAGAATGAAAATGACTCAATCAGAGAGGCATTTATATCAGGCCTTATTTCGCCATCCATACGACAAAGAATACTCGAAAATCTAGATCTAAGCCTCGAAGATGCCGTAGGTCAAGCTAGGGCTATGGAATCAGCACAAATTCAAGCAGATAGTTATAACAATTCAAATTCTTCATCATTATCAGCGGCTACATCTAAATCTTCAAAATATGACGTAACAAAGTCAAAATTAAAATTAAAAGAATGCTATTACTGTGGAAATTCTCTCCATCCAAGACGTTTATGTCCAGCAGCAAATGTTACTTGTCTTAAGTGTGGTAAGCAAGGACATTTTGCTAAAGTCTGTAAAAGTATTACAACGGCTGCTGCAGATGAACAGTCTTCTTGTACAATATTAGCTGCTACAAGTTTACAAAAATGTTCTATAAATATTTTGGTTAACAAAATGCCATTAAAAGCGTTAGTCGACACTGGTAGTACTGTTAGTTTCATTAATGAAGATATTGTTCGCCAAATTAATATATCAACTAAGCCCTGGAAACAGAATGTTTTCATGGCAACAACTTCATTAAAATCTGAAATAAAATCTGCATGTTTAGTTACTCTTGAAATAAATGATCAAGTATTTCATAATATGTTTCTAAGAGTCGTAGATAATCTATGCATGGATGTCATATTAGGTCAAGATATTTTAAAACTTTACAGCTCTCTAGAAATAAAATTTGACGGGTCCAAGCCTCCTTTAAGATTATGCGCCCTGAAGGAGGTAGCTATAGAACCAGTAAATTTATTCCCTCATTTGTCTAATGAAATTAAACCAATAGCTATTAAATCTAGAAAATTCTCATCAGAAGATGCAGATTTTATAAAATCGGAAGTAAGTAAGTTATTATTAGATGGGATCATCGAAGAGAGTACTTCACCGTGGCGTGCACAGGTACTCGTGACATCAGGAACTCATCATAAAAAACGTATGTGTATAGATTACTCGCAAACTATCAACAAGTACACTTATCTAGATGCATACCCTCTACCAAACATTGAAACAGTTGTATCTAAAGTATCTCAATACAATGTCTTTTCCAAAATAGACTTAAAGTCAGCTTATCATCAAATACCTATCCACAATAAAAATAAGCCCTTGACAGCTTTCGAAGCATGTGGAAATTTATACCAGTTCCGCAGAATTCCTTTTGGAGTGACGAATGGTGTATCTTGTTTTCAAAGAGCAATCGATGATATAATTAGAAAATCAAAACTTGAAGGTGTCTACCCATATTTAGATGATATCACAATATGCGGGGCCGATCAAAATGATCATGATGATAAATTGCAAAAATTTATGAAAGTTGCTCAAGATTATAACTTAACTATTAATAAAGATAAGAGCGAATATTCTTTAAAAGAAATTAATATTCTGGGCTATAATATATGTAACGGAATTGTTAAACCTGATCCAGATCGTTTACGAGCACTATTAAATATGCCCATTCCAGAGGATTCCTCATCTCTAAAACGTGCTATCGGTTTGTTCTCTCATTATTCCAAATGGATACCAAATTTTTCAAAAAAATTACATCCACTTGTACAAATAGAAAAATTTCCAATGAATACCTTACAAAAAGCCGCATTCGAAGAACTAAAAGATATCATATCACGCTCCTCATTAGCCGCTATTGATCCTAAGGAACCTTTTACTGTAGAAACTGATGCATCCGAATTCTCTATTGCAGCTTCTCTAACACAGAATGGCAGGCCAATTGCTTTCTTTTCTCGATCTCTGAACCATTGTGAAAAGAAATATCCAGCAATAGAAAAAGAAGCCTATGCTATTATAGAAAGTCTTAAAAAATGGAGGCATTATTTACTAGGCAGACAATTTTACCTTATAACTGATCAAAAATCAGTAGCCTTTATGTTAAAAGGTCATGCTAGCAAAATTAAGAACGAAAAGATTCAAAGATGGAGATTAGAATTATCCAACTATAGTTTTGATATAAAATATAGACCTGGAAGAGAAAATATTGTAGCCGATGCATTGTCGCGTCAAGTATGCGCTTCGGTTACAATTAACAATCTTAAAGAGCTTCATCAATCTCTCTGCCATCCAGGAGTTACGCGCCTATATCATTGGATAAAACACAAAAATCTACCCTTTTCTCTCGACGAGATAAAGAAAGTTGTCACATCTTGTCCAGTGTGTGCAGAGATAAAGCCAAAATTTTGTAAATACAAAGGGACCCTTATTAAGGCAACATCGCCCTTCGAAAGATTAGCCTTAGATTTTAAAGGCCCTCTTCCTTCTTCCACTAATAATAAATATATATTGACTATAATTGATGAATATTCAAGGTTCCCATTTGCATACGCATGCCCAGACACTTCGTCAGCAACAGTTATTCGTTGTCTCACTGATTTATTCTCTATCTTTGGTATGCCTGCATATGTGCATACAGATCAAGGTACAGCATTTATGTCAACAGAAATAAGAGACTTTTTGACAAATAAAGGCATTGCCGCCAGCCGCTCAACACCCTACAACCCACGAGGAAATGGACAGGTTGAACGCCTCAATGCCACTCTATGGCAAACTATCCGACTTGCTTTGAAGACAAAGGATCTACCTATAGCAATGTGGGAAACAGTACTAACACAAGCGTTACATAGTATCAGGTCTCTATTATGCACAGCAACAAATGAAACGCCGCATGAACGTATGTTCTCTCATCCAAGAAGATCATCTTGGGGGCAATCCATGCCAACATGGTTAGAGTCAGGTAAAAAAGTCTTTTATAAAAAGCAGTCAACAACGTCGAAATATGATCCTTGCCTGGAAGAGGTAGAGATAGTAGAGCCCAATCAGGAATATAGCTTTATTCGGTTTAGAAACGGAAGTGAACAAACTGTGTCAAATCGACATCTTGCGCCTCGAGGTGAAACAGAAATCTCTGAAGAGGATTCAGATACTTACTATACAGACACGGGGTCTACTACACCTTCTTCTGAGGAAACAGAACCATCTTTTGGAATAGACTTACCACCTCGGAGGTCAGGTCGTACTAGAAACCGACCACAGTACTTAAGAGACTATGTTTCTTAAAGGAGGGAAGAATGTAGTAATAATACTGGCCGCTTATATAGACTTAAATGTATTAGAATAACTGTCATCATATGTATTTTATAGAAGTATCTAAATATATGTAACTAAAGTTTTTAAAGATGAATAAAGCCTAATTCTCTCGCAGGCAGTCTTTTAATTCCTTACACTCATAGTGTTCTTTTTAATTATAGTAAATTGAGAAAAGTTTGATTTTATTACAAAGAAAGTAACTGAAACACATGTGGTAGCCACCATCAATGGTACACGTGGTTTTGGAATTTGCAGTAGGTAGTCGAGACTTACCGCTTTTGTTTTTGTTGAAAATTTGTCAGCCAACGATTTATCAATATTCAAAAGAAATTGATGAACAACTGAGATGGCTTCAGTCTGTAATTCCGGAGAAACACTCATTTTTGTATCTTTAACCGCAAATCTATGATCCCGGCAACGCACCAATGCACGCAGCACGAACCGCTCTTCAAAATGACCACAGACTAAAGAAAGATATAATGAATAACGATTAATGATAAAACTTAAAAGCGAGTTAAAACGATAAATAGAACGTTAAAATCGATTAATGATAATCGAAACAAAATCAAGGGATGTTTAAGACATCCAAAAAATTAAAAATATTTGCCTCAGAGTAGTGAAAAAAATATAGACTTTTTTCTATCATATTCTGAAAGTAGACTGTGTTTTTGACATATCTATGAACGAAAAAACTACAATTAATGCTTCTATATATAATACCTAGTAAAGAAAAAGAGACATATTCAGTAATGTTTCACGCTTGGCTCAGTTGGTAGTGAACCTACTTTTTGCGCCAGCGGTCGCGGGTTCGGGTCCCGCTGGGGGCATTCATTTGTTGAGCACGAATGTTTGTTCTCCAGTCGTGGGTGTTAATATTTATAATATTATGTATGTATTTAGAATTTATATGTGTAGTATATCAACTATCTGGTATCCGTAACACAAGCACGTGACGAGCTTACCACGGAATTAGATGGCGCTGTTGTAATCATGTCCCAACATATTTATATTTATTTATTTATTTTGTTTTTTTAAATAGATTATAGAGTGTATATAATTAGAACTTTATTTCTTTTTATTTTGCAATATTTTCTTAAGTTGTTTTTGACTCATTATATTTTAAAATTAAAATACTTCCTACTGGTTAAAAAAATAAACTAAACATTACTAAAAATATATGCACATTATAAAGTCAGTACAAATAAGAAAAATATATGTATGTACTATGTATGTTAATTGATTTTTGAAGTGAAACTTCTTTAGAATCGTTGTGATTTGAAACTCGATGAAACGAAAATGCGTCACGATAAAGAAAGAAATACAGAACAAATAAGTATAGGATTAAGTCGGAGAGAATGAGATAAAATACATTCCCATGTTGCCATGGTAACCGTTGTTTATTTTTGAGGTGAAACTTCTTTAGAATCGTTGTGATTTCAAATTCGATGAAACGAAAAAGTCCATAGAGACACAAACACGTAAATCAAGTACCAGGCGCTCAGAGACGGGGAAGAGTTAGCGTCACCACATTAGTATGTATACAGTGTGTAAACAGTGAGTTGAATTTATAAATAAAGAAGTTTCACTTATCACATGTATACTTTGTACACACGCACTTTTTTTTATTTTAGAGTCTACTAGCTTTGTTAGGCTACAATAAAAACAAAGAAAGCGGATTGAGATAAGAAGGTGGGCATTGAAAGCACTCAATAGCGCGCAAAAATGATATAATATATTATTATGTTTATATCTTATTACAATTATATTATTAAACCTAGTTCTCCCTAAATATTTGTTCATCGTGAAGATGGTAAAAGACCTTGATAGCAGAGTGAGCTGTTGAGCAATACCTTACCTGTGTGGTTTGCTTCGGTAAACCAGCCGTCACATCGACGCCCCATAAAAAACATGTATCAACGCAGAATTACTGTTTTATAATAATGTAACGATTCACGCTGACAATTTTCCAAAACAATACTCTGTAAAAATATAAACGTTGTTTCTATTCAGAATTACTATAAAGAGGAGAAAAATTGTATTCTCTGCATGTGCTTGCATTTTTTTTGCAGTTTACAAGTTTACGATACATCATTATCGCAAATCTTCAATAAAATCATTAAATCTGTAAGTTTTCGTAACATCGATTTTACTTCATGAATATATTTTTTATCTGTTGTTTAATAAATTCTTTAGTAATCTATTTTGTGTGTTCTATGCAACTATTGATGTTTTCATCTGTTCATTTTTAATGCTGAGTATAAAAATAATATAATGAATCCTAATGGGGCAGTTTTTGTTCTAATTTTGCAAACACGAGTGAATTTTACAATTATTATCTATACTTAAAAATTACTAGATCCGAGTCCGAATGACAGTTTTATCTTTTGCGGCAATTGTTCTAACGAATTTTGAAGCTGCTCTAGTAACGTTCTATAAAAATAAATAAATAAATGATATGTTACGTGAACAGTGAACACTAGTGACTAACATTAAAATGCCGGTCCAGCAAATAAATGTAAAGAATTCCTCCGATATTGAAAGCTGGGAATGGGGCGGGGGATGTGGCAGAGAACATAATATTCGCGCAGGATCTGGAAGCAGTCAAACATCTTGCAGCAATTCCAGTGGAGATATTTGCAGAATTTGTCATTGCGAAAGCGAAATTCACAATCCTTTACTGGCCCCATGTTATTGTTCTGGTAAGTTTAAATGTCTTTTTTTATTTATAAAGGTACTTTGGTTTGTTTAAAAAACACCTTTTAATTATTATTTTGTAATTAACTGATACTTAAATTGTATATATTTAATTAATTACAATTACAAAATATTTCTTAACTTTTGGTCAGCTGATCTTTGTTTACACAACAATGCTTACCAATTTTTACCTGTTATGCTAAATATTTAAGATAAACAAATTATAATATGGGGTACATCGTACATACTACTATTTTATTTACAAATTTTATTTCATAATTAATATCATGCTTTTTGTTACTCATAATGAAATGATTAATGGTCGAGTATTTTCTGAAAAAAAATCTCAATTAGAAAATTTTGTTTGTTCTATTTTAGATTATTTATTTTCTACTTCTAGAGGTATTGAAAAATTATAATTGTACTTTAAAACTGTATGTTGTATTAATAAAATTAAATTTAATTATATCTAAGCTCATATTTTCAAGTTTACAGGTATAATGAGACAATTTAATTTAAAAAATTCATCTTATCTATTTTTTAAACATTATAAATATTAATAACAAAATAAACAGCTATTTATAATGTTATTTATTTAAGATTACTTTATTACAACTTTGTTATTAATTATTAATTAAAAAATATATAATATTATAATTATAATTATGCAATAGAATTTTTTTCTGACTTTGCTTTTGACAACGCTCTTATTATTTCATGGTACTTATTACATTGATATTATGTTTTTTATAATAATTAAACGGAGTTATTTTCATATGATTAGTTATATATTATAGCTATAATTTGAAGTTTAAGTACTCAAAGAGGTATTTTATTACAGGAAGTCTCAAATATGTTCATCAAAGTTGCCTCCAACAATGGCTAACAGCATCTGAAACAAAATCATGTGAACTATGCAAATTTAATTTTGTTATGCATTCTAAAATTAAGCCATTTAAACAGGTATAATAATGATAATAAACAGGTATATATTATATGAATGACATATTTACATCTTATTTTACTAATATCCTTTTTAAAATAAAGAAGTTAAAAAGTGTTGCTCATTTAGCCTACACTTTCAACTTAATGTGTTTGTTTTGACTATAACTTAATATAGTGTAAAGTCCATAAAAATATTTGATAATTAATTTATAACTATGTCTCTCATGTCATATAAGTTTAAAAAATAAGTATGTATATATGTTGAAGTCATGCTAGATACCGTTTTAAATTAGTGGTATCACAACACTTTTAAAATATTTAAAATTAATTTAATAATTAATACTGTAGTTTGTGAGTTTTCCATTGAACAGGGAAAAGTGATTCTACTTATTATCCCATTCTCTATTTGAATGAGTTAAATATTTACTCTGTAAATTGCAAAGTTTAGTTGCTAAACTAAAATTAAAACTAAAATTGTTTAGTTTAGTAACCTATGTTACTTGAGGACATATAATGAGGACTAAATTTCATCTAAATCTAAAAATAACACAATCAAAAACTTCCACATTTATAATATGCAGTAGTCAGATGTAATATAAGTAATTATCAGATTTTTCATTTTATTTGTTGGTGTTTTGTAGTGGCGTTTCTTGGATATGACTGGTGTACAAAGACGTCGGCTGTTCTGTGCTTTCCTGTTCCATGTAGTTGCGGCGCTATGTGTCTTGTGGTCCCTGTTCGTACTTATTGAAAGAGCAGTGGAGGAGGTCAATCGTGGGCTTATAGGTAATATAGTAAAATACACTATTTTAATATTAATATGTATATAATAATCTAATTGGTTTATGTTTTTGGTTTTGGCTCTTGGTTTTTGTGGTCAGCCTCCTCAGAAACAGTTCAATCGATTCTAATGCTTTTTGAATATTTGGTAGGTACAAGAATAGGTTGTTAAGTATTTTTCAACAACTACCAGTTTTATATGACATACCAACATATGCCAGGTCAGCTAGTAAACTATCCAGGTCAGCTGGTAAACTATGTATTAGTGCATAATACATAACATGCCCTTGTAACATTAGTCTTATTAGTAAGGGCAATATTTTTTTACCGTTTTGAAGGCAGTCTTTTAAATATAGTGTAAGAATCATTCAAAACTAAAATATTTAACTACATGTATGAGTGTGCTTTGATTTGAGACATTGAATTTATAATATTGAAGACTTGATTGACTGACTTGTTAGTGGATACTGGAGAGCATCATGCAACATACTCAGAATCTCAGCTGCAAAGATTCTGGGTCTTGCCATCTATATTTAAATACAGATGATAAAATGTGTCTCGTTTGTTTGCTTGATTGTCGTACACCATCAGCTATTTAGATTGAAATATGTTTGGCTTTGATAGATCGCAGGAGACAATCATGTATTAAGAATATCGTAATTTATTCTGGAAGAAAAAACGAGGTTGGCAATCCTAATTTTGCGTGATTAGATTTCTATTGAAGATTCTGTGGTCTTCTTTTAATAATGTTATTTTCTATATCTATACTATATTTATAGAAACTGAAGAGTTTGTTTGTTTGTTTGTTTGTTTGTGTGAACGCGGTAATCTCAGGAACTACTGGTTCGATTTGAAAAATTATTTTTGTGTTGGATAGTCCGTTTATCGAGGAAGGCAATAGGCTATATTACATCCCGCTACGATCAATAGGAGCGGAGCATCAATGAAAAATGTTGCAAAAACGGGAGAAAAATATTCCTTTTGAGAGCTTCCGCTGCGTGCACTGCGTAAACAGTTAAAGTTATGCAAAAATCATGTATGATGGAATTATTCCCCTTTAAAAGTTCTAAAAAAAAGTCCGCAATAGCATCTATCTTATAAGGTTGACTCAGTAAGGTAATCAAATTTGTTTTAAGATAATGCGTTATTTGCGAAGGTGTTTAATAAATATGATATTATTTGGGATGTGACGATGCACAGCATCTGTGAGAGAGGGCGTTGTACACTTCCCTTTTATTAGCCAATCTCTAACGACTTCCGCCTAATATTCTCGACCAATCAGAGCCTTGCTTGTAGTCACGTGGTCCACGTGGTCATCTGGTTGCAAGCGCTTACATTCGAATGGAAATTTGAGCTCCTCGCAGTCTTATTCATTCGACTCAGAGGTAAAAAGGCGGAGAACCGGTAAGTCTGCTACGAAAATGATTAATCTTGGCATCAAGTGCCTATTATGACTAATATTTTAATGCAAATCATGTTCGTCATCTAATTTTATTATTTATTATTGTATATATATTGTATTATAAAAGTGTAACGGCTATATTTGACGTGAGCGTCCATTCAAAAGGTTTATCCGTGTTAAAAGTCTTTAGCAAATTCTGATTGAATTATAGCCGCTTTTTGCAATGCATTGATCTCTCAGCGGGAGATTCTAAATAATTGTTTACAGCAGTTTATTCGCTGGATGGTGTTGCCTGACAGCATGCCTACAAGTATTAACGATAAAATATCCCTTGCGTTTTTCTACCCTCCTTAAGAGTGTATTCATAGCAAGATTTCAAATAAGAGTCTGCGTGAGGATCTGCATAAGATTCCTACGAATTCTAGCTTGTTGTTTGTTGTTGTTTGACGAACCTCTACTGCGATTCTGTAGTCAAAGCACTAGCAGATCCGATAAATGGCTTTTACCCTGGGCCACTTCAAAAAGGACCAAGTAACAATTGACAACAATCGCTAAGTACCTGGTAAGTCATTCCAACACAATCGAGACTTATTATACTAACCTTGTCATAAAAAAGCTAGCGAGCCAAATTATCGAAATAACATTAGTCTTACACTACATGTTTTAAACTTTAATTTAACACGGCCGGCCACCGCTCATCAGAATCTGGGTAATAACACCCGTTTGAATTTGGGTGTTGTCAATATACATGCACCAAGGAACCTAAAGAACCTAAAGCTAACCCTATACATCTGCAGCATTTTGAGATGTTATAAAGATTCGGCGATACGGCTTGGAAAGCTGTACGGTATGAGGTGTTATAAATACATAACGCTGCGCTTGGTTTTGTCGAGGTACAAGTTAGTGATGATCTCGAACAACTGATTAAAGGTTCCGTATAGTCTAGTGGCAAGTATACCTAATTTCACCCAGTATACTCGAGTTCGATTCCCGTACGTATGGGAACCACTTAAGCTCATTCGAACAGGTCACTAAGAGCAAGAAAATCCAAAGTAGAGTCAATAAATGAACCAAGGGACAACCGGATAAATGACTCGCAACCACTTTGCCAAAACATTTTACGGGGGCTGTCTCAGAGCGTATCTAAGGCAGCGGTAGCTTTGGGCGCCATAGGCCCTTCTCAGTTTAATTACGGAAATGTCTCTCCCAGCCGCTAACTTCAGGCCGCTACTCATTCTTCCTTCGGTAAAAATGATCAAGTACTTCGAGACCAGTCAGACATCAGAGAGGCTGTCCCTGAGCGTATCTGGGACAGTGGTAGATGCTTTGGGCTCCGAAGGCCCTTCTCGATTTTATTACGGGAGTGCGTCTACCATTTACCTCCAGGCCGCCACTTATTCTTCCTTCGGTGAGAATGGTCAAGTGGCTTGAGACCGCTCTGACACCAGAGAGGCTGTTTCAGAGCGTATCTGAGACATTGGCAGATGCTTTGGTCTCCGAAGGCCCTTCTTGGTTTGATAACGAGAATGTGTCTGCCTTCTACCTCCAGGCCGCCACTCATTCTTTCTTCGTGAATAATGATCAAGTGGTTCGAGACCGCTAAAGAAGTTATTACAACAAGGCATTGACGGTTTCCTAGGCTCGGCTCATTTACGACACTGTGATGATGCAAATGACTATTAGGGCTGTTGTGTGCATCCAAGGTCATCTCAGTTCAGAAGCGGATAGCACAGTACCTGCGATCCAAGGTGCGATGCGCCTCCCACCCAACCGCAAGTTTGTTATTTTTCTTACAACGGAAGTAGCGGATTACGGGTGAGGGAGGTGGGGGTTGTCATCACAATTGGACGACCTACCTATGTACTAAGTACCCATAAGGAGGATGGAGCCGAGAACAACGCCACTGGCACTCCAATCGAAAATAGATGGTTTCCTTAACTGCTGCCGTCAACCATTTCCATATTCAGATTCGTGATTGTTATCTGAATCTGCAATCGGGCAATTAAACAGTGATTTAATATGTTCGAAAAAAAGGAACGCGATTGACAGCGTTGCTTCATATGACCTACCAACTCTTAACACTTAAGTATTGCGGACAGCTTTTTCATCGGGAAAAGGATATAGCAATGGCATCTTTCACGACTAGCTTTTGCGAGGATATTCCGAAAGGTTGGGGTTCTGCAAATAGATCTCTTTGCAAGCAAGGGAGCAAAGGTTGTGGAGAAATATGTTACCAAAAATTATCTGGACTCATCAGCACAATTTTGAAGCGCATTCAATCGTCAGTTGGTATATCAGCTGGCATAGGCATGGCATGTTCTCGCCAACAAGCCTACCTCGAGTTCTACTGAATTTGAATACCGCTAGAGGGACATTTCATTTAGTAGCCCCCATATGGAAAAGGTCTTATTGACTACTAGGTCTTCGTTGACGAGCTTTGGACTGGCCAATTAAAATAACCAAGCTGGATCAATATACTAATAGATCAGAACTGGCCTCCCACCTCCACAAGTCCAGCACATGGATCTTGACGTCTGGAAGATAGCAGCTTGGTTGAGATAACCAAAGCTGGGTCAGAATGGGGGAAAATCACGTTTTACAGCTGACTTCAGAGAGTCAACATTAATACTTATGAGTTATGGACCAGCACGGTCGTAATGGGGGAGATGTTGTACAAATTATAATTTTAATTACAATCTTTTCTTGTGATGCTAGTCTCGAGTTTCCTGGGTTACATTTGTGAAGACAATATTATTGCATTAGTCAGAAAGTTTTTCTTTTGGACAACCCAGACATAATAAAAATGTAAATCACAAATTTATAATTCGGAAATCCTTTAAAGCCATAAGTTTCATAGATCACCCATCTGGGACCCAATAGACTTGTTTGCCTAATGTCAATCTATATGAAGCTTCCCGCCGTCGCGTATGTCTTTGGTTATTAGGGTCACCAGACCCTGCGTGTCCGTGATCTAACTCTACTCCGTGTATCTAATAAATATACAAATAGTTTGATAATAATGATCATATTATCATTTGTTCAGGTTTTGGGTCAAAAACAGATCCATCCACATATATATTATGTGGACAATTATGTTGGAAGCTCTCCTATCATATTAATGATGATATATTTATAGCAGAGTTAGACAAGGAAAGACGTAGAGCCGAAGATAAAAGAGTCATTGTTTGTGCCAATTCGTGGTACTATTCGAAGTATCGTGATTAAAACCGTTTAAAAGGAAACATTACGGCATCTCCAGGCAGTTTGTATTTGACTGTAGGTTCTTTAAACTGGATTTACAATTTTCCAATAGAAGAAATTATTACTCGAGGTAATTGGCAAAGTAAAAATACATTTTCTAAATATTATTGTAAACAAATTATAAGCAAAGCTAAAACTCTTAACTTTTCAAATAATTTTGGACCAGTTTCATATTTACATTTTACACTAACATAGTTATTTTTCTTTTTCCCACTTATTATATAGTGAAGTATAATAGAATTATCTACATTCTTATAAATATAATAACGTTACTCTTGTGCCAGTCTTGACCTTCTTTAAGCATCCAATTTAATTGTTTTCCTCACATAGCATCATTATGATTTGTGGTCACCAGGAGTTATAAACACGTCTCTCACAGATGCTGTGCATCGTCACATCCCAAATAATAGTACAAGTTTTACAAAACAATAAAACTTGTATTATTAAGGAAAGACGATGCACAGCATGCATTCAAGTTCTCCTGGTGAGAGAATTCTATGAGGTGAGAACGTTCGCCTCTGGCGCCCTGCCTCCTGGGACCACGTGACTACAAGGAAGGTTCTGATTGGTCGAGAATATTAGGCGGAAGTCGTTAGAGATTGGCTAATAAAAGGGAAGTATACAACGCCCTCTCTCACAGATGCTGTGCATCGTCTCTCCTTGATAATACAAGTTTTACTGTTTTGTGAAACTTGTACTATTAATCCTTATCCAAATAAATAAGTTATTCTTCACAAGTATGTAATTTTGAACAAAGTTGCTTTTGTCATCATTTAAATTCAATGAATATCTTACGAGATATCATAGTTTTAACAACTTCGCTACAAAATAATGATCACCGCGTGCAGGAAGGGAAGGGCGAAATAATTTGGTTTCCAGCCATTAGAATGCGAGTGAAGCCGCGGGAAAAGCTAGTAAAGAATAAAACATTGTGTATCAATTTATTAAAATAGCCAAAAATCATAATAATGCTTTTTTAAGCAACTTGGCCTCGATCTACTTATATAATGTACAGATAAGAAATGTGGCAAATTGATACAAAATATTCAAGACCAACAGGGTTATTTCCATTTTATTACAGTTTAATTTTAAATAAATTAGTCATTTTTATATGTAAAATTCATTTCTACATAAATTAACCACATAATGCATTATATGGAAACATGAAAAATTATTTTTTCTAGTATTTAAGTTGAATCACGCAGCCTCAGTATAACAGACGACAGGTAATTTGATTTATTCATTGTGCATACCATATAAATGTAGAGAAATCTCGCGACGAATTACGGTACATTTAATTCCGCTTGTATTACAATATAGTTTTAGCAATTGTTTTTAATATCAACTCCCTAAAAAGACTGTACTTCACCACCACCACCATTGTGCAATGGTGACGAACTATATTATCGCCGTTTCATCGCAATCTCCGACCTTATAACAGAGACCGAAAAGAAATAAACACATGACTAATACATAACATGTTTATTACGAACTCGGCAAATTTCCTTTGTATTTCAGAAAATTTTGTTTAATACGTTTTTAATTTTACATAGCTTTATGAGTAAGATCAGCCAGTTGGCTCAGTATGTTTATTTAATGCTGATTGCTGAGTTATGGTAAACAGCCATTGATGTATACCAATGCCATGTTTTTATGACTGTGACATTAGGTTTTATGTAATTTTCCAGTAGTTCGTCTAGATGTATATATAGTTAATTAAATTTTAAGTGTATAAGTGGTTACACTCGTTTTGTTATAAAAATATCGTGTAGGAAAATCGCTCTTTTTTCATAATATAATTTTTGTATTATATTAACTTGTGTTTTTTACAGCGTGGCCATTTTGGACGAAATTAGTAGTCGTTGCAGTAGGCTTTACCGGCGGAGCAGTTTTCATGTACATACAATGTCGGCAGTACATACACCTGTGCAACCGTTTGAGAGCTCATAATAGGTAAGATTGATTAAAGTTGATTTTTGATCTTTCATTTGTAAAGGTCTTAGTAACTGCTTACTAAAAAGTAATGTTATGTAATTAAAGCTATCCGGTTTTCTTTTTGGGTTAGTAGGCTTAAAGTTCTCAGTGATTGCATTGATATGTAAATTTTATAAAAGTAAATTAGTACTTATATATTAATTGCTATGTAATTACACAAGTGTATTACATTAACTAACAACTACAATATTAAAAAAAAATCTAAAGTTTTTATACGTATTAATTTTTTTGTATTATATATATTAGGTATGCTAGATACCTAATACTTAGATAGTTTGTTGTCGGCACTTAATTGTGATGAGACAGAGATAGATTAATAGCTTCTATTTTGCTCACGGTATTACCGTTAAGTATATCATGTTTTTTTTATTAAGGTTAAAGTAATTTGTAAACTGTTTGTATTATTTAAAAAATGAGATAATTATGTCAATAATTCAAATTTACCGGAATTTAAAGTAAGTTTCGGAGACAATCAAAGGAAATGTTAAAAACTACTAAGTTTCTTATAAATAATAATTAGTAAAGTTCGTATTAATATATTCTTGGAAAATTAATAATTCCGATAGTGAATGGAGGATAAGTTTGTAAATATGAGTAATTCTGTGGACGTTACTGCATGTATTTTGAAATGTTCGATATGTCATAACATGGCCTCCTTATTTCTTCGATTCTTATAGACGAAGTTCAAGTTTTATTGGTATACAATTTATGTGCTTTTGCAAGATTTGATTTTTTTAAATGTATGGTGCAAAGTATGTACGTAACAATCTTTAAATTATTGTTTGTGTAATACATAATCTATGCCAACCATTTACACGAAACATAAGAAAAGTAGGTTAGGCCCGTTAGGTCATATTATAAACGAAAACATACTCGTAGGTTATTATCCTATATAGCTTATGGTAGCTTTCCTATAATAACTAAAACATTTTTGTTGAGATACTATTAAAATATAAATTATAAAGCAAAAAAATATAAAGCAAAAAGTTTTACTTGTTTACCTCGAAATAAATTTACGAACAGTATCACTTCTCCTGATGATATCATAATGGGGTCTTTATTAATGCAGTGTAACATTATTGTATTGTCGAACGTATTCCGAGTATAGATATGATACATAGGTACATAACAATTTATCTACGTGTCAAGGACAAGGTGATGATTACATTTTTAAGTATACACAAGCGGTTTTCTATCGCTTTGCGCGGGTTTTATTTGTCTTTAGTCCAGGGGACTCTCCGGCCTCTCTATTAAAATAGTGAATGTACAGATTCAACTCATTAAGAATCTTATTAAGAGCCGCAAAAAGGAAAAAAAAGTGTATGTACATAATATGCAGGTAATGATATCGGTAATTTTGTTTTTTTTTTTATATTTCTATTTATAGCATTAACGTTTTGAAATGTTTCTAAAATACAAATATGTATTTTTTAGTTTTTAGCGAGCATCTGCCAGCCGTAGCTCATTAATTTGGAGGTTTGTAGTTCAGCTGTTAAGCGTAGATCATTAATCATAGTAAATTGTAATGTGTCATTTTACTGAGTTAATAGAGAATTTAATGTGAGCAGAAGCAGAGGCTAAACATTTTATAGTGTGCAACTAACTGTCGTAATAATATGCAAATTTTTTATGTTTCTTCAATTTCAATGACCTGTCATTTTCCATAATTTGAAATCCAAGGTCTGATTTCGACGGATTTCACATTACATTCTTAAACATTGGACGTTAGGTTTTCGTTAATTAAGTAGTTTTGTTAAACAAGATGAATTATATTTAAAAGTTTCGAATAAGTGAGGACTAAAAAGGGAATGAGAAATAAGTTTTATATTTGCTGGTATAGTGTTGGTCGTTTACATATTTCTAGATTAGTTTATTATAAAATGACTTGTGTCTCATGAGACACATGTTTTTTACGCATATTTTATAAATTACAGTATGCAATATGAAATAATTATTTTATTTATTTATTCTTTAATAAGAGGTTCTAAAGGTTAGAATGATTGAGTAACAAACGTCTATCTAAACATCATCATCGCATTTATAATATTACAGGACACTGCTAATACAAAACGCGCCGGAAAAGGTAACGATATGTTCGCCGCCGAAGCGTCGGGAGCGCAGCACGTTCGGGCAGGCGGTGGCCAGCGTGGAGCCGCCGCCGCCGCCCGCCGCCTTCCACGAGGAGGACGAGAGCGGCGGCTTCGAGTCCTACCGCGGCAACCCGCGCCGCCGCCTGTCCGCGCCGCACGACGCGCCGCCGCCCGCCGCCCACGCGCACGCGCACGCGCACCCTAAGGTACACGGACTAAATACTCCTACACTGCTGGGCAGTTATAGACTATATAGTTAACAATACAAGTTTTCTCATATTGTTGTGTTCACCGTTATACAAGTGGTTAACTTCAATTAATTCACACATTAAGCTGAATTATTATTATAGAATATAAAATATATAGTGTATAAAACAATAAATATTTTCTAATTTAAAATTAAAAAAATATTTTTCCGTATTATTGTCTATCTATTATTGAGGCATATTTCCGTGTTGCATTATCTTATTATATTTTTATGAATCGAAAAGTTACTGGAAATTAGAATTCTTAAATTCTAATATTAAGCTCAGATGTAGGATTTTCTTATTCGTGTATATTATATAAAAACTGACTGACTTTAAGTGTAATATTAGCGCTTTCGGCTAAGAGTGTCGACAGATGGCACCATATCAAACATCACAAGAAATTTCTCGATTTGCATGTAGCATCCAGAGATTCTGCGGATCGACCAAAGAGGCTGAGGTGGAATAAATATAGTTTTATAGCGCGACCAGCAAATTTTAATTATAGTTTATTTCACAGGGGGGTGTGTACCACATCAACGTGGACCCGCTAGAAGCAGACATCAAAGAACTATTGGAGTTGGAAGCGCGACGCGAGGCGCGCGCCGCCCACTCGCTGCCCAACCTGCGCGCCAGTCGCGAGAGCCTCCTTCCAGGGCCGGCCGAACCCCTGCCTCTCCCCACACCCCCCACGCCCCTGCCGTCCATCCCTCCCGTTCCTCCGCCTTCCTGAGGTCCGACCTTCACCCTGTACCTTGACGACACGGTTTACTAACGACTCGACGCGCGTCCGACCCTCGCGCGACGCACCCACGACTCCACGTACGAAATATCCACCAAGTTATAGTGCGGATTGTGTATCTACAGAGTTACAGTGCGGGTTCGATTTTGACGTTAAAAGCGTAGTCGCGAGTGCGGGCGCGGTGCGAGTGCATTGCTTGTATTGACGCTTAGTAGGCTACTTTCATCGTTAAACGTACACTTTGAATAGACGCTCGAACTTAACACGCCATATCTTATATTAATGTCTTCGTTGGTGGCTTTGAAGAAAAAAAGACTAAGTTGTGAGGTTCACTACGTGAGGATACAGTGGAATAAAGTTGTTATGCGTTAAGGCAATTTCATTTGTTGCCTATTTATTTTGCTAACTTATAAAATGTGGCACCTATCTAAGTCCCGGTTAAGGGTCAAGATTTTAAGATCCCTTTTAATTCTGACACTTCACCTACATTCTAATCTATCTAGTCGTTAAGCTCGATGCACAGTTGTTTTGATATATCATCCAAGTTAGAAAATGAATTGATACAACTTTGGTAAAAATTAGGTAACCTTTTACTTAACCTTGAATCTTATGCAATATAATGTGCAATGACTTACTTTCTCTTGAGTCACTCACAATTCTTCTTTTAATATTGCTTCTTTCTTCTTAACTTTTACAGTTCCAAAGATGGTCATTTGCAATTTGTCAATATTTCTGTGATAGTTACGTATGATCTGAAAATCGATAGTTTTTTACATATTTGAAGTGATTTTGCTTCGATATTGATAGCAAATTCAAGCCCTTGACTGATGTAAACATTGACAACTGCAATTGACTGTATCGGGGTTTACGTTTATAATGTTTGTGATATTCAAGATTTAATAATAATAATTCAAAAATGAAACGTTAAATGACCTTTCTGCAAGGTGAAGGACATTTAAAGGGCATGGTAAATGATGCCATATTTTTATTATTTAAATCTTGTCGCACAAATGTTTTTGCTTGCGACAAAGATTGCTGCAGCTAAACACCCTAAGTCGCTTTTTAGTCTTCATGTAAAATCTTGTTATGTATTAACAGAGAATGTAGGTTAATGAATTTAAGTGAAAAATTTTAAGGTTCTTTTGACATTATTTAGAAAATTTAAAATCATTTAATTTTTTTCATTAAAGTCATCAATTTATATTATGATATTATAAAATATTACAAATTACTTGAAATTGATAATAATTAAAAAGGCGCCTATTTACTAGTCAATTTCATATTTAATCTCTCGGCAAAGATATATGTTGACGTGTTTTTTTAATATGTTCTATGTCGGGTCAAGACATGTTGATTCAATACGTTCAACAGATGTTTGATGCTGTATACAGTTGAATTGATTCCATTTACTAAAAATATTTAGATGCATGTATTTAATTTTAGAATCACTTCACGTTCTTTTTATACTTCTTTTTCTAATAACTTTGTAATTGCAAAATATTTAAGGAGTTCTTTGGGCTTTCCTTTTCATAAGTTGTGAGTTGAGATGGATCAAAGTTAATTTAAACCAGTATCAACTTCAACAAATTGATCCGAGGAATTGAATGTGAAATTTAATGGTGAGAAGGCACTCTATCATAACTACGTATGAACAACATTTTTTCAAATCGCCACTTAAACAGAAGATATACATATATTATATAATACGTAATAACATGAAGGCTTGCCATAGAATAAAACTATTGCATACGCCATAAGTAATAATCGTGTATAATCGAATTTGTAAATAGTACTTAGTATTGGTGTAAATATTAATATAAATCGTTCGCGTAACACTGGTGATAATGACCCACGAGTTTATGATCTCTGTTTTCTTTAAAAATTAGGCTATTTTTTAATCTTTATTTATTTTGACGAGCTTCTTCATATATTTGCGCATAAATTATGTTTGATCTCATGAGTGCAATAAAACCTAGGGTATAAAAAATTTATTGTGCAGGCAACATCGCGAAATCATATTTTGAAATCGAATTGAATTAAGTCAAAATTTACAATGATTTTGAAACGTTAATAAGTAAAATGTCAGCGCATTGAGTATGTACTATTAGTATATTACGTTGCTTTATTTTACTATTTTGTGTTATGAAAAATAATTTTAAAAATAACGACTGTTAAAGTTATATCTCCATTTTAAATGAAATAATTGTGTCGTTTCAGACATTATTTGGGCACATCTTATCGTGTTAAATATTTTTTGAGGACATGATTTTAAATAAAAAATAAGCATTTTTATTTAATTTCCAAATCCGTGAAATTAATTTATGTTACATTGACAATAAGTCATCATAAAATGAATTCTATATTTATTATCCGTCTGTACAAATGAGATATTAAAAAAGTTTAAAGTGAATATGTATAGCAGTAGAAGAGCCCAAGAGGAAATTATTGGTTTTAGTCAAGCGCGGTAGATTAATTATTGTAAGGGGTATTTCCATTATATTCCGTTAAGATTATGTACGATTTCATTTATTGAATAGCATGTAACACCATCACAGCTTAATCTGACGCGCTCGAGCATTTTTAACATGTCAAAATAGTTTTGAATATTTTGATCGTGACTCGTGACCCAATACTAAGGGGTAATATAATATATGGTGGAGATACTCAACACAGTGCAAGATATCCCGCCTGATATTAATCTGAAATCCAAAAATCCTCTCTAGTGCTTCCCTTTTATAGTAGAAGGCCGTATAATCCCATTCTCACCAAATAAACTACATTAATAACTTAGTACTGTCGATGTATGTTTCACTATTTGATAACATTTATTAACTACTAGCGACTAACCCTCGCTTAGCTCGGGTTCGTCCCTAGGTACTTCACCTTTGAAACCTTCTCTGGACTTCCACAAATAATTCAAGACCAAAATTAGCCAAATCGGTCTAGCCGTTCTAGAGTTTTAGTGAGACTAACGAACAGCAGTTCATTTTTATATATATTATTATATTATTAACTATATATATATTCATTTCGAACACGCTTTTTAAAATTATTTATATGTTATTTCTGTTTTAAAATTAACGCGTTACGTAAAATTATAAGCCTCAAATATGCGCAGACATATTTACGTGCTACTTAGAACTTCCAACCTATTTAGTATGAGAAACACAAAATAGCATATTTATGTAATGTATGCATTATAATAATTTTTTGTTCTAGTTAAGTTTTTAGTTAATTTTGAAAAGTTCCTGCTGTATTAAATCCGTCCTCGGCAAAAGCTTACCCGATTATTGAGATAGTATTTTTATTTTTATGAAGTAGCTCGTCTAAGTAATGTAATGGGTGTTTCGAAAATTTTGCCAAAATTTGAATCTTTAAATTAATATAACATACAGTGGAGTGGTTATAATAGTATTACGAGAATCATACATTCGTTTCTTAGAAATCTTAGTACCAGATTATAACTGATTTATCTTTTTACGACATCTGTTGTTAGTTTTTTTCCTTTTCTTATTTCCTTTCTGCTTAAGTTAAGGGTTATATTTGTAGTTGTAAAGTGCGAAATTGATTGTTTTATTCCATACTTTGAGTTTTTGTCACAATGTGTATAAGAAAGAATAATAGTGTTAACTCATCAGGTCAATTGCTGTTCCGCCTTTATTCGTCATCTTGCATTTATCTCAATTTAATATATTAATTAGTATGGTAGTTGTGGGCGGATGCTACTTGTAAATAGCACATAATATGTAACAAACTTCTTCTGAATCTCTATCACTCTTATTTTATCGCTCTTACGCTCTCTAGTTCTCATAGTGCTATTCTTTGAAACTTTTTGGTTTTAAAATCGTAAACTTATTTGTAATAAAATAATCTTCAATCTTCCCACTATTTTTGAAACACATTCATACATTTAGGTTAAAATAAGTATTATTTCAGTAACACTAACATATGTACATAAAAATATATTCAGCAATACTAAATTATATAAGCAAATTATTTTCTAATATGCGTACAAACTATTAGTTATGGACTGTCTAAACTATGAAATAGCATTTAAATATAAGTACGTATTAAGTGTATGAACTATGAGGTGTTTATTTGTGTGTAGCAGAGTAGCAAATATATAAGTTTATTGGAATATTTTGAATAGTCACACGCATAGAGTTCCTGTTATTTTGTTCAATATCATTTCATTTAATATAGTTCACGTATTTTGCGTCCACAGGGAGCCTATTCTTACTCGTGCGATATATTTAAAAAAGTCAATGATTTTTTGGGTATTGTGAAACTTTTTATTATGCTTTTGAGAATAATTAAAAAAAAAAAACAAAATTTTTCGAATATTTTGCGTAAGTTAGGATTGATTCTCAGGTATATACCAAACGAATGTTACTTAAAAATGAAGTATTACTTGAGGAATGCTTATTTTTATGTCATATCGATTATCGACTATAGTTTACTTATCGATTTTAAGATTCCGTAGCCTAAACGCAAAACGGAAAAAATTATCACTATCCGTTCGTTTATTACAGTTATTTTGCTTAATTATTCTGTACCGAAATTAGGAAGATTGCGGCGGTCATATGTA
Organism: Boloria euphrosyne; assembly: GCA_951802675.2. Lineage (NCBI taxonomy): Eukaryota > Metazoa > Arthropoda > Insecta > Lepidoptera > Nymphalidae > Boloria > Boloria euphrosyne. The sequence goes on from OX637876.1 coordinate 5,059,568, forward strand.
AATCGCAAAGCGAATTCTAAGTTCAGCTTCAAGAATATTTATACTTAATTAAACCATACGGTTGAGTATTTTTTCCGTTCTCTTTCATGGCATACTCGAATCTCAACAGAACAAATACGCATTAGAAAAATCGACTCTTATAATTTGTAAATGTATAACAATTTGGTATGTCTTTTCGTTTGGTGTAAACCTGACATAAGAAATGTTTAGAGCTAGATCGTGATGGTAAACGATATGCCATCAGTGGTAAATTAATAAGTCCACCATGTACAGCCATAATTATCATAAATATCTTGACAATATTGTAGAAATTATTTTTATTAAGTGTACGGTGTTATGACATTGAACATTTCTTGTCGCTAATAATTATTCCTTTAAGAAGCAATAAATATTCAGTAAAATAGCCATTACGTATAGATAGACATTTAAATGAAACCTGCGAGTGTAATTGTGTCTGTAGTTAGATTAATAAATTAAATAGTTTTGACATTTGGTGCTATAGGATCGGAGATTTCCTTCTTTACATAGTGATGGATATGGAAAATCGTGATATTTCAAACTCCCATAATGTTCGAATGCCATCTGAAAACTTTATATTCTGTATGTATAGCATCTGTTTGTTATCTATTGCTAATTTTTAAGGTTATGTTTGTATACGTTTGTAATATGAATAATTTTAATATTTCAAAATGTCTAACCGCCGCACTCAGTCACTTAATGAACCATCAAGTCGAGAAACTCCATACTAAAGAACGACTTAATGGTCCATTAAGTGACTCTGAGCGCGGCGGTAAGATACATGACACTTATTGTAAAAATACATTTATCAAGGATGTGAGTCTCGCTTTATTGCATTTGCGTACAACATAACTGTATTGTAAGGAAAGTCTGCCGTCAACTTTCTAGTCTCGAATGTGTAAGAACGAATATTATGGTGTCACAAAGGAACATGCTTAGGAGGTATTATATTCTGAAGAATTAGGTTTTAATTTGTTAAATAATTTTTTTTGATTATGTTCATTATAAATGAAACTACCTTTTCGGATTTTGTCGCGGATTTATTTTGATTTTTAGTTCCCGACGTTTCGAATGCTTTACAGCAATCATGGTCACGGGAGAGACTAAGGTATTTGACGTCTCATAGGTTTATATACTTGTTACAGACAGTGCCTACCCACAATTTACAAAAAATTTGAAAATGGCATCAGAGTACCTTATAAAATTTTAATTCCAAACATTTATATTTAAATTTAAATAATTTAAAAATAATTTATAATTATGGCAATATTATTAACTTATTTTTAGCTAGTATTATTATAATTATTATAATTTTTTATTTTAATATTAGTTATTCAAAAGTATTATGTAGTGTTGCTATTCTAATAATATGTATATTTTCTTACCTATAAATTGTTTATGCTAAGTTGCATTTTATTATTTAAATTAAGTATTAATTTGATATAAGAAAATTAAGTTAAAATATAAATTGAATTTTGATTGTTTTAAAGTATTAAGCAACACTACTGCAAATTAAAAATAATTTAATCAAATTAAAATATGCTTAGATTTGATAGATTCTTTTGAATTATAATTTTTAAAAAATTTTTTTGAATTTAGATTGAAAGAAAGCTACTGCACGGTTCGGAAGGCAGTTTGTGCAGAGAAGAACCGGCAAGAAACTCTACACTTGCTCTTTTTAAAAATATTTTAACAATATTGCAATACATACAATAATTATATATAATATTAAATTTGACTACTTGTATCAAGATCTACACAGTATGAGCTAACTACATCCGACTGTCTATTATGATTATTTTTATTATTATTAGATTTTATTATATTAATTACAGGATCCCAAGAAGGTGGTAATACCCAGCCATCCTCTCTATTAAAGTTAGGATGTTTTTTAATTTCAATTGCCTCGCGAATCATTCTAGGTCGATAACGAGTCTCTATCGCGAGTATTTGAGGGTTATCAAAGCGAATATAGTGGCTGGGGCGATCCAGACAATGTTTACAGACAGCGGATGTAGTATTGCGACGGTGCTTCACATCAGCTATGTGTTCTTTGATCCTAGTTCTAATAGATCTCTTTGTTTGTCCGATATAAGAGAGCCCACAGTCACAATCAAGTTTGTATACTCCTGCATCTTGGAGAGGGATATGGCACTTGACTGATGGTAGAAACTGACTGATTTTCTTAGGCGGCTTGAAATATGTTTTGATAGAAGCACGCTTGAAATATGTTTTGATAAAATGCAACTTAGCATAAACAATTTATAGTTAAGAAAATATACATATTATTAGAATAGCAACACTACATAATACTTTTGAATAACTAATATTAAAATAAAAAATTATAATAATTATAATAATACTAGCTAAAAATAAGTTAATAATATTGCCATAATTATAAATTATTTTTAAATTATTTAAATTTAAATATAAATGTTTGGAATTAAAATTTTATAAGGTACTCTGATGCCATTTTCAAATTTTTTGTAAATTGTGGGTAGGCACTGTCTGTAACAAGTATATAAACCTATGAGACGTCAAATACCTTAGTCTCTCCCGTGACCATGATTGCTGTAAAGCATTCGAAACGTCGGGAACTAAAAATCAAAATAAATCCGCGACAAAATCCGAAAAGGTAGTTTCATTTATAATGTCGAATATTCGCGTAAATCTAAGAAAGTATTATTGATTATGTTCAATTCATATTTTCTTAGATTTACGTGAATATTTGACATTTTTAATTAAACTATCTTTTCGGTTTTTTTCTGCGGATTTATTTTAACTTTTTGTTAGCTGACGTTAGCATTGCTTTATAGTATGTATTAATTGTGGTCACGGGAAGATAAAGGTTTTTAACGTCTCAAAGCATTATACAGATGTCCCCACATTTTGGCGTAACTACTATATTTTTCTTGGAAAAAAAATCGAAAAGATAATTTTATTTAAAATTTAGTTCAAATACTTGTAAGTAAGTTAAAGGCGAGGCTCTAAATGTGAAGAATATAAATATGTACATTCTTATTAATAGTTTCCATTAGCTTGTATATTGAGCAATATAAATGTAAAATAGTTTTTGTTTTGTTTGTCCGTTCATAGCGGAACTGTTGGACGGGTGCTGATAATCATGTATATTCGTCGACATATCAACATCACGTGTTTAATAACATTTATATACATTCTGTGGTACTGAATGTGAATCCCAAAGCATTTCTTTTACTGAACATTTAAGCTGTAGTCAGTGCCTTATTTAATTATATTATGATTGTATGTAACTTCAGGGCCGTGCGGTTGATTTTTTCAATCATCATCTTTTAGAAATGCTGTCTATAGGCATAGGGTTCCGTAGGCGAAATTTAAAAAAAGGCAATCGCATAATTTCGTTTTGTCCGTCTGTCCAAGTGCCTCGTGTGGCCGAACCTCTACATCATCGCACCGCACGGCTCTGTTCAACTTGTTGTGTTACTCGTATAGCGCTTCGTAGTTTCGTTCCGCGCAAGACTTGTGTGTTATTGTGATATAAGTTGGTAAGTGTTTCTTTTCTTTGCTCAAAATTATTTTCTCCATTTGATCTGTGTACTTATCGTTCATGAAATTTGTAAGACTGTATTTTATTTTGTTATGTAAATTGTTATGTAAATCTCCAGGTTATAAATATAGTTATTTTGAGATTTACATCTATTTATTTATTTAACCTTATAATCAGTGATGCAGATTCAAATCCAGGTTTCGTACCTTCTTGACTTGATCAGTGACTGAGTGATGTAAAAAGGGTTCAGCACTCATTTATTTAAACTTAATGATTTAGATTGAATTAAAACAACTTTGCTAGTTAAAAATAAATAATTTATTAAAAAAATTATCGAATCTCATTCTCGTGCGGCCCGAGCTCGGGTCGAAGTGACTAGACTGTACACTCAACATCTCTTACATAATTAATGTATACATAATATTTCTGTACAAACCGATGTATATTCAACACTTAGTAATAAATAATAATAGTTACTTTTCTACTTATTATAAATAGAGCTAATACTCGAGTATTAGAAAATTCACCAAAATAACAATACACACTTTACGGAGCGTTAAAATAGTAGCATCCTAAATATTATAATTTGTTAGTCTTATTCGTTTACTAACATAACCCCCGAGTCTATAGTTTTTAACACCATTAAATCGAATTTATTGATCAAATGTGTTTTATAGATGTATAAGCACTTGTTTTTAATAATACTAACGTATTATTAAAACAGATTATGGTACTTCATATCTGTTATATCCCGGATATTGGCGATAGTGACCGGTTACAAAGATGTTAACTGTAGTTACTTGAGTGCGCCGCTAGAACTCTGTTTCGCCCAGGACGTTGTACATGAGGCGTTTGAAGGAGTTCGATTGCTGTATATGCTCTTCGTGTAAGGAGTTCACCTGAAAACAGTTTTGATTATTTAAAATCGATTATAAAACGGTATTAATAATATTTTGTTTGATATCTTAATAATTCTACATCTTTTCGCGTTTACACTGTTACAATATTTTTTTAAATAGTTAATAGGTAGACTTATTTTAGTTTTTTTATAATGAAGCCAAAGTATCAAACAAAATACTCTCTAATATGACTAACTGCCGAACAGGAAAACGGTAAAGCGATTAGTGAGGTCCGGCTTGGGAAAATAATGTCTTTAAAATTTACTTACGAAGGTCGTTTGCTTTGCGTTTGTTTCTGGCTGTTTCGCAGGTTTCGGGACAGGAGCTGGCTTCTGGAAATGTTTGAGTTTTATTTTTTCTATAGCTAAAGGTACCTGCTCTACTGCTACGAAATTCTCCTATGTACAGGAAAGTATGTAAATGATTATAGAATATCCTCTAATTTTACATTAGAATTTCAAAATGAAATAGGAATGAATAGAATAAAATTATTACATAGTAGGTATTATTGTCATGCATATAAATATTCCGCTTCAAGCTCATACGATAACATGTTTACCAGGCGCATAGTTTATTACTAGCAACTTATGTAGGTCTTTAGGTGATATTAATAGTATTATTATATACCTACAAATACCAGCTTTAATACATTTTATTACTGACATTAACCTATTCCTGATTATAGTCTATTTGTGTGCTTTTCGTCTAACCATCCATCAGCCATCGTGAAGATTGAAGAAGTAAACACAATAACAATAATAGAAGTGTGATAATTATTATTCATTTTTTAAGCACGAGTGTTTGTATTCCAGTCATGGGTGTTTATACTTATAATTTGTATATACATAAAGTTATATATGTGTAGTGTATCGGAACGGAACTAGATGGTGCTGTTGTAATAATGAAATGTTTACTAATTCATCACCCTAGAAGAAAATATATTGAAATACTTTGCTACACTCACTTTAGTAGCCGGCGCCGAGAAGACCTTGGTCTGCACAGGGTGGGACTCCTCGTGCACGGCGTCCGCGAGGCCGAGGCCGTCCGCCTGCAGCGCGCGGTACGTCTCCGACTTGGCGGGGTCGTACAGCACTGTGGGCTTGTGACTGTGCGGCGGCGGGCGGGGAGTTAGGTTTTAGTCAGTTAGCGGGCGCAACACAATAGACAGAAAACTATTAGATTCGTCTCGGAGGGGCCGGTTAGTACATATGACGTTTAGTATTTGTTTTTTAGGAAGGACAGGTCGATAAAAATACTAACATTAATCGTGTAGAATAGGTTCGCTTAATATTATATTTTAATCTAAATACACCTAAGTTGCAACGTTATGATCGCATGAATGGCGCATGGAAGTGCGAACTGCGAATGCTTAATGCTTCGATCGTATTTCGATTATGCGCAGGCGACTTGTGGCGTCGCTGTTTTTACGATATGTCAGAAGTTTGAAAGAGTCGAAGAGATAGCAAAATAAAAATAAAGAAGCATTAATGCGTCATGTGAGATGGATGTCGATAGTTTTGGCGGCGTTTCTAGTAAAACACTTGCCTCTTGACAACGTGCGGCCGTCCGTAATGGCCGTTAGAGCTAAGCGAGCAAACAAAATAATTTATTAAATCACATGTAAATGTCGTCACCAGGCGCTCTCGTGGATCTTTATTTACATTATTATGCATAAGAAACTTTAATCATTTTCATAGTAGTAGTAAGTATGGAGTGAGACATTAATTAATTTGGTGCAAACTTATATACTACATAATTTATATTCATAATATATATTCAAATAAAAATTTCGAATATTGCCTGCTAATCAAAAACATAACTCTCATTTATATCGATCAACCCTACTACATATACTATTGGCTAGGTTGCATTTCTTTAAATAGTTGAAATATTGAAAAATGGCAATTACATAATTAATTTCTAGGGTAGGTGTCGAACCCACTACTACGGTACGTCGCGTTGCTCAACCATTATAAATTACTACGGGAAACTTGATCTACATCCTGATTCTCTCAAATATGTATGTGGTGTATCAATCTAAAATCTAGTGTGTATAGCAAAATGCGAGGTATTTTCGTTTGGCAAGCAGCCATGATCTTGAATTTCAGTTCTAAGATGAGCGTTACTTTAATACGACCTTCAATATTTTTCATACTAATATGTTCTAAGCTTGGTCAAATATTTTTTTTCTGATATTCTTAATATATTGCATGTTATAATATCCCTTAAAAATACTCACGGCAGAGGAGAAGTCTGTTGTCTAATCGAATTGGCAATGTTTTGTTCCGAATATAGGTTGATTGGAGAGTTGAACTGCTTGTGCACCAACTGAAAAAGTACACGGAAATTGCCTTACACGATGTTAATAAGGAAAATACATATCTTTAAATTGTTTAAAGTTTTACTTGTACTTGTGCAAACTCCCTTGACACGAAATTAAACATGTTGAATAAAAAAATATTAGTTGGCGGCAATTGTAAAAAATGTGGGTAGGCAAAATATTTTGAATTATGAAAATTATTGTTTAACGCTAAAATTCATACACTCTAATGGATAAGTATAATAAAAAAATAGCGTGGTTATGAGAAATTTAATGAAATATACATTAATGAATAGAACATGAAATATAGACAAATGAAGATTTTGTATTTTTGAGAATTCACTGAATTTTGTACCATGACATTGTTTTTTTTAGTTTTCTTTAAAATTATGCATCAAGTTACTTAAAAATAAAATTTCCAGTGCATTCTCATAAGCCAAGATCACAAAAAAACATGGCTTCGTAACAGAAGTTTGAGTTTGAGCTTTCATGCTAAGTTATTTTTTCTAGGCAACTGTCACACAGATTTGTTGAACAACCTTATTAGATTCTTCACCGACCACTCGCTGCAACACTGATTCAGCCACCTGATTTTCATCAAAAATCTACACGTTATAATGCGTAATTTATGTTGTTGTATTTTGCTTCTTGTGTTTATGCGCGCTTATGATAACACTAACAAATACGAAAGCCAATAGTGCAGTAAATCTGCTCTTCCGGTTATTAATTATTGTCACAGCAATTGTATTTAAAATTAAAAAAAAATATATTTTCACTGCATTTAAATTTTCTTTACAAATGGACGACGGTGGCTTAAAAGCTTAGAAAGATATAATTGTACAGAAGTGTGAGATTACAAGTGAACATGCTTCTTGCACGAGGTGTAGGTGTAGTTAAGTTAAGTTGTAACTAATGTGCAAAGTGTAAGTCTATTCTAACAAAAAATAATTAAAATATGTTTTTTTTTTTATGGGACAAAGGGGGCAAACGGGCAGGAGGCTCACCTGATGGTAAGTGATCACCTCCGCCCATGGACATCTGCAACACCACAGGGCTTGCAGATGCGTTGCCGGCCTTTTAGGAAAGGGAGGGAGGGAGGAGGGAGAAGGTCGGGAGGAGGGATGGGGAGTGGGCCTCCCGGACTCTCACTTACCGGACGAAACGCGGCAGCATAGCTGCCACTTTACGCCGGTCTCCTGTGAGAGAGTGGTACTATACGGGGCGTGCCGGCCCATTCGGCTGCTACCCGAAGGTAACAAGCATGGCACTACCACTTTAAAAAAATGTATATATGTATGTATGTATAGATGTAGGTATAATAGCATCAAATAGAATTGGCAGTTTGATTTACTGCATCGTAGATTGCAGGTTCCATTCCCGTGAGGTAAAGGATTTTCAGCCATTTTTTGTATTTGTTTGTGAATGTGAAAATATATAAAGAATACCTTTTGCTTCATAAGTGTATCGCGGTAGTCGTGGTGTGGGGGAGCGCGCATAGCCGGGTTGGGGTGATGGCGCAAGTAGCTCTCAGTAGGGCCGGGCTCGCGGCGGACCTTCGCCCCCGGCAGCACTAGTGGAGTAGTGCGGTAGGGCTAGTAAAACATTTTTATATTAATTTTTTAAATTATGTAGTTAGTCTATTACGGGTTATTGCTAAATATTTATCATATTAAGCTTAGTATCAGTACCTACAGTACACTTTCATTTAGAATTTTACACATAATTATGTAATTAATTACATAATTACATATTATTAAATAACAAATTCAGAGTGCTAAATATATTTCATAGTCAAGTAGGTTCAATGTGAAGCGTCGCATCTAATTTTAAAGCAAGGTTATTTCATGTGGGTTATGATTCTCGACACCATTTCGTTTTATTCGAGTAATTATTTGATATATGTAGGTCACGGCAGTTCTTATAAAAATTTATATAGAGAAGCTCCTAAGCTTACTATTGATTAAGTAATGAGCTTTCATCATTTTGTGCCTTGCTGCTTTAGTTTTTGACTATAAATGTAAACTTTACATTTATAGTCAAAAACTAAAGCAGCAAGGCTTAAGTTTATTTAATATGTACTAACCATGTACGTGTAATATAACCATGTATGTGTAACAGGTTACATAAATCGGCGGGTAACCAATAAACTTCACGTTCTTTACGTTAATGACGGCTAGGACTGTTGTTACTGTATCCAAGAGCGTGAACGGTGCCATTGGGCAAACAACAAGTTTCGTTTATTTCCGTCCATTCGATGTTTACAAAGTCGAAGCTTTAGGCACTGACGCAACGCTTAATATTGGCTATTTGATAGAGACCCATTTTAAAATTTTAAACCTAATTTACATTTTATTTTGTTTACATTATACCAAGGTATTACATTATACCAAATGAAGAAAAACCGGTAAATTTATTATATTTCACTAAATGTGGTCGTTTAGGTTATTTTCATAATTGGACGGTCCTATTTTTACAAAGAAATTATATTTTTCAACAAGCAATCTAATCTAAGTAGTATTTTTTTCCTTTTTATCGATAATTTTATAACATCATAAGAAAAATGAGCCTTAATGGCACTCCTTGACTATCTGGCTCACTAAGAGACGATAGATATAGTTAGTATTGATTGTATATGCGTATGTGGTACTTTGTAGGACCTTTCATTATTAATCAACATTGTCTATGAAGGCCGTCTTCAGTTTGTTGAGTTATGACTGAACTGTTTTTCAGAAAATTTTTGTTATAATGGATAGGTAATATTGCCTATATATCAAACTTCAAAGCAATAAGACATATAATAATTAGCTTATGGAATTGTGTAATCAGGATATCTACGATATAAAACAATACACATTAAGTAACTATTCCTAATGGAATTTCATTACGGTTACAAGATCTGATGTAAATGACATTGAAGCAAAAATAGAGCGCACAGCTGGCGCGTTGTGTTTAATGAATTACAGGAATATAGTGAAAGGGATTAAGAATATATTAACTTTATTTTAGCATAAATATTTTAAATTCTAAACTTTGGATGGATGGATGTTTGTTTGTAAATCACGCCTGAACGACTTATCAAATGGGGATAAAATCAGAGAGGAAATATAGTGTGAAGTAGCACATAGGTTACTTTTTATCCCGAAAAAATTTACAGTTCTCGTGGGATAGATTTGTTTTTATTATTAACTAGGGACAAACCTGAGCGAAGCTAGTGTGAGATGTTGGTTAACAATATATTTGTTTTATAATGTTTGGCCTGAAAACTAACTAAGAACTAGAAGTACTGATACCGTATATCCGTTGATAGTGTAGTTTGCTGAAGTGATTGAAATTTAGAAGATAGTTTGTAAACATAAAACAGAAAGTAGGTTATTGATTTTCAATTACCCTTACCTAAGTGATAAATCTCTGATTATAAAACAAATTAATATATATGAGGTACTAATACATTATTAAAGTGTTTGATAAAACTTTTAAATAGAGCTACGGGAAATAGTAATATAAACTATTAGGTTGATGCCTGACTAATTTATTATAGGTACGTGTACAGCGCGCTTTAATACCCTGAAATTAGTTAACATTCAAACACTCAAGTTCCACAATCAGTTCTGCATTAACGCCAGATGTAATTTCATCAAGTGAGATATCGTATAAGTACTCATACGGAAAATGAACAGCACATTATCACTTAAGCCTAGTTAGGTACACTGAAAATATTAAAGGTGTTTAGTATGTTTAGTGAAGGGCATTATGACGCACCCAGTTGGTGACGACTTCTTCATCGGGATGCTTAGGATCCTGGTATCCATTGGGGAAGAAGTTCGGGTTGAGCGCCATTGTATTCGTATCACTTTGTAGCGCGAACGTGTCGTAGAGCGTGTGATCGCGGACTGCGACTCCAGTCGTTCCCTCTCAGTAAATAGTAATTTCAATGCATTCTATTTTGGAAATATGACGGGAAAATAGGCGTCAGCGTGGGCGCAAACCTCCGTCTAGAGCCTTGTGCGAAATATTCGTTATTTACTAGCTAGCTTTGACTGCCAATAAGTATTCCTAAATTAAATTGCAAACAAATTACAACCTTGTTTTTATTAGGGTCGAATTGTTATAATTGACATAACTAATTATATAAATAAAAATGTGCCGATATTAGCAATTTTTTTTATTTGATTACATTTTTTTATTTGAATAAAAAGATTCTGAAAATATAGATTCGAGCGATTGATATGGGCATCTATATGTTCAATTAATCTTTCATAACTCTAATGCATTAGCGTAGAGCTAGATGCCGTCACCGAAAACTATTTTTGCTGACTATGATTCAAATCGACCTTAGCAGAAATTTCTAGATTTTCTAGTTTGTTTTGCGTGATAGACGTTTCCAGGCGTTCGCTGTGTACTACGATACTTATAGCGTGTTAGCTGTCAATTCTGGGATTCTCAATATTCGGTAGTTAATTAATAACGTAACAAAATAAGAGTGCTTTGGCTCGGAGCCAGGCTATTAACGTCCATCTCGGTATAAAAGTAGTTTGGTTAACCTATTTATTTGGGAAGTAACTACGCGACGTTCTAGTGAAAAACATAATTATATAAATAACCGTATTTATAATGAACAGACAGACAAACATATTCAATGTTTAATGAATGATTACTATTGATATGGCTTTTAATAATTATATCTATATGTTATCAACTTGTAGGTATACTCTAGCACTTATGAGTTAAAATAAAATTTGTTTAATACACATTTGGCACAGTTTGTCGCAAGTATCTAAGGCACACCAAGTATATAAGGCACACCTTAGATACTTGCTGTGCCAGCGTCACGGGTTCGAGTCCCGTTGGGAGGGTTCATTTATTGAGCACAAATTGTTCTCTAGTCATGTGTTTATATATTGTATTATTATAATGTGTTTAAAATTATATATTTTGTTTTATTTACTATTTATATGTGTCCGTAACAAAAGCCTCGTAGCTTACCACAGAATTAGATGGCGCTGTTTGTAATAATGTCTCAACGTGTTCCAACAATATTATATACCAAATATACCTCTGAAATTGCTCAATCTTGAGTTGCATATGTCCGGCATTTATATTTAGTAATGGATTCTAATGCTTGAAGCTTTTCAAGTAAAGCGGAGTCTGTGCTGTAAACATGGTTGAAGTAATCGATTCTGTCTATTTGTATATTTTAAGATCAAAGACAAAAGTAATTGAGGTAGATGAAGATATATTTTCTTGGAAATTCTTAAAGCTTGAGTGATAGAAATAGAAAAATGTTATACAATGTAGTGTTTTTTTCATTAATGAATATATGTAATTATTATTAGCGGATTAAAATTTGCAGGATAAAATAAATATATGTCGCTAGAAGATATGCTAACGTTCTAACAGGATCATCCGTTTCATGTTGATGTCCTAACATTCATTTATTTATTTATGTTGACAACCGCCTTGTCAAAACTCTAAGCTACTTGGTTTGTACTGATTTGCCGTACTTTAAATAAATGAGGTGATCAGTGATCACGCGACAAGTGAAAAAAGATTTAACGATATATTTACGAGTGTGAAAAATCTAATTTATAATTCAACTAAGCGTATTTTAAGGACTTTATTAAAATATAGCCAAAAAATATGATTAAGTTTAATAAACGTTCAGGATTTAAGAGCTGTCCCAACATACTCGTATATATTTATTAGTACATATATATACATAAATAAAATTGAAGTATCTGCTTTTAATTTCAAATTAACATCTTTTCACTAAATGGATGTGAAAGTATATATATGTTACAAAAAAAATCATTTTTTTTAAATTTTTGTCTGACTGTCTGTTTGTTCCGGCTAATCTCTGAAACTTTCAGTTAGCTTATATTATAAGGAGTAACTTAAGCTACTTTTATTTCATAAGAAAATTATAAAAACCGTTTAATTTTTTTTTACTTACGCCTACCGTTGCGGTTTGCTAGTATAATTTATAAATGTTTAAATTTTTCTTCCGTATAATTAAAAAAAACTTTCTATTAACACAATAATATTAATATATCGACATGACTACATATTTTACATATTTATTGAGCTATTTACCAAACTAATTATGTATATGTTATTTTAGAAAACTTTGATCTGGAATTTCTAGGATTCATTAATTTTATTGGCATCAATTCATTTAGTTCAAGGTACTAACAGCTACATAAAATCTAGTTTCTAATTATAACTCGGTATATACTTGTGGTTCTGACCACTGTTCTATAAACTTCGCGTTTTGTATGAAACATGTTCTCACTCTAAACTCTTTATAATCTTCGAAAGCTCTTTACAGGTAACACTCATTGTGTCTACGATGGCTCTACGAGGGTCTACGATAGTATTAAAGTTGGCAAAATTCCACCTTTTATATTCATTTCAAAGACAAACTATGTAAAAACCGTCACTCTTCCTTCAATAAAGACCTTTCTTTAGGGTTCCGTAACTCAAAAGGAAAAAACGGAACACTTTATTTAACTAACTATTTAAGATCGCTTTATCGTCCGTCTGTCTGTCTGTCAAACCCTTTTTCTAAGGAACGCGTATCAACAGGTATCAAGTTAAAATTCATATCAAATACTCAGGTCTACTGTCCCTTAGAGCTGTGAAAAAATCAAACTTCTAAGCCAACGCAATCAAAAGATACAGCCGTTTATGCTACAAATTTTGGACACTCGCAAGCGAATCAAAACCTACAGGGTACTTCCCGTGAACTCAGAATCTTGAAATTTGATACGAAGCAACATCTTATAGAACAGATAAAGGAAATTTGCGAAAAGTATAAATTTTTAGTTACATCATGTAATAAAAATATTTTTAATAATTTTAAACTTACTACCCCTTTCCTCATGAACGCGTAGAGGAATTAAATTAAAATTCATATCAAATACTCAGGTCTATAATTTTTCTTTCATCTGCACACTTTCCTTTATTGGAAATTTGGAATTTTATTTATTTATTATATAGGATCTGGTTTTCTTTGCTACTTTGGTATCGGCTTAGACACTTAGTATAGATTGTGATCTTTGACCAAAATTGGTTAAGTTAGCCAAGTTAGATATGTATTTTTTATTTTAGAATTTAGCAGTAGCCCAGTGGTAATGCGCTCGCTTCGGTGACGAAGTTAAACGGGTTGTAATCCGGGTCTTGCACCTCTGATTACGTATTTTCATGTGCGAATCATTTACAACGTGATTACATTGTTCTTGTGGTGAACGATAACATCGTGAGGAAGCTGGGCACAAGCCTCTTTTCAATACGAGAGGGATCAGGCCATAGTTTACCACGCTGGCCAAGTGTGAGTTAGCGGACTTCACATGTCTTTCGAAAATTTGCTAGGTTCTCTCAAACATGCAGGTTTCCTCACGATTTTTTCCTTCACCGTAAGACAAGTGGTAATCAGGATAGAAATGATTCGCACATGATAATATCAGAGGTGCGAGACCCGGGTTTGAACCCACATCACTCGGTTATACAAGCGACGCGTTACCGCTGGGCTACCACTGCCTTTACAATTTAATAATAGTAATATTATCTACCTACGTGATAACTCATTAGTTGTTATGATTATCGTAATGCAATGAAGCAAATATTTAACTGACATTGATTGCTAAGTTGGGTCTTAAAGAGCCTGATGTTACGTGATTTAATAAATACCTACAAGAAGTTTATTAGATGTAAAGTATAAACGTTAATTTATTACATGTGACTTTACTAATATTTCTTTGTATTTATTCCACTTAAATCACAAAATATTATGATATAACTAATATTTATGTGCCATTCACAATTACATTATATGTAGTTTTAAATAAATTACCTGACTTTGAATAGATTCATCCACAGTCTCATCAGTGCGATTTGAAGTAGGGGAAAGCATTAAGGTCCTGTATTCGCCCTCCTGCTGCACCGGGAAGTGCGCCTGCGACTGTACTGGGTAGTGGGACTGCGGCGGCACGGGCGTGCTTCGTGGCAACGACTCGGGGCCGCGCCACGGTGCCGGCATGGGGCTGGCTGTCCTGTATAGTCATTTATTCTACGATCAAACTTATTCTCTAACTTATTTTTTTAAATGTATTATTGGTAACTTCCTAAACGGCAATGTAATTAATTATCACTCAATATTTATCCGTTACAATGGATTAAATTAGACGCTGAATTCCACATAGAACTTACATAACTAAGTGTTATGGCACAAAATATGTAATAAGTATTACAAATGAATGGTAAATAGTCGGAATAGGTAGCATTCAACAACAACTTCTTAGTTAAGTTACCTGAAGGGTGGCGGGACAGCGTTAGCAACTGGGGAGCGCGGTGCGAACTGATTTCTTCGCGGGGCCTCATTTTCCTCGTCCCTGTACATGCGAATACATTCAGGGTAGATACATTTTGTTAGTGAAGGTCACGTGTTCTCGTTCTAAGTACGAGATATTATATGTATATAATACATAGGAACATATTATTAGTATTTAAACTTTAAAGAGTATTTATATTTCAAAATTGTTAATAGACACAGTAGAATTATGTAAGTGATATTTGCATGAGTTAAAATTTACTGTTTGAGTTTTTAACATAATATAGCAGTATAATTGCCATATATTTTCGTGCACTACCTTATTTTTACGTTTACGGGGTCATTATTGGGGTACATGTATACAAGGCACAAGTACATACTTAAAAATATTTAATATCAAACGCATTTTTACTAATACATAGAATTATTAATAAAATGTTTTTTTTTTGTTAAATTACAATGATTATTCATTATTTATCTATTAAGCTGAAAACTAAGTAGAACCTACAGATAAAATTGAGATTTAATATTCATAAAAGCTAGCGTGTTTTGTTACTTGCAACCGAAATATATACTAACTAGGTATTATGTACTAACTACCTAAAACTAAGTAAGTTGGAACTTATAAAGGAAAATATATAGAAGCCGAAGAAAGAAAATAAATTTATATAAAGTGATTAAAATAATATTATACTGTGTAATACCTATTACTTAAATGCGAAAAGCTACAGAATACATAATATAAGTATATGCCTTTAAAACATGCTTTTGCCATCAATTTGTAAGTATACGACATCAATACCCTAGACGGTTCTTACTCGGTCATACGATAGAAGCTAGGAGTGGGCACGCGCCCTACGTAGCTGTTAGATCGTGGCATTGTGTACAGGTGTGAGCTTGGGCTGCTCCTGGAGGTGCATTCGTTATCAACTTATGTAAAGTACTGTATACGTGACTAACTTGTATTGCCAATGTCTCTAAATTCGATGTGCTATTCAAAAATATCATTTTGTAATACAAAAAATAATGTACCTATATGAAGTCATTCAGGTACATATAATCAATTACACAAAGTCACTAGGAAGAAAAAACTAGATATATTTAAAAACGATTAACATTTCATTTCTAATTAATTAATAAAAATAATTATTCAACATTAACTTTTTTAATTAAGTAACTCTTTTAAATTCGAGATTTTATTATTCAATAAATATTTTTAAATAAACTCTGATACACAAATACACAACAATTAATTTTCAATATTATTTCTAATTTCTTTCACAATAAGTACTAATTTTATATAATTTATTTTTATTCTTTAATTACATAAGATGTTTTGCTTTGGTATTTGTAATATAATATTTAGATAATTTTAAATCTCTCTTCTTAGACACATGATTTATATTATTAACCATAAACATAACCTACGCATGGTAAGAGCTTTTAAGTATGACTCATAAATCTGATCATAGAAAACATTACATTAAATTGAAATCCGTTCAAGGTTCACGATAACTCCCACCTTACTACAGATACGTAATGCACGTAATTTTATATATAAAGAGCCTATAAGACGAATTAGATGAAGTATATATTATATACAAACTTATATTACCTTTGCACAACGAGCTTTATCTGGTTAGGAGCATTTTTAAAGAGGTTCTGTGCATCTTCGTGTCGCAAGTCCCGCGCGTCGTAATGGTCAATCTTTGCAATGATATCTCCTCTAGTCAGCTCTCGACCGGCCGGAGTACCTGGGGTCACCTGAAACATCGAATTCAGTATAAATAACGTTGCTGTAAATGTTTTAAAAATTAAAAATACAATTACCTTAATTTACTTAACATCGATCGTTAATGATAACAGTAATTGTCTAATCAGTGCCTTAATTCTAAATGCAATATTTTTAAATTAGAACAGTAAAAGCACAATATAGAGATAGAACAGTAGCGTAACTCAGCCGTCTTTTTGAAATTTACACCTACAGCTGAGCGGAGCGCTAGGGTTGGTACATACAAAAAGTAAAACAGGTAATTTTTTTTAGGAATGAAACATATATATTAATTTAATATTTATTTATTACATATTTATGTTATAAGTTGGTAACAGATAAATATTTGCGTCTATTGCGACAAGTTTTAAATGCTGTGTTGTTAAATTTTATTACATAAAAAATTCGCATTCTTATGAAAAGTTTCATTAAATAAAGTTTTGGAAAACAGGGACACGCGGCAGTGGAGACAGGTTAATTTCTTTAATTTCTTTTAAAATTGATGCTAAATCTTGCAATTTATATATCGGCGAAGCGCGGCGTGGCACTGCATAGCTTTGCATTGCCAAGATTGGTTAGCGGCCGTGTAAACGATGTGTATGTGTGCGTGCGTCGATTCGGGCGCTCTAGCACAGTAAAAATATCAACCAGTATGGAAACTAGGCCTAGTTGTTAAAATAAATACCTACGCTCCATTGGAGTGTTAGGACTGTCGCTCTTAATGTTTTTGAAATTGTTTATTATTTTAAAACATTTTGTTTTCTGTAGTGATCTAACAATCGAGTTGAAATACCTAAGTAGTTTATAAATAAAATATAAATGGGTATAATCTCATGGTGTTAATATCAGTAAAAGATGATAGTTTGTAAAGCGGAACAGTTTAATATTAAGAGTTGCTTGTATCTCAAAAAAACAATAATATTATGTAATAACCGGTTATGATCGTGATCCTTACTGGCAAAAATAGAAAAAATTACAGTTTCATAATTCAGGTGTCGATTTAAAAAGAAGATTAATTATTTTAATTACTTTATTAAGTAACTTATAATTATTGTTGACTATTTTTATTTGATATCGATTAAAACAATAAAGCATTCTTATTTCTTACCTTTCAAAATCAGTAGGGAGTTTAAAAAACAAAATCTCCGGTTTTAATGAAGCAGAATTCAAACAGCCGTATACTACGCAATAAGTTCGTGGCATCTAAAAAGATCGCGGTAATAAACTTTTAATAAACTCAACGCGGCACACACGACTGACAGCACCGCAGCGTCCGCTAAGGGGCCTCGTTGATGCGCGTATTGGTGTGAGTGTGCCGTTTCGAACGTTAAGTATGCAGTTACCGTACTGGTTGATATTTTTACTGTGGTAAAAGCCAGGCATAGAGCCAGTTTTTTGTAATTTTATATTTTGGTATGCTTAAGAAAATAACGCTTAAATTATAATTTTGACAGGCGTTGACTAAATATGTATTACGTATTCTCTGTAAAAATGTTAATAAAAAATGAAAAGTAGGTGTTGATGCAAGATATTGCATTTAACGAATCTTAACATAATGAATGTCACCTGTTTACAAGATAAAGCTATGATTCTCTGAGTGTGGACTACACTACGTAAGTGGCCAGTAGGTACAATCATCTTGTTTTAAAAACACTTGTTTCTACTTCCTTGTGTCTTGCTGGTTGTTGAATTCAATTTTAGCATAATATGTTCTATGTGTTTTATTCTGTGGTTTATGACACACAGTTTTAGTATAATTAAATAAATATTTCATAAAACCTTTATTCAAAACTAATCATATTACTCTCTATTTCGTTCATGCGATACAGTTAAAACTAAGGTGCGAGTTTGTAAGTTAACAAAGGCTTTTGTTATTATTGTACCAACTTTTACTTTTGTTTTTTCTAATGAAGTCGTGTCGTATCTACTAAATAATTCGATATTTATCAAAATATTATTCGCAATATACATATCTAAGTATGTGTCGCCATCAATAAATAATTTAGATTTCTTTTGATTACCTATAGGCACTAGGCAGGCCTTATTTTGTCACTTTTTTGGGGGCACGCTAATTCGCGAACGTAGTAATACCATAATTTTAATGCAATTTCCCCCACCCCTAGCCACTGTGTTTTGAGTTTTTCTCATTTTTTTCAAATTCTTTCAATTTTTCAGTTTTGATATTTTCGATATTCCCTTTGGGGGCCACGGGACCCACGTGTGACCACGTGGGACCACGCATGTCCCCGCGTGCCCCCACAAAAAAACCGTGCTTATAGGTAGGTATACATTTATATAGCTGCTCCACAGGTGGATGAAGCCTTAGGTAAAAGCTATCTCGCAAAGCCCATTTTAAAATATTAGTTCGTTACTCTGTACCGGTTTAACATATTTATTAAGCAATGGAATTAGTTAAGCAATGGAGAAATCTGGACTTATAAAATAATAGGCCTTTTTTTGATATGTTTGTCGCCAAAACGCGACAAAAACATGAAAAATCGTTAAGTCTTAAGACTCATCGAAATTGACATCTAGGACGACCTTGTGATTGGGCAAGGGGGAGGTTGGGACGGGAGTTATGCATCGAGTCTGGCATGAGTCCAGGCTAAATGCGTCCATCTAAGTTGTCGTGCCAACCGTCACTGACATTTTTAAAGATAACAACCGCCGCCGAGATATGGAGGCCGACTGATCTAACGGCTGATTTGCACGAATCCATCATATTATCTCTCAGAGAGCCGAGTCAATGGCGAGGACGTGCACCTATATTTACTCATGTCGGACAGTCCTAGTGTGTTGACGTTACGATTCTATGACAACGTCACTGAGGTGGTAGAGCGCCGATTATTTCAGACTTCATTTGGACTTGCATGCGTCAATACTCATGTAATTATTACGAGTTGCGTTTAATTGCGTCATTAGGGCTAGTTTGCTATTTTTTTATAATAATTATTATTAAATATATCCCTAATATTTTATTCTAAGAATGGGACAAGCATTATTGAGTTTGTAGGTATGTGTATTGTGTTGTTACTTTTCCATGCTGCAAACGACAAGACATAATTTAAAGGATATTGGTCGTATTGGTATAAACAGATACATGAGGCATAGATAGATTACATAGGCAATGAAAGCCCAGTGGTAACACGCTCGCTTGGGAAACCGAGAGAAGCGGGTTCAAATCCGGGTGTAGCAACTCTGAGATTTTCATGTGGGATGTTAAAGAGGTCTGAATACAACTATAATATAGTTAATATATAATATGCATACATACAGATACGATCTGAAGTTGACTACTCGCATACCTTCTTATTTAGGCAGTGACAGTAATGTCAAGCAATATTTCAACGGGTTTTCAAATCATCACCACTTAATCTTGAGTTTAAATTAATAAGTGATCTCACTTATTAATTATTTCAATTAAATGTAGAAGGAAGTAAAGCAATGATAGAGCTTAGGAAGAAATTTTTATTCTGCTAGATACTATTTCTCTAATGAGTTTTTAATAAAAAAACGATTTTTCTCAGTTAATGAGATTAACAAGAATCATGTAAATATTTTTGATGTATGATCAACTATAATCATAACTCCTGTGTTTTGAATGTAATACTCATATATTATTAGATTGATTGAGTCATAGGCAACAGCCAACAGATGCTAGAGGATATCCAAGTAATCAATCTGCTTTATGAAAGGTTAAAAATTAGAACAAGGTTAGATTATTATATAGGATATTATATTATGAATTTGGAATAAGTATTGTTTTTGAAAAAATGCATTATGTCTATGCATGTTGATGAGTGATATTTTTCAATTTAAATATCGTGCATAACTCTAAGTGACACGATTTATTTCTCTTTTCCGGAACCTATATCACGTATCTAAAAGTTAAGTTCAGAGTTATATTCATTAAGCATATCTGATTTTACAAATCCAATTTGTGATTATATATTATAATGATTAAGTAAGTATATGATTAATTGCAGTTGCGACCTATCCCTAGGAAGACCTAGTTTGATTGTAATGACGACGCATCGTTCACCGTGTTTTACTATTGCTTGCAAACGAGAATTTGATTTAAGGTGAACACAAATGTTTTCAAACTATAAATATATTACATATTATTACGAATGTGGTCTTTTCTAAACTTATTTTTCTTATACGAAAATTTCATTTCTTTTTGGAGGAAAGGTATTGCTGATGCTCTACCTTCCTCTTCCTTACTCTTCTTCTCTTCTCTTTTTTATTCTGTTATAATATGGATTTTATAATTGTATGTATCGAGTACTTCCTACCTTAAAAAGTAGCTTTTTATAATACTAGATATTCTAATGGCCAAATTAAAGTACACAAGAACAATGTTCCACATTTTAGGTAGGTACTCTACATGTATTTCTTAGGTAAGTAAAGTGTATTCACTTAAAGTGTTAGTTATTAAAAGTTTCGCCTAAATAAAAAAAATATTGATCTTGGCTATAATTTGGAAAAAGATTATTATATTTACGTGTATTGCATAAAAGAAGTAGGTACCGTAAAAATGTGGAAAAGTCAGTCAGTTAATGCAAGTCGAAGACGCCCAATTACTTTAAGATTTTCTTTAAATGACTGAATGGGGAAGGTTTTGATGAGGTCTATGTAATTAGATTCATAAGCTATAAAGATACCAAGACCATAGAGTAGCTTATAAAGATATATAACAGCACATACTCTTTTAGCCAAAGATCCAAACTATGGGTAGCTGTTGTTTGTGTCGGACCCAAGTTTTGTTACATCATACATGCTGAAATCATGGAATGGTTTCATAAAAGAAGTTAGAAGTTAGACGATTAAAGGTCGTGTTCAATATTACCTAGTTTTCATTAGGATGATTCAATTATATTTGCTTTCCATTCCAAATACAATGACAAAATATATTTATCGCAATTTATTAGTAAAAATGCTTAAATTCATATAATTAATATTCATTATTTTGTAAACATTTGTTATTTAGAACGTGCAATAAAAAGATTGTAAATTACATTTGCAATGCTTCATGACCTAGTGGACATGCGTGACATCCTGAGCTTAGCCTGCTTTTATAAATAAACGTCTACAAGCGTAAGCGTTGTACGCTGGTGTCATACTTACAGCTGACTCATATTATGATCACATATAATAATTTTCACTTTTTAAAATTAAAATTTTTGCACTTTATACAATTTCTATTTGTAAATAGATAGGTTGTTAAAATTAAGGCGTAGCTATATACCTATATCTGGAACGGTATTTTTTTCGAAAGTCCTTAGATGCGTGCATAATAAGCGATGTGTTTAAATTAGCTCTACCCTAACTATGCCTACGATGTCTGTTCGTTTATGGTAGTAACTTTTTTACATAACAAATGTACATTGCACATAAAATTCAAATTTAGTCGAATCTGTACATTAATTATTAATATAACAAAGGCTGAATGTTCAATATATATTTTTCAGAATTTTTTTCTGTCTGCATACCGGTGATTATCCGGTGATTTTGATGAAATTTAGCATTTCGATTGCTGGTTATGCGGGTCGACATATTCCTACTTTTTATTGCTGGAAAATGTCTCATACCATAACCTACGTAAGTAAGTAGTATATAAATATAAAGGCAGATTACTGTACGTGAGAACAAAAACAAAGATTAGAAAAGAATCCTTATAAACTTGTTATTGCTTTTTTTATCATTTTAATTCATATCGTAGAAAGAAAGACATAAGGTGCAGTTTTTGTGTTAAGAATTATCATAGTGGTCACACAGATAGTTAAGCTTGAGTGCTAAAGGTAGTAAGGGTTTTAATCGATCATCAATGTAATATAATCCTGTTTGGTTAGTAGATGTGAAGTGATAAATTTTATACATACCTACTATATACTATCAAAATATCGAATGGTCATTGAAGTAACGTCAACTTATACTATATGATGCACTGGTTTATCCACCAGCTATGCATGCAAGAAGGAAAAACCAAGAAAGATTCCCCTTTAATGAAAATTAATAAGTATTAAAATACATATATCAATAAATATCTCCAAACTACACAGTCAGTACCTATACAATTACAATCAAAACGCTTACATAAAAAGTAAACAAAAAATGTATGAAAAAAGAAACAGAGTGTGAGAACTTAGCTTTGAAGTAAAACAGAGCACCCTTTCATGAAACGTCTCTTTGAAACGAAGCTGATAAAATGTTTAGTTTTTACATATCCGTATACCTAATAGTTTAATTTATATTGATATGATATAAAAATAAAAAGAATACAGAATGCGAAAGTTTCTAGTGTATATTTTTTACTTCCTAGTTGTAATATAAATTAAAAAATTATTAGCTACTTAACAATTTAAATACACATGTATCTGAAACTCGTTCGGCTTTAAAATTGGAAGATAAGAAAATAGGGTGATAAAACTGTCAACTGAAATTATGTTTGAGCAGTCGGAAGAATTTTGTTTTTGTTTCAAAAGAAAATTTAATCGGTTGCTCAACATTCCGCGACAATATAAAAGTAACAAGCAAGAGTTGGTAGGTTCAGATGCCAACAATGGCCTAGCAATTTGGGTCATACAAAAACGTCTCATTTCGAAGCAACAACTGTTGAATGATTGATGAGAAAACTGATGCTGTTACTAAACCGATTTTAAATTTCGGATATTATGTAAACTTATAAAATATCCGAAAAAACTTAAAAATGTTTAATCTCTATGATTATTCGGAAGATATTGCAATTTCTTATTATCGATATTTCAATAAAGTTAATATCAAAGCAAGTAAATAAAAAGAAGTGAGTACAAAACAAACAGTTAACCGATTTGTTTACACCGGTGTTCATTGTTTATGTTTAGTAAGAGGCGTACCCTCGTGACAATGAGTGGGGTGGCGAGGTCCGCCCCGCCCACTAGCCGGAGACCCCAGTTGGTATCGCGAGTTTCTCTTCGTAGCGTTACCACGAACGTATGCAGACGCCCCATGGCGTGAAAACGTCAGTACTAAGTACTGTTGCACTGCGCGGGCGCGCTTTGGCGCGGACTTGCGAGCACGACGGTCGGACGCGACGTAGTGCGATCGAAATTAGCTTTGGTCTCTACTCTCTACCGCAAACTACACCCCCCTCCCCACTGTTCGCTATAACCCTACCGCAATCGACCCAATTCGGCCAACGGAAGATGATGTCCAAATATCCAGCTATGTTAAAGGCGAGATTAAAACGTTATCCCGTTTCCGTGTGTAAATATCGAATTAAAAATATGTTTGTGTACATAGTACTAACATAATTTTTGCCCAATCACAATTAATTTATTCTAATAATAATCATAAAGAATAAAAAAATACTGGTTATGGTTCTATATGCATTGTTAGACAATCCACATAATAGCCGTAATATGTATGAGAGCACTTACTGCAGTAATAGCTCTACAATGACGAGACTCGTACGTACATAATGCAATAAAAATCTTAAGTCAGGTGGATGCACTCTTGTGAAGTCCCATCAAGTCATATGAATAAAAGTGTCTTAACACTTTTGTTTTCTTCCGCCTTAAAATAGCAAAGGTATAAACAGATATCAAGGTAAAGGTCAGGGCACTATAATAGTGTCGTATCTAAACAGTTTCATGTTTGGCATAAGAGTAGATATAGCATGCATAGGTATTATTAGATCGTTAATCATTGACACAAATACTTGAATTTTGGCATATTGGAACTAAATTATTATTTGGCAATGTTCATTCAAGCAATGAAATGCTATATAAGAAAGCTGTATCAGTTTTCTTTGGAGGATCAGTTGGCCATTTGCCGATTTTATAGTCATGAAATATTATGGAAAATGTAGATATTGGAAATAAATTGGATGCTTAAGTCTTAAGTAGGTCTTAAGTAGGTAGGTACACTAAGGAGTGTTGAATAAGGATTTAAAAGTTTTGTTTGTAGAGTATGTACAATAACACAATGGCTTTGTGGGTAGGTACAATGTCAATATATTCCGATACTAGCTTTGAGATATGATTTATTTTTCAAAAGAAGTGCAATAATATTTCAGCTTGAATATTATTTATACCTTGATGTTTTATTAATATTCAAAATTGCTGTAATTAGTGCGTTTAGAGGTCTTTAACAGTCTATAATCAAGAATTTTGGCACGTAAACATGTGGCCGACATCTTTATTACTGATGTGGTTGATTTAAGGTAGAACATACGTTTATTGTCCCAAAATTATTTTAATGTTATATAATCAGGACTTAATTTATTTCAATAGACGCTAATTTGCTTTCATTTATTTTCTTTATGTTTAAGTTTTTTATATTTTCAAACGAAATTTGTCTGAAAATCTAAATAACTACAATGTTATTTAATGAATATTACTACATTTTAAAAATATATTTATTTTAAAGCGCCAAGTCGTCATGCTTATCCCACACAGAGCAGATAGAGAGGATGTAGAGTCAGCCATAATACTGCACCTATTTTGAGCGCTGAGTGTTGGGTAACGATTTCAAATAACGCATGTCGTCATAGACGGACCGAAAACAAATTACAAATGACAGAGGCTACGTTTTTAATGCAAATTTTAATGCAGGCTTTAAATTAAAAAAAAAACTTATCATTGAAATACGTCCAATTTTCCTACAATTAAGCTACCAATCAAATAAATATACCTAAGAAAATATTTCAATATCACGGTATTCTTCATGACGCATCGTAGACCTTACCCATGGTCAAGTCAATAAATAAAGCCTACCTAACTCCATTCCAAATTTTATTCAAATGCACTTAGCCGTTACAATGTGAAGTTGTAACAAACAAACAAACGTACCCTTTGCAACTTTGTTTATATTATTTTTATGATTAATCATAATTAATTCTATTAATCAGCTAATATAAAACTAAATTTATTTATCAAAACCAACAATCTTACCGCTTTCTTTTGGCCACAATATCTTGGTTCATCTTCTGGATCACGGCGCTGATGTGGCACTCGCCAGAACGCAGGTCTTTGATATACAGGCATTATTACTGCTTACTTCTTCTTATATATCAAACTGAAAAATATGTTATAGAGAAATTTCTGGAATATTTACTATTGATATAGTATGAGTTGTGTCAGGATAGTGCAGACGACAACACAATGCAGAATACATCAATTTGCCAAGATTATATCTTAATGTCTTCTATATAAAAATAACGAATGAGGTTTACCAAAAAACTTGTTGTCATTCCAGAAAACGTCAAATAATATTTAACATAAACTGCACGTACAAGCTTCAAAGAATTGAAAAACAAACATTAGTACCGCATATGTTTATACGACAATTTTATGAGTGGTCGTGAAGAAATGTAAGTGTAGGTGGTTGGCAAGATATTTCACGTTATAAATCAGGTATTTGAATACCTCATACCTGGTATAATTGTATAGTTATAGGGAGGAGACTCACCAGAGGGCCGTAGCGTCGTGTCGCGCGTCGCTCGGTCAGTGTCGGTTTCTATTATCTACAATTATTCCGGGCAACATTAAACTATGTCTATTTTTTGCGCGAGACGTTCGACGCTTCGTGATTCGAGTGATTTACAAACGCCCCTCGCGCTGTTTCTGGGCCAATACGAAATTCGCAACGAATTTCGTTTTCAGTTCGTTGCTCTCATGCTCTGCGTTTCTAGGTTATGAGACTTGTCAAAGAATTTACACTTCTAATGAAAATACTTTAAAAAACGACACAGATTAATATTGTTTACGACCTAATTGAATTTAATAAAAATAGAGTTCCTAGTCTAGAAATCGTATATACATGGAACAAACAGAATTAAAAAATAACTACTCAATGTTTCATAATTTCATTTATTTGTGCGTATAATACAAAACAGTCGCATTGATTAGTGAATGTTAATACAAACGATTAATGTAAAACAATTGATATAAAAGTTATACTTACTGCTAATAAATACATGAAGGCAGATCAAAATTTCTTTAAACGCCAAAGAAAACAATTGTATTAAGAGTAAACGTTACTTTCTTACAAGTATTTAAAGGTAAAGCTAAATGAAATAACACCCCGATTTACATTTACATATAAAAATAAGAGTATTTAAATTTATGTTATTGGTTTCGAATGTTTCCTATAATATTAATTTAAATTCAGAAGCAAATTCATTTTGTTAGTAAATATTCAAATCATACAAATAGTTAGGGATGCATCGGATATCGATATATTGCCGACATAGCAATTTTCTTTTAATAGCGGGTATCGGCAGTAGCCAGTAGGTATTACATCCAAACATCCTAGACACAATCTAAAAGTTAGTCTTAAATAATAACGCCCACACTCATAGTAAACTATTAAGTCGTTCTTTAGTATGGAGGATCTCGACTTAATGGTTCATTAAGTGACTATGAGTGCGGCGGAAAGTTACGATTTTGTTTAGTTACTATTTTCAAAAGTAACCAATTAATATTCTGTTACATCACAATTTCCAAATGTTACTTCTTAACATTCCAAGTAAATATTTTTTATGGATATAAGTAATCCCGTATATTTGTGTTTTCAATATTAAGCGAGCAGTTTTAATTTATTTAAAAAGCTTTAAGTTTTCAGAAGCCTGCAGTGTCCGTATCGGTATTGGCGATACTTTTATATAAATATCGATATCGTATCGGCAAGTGTATCGATGCATCCCTATAAATAATAAATAATATAATATAAATAAATTCATTTACAATACTAGAGGATACTTTTGTCGGCAAGAACATTTTAATGTTAACTTTCTAAATAATAATTCTAACAATAATATTTGGCTTTTTATTTATTGCTTCTTAAATA
Organism: Boloria euphrosyne; assembly: GCA_951802675.2. Lineage (NCBI taxonomy): Eukaryota > Metazoa > Arthropoda > Insecta > Lepidoptera > Nymphalidae > Boloria > Boloria euphrosyne. Next base: position 5,087,258 of record OX637876.1, read on the forward strand.
TATTGTTAACATTATGTCAAAGGCGTATTGCATTGAGTCAGTTCTTTGCTAACATATAATAATTATTGTGACTAGAATAAAAACAATAACTTTAATAAAAAATATCAAATTATCTGAAATATAAACAAAATCAACCATATAATACTATGCTAGCACATATACCCTACTTTATTTTCAGCTCGAATTTTATTGATTATTTGGAAATAGGTGACGGCACATGTAAATTACTATAATTATGGTATAAAAATACCTATTTTATTTTATAAAAATGCGTGCACTAGAAGTAAGCGCTTAGTAAAATTATAGAAATTTTAATGAACGAGTAGAATAACAACATATAATAGAAAACAGCGTTATTTCTAAATACGCCTTTCAAATACATAAGCTTAAATATGATGTGAAAAGTAATGAAAATTTATAGTACTTCTTTAGGCTTTTCCTGCTATATTTTTCGTACAGATAATAATTTATTAAATACACACTGATACACATAAAGCACGTATCCATATGCATAGATTATGGATTTTATTTTTTGATAGTTATCACCTTAAGCTTAACATGAAACCTTATTATACTTAATCTTTAATTTATTAAAGGCGTTATTTTTATTATTTGTGCATTGTAGCGTTTTTGAATTTACTAATTTTTAGGATAAATGATAATGAAAAAAATACAAATGATACGTCCATATTATAATTACAATACTCGCTTCAATTTAATTTCTTTCATTAAAATACGTTAAGCGTGAGTGTTGGTTAAGTGTACTATGTGGGTTCTTTCTAGTACTGCTCTGATAGCAGAGTGGACGGTTGGATGATGCAAACCTCTTTAAGAACTAAACAATCAAAGAGAATATTATCTATACAGATAAATTAAATTATAATGAAAAAGTGTAATTATAAACGGCAGATGATGTTGTAAGGAGGCTTATGTTATAGCTTAGGAATTATGGCTCCGCTTAAAAAATAAATAAAATTGACATAGGAACGAACCCGTACGAAGCGAGGGTGAGGCGCTTGTAAAATAATAAAATATAAAAAAATAACAATACCCTTTTCTTTATCACAACTTCACTTATTAGTTTTATAATTAAACTTTATAACTTATAAGCTCCAAAATACTTTTAATGTTAGAAAGTAATAAATTATACCTACAATGTGGCATACGTAATAGTACATAGGTACAGATGTATGTCCCGCTACAATGACATAGTAAAATTGTATCTAGCTACATACAACTACATTGTTATACATTGACATATTTGGTAATTCTTCATATCATGTTATTAGTCCAGATCCATACAACAATAAATAATACGATAATATACGATAATAGATAATTTAAAATACGAAAAAATTGCAAGAATGGCAAGAATATACGTAGGTATTATGTTTACTTTATTTAGAAATCTAGTAATGCGGGTTTCGTATCTCTGGCGCATTTGAGCAATGAGTGCATGAGTTTGACGAACCCTGTGTCCTTGGGCTTTTCTAGACCTCGCAGGAGCCTGTTCTTCATGACGGCCACGAACTCTCTGTTGCTCAACTGACCGTCCACTGCAAATAATAGTTTAATCATTTAAGTAAAACTAATTTTAAATGATTAACTAATAACTGATTTCAAATACTATTTTTTCTATGTAGTATGTACTCAAATGCATGTATAACACTAGTGACACACTCTCGGCCTGCTCGGGTTCGTTCCTTAGAAACGTTCTAAAGGTTAAGTGTAGGTTTCTCAGAGATGTGACATTTTCATTTCGTAAAAAGTATCTATATATTGGCCCAGATTACCATCTATCATCATAGAAAATTCCGTTAAAAATTGTCTAATGATTTTCTTGTGGTACAGTTACAGCTAGTCGGACAAAAATTTTAAAAACTATAAATTCGGCTTGTGTATCGATAACAATGACTATTTCAATGGAAATTTACAAAAAATATTCAAAGTACAGACTTGACTAAATGGAACAAACAGATAGGTAGACAAAAACTATAAAAAATGATTTACTGATATAAGTACCATATTATATACTTTTATATTATGCATTTAGTGAAAAGCTGTTTATTTGATATTAAAAACAAACACTTAATTTTATTCATATTATGTACTGATAGAATATTAATATTAAAAAAAAACTCACTGTTCTCGTCGAATATGGTGAAGACGACGTTGACGAGGTGCGGGTGGAGGTCGACGCGCGCGACGGTGCGCGCCACGTGGCGCAGCGTGGGCTGGTCGATGGACGCGCCCGCGATGTGGTAGAACGTGAGCGCCGTGTCCACGTCGTTGATGTTGTTCAGCAGGTGGAAGAAGTTCAGGTAGTCGTCCTTGGTGATGCCCACGCCGTGCTCGCGGAACCTGCAACACACATTTTCATATATATCTTATAATATTATGACCTTGGAACTAGTGTAGCGTGAGTGACGTCAATGTACGCCTCTGACTACATAAAATTGTCTGTATTATCCGTATATGCGTCATCTTGTTTTCACCTTTTCTTTGGCTTTTTATCGAGTTTGTAATGTTTTTGTTTTCATTTGTAGCATTTTCCATTCCATAAAAATGTAGGTATGTATTTTTAAAGGTATAAAACCCTTTATTTTTTTAACTAACTAACTAAACTTAGTAAGTTGTGAAAATAATTATTGTCACAAGATCCAAGAAAAGAAAGAAAATGAAACTCCTGTGATGGTCGGTCTCTCATCTCGGGTGTAGAATGGTCTACACACCGGAAAGAAAGTATAGAGAATGTGCTTATCACACAGTCAAAGTACAGTAGTCTTCAGGTTAAGATAATATTTTATTAATTAATCACTCATTAAAATGTATACAAACTCTCTAGCTATACGTGTATCTTTTACAAATAATTTAATTAAAACATAAGTGGTAAATAAGACCTTACATTTTCTTAACACGTTTGAGCATTCTAGACTTCTTCTTGGCGGGGTACCCGGCGTACGCCAGTAGAAGCTCCGCGAAGTCAGCTTCCGTGATTCGGCCATTTTCATCTTAAATCATCAATCAAACATCAAAATGATTAACTTAATAACATTAATTTTAGTTTTAATTATTTTTACATTTAGTTTTAAATGTGTTTTTTGCGCTCACACTTTCGAGGTAATTTTTATTTGTAGAATTATTTTAATTACCTTAAACAAAAAAGAGGATAATTATGCTATTGCCATAACAACACTCATTAACAATAGGGTACTTTCGGTGGTGAAAAATACATTTTGAAATTTGATAAAAATAAAAGATTATGTAGAAATATACTTAAATATTCTGATTTTGAGTCATAAAAGCTCATTATTGATTTATTATATTAAAATTAAAAGTCGTAATTTTTAACCTGTATATCACGTGACCTAAAACACGAGCTGCTATGGGTGTGACGTCAGTCAGGCAACCACAGACCACTGTCAGCATAGAGCATATTGCTAGTTGCTACATATTATATTATAATTATTATAAACTGTTAGTTCTCCTGAGTAAGTGTTCTGTGGTACTACATACAAGACTGTTGTTTATTACCAGTATTACGTCACCAAATGGCTGAAAGCGTTTTTGCGGGAATAAAAAATGTTTAAAATTAAATTTAATTTTATGGCAAAAAGCGTGTTTGTTTTGCCGAAATATATTTTATTGTGGCTTTTTATTAGTAAAATAAACATTTTAAAGTACTTTTCCCAACATAGTAGAATACCCTATTATCGCTATCTGAAAGCAAGCAAACAACTTATAACACAGACAGAGTACATTTTAAACACATCGTACATGAATATTTTGTCCCAATAATAAAAACCAATGGAACTAAGAGAAAAATCTATATAAAATACCTGGATTTTTTCTCTGGAATTCAAGTGATAGTATTTCTTTTTGCAATTGCTGTTGAAAATCCAAAAACTTTTCTATTGTAAGCTTTTCATTGAGTTTGGGTCCAAAGAAATACGTAGTGAGAGCCGAGTTGATGCCCTAAACATAGATAAGATTTGTTTAAAAACTACATTAGATAAGCTATGTAATATATATATTTTTAAATATAATGCCTACATATTTTATCCAACTAAATTAGTTAATCTTAATTAGCTTATAAGTTATAACTTAAATCGATAATAAAGTATATATTATGGTATAAGGTGTTGTTAACAAAATGTGCTCTTTAAGATTTCTCTCACACATCTAGATTCTAGATCATAGAAGAAAAATATTCGTCCTATTTTGGACGACATCCATATACATAGACCAATTAAATACAATTTACTATTTCAAGTGCCTAACCAGTTAAAAATAAATAATTATACTTTATTTTGTACCTTTATATGAATAAACTGTATCTTACTTTAAACGTATTGCCAGTATTAGCATGGTCACGGTGTCTAGAGCCGATGCTGCTTTGTTGTCGTATGAGCGCAGCGACCTTCTCAAACTCTTCACAGTCTACGTCCCCGTCACCGTTCAGATCAAACATACGAAACGCGATCTCAAAATGACGACACGATGCTGAAATAGTTTTATTGATGATAAATTATATAATATAATAATACGTTTTTGAATTTTCCCGTTTCATAATTATTCTGTACTAGTGACTCGCCCTCGCTCCGCTCGGGCTCGATTTACCGTGAGTAAAGCCGCAGGCTCCGCTAGTAAATGTTAACAAAAACTTGACAAATTGTGTTCTAAAACCTTCCTCGAGAACCACTCTATCCATTTATGAAAACAGCATTAAAATCGGTGCAGAAGTTTTTGAGTTTAGCGCGAACAGACAAACAGACGCGCAATGGACTTTGTTTTATAATATGTAGTGATAGTAATATAATTTATGTTAATGACACTATGGCACTTAAAGTTAGTGAATATGTAATGGCTAAATACTTCATTGCCGATGTTTCGACGGGTTGCACCAGCGATGGTTATGGGCTCTGCCCGTGTACGTGCCATAGTATTTAATATTTATACATTGAATAACATTTGATAGAAATATCAAAATAAGTTAAACGGTTAGGACAAACCAATAATAAAAAATATGACGATAGTAAACCATGTGTGAAATATCAAACAATCAATGCAATATTTAATGGTTGGTGTAGAGTGAGAGGTGATGAGTTATAATTATACTTTTTATACGTTTCCGATACTGCGTATTCATTATATGTACTTATTATATTTTAATATGTATTTGTTTTTGGATCCTACTCAATAAAAAGTTAAATTATTTCATTTTGTGAAATACTCTAACAACTGCAATATAATATACATATTTTTAAAAATTACATATATCGATTATACGTTATTCAATGACTACACGTTACTAGTATTAGAATATTTTTTGAAAATACAGTAAATATAGTATACAGAAAATAATAATTATATTACATTTTATATCTTAATATTTAAGTGTACGAGTACTAAAAATTGTTTCTAGCCGCCAGTAATTTGTAAGTAAACAAAGCTGACTGATACTTATTATGGTCGACCAAATTATCGAAGTTCAGTTGAGTCAGACAGGGCGGCGAGATCTCGAAATCATTAATTTCGCTCATGCTCCGTAGAAGGATGCTGCGTTACTCGTCTGTACAGTAAATGAAATACGCACGTCCGTTCAGAGTGGCGCCAAAAATGTTATATTAGTCACTAAAAACTTTATTTTATCATAAACGTTAAATTAATATTTTTTGATTTCCTATATTTCTACTGCTACCATAATTTATACCATATGAAGCGCTATCATGATATCCACAATGAAACGTTTCCGTTCGCGGATAAAATCAAAAGCTTTCCCATATTTACGATGCGGTGCGAAAACTGTGACTTTTCTCTTTTGGGCGACACTCTATGTAGTAGTTATGAAAATGACATTATTAAAAAGCACTGGAAACACTACTGTGAAGGACTGGTCAGTAGTACCTGACAATTACACCAAGTGGCTGGTAAATAACTGTGTTATGAACACATACACCTTGTGTTTAAATGACTTATTTGTGAGAAATTGAACGAAATTAAAGAAAAAAGGCATTTAAATTTTAAACATAGTTGCAGGGTCCCGTTTTGGGTGAAGACGAGGAAGTAGACTCGTCTGATGACGATTGGCAGGAACCTGATAACGCAACTATTATCGAGTTAGAAAATCGTGCAACGAAAGCTCAAGAGGTCTGTCGATTAAGATCGCTTTCAGAACAACCTATTAATAGCAAAGAGTTTTTCGTGGATCAAGCACATAATCTTGTGTGGTGTAACATTTTTAAGGCGGCAAGTTCTTCTTGGTTGTTTAATTTCAACATTTTAGGTAAATACTACTACTCGTAAATTTAATAAGTATTACGCATTAAAATGGTTGGCAAGAGCCTAATAAATAATTGTAATTGGTTTAATAATGAAAACTGTAACCTATAAGTCGAAAAAATAATATTTTTGTTTATTATATTATCTTTGGGTATAATACATAAAGCAGGCTTTAAGAAGATATTTGCAAAAGTAAATTAATTTTATATATTGTTATAACTTTTAGGGGGTTACGACAAGAAATTTCTCGCAAGAACGAGACACACACCCTTGACATTGGCACGAAAGAAGTTTCCAAGACCAAGTGAAGAAGAACTACGAGATACTATTAACACACCTGGAGTTGTCTCACTTTTGGTCGTACGAGAACCATTCGTGCGGTTGTTGTCGGCGTATAGAGACAAACTTGAAAATATAATACCTCCCTACTATAGGAAATTGGCTAAAGCAATCGTGGCAGAGCATAGGGAAGCGGCAACAAAAGTTCTAGGACTAATAAAAAGCTCTGGTCCTACATTTTACGAGTTCGTAGCTTATTTAATTTCTAAGTATACATCAGGGACCGCGACTTTTGACGAACATTGGGCGCCTTACTATAAGTTTTGCACGCCTTGTGCTGTTAATTTCAGTGTTATTGCTAAGGTTGAAACATTATCGCGAGATTCGGCCTATGTTATACAGCAATTAGGTTTAGGACCTATATTAGGAAAAAGGGTCAGAAGCAGACGAATGCGTCTCAGAACAGTCATGAATAAGTCGCGCGATGGTAAAAACACTTCTGGCTTGTTAAAATATTACTTTGGGCAACTAAGTATGAACATGCTTGATAAATTACTTGATATATATGGTATAGATTTTGAAATGTTTGGATATGACTCAAATATTTATCGTGGTTATGTAAAGAAATAAAGTATTTTATGAAAAAATTGTATTTATTTATTTTTACATTGACCTATCAATATCGAGGAAATAACACATAATTAAAAAAATCAAGCAATACTCACTTGATAGTACAGTTAGCAGAAATATATAGTCGCTAAACGTGATGAGACCAGATGATCCAAGTTTGTAAAATATCGAGTCTTCATCCAAATCTAAGTTTAATCGCTGACTTATAGTCTGTAGAAATAATTAACTAGTTTTATATGAGCACTTAACATACAAAAATATTCTAAGCATGACATGGTGGCCTTTGTTGTAATTAAACCAAAAAGTATATCAGAAATATCATCTAAGTATCTAAAGTTATAAAACTGCAAACTTCTAGATCTAACACTTCCAGCTCTGGGCAGTAGTAGGTATTATACAAATTATCTTGCAGACCTATGAGAATTTATCGAATCTACCAAAATAGAAAAAGCCAAATCTTTCACTAAATTTAAAATTATTTTAAAAGGCTGCTGCTACATTAGTTCCGCAATTTTCATGGAAATCTTATAAACGAAAATCAAGAAAAAGGATCATGCTGAAGTCAAAGACAGCTTTAAAGATAAGAAGCGTATAGTATAACTTATTAAAACGTTTAAAAATAATAATAAATATGAGTAAGCTAACTACATATGGAAACTGCAGATATATTTTGCGTTCAGAAGTAAGAATGTATTGATTTCAGAGGCCAAAAACCACTAGGATTAATAGCATAGTGGAGTACGCGTAATTTAAATCTGTGCATATATTACAAATATAAACAATAAATATTACAAAATGAAGAGGCGGAAAGACAGTACCTCATCGACGTTCTGAAAAGACAAGAGATTGGTGTAAAGGTGGTGCCGGTGCTATAGAGAGAAGTAGGTAGAGTATTTACGCAAAAAATATACACATGTAAAAAGAAGCGATACAGGGTTTAAAATTATTTATTAATACTTATATTTTAATTAACCACTTATAAAATAAAACTTTAAAGTCCACATATCCAGTATACTATTACCAGTTTATATTTATTTTTATACCAATACTTGTGCTTAATATTTATTTTATAGGTTTTAAAAAAAACCACGTTCCACGATCCTTGTATAATAGTTACCAGATAGTTGACATATTACATTTACAACGTTGTATACATAAACATTATAAATATAAACAACCATGACTAGAGAATAAACATTTGATGTGCACAATTGTTTGGACAAATGAACGGTACCAGCAGGACTCGAACCCGCGACTGCTAACACAGCAAGTAGAGTCACTTCTACCTGAGCCTAATGTGTCGTAAAACGGAAACTCAAACGTCAACAAAAACGTAGTAAAAAACAACTGTACGTAGACAGATTTTGACGGGACTTGCACTGGTAGGCTTATGTTACAAGAAGTAAAATTAGGCCACTCATTAGGTAAACAATAATTAGGTAAACAATAATCAGGTAAACAATATAAAACATATTGTATTCTTTGAGATATATAAATTATTTGCAATTCTTTAACATTCTCAAAAGTTTTCACTATCATGAATTATCTAAAAAGGATGTAAAGATTCTTTCTGTTTAATGCATATTGCTTGATGTAGATGTATATTATAAATCTGTGGTTATATTATAATAATTAAAAAAAAACGAAATGTTAAAAATAATCTAATTTAAGAACTCACCTTTGGGTCATATCTTCTGTACTGATCAAGTCCCAAACCTGTAATCATATCACATTGTGAGAAATTTATACTAAAATATTCATAAAAAATATCCATAATAATATAAATTGTCTCTCATTTGCACTGAAACTAAGCAATGGATTAACATGATTGTCTTTTAAAAAGATATGTGATTTTTACCAAGGAAAAAGATTTCATTTCTTCTATTTCTATCCTATTGATTTGTTCAGGGGAAACATGTTACATAATAAATTCCATATACAGTGAGTTCTCATTTAAATATAGTTTTCTGTATAGAAATAGTTATAGATCTCGAAAGTGATATTGGCATTACGATAATTTTTATATTGCTAGTTTTCAATACAAACATCATATTATCTTCTGTTTTGCATTCATTCACAATACAAAGTAATTCAAAAAATTTTAACTTTGAAATTAGTTTATTATAAATATCATGTTTTCGTGATTTCTACATTGGGTAAACCATTTGGAGATTAAAGTGTTTCCTCTTTAGTGCTTCTTTATGTGAAAATTACTAAACTATTACATATTTAGGTACTATTTTATGATATTACTAGGGAAATTGTAATTATATTTAGGTGTACACAAATCTACTAGGCACAAATTAATTCAATAAATGTGATTTAATATGAGAAAGTACATTGTAGCTTGTGCTAATAAATAGTCAAATTGTTATACCATCTGGCTGTTTAACACCAGGTGTCATTGACCGTAGGAAATCATCAGGAGTCATGAACACTTCATGCTGATCATGATGCTGTGCTTGAAGAGTTGCAAAGTACCGAAATACCTTATCTGGTGTTGAATACTGACGCATACGATTTTCATATTCAATTATCTATCCGGCAGCGTCCAAGGATAAAGTTATAGTGAAATTACTAGTTTATGTTATAATAATATGCATTCATTTATACATCTTGAAATATTTTTTAGATTTACACAGAACTAATGGTATTAGCATATGCAGCTTGTTTAACTTAGAAATAATAAAAAAAACATAAGAATATAAATATGAAAAAGAAAAGAATATGAAATCATAAATAAATACCATCAGGCTGCTTCATGCCAGGGGTTATAGCTCTTAAAAAGTCATCAGGTGTCATATAAACTTCAGTGTTTTCACCAAATGTTATTTTTACTGTGGCAAAATATCTGAATATTTTATCAGGTGTTGAATAAGATCTCATACGATTTTCATATTCTATTATCTGTGGTAACAAAAACAAATAACCATAAATGAAATTATGAAAAAAAATAAATGAACATAAACTTTAATAAACCAACTACTTATCAACTAAAAAACAAATGAGAGATGATTCTTAAATGTGAAAAAAATATTAAATACCTTCCTATCTCTAAATCCAATTTTTTCTTTTTTATATCTTTTCTTTCTAGTTTCAACTTCACTATCAGAGTTTGAGTCAACAATTTCTTCTGCTGCTGTTATAGAAGGAAACATTTGATAGCTCAACCTAAAAAATCATATAAATTATTTACTTTCAAACCTTAAAAACTAAGTGTAGAGTAAGTAGTAGAATAATACCATTTAGTCCAAACATTAGCTACTGGATATAGTTTTATCTGACACAACGTTTTCGTGAGAATAGTAAGGTATGGTCTACTCAAGCTCACTGCCCTTTTAATGCGTAATTAATTTGGTTTACTTACCAAATTTTATATGAAGTGTATGTGGTGGCACCAAATAATATTGAGTATAATAGGTATTTATGAGAATACTTTCGAAATCTTTCGCTATTATTATGGCTATTATCACTATGAAAATTTATAAACTTAGTGACGATTGGAGTAACAGCCTTTGTTACTTCAGCACCATGACGGATTTTAACAATTTCTTTAGGTATTTTTAATATCCGTGAAGAAATGTTATACATTTTTAGAACTTGGTATGTTAATACCTTTTTTTCACAAGTAACTAAATGTGAATAATTTAGTTTATTATAATTAGTGATATGGTTAAAGTTTACCACGAAAATTATGAAGCTAGACAATTTTACAAGCAAATAATGAATTTATTTTTAATTTTTGGTCTCGTCTCTATAGGTATATTTTTTCTGACACTTGACACTTGATGTCACCAAGTTGGTGACTTGACAGCTGATTATTTATAAAATAACCGACACAATTTTAGCACCCCATCGAAGGATTTTTGAAATCAAAATGGCCTGAATCGATAGGTCTACGTTCGGTCAGTATAGGTCCACTATCATTTTTGTTAGGTCACCTGTGATTTTTTAATAAATATTTTTTTTAATTTAACTATTATTTTAAAAAATTTTAGCACCCCATTGAAACTGAAACTGATTAATCTTCATATTTCTACATTCTTTATCGTTAGGACAGTTTTGGTCTCTATACGTTTTGCTTTTATATTATCCATTTAGTTTTTTTTTTTTTTTAACGTAGATGGCTTGGGATTTAGTTTTTTTATTAACAATTATAAATAATTGACATTGACAATGTCATAAGTCATTTGACATCTCATTTATGTTACCTTTTGAGCATTAGCTTCTTGTATTTTGGCTATACATTTTTATGTCATATTTAATATGTATTGTATAGTCTATATATAGTTATTTAATATTATTATTATTTTTGATTTGTTTTTAATTTATTGTTGTTGATTTTTGTGTTTTCTTTATTTATGTGTATCATTATTTTTTATGCCTTCATACTTTCTATTTTGTTTATATTCGTTTGTGTAACACTGAACATTCTCAATTTTTGTGTTATAAAAATTTTGTATTATCTTTCCTTGTAACTGGCGGGTGTTTAGGTATTATTATTATTTTAATTTAGGTATTATTAAATTTTAATAAATAATAATAATACCTAAACACCCGCCAGTTACAAGGAAAGATAATACAAAATTTTTATAACACAAAAATTGAGAATGTTCAGTGTTACACAAACGAATATAAACAAAATAGAAAGTATGAAGGCATAAAAAATAATGATACACATAAATAAAGAAAACACAAAAATCAACAACAATAAATTAAAAACAAATCAAAAATAATAATAATATTAAATAACTATATATAGACTATACAATACATATTAAATATGACATAAAAATGTATAGCCAAAATACAAGAAGCTAATGCTCAAAAGGTAACATAAATGAGATGTCAAATGACTTATGACATTGTCAATGTCAATTATTTATAATTGTTAATAAAAAAACTAAATGGATAATATAAAAGCAAAACGTATAGAGACCAAAACTGTCCTAACGATAAAGAATGTAGAAATATAAAGATTAATCAGTTTCAGTTTCAATGGGGTGCTAAAATTTTTTAAAATAATAGTTAAATTTAAAAAAATATTTATTAAAAAATCACAGGCGACCTAACAAAAATGATAGTGGACCTATACTGACCGAACGTAGACCTATCGATTCAGGCCATTTTGATTTCAAAAATCCTTCGATGGGGTGCTAAAATTGTGTCGGTTATAAAATAAATTAAATTATGGAGGGTAGCACTGACAAAAAAATTGCTGTCAAACGCTTGGAACAGCCAGTCCAGTGGTATTATAGAGGTCAGTGGAGGGTAGAGATAAGGAGGACCAACTCGTACACGAAAAAGTGGCAGTAAAAACGCGTCCAGTAAGAGTGGCGCTGCAGTAGCAGTCGATAAATTTTAAAGAAAGCGCCAAACGTAATTGGAAAAAATACATTTTCCCTCTGCAGTATTGTGTTTATATTTACTAAAACATTATCTAGACTACGTAAATAGTTGAGGTTTTGTATACTAGCATTTAACTAACTACTTGAGTCATTAAAATTTTTGAATATTAGAACTCAGCTAACTTCACTCCATTTATAACAGCTATGTTCATATTGAAACTATTCGAACGCCAGCGCTATTGTGGTAGGTAATGGAAACTTTATTTTCAGTATACAGCTGGACACGTTTTCAACTTTCCCCCCATATTAGACGGTTCTCCGTATCTCTACCCTCCATAAATTATATACATATATATAAAAACTAATAAGAGATAACCAGTACATTAGTTCTATATTATTATTCATCTATGGTTCTATACTCTTTGAGAAAAGTACTCGCATCATACGTGTAGAAATTAGAATAATAATAAATGATACCAGATTATTATTTTTATTACGATTTAATTATCTTTATCTCTTACTTAATGTTGTTTTGTACGTTTGTGCACATTTATCTTACCCATTATGTTTGTTAATATTATAAAAATAAAATAAATTTTATGTAAAAATAGAAATTTCCAATGTTTATTCGTTCATAAATACATACTGTAGTCTGTATACATTATTCATGAATTATTATTATAATCAGCTGCGATGTAAATATTATTAAAACTGTAAAAGCAAGTTAATGTAGACTACGCTTTATTGTAACAGCAATGAACAACCAAGCCATGGAGATTAGAGACCAGGAGGACCAAGGCCCTAGAATATAGTGTCACAGAAATATTGTCAAACCAAGGAGGCGCTGTGATCGCTATGTTGTCTCAATGCCTAACTTCACGTTGTCACAATAGTGACAATACTCATAAATAGCTAACTTCACAGATACTACTTGCCGACGGCAGCGCGTTGTAAATTCTACACATTTTCAGAGACAGGCGGGTAATGCTTTAGTATGAAGCGATGGTCCTCCTGGTCTTTAATCTCCATGAATCAAGCTAAATTGATATGTACTACCATGGAGATTAGAGACCAGGAGGACCATTGCCCTAGAATATAGTGTCTCAGATATATTGTCAAACTAAGGAAGCGCTGCGATCGCTATGTTGTCTCAATGCCTAACTTCACGTTGTCACAATAGTGACAATACTCATAAACAGCTAACTTCACAAATACTACTTGCCGACGACAGCGCGTTATAAATTCTACAAATTTTCAGAGACAGGCGGGTAATGCTTTAGTATGAAGCGATGGTTCTCCTGGTCTCTAACCTCCATGTGTTTTATTTTTCATCTATGATGTGTATGTACTACGTTACAATCCAAAATATTTCTAATCTGTGGATTTTCTCAACTGACTAGTGATACGGAGTGAAGTCTAAAATTTAGTCCTTATCTGTGAGGGAGGAAAAGCACGAAACGGCTGTGAAAGATGTTCAATATATTTTTTTAAGTTATTTCAAAATTCATAGTCATTAAAAACGAAATTATTGATTATTTTAATAGTGAAAAGGTAAATTAAATTTTAAATTCTCTGTTATATATTCTTCATAGGATATTATTCATCTGACTTAATATTACATTTCATTTTGGACGTAATAGAAAGGTTCGTGTTATGTAACCTTGAATCACGGGATATAAGTATTGATCATTCAACATAATTGTTAAAGAGCTTTTTTATTACTGTAAGCTTTACCAATATATTGCAACATATTTATCAAATGTTACAGTTTGGTAACGACACGCATTACATTAGCATTAGAAGCTATTCTTTCGAACGTGATAATATGTAACTTATTGATATGTTCATAAACTATTAAAAAGCTTATTGCTTTTCATCTATTTTAATATGGTACTATTTAACAAATAATAAAATATTAGATTAGAATGATTGACATAACCTGGAAAAGATTAAAATGTATTACATACTTCATTACTATTAGTCATTCAATTTAGTTAACTACGATAGATATTTATGATTTTTCCACTAGTTCATAATAATTGCTCACCCACACAGAATTGTGGCAAGTATATAAATATTACAAGTTAAATTGAATAAGAATATGTACTTTACAGTTTACTTATATAAGTTCTAATATATTTTTACTATTATTCTTTAGCTTCTGTTTTTTAAGATCAAAGTAAATATCTAGAGGAGAAATCTGAAGGTATTTAGTTACTGTGCCAGATAGTTTGGCATTGATATTGTCATGATAACCTACTTTCGTGCTAATGCTGTATAACCATTGAATAGCTTTTTTTATTTTTCATCTGTTTTGTGTAACTATAAAAAATCTTGATTACTTTAAGAAACACTAATTATTATTATTAAATAATAAAAATAATTACTAAAATTGTATCAACTAATTTAAAAACACATGTCTACTCAGTAATAATGTAAATGTAACTTGTGAGTCATGGTGTATGTATAATCATATGCTTTCTTCTTTAGGACTAACACATAGGAATCATCTATAAAATCCAAAGACAAACATGCATCGTGCAAGGATAGTTCTTCAAGCCTCTAATAAAATTGGAAATTCAGAGAGATTTGCATCATGGCTTCTCAACAAACCACAGGTGAATATATTATATTTTAAATATACTATGTTAAAATGACTTGATGCTATTTATCCTATGAAAACACAAATAGAATAATTTATTCTTGTCGAGGTAGTTGCTTATGACATTGTCAATAAAAACAAACCAGTCTGATAAGATATAACATAATAAAAAAGATACAAAAAAATCAATAGAGATTATGGAATATGTTTTCATAATTTGAAAGTTAAATTAAGAATATTTTATTGTTAGATATAAATTGCTATTTTGCTATTACATTCTTCATTTCTAAAATACTTAGAGATTTAAATACTTGTAACCTTAAATTCTTGTTTTAAAATAAATATGTTACCATCTTCAAATTAACATAAAAGATATTTCTGTAAATGATGAGCCTTAGCAATGATAACAAAAGTGATAATAAAATGAAGATGTTATAAGAATTAATAATGGAGAAACAATAAGTTTATTTGGATTACTAGAGGCTTGGATTTGTCCTAAGAGATAAGAAAATCTATTCTACTTTAATCTCATTTTTCTCCAGGATAAAACTTAGCCTATGTGCTATTTTGCCAGTCTGTTTAGTTTTGCTAGTATGATTGTGTAACAAACATCCATCCATTCAAACTTTTGCATATATAATGTTATTGTAATTTTATATAGCTTAAATTGTTTAGTACATATATAATTAATGTAATTTTAAATATCTTAAATTGTAATTTTAAATATCGAGAATAAATGTTGTAACAGTGCTATTCTGTTAATAGTAAAAGCGTTTCATAATGATTGAACTATTATTTAATATTTGATTACCTGAAAACATTATTTGTAGTGCCTAGAATTTAGGAAAAATACTGTGCATATATTATTTATTTATAGAGTATTATCTAGATTCTAAATTAGTGAATTTTATTTTGAAATAGGCTGCCGCTGTGACAGTAAAAGCCCACAGGCTGAAGAGTTCCACGGCAGCAGAGCCTTTCCTCAATGGTTCAAGCTCTGCTTATGTAGAGACAATGTATAATGCTTGGTTATCGGATCCTAATTCAGTACACACTGTAAGTACTTGTTACTTTAATTTTAAACTAAACTGAAATACATCTAGATAATAAACACGTAGATCATTACATTACATGTTTTTGAATTGTACTTTGCGAAATTGAATACAAAGAGAATGAAAATATATTATTCATGTGTCTTAAATCTTGCCATTTCGTTTTTTGTGTTGATGCATGGGTTTTAAGTTCAAATATAAAGAGCCTATGCTTGATAATACCAAAGCCTGGCCAACGGACGTGACAGCCCAAGCTGCCATACACTAATGTCCGAAGCAAGTGTATGGCAGCTTGGGCTGGCTGTCACGTCCGTTGGCCGACTATATGTTTCATAGGCTTTGATAATACTATGTAAGATGGGGAATCTCTCTATAGCTATTCAATTCTGTTATGAGGTATACTATTTTGAATACCAATCTAATTATATTTATATAATGTTTATTTTTTAAGTTTTTATTATTTAAGTTTATTTGGTATTTCATTCATACTTAATATACCTACTTCTAAGTACATTATGACGCTGACCTTGGTTATAGAGGATAATACACAATATGAATTAAGAATTTAGTATATTATGTAAAATGACGTTGTGTACGAATACACTATACATAAATAAAATACTTTGAAGTTTTTGTTTGTTTGTCAAGGTTACGATATTTTTCTAATAAACTACGTGTTAAAGTCTATTTGCCAGCGAGTTCTAAGTGGATTAAAGCGACACTATTTATTCAAATAAATCTACTGAATTAATGACTCGTTTTAAAGTATTTCATTATGAAGTAATGTTTATTTCACTATCAAAGAACATTAATTTAAATACATTTATATTGTTACGTTGATTTAAAATTCGAGGACTAGCAAAGACCAAAATTATAGGTATTCATAATATAGTCCAATTCTACGTAATGTTATGTCTCACTTTTATCAATAGACTTTGCACTAGCCTATCTCGTGGGAAAAAGCGTTAATGATAATATCAGGTCAATTATTGTGATTTATGTTATTATAATTTGATTAATTGTCTAATAACAACTAGTGGCAATTACATGTAGTAGTATATACTTTAAAGAAACATTAGATATTTTTTTAAATAAAACCCTATAATAACGTTAACGGCAATTAACTAAAAATATATAATAATTAATTCCACAATATATATTAGATAAGATCAATGATAAATTTTCGGATAAAGAATAAAAACAATATTAAATTATTGTAGTCGTGGGATGCATTTTTCCGCAATGCAACCAACGGCGCACAGCCTGGCCTCGCGTACACACCTCCACCGAATCTGGCTCCCTATAATAAGAACGAAGTGCCTCTTACATCACTCGTCCCGGCCGCCGGGGGCATGCCCTCTATCTCTGCTGGTAAGTATTTATATTAAACCTGTATACTTTGTAACGATAACCTACTTTGTTGATTTATAAGTATTTTACAACAGACAACAGACAAGTATACACGATAAGTTTCAAGTGTAATATTACTGTCGTAAGAAGTGACATTTTTTTTAAAATGTAGGAAATTCTTATTTATATGAACTAATGAATTAAAAACGGATTACTCATAAATTCATTTTGGAAATTGGTTAAAACCTACATATAATTGGTATCTACACAATTTATTCTATGAAGTAGGTAATGTAGTGACTCAACACTTCGGTCTCGTTATTAGATTATTTTTGCCGTTTTTCTATTAACTGAGACGGACTTTTATATTATATGTCCGTCCGGATATTGGAGAAAATAAAAATGGTCTCCAATGGGCATCGAACTTACGATCTTGTTTTTAAATAGTATAGCACTACGCTAAGACGGTCTACGTATAATCATGTTAACTTCATAATAGCATATGACTGTTCTAGTACCGCAGTGCGGCGGAACTGTTGCGCAATTCGTGAATAAAGTCTTATCTTGTAAGAAGATTTAACTGCAATGGACAAGTTTATATTAGGTTTATCTGTTTTTAAGTTTAAGCTCTTCAAAGTTGACTATCATAATAAAAGTAAAATAACTGTCCTGTAGATGTTAAGAAAAAAATGATATTAGAAACCTCAATATCATTTTGTAGACCTATCCATAGATACCCCACACGTATGGGTTTGATGAAAAAAAAATTTTTGAGTTTCAGTTCTTGGTATGGGGAACCCCCTAAAATTTATTGTTTTTTCTATTTTTGTATGAAAATCTTAATGCGATTCACAGAATGCATCTACTTACCAAGTTTCAACAGTATAGTTCTTATAGTTTCGGAAAAAAGTGGCTGTGACACACGGACAGACAGATAGACATGACGAATCCATAAGGGTCCCGTTTTTGCCATTTAGCTACGAAACCCTAAAACGAGCGGAGTCGCGGGTAATAGAATAGCTGATTATCTTGGCTTAGCTCAAATTCTACTAGAGGCAATGCTCCAGAAAGTAAAGAAAACGGGAATTACATAATGAACGTTAGAATTGTTTAGGATACAAATTGAACTTTACAATTGGTTATCCGGATTTTTCTGGAAATAAGAAAGATCGTGTTTGAGATCCTCGCATCCTTAGTCCTCGTTTTTATTGCCAATAAAGATTCGTGGTCCGGACTGGCTAATACCTCGAGTTTACAGCTGCTTCTTATTACAATGACCGCTGGAAATTAAAGAGCGAAATGTTGAGTCACTCATGGTTTTTTTGTGTAATTAACTTAACGAGTGAATATTTTCGCATTTTAATAGTATTAGGATAATAATCTTTCATCGTAAATATTTCGCTTTAATCCGTAGATCTATTTTGGTTTTTTGTTTTCGACATAAGCAAAGTTTTACAGTAAACATAGTAAAAAAAACATTGTATAGTCACAAGTTTTGTTGGAAATTATTCGAAACAAAATCAACCAAACCAAAGTAAATCTGCCAACAAATGTAACAAAGTGTATAGATATGTATTTGAGAAATATTTTAACAGGTTCCCCAATCAACGAAAAGATTATCGATGACCATCTCGCGGTGCAGGCCATCATCCGGAGCTATCAGGTGAACAATTTTCCAACATATCACTTTACACATTCATTATTGTTTGCAATTTTGCCCTACACATACTATTGTTTACTATTACTGTCGTATTTTTGGTCTTTTAGGAAGTATAACTTACGTTTAAAATAAATGTTTATGTAGTGAACTTAAAAATTAACTATAATAAATGTCATATCTGTAATATAACTTAGTCATTGACGGTCATGCGATTGTTGAATGCCCCCTTTATATTGGTAATTTTATAGTATAACACAAACGTTAATTTGTGATAAGTTATGTAGTCTTACTATGCACATAGTTTGGTTATACTAAATATTGAGTATGTAGGACGAGTTGAATTGTCTATGGGTTTTATATGGGTATTAATGAAAATTAGACTCACAACAAATTAAATTATAGTAGTCCATAGGATAGGGTATAATATGTAAATTACATCAGTCACGATTATGTGCGACGCGACCGTTAATTTGTTGAGAAAATATTACCACACTTATCTGCCCTGAACTAGTGACTTCATATCTCTAACCAGTATATTAATTCCTCTTGACTCAATATGCTTTGAACGTGACTTTACGTCAATGTATCTTTTGTCACATTTACACGACTACCTTGTGATACTTTTGGCATAAATTAAACGACTATTTTCATTTAAAATTTAAATGAATGTTACTATAAGTAGGTACTTTTTTCTTAACTTTTGTTCCAAATTATATATTACTAGCGGAACCCGCGGCTTCGCTCGCGCTGAATCTAGGGACGAACCCGAGCGAAGCGAGAGTGAGTCGCTAGTATTATTTAAAATTTGACACTGCGATGGTAGCGCCGTCTGTCGGATCCAATGTAAAACATTTCAAAATCAACAACTACTAGTAAATTAAAAATTAATTAAAAATACATTGTCCAGCGGACAAACTTGTGAATCTAAACCATTCCCAGATCCCCTTGAACACACACAAAAAATTTCATCAAAATCGGTCCAGTCGTTTGAGAGAAGTTCAGTGACATACACACTCACAGAAGAATTATATATATTATAAAGATAAGTAAAAAATTAAAAATCGGAAATTCTAATTGTGTAAACACAACTTTGAAGTACTTTCACAGCACAAATTACTTTTTTACAAAGCTTTTCTGAGGACACTTTTAATACGTTAATTTTGTATCTTGAGTTTTTGTATGTCAATGCTATAATAATACTTAATTTGATAGGCTTCTTAGAAATAAGTATTTGGTCTTGCATTATATTATGCAAAAAATATATAAGAATAATTAAAGAATGAAAGCGGATAAGTGTGGTCATATATCGTTGGGTGTCATGTGGGCTAACGTGGTGGGGGTGACAGGCTCGCGGGCACCTGGCGGCGGACGTGGACCCGCTGGGCATCACCACGGCCGACTTGCCCGAACTGGGCATACGCGCGCTCCGCTCGGAACTCATCATGAGGAAATATTTCAATTTCGGTACGATCGATGAGCCGATTGTATGGGGACAATCACGGTTTATGCGTTTTCTGGTTGTTTCACACATATTTATTTATTATATTTATTTATTTGTATGTATGGAGTCGTTGGTGTAGCTATCTTTGGTTTGGTTTAGCTGTTTCGGTCCCACATCGGGCGCCAATTTATATTTAGGTGTACTGTTTTAATAAATCATGTTCTCTCTACAAACTTTTAATAGCATTTTTATGCTTATTATATTATATAGCTATTTTCATACTTTTATTATATACCATCATCTTCATAGTGCTGTATTTTTTTAGCTACCCCAACGTTGTATAAAGTTAATTCAATCTACATTTCACATCCCTTGCCTTATAATATATTTATTAGTAGTGTGTTTTCCGCACAGACAGTGATTGTTTTCCCATCAGAGTGACGCCTCTCATTTTCGTAGACATGATTTCGATATCGCAGTACCTATTTGCTTACTAATCACTCATTAAAGATAATAAAATAGGATATTGTAATTTGCATGTTGTGAGATTATCAGCCTAGTTAACAGATTTGTTTGCAGTAGTGTCGGTCGAATCTGTTTTGTAGCATTAATATGGCTGGTAAGTGTACTTGTTTTCAGGCATATTCAATTAACAAAAATAATATTTCAATCGTCTGTTACTAACTATTTGACCGATCCCAAAATAAATGGCTAGTCTCAACCTTTCGAGCGCAAAATCTAACTTTTATCTTTGGTATATTTGGGAGCTTTGACTATAAATAGCCGAAATATTACTGTATTATTTATTATCGAGGCGATAAGATTAAGATTTTAACATTATATTTATAATAAGGCCTGATAGACTTTATTTATATCATCAAACAAAATTCTGTATAGCGTATGTGCGGGTAACCTTCAACATGCTTATTTTTGTTTTTTGGTTTATAAATGTAGATTATTTAGCAATTAGGGTACCACAATTGAATTTTATATTATGTACTGTGAAACATTTCATTACGGCTTACCAATTAGTAGTGTCGAAAGTTCAAAGTTTTAGTGCAAGTGAAAGAAGTGTCGGCTAAGCTGAATAATGCCGTTTTTCCACTATGGCCAATATGTATTTTCCCACAAACATAAATTACATCTCGATTGGCCTTGGCTTACAGAGCTATTCATCTTTGGTTTAGTAATTGATATCCTCATTATGGCATCAACGCGCTGTCGCGCACGAAAATCTATATAGGTTACAAGAAATACAATATAATTAATTAATGGTCTATCGAAACCCAATACTTTGTTTAGATTAATCGTAAAGGATCTTATTTCAAGTAGATGGGTGATATAAAGGGGTTGTTACGTTTTTCTAATCGAAATAAAGTGCTCTAAAGTGTTACGTTTCCAAGATATTTTGAGATAAATGTTGTTAAATGACAATTCAACTGTCACTGTCAACAAATTTTTAAAGGTTACCTATAAATAACTCGAAAACGTGATACTAGGCCATTGTATGATGCTTTTATATTTATTTAAGTGATTAAGTGACTATCCATATAATATATACACACATAAAGTATGTGATTTAATCGTGCCCATTTGTATAAAAAAAAATGACAGAAAACTGGCAATGCCATGCATATAGAATCCCATTTATACTGCAGGATGTAATATAACATAAGATGGATAGCCAAAGGGCAGTATAAAGCTATGTTTGACAATAGTCGCGTGGGCACCTCGTGGCGCGCCTCGACCCGCTGGGCATCGCCACCGGGGACCCGGTGTCTAGCGGCGACTGGCACGGCGGCCTGCGCGCCTTCGCCAGCGAGGCGGTCATTAGGCAACACGTGCGATTCGGTATGCGACTTGCGCTTCGTGGCCCCACACTGGTTTATATATTGCTGTTTATTTTTTTTTTTAATTTATATGTATTCATTTATGTAGCTCTCAGACATTTTGTATGGTTTGGTAAAATTGAGTTTACATATAAATAAAAAATATATACATAATGTAAATATTACAAGGTATAATTATTGTACATGTTTTATTTTAAACGGTTTGTGAATAGAGGTGGTTGATTATTTACAAATGATATTGTCATTATTGGCGGAATTGCGAAGTTACTTTTTCAAGAATATATTTTATTTCTATAAATAATTTTATTTTATAATACTTAGTTTATTTTATATATAATACAAAAGGTTATTTAACTCAAACACATAATACAGCCTGGCTATCCAGTAAAAGCTATAATTATCTATATAATATATATATCTAGATATAATATTACAAAAGCACTCCCTGCAGCTTTTTAATACTACCTTTTATAGCACCTATATTACGCTTTATTAATGCTATTTTTACATTATATAAAGTAGCTAGTTCTAGAAATCAATCAAGAAATCTTTATATTTTTATTTGCAAATATATTTAGTTCATATAAACCAGTGCGCGACCATTTATTAACACACAATACAAATTTGGTTTTGGGGGTTCTAGCTTCTGCGGATTTCTAAACGGTCACACTTTTGCTCTTACCGGGTATTTTGAATGTTGTTTATTAGTACGGTCTTTAAAATTGAATTGTTTTGTAGTATAGTAGATATTACATGGGTTTTCCTTTTGGGTGTATAGAAATGTTAGGTAGATTTTTGTGTACTTTGGTGTGGGCTATATCGGTGTCCTTTCTAGTCTTGTTATTGATGTAATCAATGTACAAATACAATGGTAAACAAATATCGATAAACCTAGTTTAATATAATATGTATATCGAATGCTTTGGCATTCGATCAAATCTTTCTACGCCTGATACTTGATGATACTTTCTTCTAAAGATCTTTTTTTTGTATGGACTGGGATCTGAAATGTTTGCCGTAAAAATTAAATGAATATAATTGAAATCGATTTAGTACCTGATTTAAATAATCGATGTGAGACTAGCTTTTTGATATTCGGTCTTTAATTTATTGTGATTTCTTGAACCTCCTTCTGCCTTTGATATATATGTATATTGAGTCGCTTGTAAATAATAGCTCTCATATTTTCATCACAATTGCTAACCAATCATATCCCTTTACTAGAAGGGATAAAAAAGCCCTTATGTAATTCTGGCGAATGCAACAAATATGTATGTTCGAAAAAGTGACGTGAGAAAATGACGTCAGTCATTTGTTTTTATATTTTTATACTTTACGAATAAAATAAATTACTGTAGTCTTTTTAGATATTTATTATACATGTTAAATATGTATATTATCAATGATAGGTAGACCATAAATAATATTAGTACGACAATATTTCACACATAAAAAGTATCGACTATTTTACACTTTACTAGATGTAATTTATTTTTTAATTTAATAATACTATATGTACGTATTATATATTACCTCATTATTATAATAATAGAAATGTGTATGTAACATACATCATAATTTATATGTTTATTATTTCTCGTATCAATATTGTTACCAAATTCTATGATATCAGAATCGATATCGCTGATTTGAAACTCGGAAGAAAATTGCAGATATGTTGTAACAAATCATGAAATTTTTTTATTTTATTGAAAATGATGAGACCTGTCATTTTTTGGAATTTAATTCGACCTTGTATTTTTTGTGTATTTATAATACTTACTACTAAGACGTGTGGCGATGCTTGGAATTGAAAATTAAATATAGCATTGAATTGAGTAATATTGACATGGTAGTAATTACGAATAGGAAAAAATATAATTGGTGTTAGATTTAATGTCTAACGGCGTCTATGGATTCCAATAAAAAAGATTCCAACAATGTTTTTAATCTATATTGTTTTTTTTATATTTTTTTAATATTTGTTTTGTTTTTTTCCTATCTACTTTCTACTGCTTGTTATACTCTATGATTTAAAAATTAACAATATAACCATAGATGACGCAGTACTTTATTATGCTTAACAAATTACGAACTAAAAACAGATCCGGGGACATCATATAGCAAAACTCGACCCGTTGGAAATAGCAAACTACAATATGGCTGGTAAAAACCCTCGGGAGGTCATTCACAACAGCTACAGGTTCGGTAAGGACTCGCCCTCGGCTCGGCGCCACGTAGCTAACGGGTAGTTATGGCGATATAACAAAGCTCACAAGGGAATAAACATGACCTCCCAACTCAGTGTCGTTCCTCCTGACAATATCCTATGCATGAGAGTGTCTAAACATCTATAAAGGCTTATTACTTTGCTTTGCAACAGACCAAATATAAATGAGTTTGTCAGGTGCAATGGCGCCCATAATTGTCATTTAAGTTGCATTTTAATTTTGTTTCAATTCTTTCGTTGCACTCATGCCCCATTGTTCGCCATAACTACGTAAGTCAAAGTGTCGGTACGCACCAGTCCACGGCACGCACGCTACTTATCCAACCCATTTTTCATAAATGCATGAAAATTATCAAGTTTTATTTATAGAGTTAACTTTATATAAGCATATTGCATGCATACTTATTTATTAGTGAATTATAAGCATTATTTGCACTTGTGTTATGTTATATATACGTATGTTTACTTTTATACATTGTTGGAGCTAAAGAAAAGATTAAGGTGACCTTGAAAGATAAATTTACTTCACTGGCCCTGGATCGTGGCCAATGGCATTTCGACACACGTCGTTCATACATACCATAGCATTGGGAAAACAAATAGTGTAGGCAAAATAATAATAAATTATTGATATCCTTATAATATTATATAACATTAATAATAAAAATGTATTTATATTTTGGAAAGCAGTGATTTATTGAAAATGATGCTCTAAAATGACTCTTTTCTTCACGATTTTTTGTTCATATTACGATGTTTTAGGGAATTGTATTTTTTGTGTGGCCTAATGTCTGCCATTTTGGGGTATATTAATAGTAATATCATATATATATTTGTATGCATTTACATGATTCTATCAACATTCAGGTTCTTATCATGATTGCTAGTAAAGGGATATGATATCATTAAGGCCTGCTTTTGTATGTGCTTTTATATATAAGTAATTAAGTACATTGAATTATTATTATTAAGTAAATTTTAAAATATTGGTTTTTTAATTTGTGATTTTAAATTATTCGTTTTATTAAATTATTAAATTTATTAATTTGAATGTTTTCGATTTTAAATAATTAATAGTCAAGTTGCTTGATGATAATGATAATTAGATTTGTGACATTCTTATTCTTATAAATTACTTCATTTTTAGATGAAGCTGATATGGACAGGGTTTTCAAACTACCCTCTACCACTTTTATTGGAGAAAAAGAGAAAGCCCTTCCTTTGAGGTATTATTATTATTATCTATATAATTTTGTACAAAATTTTATTTCAAATATTTTGTATATATAATATATATACATATATTTTATGCAAATTGGAAACCAAATTCATAGATTTTACGTAATAGTATAGTATGTGATGTTAAAAAGCCTATAGCCTCGATGAATGGGATATCCAACACTAAAATAATTTTTCAATTCGAACCGTTAGTTCCTGAGATGAACAAGTTCTACTAAACAAGCTCTTCGCCTTTATAATATTAGTATTGATCATATCTTTTACTTAATACGTATTTATCCTAAAATAAATACTTAATATAAAATTGATAGTTCTTTCTGTTATACATAGACTTTGAAGTAATCTATAAAACATTTTCTTCTAGAGAAATCCTCAACCGTCTTGAACAAGCTTACTGCAACAACATTGGTATTGAATTCATGTTCATCAATTCCTTGGAACAATGCAACTGGATCAGACAGCGTATGGAACCTCCCAACGTCACCAAGATGAGTCCTGACCAGAAACGCTTGGTACTCGCTCGCCTCACTAGATCTACTGGGTAAGATGTATATTAGTTATTAATATATTTATATAGGTGTATAATTTTCCTTTGTCCTCTAGGTGCTTAAGTATTCTTAATCTAGGGCCTAATAGACCGTAACTTGTCTGTGCACTAAATTTATATAATGTAATGATAAACAAACACTTTCATAGATTTACGCGAATATTTGACATTATGAATGAAACTATCTTTTCGAATTTTGTCGTTGATCTATTTAGATTTTCGAGTTCCAGGATTTTCGAAGCATTCATGGTTATGAAAGAGTGTCTTCCGATCCGTAAAAAACTTTCTAACAATATAGTATGTATGTAAAGAGATAAATAACTTAAATCACGAATAGATAAACAGATATATGTGAGTCATAACAGATGCAGCTCTAGCATTTTGTGTAATCTATATCAACAAATGATAAAGGTATTATTTCCATGACATTGGCTGGCACCAAATATATTTTATCTTTTATTAGATTAATTTATCTTTTGTGATATATCATCTATGACACATTCTTTGTAGGTACTTCCTCTCACATGTTTTATAATCTTTTTTGTTATTTGCATACTATACGTCATATCATATCTACATAATCAGTAGGAACCTACATAAAGTTGAAGTGCTTGTTTTTAATTTCAAATTAGCAGCTTTTCACTTGATGCATATGAAAGTATATACGGTACTTATATCAAAAAAACATTTCCTAAAAATTATTGACTGTTTGTTCCGGCTAATCTCTAAAACGGCACGACCGATTTTGCCGACTCTCACTCGCAGATAGCTAAGGTTATACTAAATAACCTAGGCTACTTTTATTTTATTAGAAAATTTTAAAAACCGTTTAGTTTATTTTAACTTACGCTCATCGAAGCGGGTCTGCTAGTACATATTATATACCTACATTATTACAATGAAATTCTAGATAGAATCTGTACATTAAATATTTTTGGAATTTGATGAAATAGTGATTATCGATACCAAAGCTGAATTTATAGATTTTAGAGTTTTTGTTTGTCTGTCTGGCGGTGAACGCATCGCGGTATAACCACAGGACAAATTTTGATGTGGTTTGATGATATAGCTGGTTATCCGTGTCAACATAATGGTCATAACATGATACGTCAAATGCCGTTAATTTTATAAAGTTTTTTTTAAATTTCCTAACTTTTTTGATATATGTAGTATGTTATCCTTAAGAGATAGACATATGCCATCGCGGACTTTTTTGTAGACCTATATAATATACACAATCCTACCATACATCATTTTGTTATATCTCCGAAGGGTTTAGGCAGCGTTTTCGTTGAAAGCTCCCAGACGGCTTATTTTTTTCCGACACCTCCAACAGATATCATCATATTTTAGCCAATGTATACATAAACTTGACAAATTATATACTAAAACCTTCCTGGAGTACCATTCTATTCATTGGTGAAACCTGCATGAAAATCGGTGCAGTAGTTTTTGAGTTTATCGCGAACATACAGACAGACGCGGCGGAGGAATTTGTTTTATAATTGTAAAGACGATACTACAATATTAATTATTACTAAAATTACAGCAAAATGTCTCTTTAAATGTCTTTCGACGCATAAAATTAGAATTCATTTAAATTAAAATGCTGCTTGCTGTAGCACTATCAACTTAGAATAGAATTTAATTACAATAAAATGATGGAAGCGAGGCTAAATGTATATTATGTTTGATTTGTTTATTCAATATGATATTTTAATGTTGTGTATATAATACCTATTATTTTTAGTTTTTACACATATTAATAGGAAAATTACACTAAAACCAAAACAGATTGTTTGTTTATATAAATTGAAAATATTTTTGTTGTAGCCTATAATTATCTAGCATTCAAGGAAATTACTGTAATATCAAGTTGATCTAAAATGATGACACAGACGTAGTTTTTTAGTAACGAGCGTGAAATAATGGTTATATTTTGATAGTGGTTATATTTTGAAATTTAGTGAAACAATTCCATTCATGTTTATTTTCTTTAATAGCATCTTAAAGTTTAAATATATACTTATTTCAATAGTTTTGAAAACTTCTTGGCAAAGAAATGGTCTTCAGAGAAGCGTTTCGGTCTGGAAGGATGTGAAATCCTCATTCCTGCGATGAAACAAGTCATCGACGTGTCGACACAACTCGGAGTCGAATCTGTTATTATGGGAATGCCTCATAGAGGTGATGTATATTTTATTATAATATTTTGTCATATTGATTTTATAATTTTAAGTCCTGATTCTTTTTATTCGATATCTTTTAAGGGTTCACAGTTCAAAATAACTATGTTTTTCAGGTCGTCTTAACGTTCTGGCTAACGTCTGTCGTAAACCTCTTCATCAGCTGTTCACTCAGTTCGCTGGTCTCGAAGCTGAAGATGATGTAAGATTTACTCAACTATATATTTATACTGTACAATAATGTTAGAATGTTAATAATCCTTGCCATTATAGTAGACGACTTTTTGCCTGGTACTTTACAGGTATGGCGTCAATCTCCAATTTCACTCAATTCTATATATACTCCCTATGAGCCCAACTGTGTGAAGAACAAACACACCAATAAACTTTGCATTTATAATATTAATGTGTTCCAAGTTATAACTCATATATCAAAAAATACAAAAACTTATTACCTTAGAATCATCGCAAACATGATTACCACTTGATTGGAGGAAAACCTCTCTGCCGGAAACCGGAAGGTCTCGAGAACCTAGCAAATTTTCGGAAGTCCACCAACTGATCTTGGCCAGCACGGTGGACTATGGCCAGATCTCCCTGGTGTTGGAAGGAAGGTCCGTGCCCAGGCAGTGGGACGTTTAGAAGGACCGAATACAAACACTTTAACCTCAGTGCACTCAATGTAACACACGTTAAATTGATTAAAATGAATATTTGACAGGGTTCCGGTGACGTGAAATACCATTTGGGTACATACATCGAGCGTCTGAACCGTGTGACGAACAAGAACATCCGGCTCGCCGTGTGCGCCAACCCCTCGCACTTGGAGGCCGTCGACCCCGTCGTGCAGGGGAAGACCCGCGCCGAGCAGTTCTACCGGGGCGACAATGAGGGCAAGAAGGTGTATTGTCATACTACAATATTACTAGTATTTTTAACTCTCTTATAAATTATTATAGTCTGTGTTATTGTGCATAAGCTATATTATTGTAAAGTTTCATCAAAATTGGTTTTATAGTTGAATAGAAGCAAACACATCCAAACATACATATTTACAAAATGCAGCATATATAATATGAGTAGAATAAACCTATGTTTTTTTAAGGAAAACAAGACTTGTTCAAGCACGAGACTTGTCTTGTTTGGTACCAGATAGTTGATATACTACATATTATATAACTTAAAAAAAATACATAATTAAGTGAGATCTTTTTTTCCCACAAAAAACACAAATGTGAATTATCGCTTTTTATTCCGACACTCTTCCTCCGACTCACTCAAAATGCTAGAAGCCTAACCAGTCGCACACCAAGGAGGCTCGCTACAAGTGTCGTCATGATATAAATGTTATTCTCAGGTGATGTCGATCCTGCTGCACGGCGACGCAGCGTTCGCGGGACAGGGCGTGGTGTTCGAGACCATGCACCTGTCGGACCTGCCCGCGTACACCACGCACGGCACCGTGCACATCGTTGTTAACAACCAGATCGGGTTCACCACCGACCCGAGGCACTCTCGCTCCTCCGCCTATTGTACTGGTAAGGTTTATTTATATATATATGTATATATACTGCTTGGTTCTATATCTGAAAGTACCCTTTTACTAAGCTTCCGCTGTCTGTTCGTCTTCTGTCAGCGAATGTTTCTCATGAATTATAAAAAGTAGAAAAGATATTATTTTTGCCGCTATAACAAAATAAAGTAAAATCTAAGTAGCAAATTTTAAAATTGTCGCCATTACGGAAACATTCGTGTAAGTCCTGACATTTTTTATTCCATATACTACTACTACTATTACTAGTACTATAAATATAGAATTTCATATATGGAACATCATAATGACTGTATCAGATCTATTGTGATCACCATATGTTAAATTAAATTAAAATTAATAAATATTGTAAGGTATTTTTGGTCCATTTTTGAATAATAGTTGATATTATTTTGAAAATTTGTAGCTACTGCTTTTTTCACTAAGACACCGCCGCGTAGTCTATTGTTGCATAGAATTCCAAACGTCAGAAAATAAAAATAATAAAAATATCGTCGAAAATATCACAGTAGATATTTATTAAAATATCAAATATTCGTTTAAATTTAAAAAAGTATTATGTATTTATTTAATAAATCCCAATATCAAACATAATATTGTCGTATACAGACGTAGCCCGAGTAGTGAACGCGCCGATATTCCACGTGAACGGCGACAACCCGGAGGCGGTGATGCACGTGTGCAACGTGGCGGCGGAGTGGCGCGCCACCTTCCACAAGGACGTGGTCATCGACATCGTGAGCTACCGCCGCAACGGACACAACGAGGTGGACGAGCCCATGTTCACCCAGCCGCTCATGTACCAGAAGATTAGGAATACTAAGCCTGGTTTGTAGTTTTTTTTATTTTAATATATGAGGCAAAGTTCATAGACATCTGCCAGTTTCATAGAAGATTTCAGGTTTTGTTAGTATTAAAGAAATATGTGTGTAAGTGAATGTGAATTTGTAGAGTCGAAAAGCGACTGATCAGCGAGATTTTTTATTAATATCAATATAAAAGGTGATTTTAAAAAGTAATTGTAATGTAATTGTAATAGTTATCACTTTATCATTTTGACATAATTATTTTTTTGCTTCCAAAACAGTTTTGGAGAAATACGCAGATCAGTTGATCTCTGAAGGCGTAGTGACTGCGGAAGAAGTTAAAGACGTGAAGGACAAGTATGAGAAGATTTGCGAGGATGCCTACAACCAGGCGAAGCAGGAAACCCACATCAAATACAAGGACTGGCTCGACTCGCCCTGGTCTGGATTCTTTGAGGGCAAGGACCCATTGAAGGTACTTTTTTATTAAATTACTTATTTTACCTCATATGTTGAAAGCCTTAGTGCAAACTAACTAACTACAAACTAACTACTTTCAGATTTTCTTTCACATTCACACAAGCTAATAAAAACTATTACTTATATTTTGAGTATTTGTTCCAATTTTCGATTCCATGATTTATATTTGCCTTCTTGATGAGGAATGTTTAGTATTGTCTAAAGTTTAACATGTAAAACAAAACTTAATTAAAACATTTTTAAAACTATGTTTGAATTATCTCTAATTATCTTATAAATGAAACTACCTTTTCGGATTTTGTCGCGGATTTATTTTGATTTTTAGTTCCCGACGTTTCGAATGCTTTACAGCAATCATGGTCACGGGAGAGACTCTAATGCGAATTAATCTTATTAAATATGATTTAAAAAAGTTTAATAAATAAAAACAATTAATAAACATAATATGTATATTTAATATATCTACAGATGTCCCCAACTGGCGTTGTAGAAGAGACTTTAGTGCATATCGGCAAACGTTTCTCCTCACCGCCCCCCAACGCGGCCGAGTTTGTCATACACAAGGGTCTTCTACGTATTCTCAAATCCCGTATGGAGATGGTGAACAATAGGACCGTGGACTGGGCCCTTGGTGAGGCTATGGCCTTCGGGTCCCTACTAAAGGAGGGTATACACGTGCGTCTGTCTGGAGAAGACGTGGAGAGAGGAACTTTCTCGCACAGGTAGGTTTTCGTAACATTAGTTATTGGTTTGATATAAAATAATAAAATCTAGCTCTTTTATATGAGGAAAAATTTTGAAACTATCTATTACTAGCGAGTAGCGACCCTTCCCTAGGCGGTGCGGTAGGCGATTCGTAAGTCGGCGGTCGCGTCCGTAATTTTATACGATTCCTCTTAAGATATTCGTTTAATTTACTTAATGTGAAAGAGTAATATAATGTGTATGAAATGCTTAAAGCCTCTAACTTATTTATAACCCTTCTTCTTGAATCACTCTATCTATTAAGAAAAAACCGCATCAAAATCCGTTGCGTAGTTTTAAAGATTTAAGCATACATAGGGACAGAGAAAGCGACTTTGTTTTATACTATGTAGTGAAGTAGTTAACACTTTATTATTTTTAAGTTATTATTAATTATGTATATTATTTATATAATTTTTAGACATCATGTGCTTCATCATCAAAAAGTGGACAAGGCCACTTACTGCGCACTCGCGCATCTCTACCCCGACCAGGCGCCCTACACAGTGTGCAACAGCTCCTTATCTGAATACGGTAATTTAAATTTTATTATTACATAATGTGTACTAGTAATGAAATCGATTAAATGTTTTGTGAAGATTTGCGTTCCTTCCTAACGAATTTACCTAAAAAATGTTCAATGTTTAAAAGCATAAATCAGTCAATCTCTGTTCTGTATTACAGTTAGCAAAAAGAGTCTATTCTAGTGAATTAAATTGTTCTTAATTTGAAAACTAAACCCCATTAATGGGAGGTCTTACTGCGAGTTTTAGCCGTTGGTGGCGCTACAAGCGCATAACGTCAAGAAAACAACGTCAAGAATGTATGTAGTGTATGTCAAATTATTTTATGTCAATTTTTTAATTCAACAATAGTTAAAACACCGTATTTTTCCATCTTATAATTGATTTTACAAAACTTAATAAACTATTCTATAATAATAAACGCGTCTGTCAAAATAGGCGGCATTGACGTTTTCGTTGGTGACGTTATGCGCTGGTAGCGTCATCTGAGCCGTGCTTGGCGTGAAATCTCCCATTGACAAGTTAATTGAATAAAATAAATGATTCAAAAAATTTGCCTTTTTAACATCCTACTGGGTAACAGACTCTCCTTCAACATGAGAGCAATAATGTCTAGTACACAACTCTGGCGAATTAAATAAAAAATAATAATAATAAATAGCATATAAAAATTCAATGTTCCCTTCAGGTGTGCTCGGGTTCGAAGTGGGCTACTCGGTGACCAACCCGAACGCACTGGTGCTGTGGGAGGCCCAGTTCGGAGACTTCAACAACGTGGCGCAGTGCATCATCGACCAGTTCATCTCCAGCGGGCAGGCCAAGTGGGTGCGCCAGTCCGGCATAGTGCTTCTGCAACCCCATGGCATGGAGGGCATGGTGAGACATTCTTGATTATATCACTCTAATTAGATTATTGTTTTGAATCTTCCGTTGTACTTCGTCAATCATATATTGATTACCAATGTATAGACGAAGTTATTAGACCTGGAAATAAATTGTGCTGAACTGTAGGAAATGCTGTTTTTAAGCCATGGAGACCAGGACGTTTTGTTTACTATTTTCGGCTCGCCAAAGTTCATTGGAATAACAGTACTTATAGAAAAAAACATACCTTTTTTAAATTGGCGTAGAATGTGAATTGAACCACTCTTGATTATTTTTACAACGAAAATGCTTAACTAATTATCTTTTCTTTCAGGGACCTGAACACTCTTCAGCTCGCTTGGAGCGTTTCTTACAAATGAGCGCTGACGATCCCGACTACATGCCTCCAGAAAGCCCTGACTATGAAGGTCTGTTGTTGGTTATGATATACTATGCGAATTGGTTATTGTGTTACTATAACTTTAATAGATAAATTATACTTGTATTTTGACCTAATTTAAGAGCCTTTACTAAAGGCGATATCAGATGGTTAGTTTTTTGTTCATTTTCGTCTTTCATTTTGCATATTTCACTCAAAGTGATACATCTGAGCATAAAACGAAATATTGTATCGATCTAACAGTGAATATTGACATCTGGTATCTTTCACTCCCACTCCGATTGAACGACAAATGAACGGTCTGAGCACTGAAAGAAAGTTCATTTGGGTTTACTGTTTACAAATTAAACATTATAATAATATTTTATTTTCCAGTACGTCAACTCCACGACTGCAACTGGATCGTAGCGAACTGCTCGACGCCCGCGTCCATGTTCCACATCCTGCGGCGGCAGATCGCGCTGCCCTTCAGGAAGCCCCTCATCCTCATGACGCCCAAGTCGCTGCTGCGGCACCCCGAGTGCAAGTCCTCCTTTGATGACATGTGTGAAGGCACTTCCTTTAAGAGGTACGTTCTTCATTAATGTAAACTGGGTGTGAGTAAGCGGCTTTATTTTTTAAATGTGCATTATTCTTCTAAATAACTTTAGGATTTTGGGCCCTTTTTACATAAGCAATAATCTATTAAAAATATCGAAAAAAGTTTGTGATAAACATTTTCGTGTGTATAAGTCGCGCATCGAATTAAGAGCGCTGACCTTGAATGCGCAGAAGCTAATTTTTGGGTATATTTTGCGGGACGCGCGGGTGAGGCGTGCGCTATTGGCCCGATCAGTTCCCGCCGCTCCCCTGCACCGCACGAACGTCCCGCTTACCCTTTAGTACAGTCGCGCGCGCAACTACCTTAGCAAACTTTTTACATTACGTAGTTATATATAATATATATAATTTTTTTTTAATTATTAAGATGCCGAAAACCAAGATTTTAACTCGGCAGGCAAGAAAAATGGTGTACGAAGTTAATAAATTTATTAAAACTGAGTCACATGAATTTATATGTGATTTAAAAGAAATAAATAAATCAATAATAGGAACAAATGTTTCTTGGAATTTTTTATACATTTTTAACTAAATTTATTATAATTAACGTTAAAAATGTTCCAGTTCCATAAATAAATTGAATCAAAGCATAGACTTTAGCAGTGTTTACCTATTAATTTATGCAATTAAAAATTAACTAAATGAGAAAATAATAGTGTAGATATAATACCTATTCGAAAATTATTAGAAAAAAATGAACCAAATTTAAATCACATGCATTTTCGCTCATAAGAAATAAAAAATAATTAATACACACAAAGAATTTCTGTGCGTGATTGTACACATGCGCCGATTGCCCCCACTACTTTCCTCGAGCGATCTTAAACCATCGCGCGACCTATACCATATATCTATATTAATATTAAAAAGCGGTAATGTTTGTAGTCAGTTTGTAATGTATAAGCTAAAAATCTGCTAAACTGATTTCTATGAAAGGGTCTAGCCGGATAAGCATAACGAATCTGCCCCCAAATGGGAACCTTTATCGAACCTTATGTTTTAATATCTACTTGATTTATAAATACGATTGATGTACATATCGCGACCAGATTCCGTTTTGAACCTGAGATATGGGAAAAAATAACCTTTCGCATGACTATTTTTCAAAGTAATATATCTCAAAAACTGTTTACGTTAGAGTAGTGAGACTAATGCGAGGCTTTAGGTTACATTGCATACTATATCATATATTTTTTATGAATTTTTAGAACCATTTTTTTCTAAAAAAAATGAAAAAATAAACAAAAAATATTTTTATTTTTGTGTTTTCTGAGACTTACAATCACAGAAATAATATATGTTATGCTCCTTTATGTGAACTATTACTCATAAAAATCACGTACGAAAAAAGTTGGTGTAACACTTGGAAAAAAAATTAAATATGATTTACGCCTTATAGTATACCGTTGTACTATAAGGCCCACAACAACGCACAAGTCACCAACTTATTTAAGAACATAGGTAATTGTAAATTTAGTAATTTTTAAAAGATGGAATAATTGTTCATAAAGAGAAGAAAAGACAACAAGTATTCATTTTTTATTATTAACACCACTTTTATTTCTTTACGTGTATAATCAAAATATAAGAAACAAAAAATATAAACAATCGTCATTGTTGTAATTAATTTCGACCCGAATACTTTTAAAAACGAATAATTTAGGTAGACCTTACCAGAACGCACAATTTTGGATAAAGTTCGTCCTTATGACAAATCTTCTTCTAATATATAAATATCTTATAGTGTCACAGTGTTTGTCATCGAACTCCTAATCAGCTTGGACGATTTTAATGAAATTGTCTGTGTATATTTGGTAGGTCTCAGGATAAGTCTTAGACTATTTGTTAATCCCCTAGGTGATATGGGTGGCCTTCTCCATATCTTTTTAGTTTTTAGGGTTTAGGTACAGAACCCTTCTTAATTTTTAGACCAAGTTTAATAATTATTAGAACGCGGGCGGAGCCGCGGGAATTGCTAGTAATAAATAATAATAGCTGCTATATGAGAACAGCTGCAGTTGTCATTGGGGCAATAACAGCAATAACAGATAATATTGTTGTAATTATTACCATCGGAGATATAGTGAATGTAAATACGATAGACTTTGCATAGTTGTACTTAGTGATAGTGATTTTACGAGTACATATGAATGGTGATTGTATTAAAATTCCATTTCAATGTGAAGTAAAATCAAGGCATGTGATAACAACAATATTCTCCGTTATTGCTGTTATTGCCCCAATGACAACAGTTTAGTAGGACGCTGTTCTCATACAGCAGCTATTATTATTTATAATTTGTCATAAGGACGAACTCTGTCCTAAATTGTACGTTCTGGTGAGGTCTACCTTAATTATTTGCAACTAAAAGTATTCGAGTTGAAATTAATTACAACAATGACGATTGTTTATATTTTTTGTTTCTTATATTTTAATAATACACGTAAAGGAATAAAAGTGGTGTTAATACTAAAAATGTATACTGGTTCTCTTTTCTTCTCTTTCTGAACAAAAATTCTATCTTTTAAAAATGATTACCTATGTTCTAAAATAAGTTGGTGCCTTGTGCATTGTTGTGGGCCTTATACTACAACGGTGTACTATAAGGCGTACATCACATTTAATTTTTTTTTCGAAGTGTTACACCGACTTTTTTCGTACGTGATTTTTATCAGTAATAGTTCACATAAAGGAGCATAACATATATTATTTCTGTGATTGTAAGTCTCAGAAAACACAAAAATAAAAAATATTTTTTGTTTATTTTTTCATTTTTTTTAGAAAAAAATGGTTCTAAAAATTCATAAAAAATATATGATATAGTATGCAATGTAACCTAAAGCCTCGCATTAGTCTCACTACTCTAACGTAAACAGTTTTTGAGATATATTACTTTGAAAAATAGTCATGCGAAAGGTTATTATTTCCCATATCTCAGGTTCAAAACGGAATCTGGTCGCGATATGTACATCAATCGTATTTATAAATCAAGTAGATATTAAAACATAAGGTTCGATAAAGGTTCCCATTTGGGGGCAGATTCGTTATGCTTATCCGGCTAGACCCTTTGATAAGAAGCTAGTCTGAGATACTGGGAAGGCCATAGGATATATTTTATACCGGAAAATATGTATTTAATATCTCAGTAGTTACATAAATATCGCATTAAGTAATTTACACGTAAATAATGTACTTGATATTTATTTATGATAAATAATAAATATTCGGTCCGTCACAGAGTGATCCCAGAAGAAGGCCCTGCCTGCGAGAACCCATCGAACGTGCGCAAACTCGCCTTCTGCTCCGGCCGCGTTTACTACGATCTGCTCAAAGAGCGTCGCGACAGAGGACTCGACAAGGACATCGCTATTGCCAGGTAATATAGATATTAACTTGTAGTTATGGCATATAATGATTTTTTTTCAAGACGACATTTTAACTTAACGGCTCGGCTGCCATCTGATAAACAATATGTAAAGTAAACCACCTGAATGAAGACACTTCAGCACTTAATAAAAATAATTTTTATTAGTTGTTATTTGTTATACAGCTTTGCATTTGCACAATATATTTTGTAGTAAGAAAAATTAATTTACATAAATTTTCTTATATAACATTTAACTTGCTAGTTGCTATTATCGTAAGATATGTGGCTAATGAATTGTATGGCGAAAGAGAAAGTAACAATGTAATATGTAAAATAGTAAAAACAAAAACATTCAACAAACAGATTGGAGCAAATCTCGCCGTTCCCCTACGATCTGATCAAGGCGGAGATTGCCAAGTACCCGAACGCTCAGCTCGTGTGGAGCCAGGAGGAGCACAAGAACATGGGCTCGTGGAGCTACGTCGAGCCCCGCTTCCGCACACTACTGCAGAATCAGAAACAGATTAGGTAATATATTCAATTTGTTTCTATTTTCTTTTCAATTGCTTTAACACGTGACAGTTGACCACAGATTAATAAATGGAGAAAATAAGTAGATTGGTCACTTTGACTTTGGGTTATCATTCGGTTTAAATGCATGTGTTACATAATAAGTAGTTGTTATTCTTGTCTTTTTATTATATGTATAAGAAAAGTATGTGAAATGGCTGCTCTGTGAATTATTTTTTTTAAATATGGCATCATCAATAGTGTCACCAGCTTCCATTAAATTATGGGATCCTTACTATTGTATTATACTAACAAAGATAAAGTAAGCATTTCCAGTAGAAAAGTTTTAGGTTATGATAAGATAATGCCCATAAAAGAAATATTATAACTGATTAAATATTAGAATATTATGAATTTTGATTAAAGAAGAAAGCTTGCAGTTTTTCAATCGAATCACTCGCATGTATACTTGTCCTAATAGTCTACAATGCATACTAACACATAGCGGCGTAACATGGTTGGTTGGTTGGTTCGTTCCAGGGCGTTGCCCGGCTCCCAACCGGGCTGGTTTAGCAAACTATTGGGGCGCGCTGACTCGCAAACTGACGAGCAACCGCCAACCGAAACCGTGCCACGCACTATTAGGTAGGTTACCAGGGCGCCATAACCCACCAAGAGCTTACATTTGTGTTAACATACCGTTCGTTTTGTATTAGACGCACAATTACCATTTTTGAATTTCCGTATTCGATTTTTGAATACTGTAAATATGTGGGTTGGTTTCCGAAACGAATAGTAAAATATTCCGTATTCGATTTTCGAATATTGTATGTTATGTAGGAATGTTTCTGGAAATGAAATTGATCTCAATTTGAAAAACGAATGTTGCTAAGTACAAAACTCGAGAATGGCTTCAACCAATTCGTATTTTTTTGTATGTTCCGTAAGGTAATATAAGTGTGTAAAAAACTTATACTAAAGGGGGTACCTAGGGACGAACCCGAGCGAAGCGAGGTTGAGTCGCTAGTTTAATAATACATATTATTTAATGCTTATAACGTGGAATTGTCATATCATTTTGAAGTTATAAGGCGTGAATTTATTAGTGTGAATTATAATTACCCACATTTTCATACATTCTCTCTTTGAAAGGAATCCTGAATATTACATGATTTTTATATAACATTATATTTAATTGTATGTATTTTTTTATTTGTTTATTGCCATTGTCCATGGCATGTCATTGATTTGTTCTGTTATTTTCAAACATAACATCATTTTTCATTCAAGGGTTTGAAACATATTACATGTTAACTATAACAAAATATTAGGTTATTGGTTGTTATTATGTGTAAGCGAAGCTTTTATTTAAATTGCACTTTTATATTGAAAAACTGCAAGCAAATTATGTTTATATATAAAGTCGTGGAATGTAATCTGGTGCAGTGTTAACGCTTTTAAAATATGTATTCTATAGGGAACTTTAGGTTATTAAGATATGACAAGAAAAACAGCGCTAGGCTTCACGCTGTATAAATCCTTTTTTTATTTGGATGGATGCTTTTTTTATTGTACCTACTCACCTTCTTTCCGTTTGTCGTCCATAGGTACGTTTTAACGGCTAGTAAAGATTTTTCTCTTTCTCGGATTTCCTTTTTCTCAGATATTCAGAGATGAGATATTTTTTCAAAAATATTTGATGTTCTTATTTGATTTAGATTGAATTTTATTATATTATGTAGTAAAAGATATATCACTACATCTATACATATAATAAAACTGTAGAAAAGTCGTTTTTGTACATCAAAAAAAAAAATTACAAAAAAATAGCCAGGGTGTTAAAGGACAACCAATAGAACCCATTTCCAGCATTTTTAGAATTTTTGTCTGTTTGTCTGTTTGTCTGTTTGTCGGTTTGTCTGTTTATTTATCCGGGCATCACGTAAAATGTACGAAAGCAATGTAGATAACTTTTATACACAACGATTGAACGTAGCTTGAAGTAACATTTAGTTTTTGTTTCATTGCAATCGGTTCAGTCTATCACAAGATATTTGAGTTTAAAGTGAAGAAGTAGAGAAATTCCAGAAGTAAAATTAGGGTTATGTGAATTTGGTCTTACTCATCTACACACCTGAGTTTAAATATGCGTGCACAACTGTGCTCCTCCTCCTGAAAACTCCTGTGCATTTTCGCAGCCTCCTAACTAGGAGGCTGCGAAAATGCACAGGAGTTTTCCAATTTATTGTTACAAATAGGCGATGGCAAATACCCCGTACAAGAAGATGGAAAAGTTATTTTGATTGATAATGATTTGAATTGATGGTTCCACAGCTAATGTTGTTTATAAAGAAGCACTAGCCTAAATAAAAAAAATGATTTGTATCGGTATCCTCCAACAGCGCTTCGCACTAAAAAATACATTGTTAAGTTCCGACATCCACGCGAACGAAGTCGCGGGCACAGCTAGTAATATAATAAAATTAGACCTGATTAGAAAGTGCTAATTTTATAAAAAAATGTCAATATCGTTTAAGATTTCTAGAATTACAAATTTCAGTTTTCGAGTAGTTTTGAATATACATACATTCAAAACTTAATCAATTTATATTTTGTAAAAGCAAATTT
Organism: Boloria euphrosyne; assembly: GCA_951802675.2. Lineage (NCBI taxonomy): Eukaryota > Metazoa > Arthropoda > Insecta > Lepidoptera > Nymphalidae > Boloria > Boloria euphrosyne. The sequence continues at coordinate 5,128,429 of OX637876.1, forward strand.
TAATTTAATTTAACTTTTTTGAACACTTGCGTTAAATAAATGCTAATGAGCGTTTTTAACCTACTTGTGATGTACCTATGTACCTATGTACATCACAAGTACGTACAAAATACTTCAAATATTAATACTTTTGTATTTTCAGCTACAATGGCAGACCGTCAGCGGCATCTCCCGCCACCGGCTCCAAGGCGGCCCACAACAAGGAACTCAAAAACCTTCTCGAAGAATTCTGCGTATTATAAACGAAAAATTAAAATTAAACCACCATCGATACAAAAAAAATTATAAACTACTATATAATATTAGTCAATGGATGATGCAAACAGTATATAATTGCAATCGGTTAGTGCTTGTCATGTCGTAGTAATACTAAATAGTCTTTCAATAATTAATAATTATAAATCTGTCGATCGTAATATTTTTTCGTTTTAACATTCAGTATTTTATAACAATTCTCTTTAATTAGTTAGTCTACTTAGATAAATTCTAATTTATTTATTCAGCATAGCTTAGAATAGCTGTTAGTAGACGTATTTATTTTAAATGTTACATCATTGTTATTTTTAGTACTTCTTATTTTCGCTATAACGCTAATAGAGCTGGTATTGTAAATAATCTGGACTAGCTATATTTTCAAATTGTGTATCGTCGCTTCGAGGGTAAATTCGTATGTTCCTCCATTAGTCCAAGACTAAACGGAATAACCTGAATTTTACCCCACACTATATTTTACATGTTATATTTACTAATATAAAAGGAAATAAAGTTTAAAATTGTAGGACCGTATTTATATTTAAAGTAGTTTAATCGGCACTCGTGAAACGATATTCAATCGGATATTATTAGTAAATAAACTATTTAGAAATTGAACTTAATTTTATTTTGCGACAGTATCTTTGTCATAGTTTAAGTGTGTTAGTTACCGCCGTCGCACGGCCTCTTGTAAGGAATAACACCAAACCTACGCGTTCTAATGTAAATCTTTCAAGTTTAATGTATGCACCGTATATAAAAACGGCTTAATCTCCACAGGCTTTGTATCTTGCGTGTATTATATGCACAGTCTTATTATTATAACTTTGATCTTGTATTTTGGAATCGCTCAGTTGAGATGGAAGTATGAGAGGGATTCAAGAAAGTGTGTATGGCAGGCGCTCTTTTGGCAGGCTACCTGAGCAGTTTATTGCTACATATGTTAGTTTGATCTAGTTACTTATCAATAAAGATACATTACAATATATTGCGGTTTTATTTTTTACTAGCTTTTAACAAATTCCCACTAGCTACGAGTATAATAGCGCTCGACGATCACAAAATTACATTTCCGCTGGCAATTTTTCTCTCAGTTCTTACAAAGGTGAGATATCTGTGGTTCATTAAAACTATAGCTAGGGGTTTTAAATATCAATACAAAGAAACGACGACGACTCGTTTGGCTCAGTTGGTAGTGACCCTACTTTCTGCGCCAGCGGTCGCGGGTTCGAGTCCCGCTGGGGGCATTCATTGGCTAATCACGAATGTTTGTACTCCAGTCATGGGTGTTTATATTTATAAATTTATATGTGTAGTATATCAACTATCTGGTATCCGCAACACAAGCACGTTAAGTAGCTTACTGCGGAACTAGATGGCGCTGTTGTAATAATGTAAAAAAAAAAGAAATTACTTTCTATTTTGTTTTAGGGCAAATTTTATATACTCACTATGTTCTTCTTTATTGGGATATATGTATGCTATGTGGGACTCGCCGATTAGAAAATCCAGTTATTACTCGTACCTTAACGGAAAACTGCTATCAGAAAAGTACCAAGCAATCCGAATCGCCACACCGTCATCGAAGTTGGCTTTTGAAAATAATTTTACTAGCGTCCTTGTTTCAAATGGTCCTTTTCCACCATTATGTACTCGTAATCTTTGAACCGAAGTGCATAAAATTTCTCAAGAGAACACCTTGTCTTATCACCTCTACCTATAATACGAGGGGTGACTTGTTTTAAATAACCACTTATGTTAGCATAATTGTGATTAATGTATTATAATTATAGATACTTAGTATGAATAGACATCAGTATATTATATAAAGCTAAGAGGAACAAAGCGAAAGTGCACTTGAATGTTTTAATAAAACCTAGCAATTTACTTTTCAAGGGCAGGTTCCACGCCAGGCAGGCAGGTCGTAGTTTTTGTGTTCAGTCCGTTTAGGCGTAAATTCATAAATACGCATTTCACGCTTGTTTTATTAAGCACGACTCAGTGAGCTTTTTAACGCTTCAATATTGTGTGAAATATAAGTTTAACACTGCAAATTATTCATACGAAAAGATTATATAAATATTTGATATGTATAATCATTATTTCCATTGCCATTATTTTCCTTTCTTCAATCTTATATAAATATAAAACCCACCTAGTACCTACCTACATACATAATTATACGCTAGAAAATATGTATATTAACCAGGATTGTAAGTTTCAGACTTACCTAAGTTTAGACGCCAATTCAAAATCAGAGTAGATGCCGACATTTAGATAGGTAAATATTCATTGTATTCCATAAATTAAAGACATCCACATTCCTTTCAAAAAAACTATGGTTTCCAATCAATCTCGACTTATCGTACAACATACAAAATCGATATAAACATAGACGTCTTCTCTGATTGCTATAAAAGCAATACATAATTTTTGCTACTAATGTAGTAAAATTATTGATAAAATAAAAAAAAAACAACATTAAACACAGACTATAACAAAAAAATTAAAATGACATCTATAAAAAAATCTGTAATTATGTTTCATATAGAATCTAAGACTGCTAGAGCGTTTTTGATGAGATTTTCAGGAAATCTTCAAATTCGCCCTGTAAAGTTTAGTAGCGATCGAAAATTTGAACGCGGAATTAAGTTTATTCGGTATATATTTGCATGCTAGGAGCTCATACCGTGTAGGTAAATGATAGATAATACATCTAGATTCAGACCTATTTTAGACAATACCTAAAGTAATACCTAAAGTTATTGTCTAAAATAGGTCTGAAATCTGAATATATTACATACGTTGTAACATAGATAAGTGTTTGACACACCAAGACCTGTGTCTACTACTCCGATGACGGTGACGACGCGATCGGCAGGTTTGTTCGTCGAGCGGAGGGGGCCTCAGTGAAGAACATCCTGGAACACAGCCTCAAAATGTCCATCCAATAACGCGACACGAAAATCGTGAAGGCTGTGCTTTCCCAACTGCGGTATGGGGAGGGGTCCTAAAGTCCCAATATAGTGTACAGTTTGTGCGTAACAATAACTATAATATCAATAAAAAAAATATATATACTTATGTGTCAGTCTCGGATCACGTTTCCTTTAGTATAAGATCGTAGCATGTATCGCTAGTGTTAAGTCTGTAATAATTGTAAAACGCCAAATCAAATGTAAATTTAAAAAAAAAGGCACGGGCGCTTAACGCCTGTGGATGAGATCATTTAAAAAAAAAAGCATAGATAAGTAGGAACTAAGTACGCATGTCATTGACGTACTACTTTATATATGTAGCAATATACTCTATGGTACTACTGAATCAGCAAGATCTAATTGGTTTGTAAGTAATACATAATTATATTTCTATGTGTAGTCAATAGACTTTATTCGTTTGTGTATTGATTTCTAATATGGAATCGAAGGAAGCTTTATAAAGTGACCTAATACCTACGGAAGATAGAAGCACCAAGGGATAAATTATTTTTAGTATTTATAAAGAGCGTTAATCATTTAGACGAAAGTAATAAATAAAGATAAAAAGTGCAACCTACCCTTGACGGACACGGATATATGAACTACAAAAAACGATTAAGTACCTACTCATAATTCTTGTTCGTGGAGAAATATTCTCTAGATATCTATTGTATGATAGTAGTAACGATTTGTTTTAATAGAGCAAACCCGGTCCGCTTCCCTGGACGAAAGTTAAAATAAATTATATTATTAATTTTCTAATAAAATAAAAGTAGCCTAAGTTACTCCTTATAACATATAAGCTATCTGCGAGCGAAAGTTCCGTCAAAATCGATCCAGTCGTTTCAGAGATTAGCCGGAACAAACAGACAGACTGACAGACGGACGCATAAAATTTTTAAAAATTGATTGTTTGATGTAGTATCTACCGTATAAGATACTTTCTTAACCATTTAATGAAAAGCTGTTATTTTGAAATTAAAAACAGACACTTTAATTTTATTTAAGTATCTATGTAGGTACTGATATAAAAACATTACATAATATTATTTATTAACTTTTTTGTCTTTTGAATGTATAAACTAAATATGTATATGTATAAACTGACAATTTTCTTTCTCGCTGCGTAAAGAATGGAACCAATGCTAAATAAAAGAGCAACATTTGTTATTTTTCATATTCTACGCTATTATTCCTAGAGTAAAATTATTAAGAAAAACTTCACAACTAGAAACTAAAACGGAATATAGCCTTTTATTTAAGGCCGTAATCAAATTTACACTTGTTAAATTTATCGTGTGACGTGAAAAAACAACAAAGTGGGACATCCACTTCACAGATCCTTATCTTTCTTCAGTCCCATTTCAACGCACAAAGCAACCTCAACTGCTATTTATGAAAGCTGTGGCGAACTGAGCGAAAAGGTGCGAAGATTAAAGATGGTATCAGTTCCAAGTGCGTTTTACACGTCATACGGGCGACGGGTGATACTTCAAACACGCTTCAATTAATGTTGCGTATTGTACGCTATTCATTTTTTCAGATGCGGGCTTTGATAATAATTTCTAAGCTTCTATATGCGGGCTGTATAATATGTAATATGCTGCTTCAACATTTAAAAAAAGCTTTTGTTCTGTGCTCCTAGATGTGTAATGTTTGTACCTGAAGGCGTGAATGAACGCAGTTGAAGGATTTTTCATTAGAAATTTAACAACTGATTTAAGGTTCGAAAAATTATCTTCATTTTTTGTGTAGAGACATTTTTTATAATTCTAACTAGCAACTCGCCCTCGCTCCGTTTGGGCTCGTCCCTGGATACGTTTTAAGGGTTAGTATAGATTTCTTAGAAATGAGATATTTTCTTGCACTAAAAAGTATCCTATATATTGACCCGAATAATCAGTTGGCGTGGTTTTCTCGTGATGCGGTCACAGACAGACTTACAGACAGACTGACAAAAAATCTAATTAAACAAAATAAGTATCTACGTTCCGCTAAAAATTTGAAAATAAATTATTTTTAACAAAAAACAAAAACCGACTTCAAAACTAAACAAATCTAAATTCTAAACTAAAAAGTAGAAAATAATACTTTTAAGAACTTCGTTAATTCTGAAGTCGGTGCCAGCCAAAGCAAAATAACCTTAAATAGACACGCATTCGATTAATCTATAAATTTGTAAACATAATCAAAATACCGTTCGAAAGTCCATTGCAAAGGCAAGATAAATCTATCCGTCTTGGCTGGCACCGACTTCAAAATTAACGAAGTTCTTAAAAGTATTATTTTCTACTTTTTAGTTTAGATTTGTTTAGTTTTGAAGTCGGTTTTTGTTTTTTGTTAAAAATAATTAGTGCGAAGCGCTCTTGGAGGATACCGATACAAATCATTTTTTTTTATTTATGCTAGTGCTTCTTTATAAACATCATTAGCTGTGGAACCATCAATTCAAATCATTATCAATCAAAATAACTTTTCCATCTTCTTGTACGGGGTATGTGCCATCGCCGATTTGTAACAATAAATTGGAAAACTCCTGTGCATTTTCGCAGCCTCCTAACTGTGCACGCATATTTACACTCATAAATAAACAGACAAACCGACAAACAGACAAAAATTCTAAAAATGCTGGAAGTGGGTTCTATTGGTCCTTTAACACCCTGGCTATTTTTTTGTAATTTTTTTTTGATGTACAAAAACGACTTTTCTACAGTTTTATTATATGTATAGATAGATGACACAGTTTTATTAATTTTACGGTTTTTTAGATGATCTTGATTCATCTCTGAAAACCATGAAACCTACCTAGGTAACAAACATACATATATAGGTATGTATAAGTATATGGTAAGCCGCAAAGGCAGTGGTCATTACAAGATACTTTACGTTAAGGCCATAGTCAAAGAGATTTCGTTTTAAACTAAAATGTCATCCGTGAAGACAACAATCCACAGAAGTATCAGAGCACTTTGTGTTTCTCCCGAGGCTAAGTCCTTTGTTTTCTAAAACCTTCCGCGCTCCTTTAATACTTTGTAATGGCGAGACAAATTCTGTGTGCCTTGCTGTCTGGCGATGAGTGAGTTGAAACGTGTTTTCCTATGTTAGTAAATCCTACTTTGTGGATTCTTTGTACCGATGTTTTTCTTTTGTTTAGTTGAGTAAGCGTAGTTTTAGACGTCTAATAACAAGCGTTTATGAACATATTATATTAGGTACTAACGATTTACTCTTACTTCGTCAGGAGGTACTCACGTTTTAATGGTAAGTATGGAATAGATAGACTATATTATGCTTAATCCTATACCTAAATATTATATATGCTACAAAATGATAGATATTTTGAATTTTGTATTCCCTATTGATTTCTCATACAAACTTGCATCCCGCTTTATATCCTATGAAATCATGATTTCAGGGATAAAACTATCCCATGTCCTTTCTAAGGTTTCAATCCTTCTTCACTAAATTCATCATAATACATCTAAATCAGTTCAACAGATTTGTACGTTTGTCTCATGTCTGGAATGGATAAAATAAAAATTTTATTTTATCCATTCCAGACATGAGACAAACATACAAATATTAAAAAAATATATATATTTCCTCTTTATAATAGTGGCAATTAAATAGTACAGATATACTCCTATTTCCTTTTTCGTTTAAGTGTGCTTGAATGATGTAAACTTTTCTATTTACTATAACTAAAGTATTTAGATACTAAAACTGGTTTCAAGTTTGGTTTCGAAACCAATTTAACAAATTTTAATTTTATAAGTTAAAGATAGGCTTTTACTATTTAGCATGTTGTTACTGAAACCACAGCACAATGGCTTGTTGCGGTATGAAAGCTTTATAAAAAGACTATGAAGGCCTTTGTGAACGCATTGAGGCATGCCTATTAATCCTCTATACTGAAAATATTACGCTACGAACGTCACGGAGGTGTAAATAACGCATAATCACTTGCATATTGCGATGTATTATTTTTTGCTCCCTGTTAAGCTTTTGTAGTGTTTAAACGGGAAATTCTTTTGATCTTATTTCATATTATGATATTCATAACGTGTGATAGCAGTTTCGTGTTAATTACTATAATGCAATGAAAAAGTTTACTGATAAAAACATATAATATATAAAAATCTTGTGTCACATTGTTTCTTATCGAACTCCCCCGAAACGGCTTGACCGATTTTTATGATTTTTTTTGTATGTATTTGGTAGGTCTGAGAATAGGTCATAGGCTAATTTTTATTTCCCTAGATGATAAGGATGGCCCTCCCCAGATATTTTATTTTTCTTTTTTGATCATTTTTTTTTATTTTTTACGTTTTTATGATTTGGTATCAACAAATTCTTATAACCCTAAAGTTTCATTCTTCGGGCGCGGGCAGTGTCGCGGGAATTACTAGTAATTAATTACAATTCTCAGTAAAGTCAAATCTGTATATTAAACATTTTTCATAGTCCTTTAATACAGGAGACAAAGCTAACTATAATTAAATTTTACGAATTTTTGTTTCTGTTTATCTAACAGTCTGTGAACTAGCTGTTAAAATGTACTAAGGAATCAATACGAGCGGAGCGGAGATGAGTTGCTAATAGTTTGTTATAAAGTTTCAAAATTCAGATTTCATTAATAAATTTACTTAAAAACACACGGTGGACGTTTATTTGAATGAATATCCTTTGTGATAATTACCTGCAAATTGGTAGATAAGTATAAGTATAAGTCACATGCACACATATTGGTATCGCTTGGACTTTTTTGCATGTGCTTTACGTACCTATATACATTTTTTACTTATTCTACTTAACTACTTTTCTAAAAAATTCTCCTTATTTCTTTATTTATTTGTACCTAGGTACGCTATTGTGTCACGAAAATGTAAGTTCGTTCCAACTTCCCGTCGGATTTTCTTGCGGTTTTACTAAAGTTTGGTTGAATTTCTTCAGTAAAGAAATGAAATATAACTTTATCCTATTAGACTTTTACAAGCACAAGCTGAATCGATAATTTAAATGCCGTCTGTGTGTCTGCGCCGTGAGGGATCTAACGCCGCGCCGCCGCGCGGGCTTGGTAAGCAGTTTTGATGAGAAAAGCCGATAAGAAACTCACCAATGTTTCATTATGCCAAATTGAATTATTTTAATACAATACTATATTTACCCATCTACTACATATATCATGCAAATCAAGTACCTACCTAGCTCCTGGGTTTATCGCGTTCTAACAAACAAACTTCCTCTGTATACCTAATATTAGTATACATCAATAGCATGCTATGTGTCGTCGTCATAAACACTAGGCGAAAGTAGGTGTTAAGTACACTAACATATAAGTTAAGTACGCTTTGTAGTACCTACCTAAGTAGTTTCTCCAATGAGCTGCAATTTGTACTTACGTATAATTTACGTTGCTTGATGTTTATGATACCCTAGTACTCGAGATACTTTTTTTTTACATATTTATGTTGTATAATTTAGTTTCATTTTGTAATTACAATTATAAAACATTTTAACTATCCAGAGAAAACGTCAGACGGCAGTGTTGTGATATGAATACAAGCGGTTAATGCAGGGTAAAAGACCTGCGGGTGACATTTATCTCTATAGTTTAGTAACAAAGGAGGCAGATTTACAGGCCTATTACGTAGCTGAGTTTTACAAAGGATCACTATTGTTTCACTGACTTTTAGGGCGTCACAAAATGTATGTGTGCCCTTTGAACTTGGCGTACTATTTTAATATATAATTTCCATGTAGATTGTGTAGTGATATTAGAGGTTTAAGTTACAAGGTATAATTAAAGGGTATTTGGCAAAATTTCTGTAAAATTTGTACCTATTTATCTATTCAGTTCTTTTTAACGTCCCACTGCTGGGCACGGGCCTCCCTTTAATACAAGGAGATCAGGCCATTGTCCAACACGATAGCCAACTGCGGGTTGGCTGACCTTACATGTCTTTGGAAAACTTGTTAGGTTTTTTCAGATAAGCAGGTTTCCTCACGATGTTTTCCTTCCTTGATTCGTACATGAAAGTATTAGAGAGCGAGACTCGGAATTTTAACCCGCTTCGCTCGGTTACCCAAGCAAGCGCGTAACCACTGTAACTGCATTCTTTAAATTAGTATTTAATAGAGAAATAAAAATGGCCGTCCCTTCACGGGATAAAGGGAAAATGTATTTTTTTGCTGGTTATTTTTCGTTATCTGAAGCATCCAATCGTGGTGAATTATCCTATTGTTTGTAGTTATTCGATGTCGATTTCCAGTGAATTTCATAGTGGTTTTTCAGGAACCCAATGGCTTGGAATTGATCTATCGTTAACGTTGAAAATTTATTTATAATATTTAATATTCTGAAAGACTTATAAAACTTGACTGTGATTTTAAAATTTTAACTCCTTTTTGACATTGGCTAATGTGATTAAAACTGACTCAGGACGAGGAAACTAGTATTATTTTTTAAATCTCATGCTTCAAAGTGAAAAACGCTGCTGACACATGCCTGTGTTCATATTCGGTTTTGAAATTAGAAAAACATATTCCCAATAATGATATTAACATACATTATTCGAGTGCATAATATACATTATTCATAAGAAAAGTTTAAAAAAAGTTAAAGTTACATGCAAAGCTATAAATAATATTTTGATCATCAACTTTTATTATTTTGAAAAGCTGTAAGATAACAACTTATAATATCTATATTTTATCAGAAGCATCGCTAAAATTGTCCTTACCCTCTGGCTTCACATTGAAAATTTCCCAAGATTGGAATTACAATTTGGAAATTGCAGGTTCGGTTATGATTTATTGTTTCATGGTGATTGCGGTCGATGATAAAACAGAATTTTTAAAATTCATATAAGTTTTTTCCAGGGTACAGTACCAGGGTACTTTTAATACCTATTTATATTTATTATTTGACAAAATCTTTTTCTTTTTTCAGTTTTTACATGTAAATTGTAAGTATATTACACAGTAGTATAAATTACATACTTCTAAAAATAGTAAATATGCTGTAAATTATAACTTAATACTTATAAACAATATACGGGTACCTTTCGACTTATTCTTTTTTTCCTTAAGTTATGGCTATGAATTAGTTCACCGTTCACACATATTCTGGACAGTTTGCCTATTGTATGGCATATTGTAGTGCATTATTTATACAGCAAAAAAGCGTACACCGTTAATAGTTACTCGTCGGACTTTTTTAACAAAGTGCGAGTGATCGTATTTGTTGTAAATCCAGACTATATAGACTACGCTTACGCAACGCCACTTGTCGACCATCCATTTTTAGTATTGCTAAAGAAGAGTCTATCTATCGAGGCGTAGTCTACTTAATATTTTTAGTTCCAGTGTCTATACCTATCTATTGTACTATTTTAAGAGAAAGTCTGGTATTAGAAGCATTTTTTATTTACATAAGTAATATACTTTGGTTAAAAATCTTTATTGCTTCTTGTTTATAAAAATAAAAGATACATAGGTAATTACGTTTTTAATATATTCCCCTAAATTATTGTTTAAGGTATTGAAATTCATGACGTCTTATTAGAGGTATTGAGTGAATTTTCCTAGCATAAATTCTTTTGCAAATAACGCGGACTGAGGATCCTCGTCAAAAATTCAACATTTGAATAATTCAAGAGTCGTTTTAAGATAATTCCCAAATTGGAGGTTTGATGGTTACGAATCGAGTGTAATGAAGTAAACTTTAGCGCGCTATGAGTCTCATGGCACAAAATCAACGGCGTATACAATCAAGCTTTTATAGTGCACAATTTCATTGGATTTTCATCTAGTAATTTATCATTATTAAATTATTATTAAATTAATAATTTTCATTCACTATAAATGTATTTTTTTAAAAAAGTATTTTAACTTTTTTTATTATTTTTAGTAAAGTAATTTAACTTCTTAATTCATTGCGTATAGTCGCATATTTTATTCAATTTTGGTTACTTTTATCTTGATTTAACGCATTTAAAGATCGTTATAAAGCCTACCAGAATGGCAGCGCTTAATGAACTCCTACGGGAATTGGCTGTAGTAAAAGGGACAAATTAATTTGATTTGAAACTTTTTAAACGGATATTTCGTTTCAAGAACGCCGCCGTCGCGAAGTTGTAAAATAAGTCGGAAAGAAAAAATGACATTGCTAATTAAAATAAATTATACTTCAACTCTTTAATAAATTGACTAAGTTTTGAGTTTACAGGAATGGTTGTGGCGTCGGTGTTCTTTAGAAGTATTTGTAAACATTTTGCGAAAGATAATTAAATTATAAAATATATTATTCAAATCTGTGTCATATGATGAAAGTACATATACTATAACTTTTATTTGAAATGGATACCAAAGAAAACAAAAAATATAAATAAGATATTACATTACAACTTTTTTACAGTTCTCCTGATGATATCAAGTATGATGCTTTGAAGAGTTTAACGACCTAACTATCGATATTAACAAAATAAACTAGTTTTAGTATTCTTTTGTCGCACGCTTATAGATACAATACTTTTAGTTTTCATATAAAATTACACGTGGGGCAAAAGACGTTAAGACCGGCTTACGGTTTAAGTTAGTTTATAACTTGTATTCTATATCTCATCATCATCAGCTCTTTTTTGACGTCCCTCTGCTGGGCACGGGCCTCCCTCAGTACGAGGGGGATCAGGCCATAGTCCACCGCGCTGGCCCAGTGCGTGTTGGCGGACTTCACATGTCTTACGAAAACTTGCTAGGTTTTCTTAGACATGCAGGTTTCCTCACAATGTTTTCCTTCACCGTAAGACAAGTGGTAATCATGATAGAAATGATTTGCACATGAAAATATCAGAGGTGCGAGACCCGGATTTGAACCCGCATTACTCGGTTACACAAGCAACGCGTTACCGCTGGGCTACCACTGCCTTCTATATCTATGTACCTATAAATACTAACTGTTTATATTTCTTTGTAATGAATAAACCAATACGTGAATTTGATACGAAGATAGTTTGAGGCCCTGGGAACACATTGATATAATTTGGTAAAATGCTGTTATTTTAATGTTACAAACAGACACTACAATTTTATCTATCTATAAGTATATACATTAATGATGGATCAAACATTAATTAAAGTGAAGAGATTTGTTTCTTTGTTTCAATTAAACAATACTTTTCATTGTTTTCTGTAATCAGCACAATATTATTAAGTTCATATGCTAGTGGACGTACTTCAAATTGCACTATTATACCTCAATATTATAGCACAGTTGTTTCGTTGAAAATAAGACCAACATTTTATTTTACCAGCCTTTTGGGGGAATTACCACTGGGAATGTACTTAATTTTAAAATCGCAACAACATATGAGTTATGCGTATGGCGCTAACTTCGTTTCTATCGTTTTTACCTTAATATTTCGGCAATTTTCAACATTTTAAGAAAAAGGACTGTAGTTCAAAAATCTTGATAATATAAGGACTGAAGTTGGTTATTATTCAGTACTCTATATTTTATTTATTGCTTTTAAAAAGCAAATGCCCCGTAGCACAATGATATATTCTATTAGACAGACGTAAGACGTACCTACAGTGTACACAGGTTTAGGCACAGGTGGTTGTGGTGTCATTGTGTGCTTAAAAGTGTATTTTATTCGTTGCAACAGGCGCCATTTACTTTTTTCTGCGACTGATAAAGTCCAGTAGTTCTTTGTTTTAGAGCTGCTGGCGAAAATTTAAAAGCGATCCTCGCAGTAAATACACCTTCGCCATGTTGCCTCTTACCCGAGATACTGGACGGTGAATAAATTACGAGTATATCAATGCACAAAATAATATGTACGTACTTTAGAATGGGTAGTTGGCAAAGATATTTAATGTTGAATATTGGTATAGATTTTTCCAGGTAGACTTACTATTAAAGGCAGATAGGCAACACGATGATTAAAATACATAAAGTGAAACAGTAGGTAATTAGGTGTAACATAAATTAGGTAAAACATCCAATATTAATTGAAACTAAGCTGTTCGAAAAAAACACACACATATAGCTTTATGTCTCGCAACAACAATAAGTTTTATTAGATGTTGTTAGGCAAAAGTTTAAAATGTCGGTACAAAGCATTTTTATATTTTTTATACTAAGTATTGAAAAACATTCCTTATAAATAATTAAAATAAAATCATTCCATAAAGAGCTAAATCTGTTAAAACTGACAAAATTAATTCAGTAATGAAGAAATATTTTTTTAGTTCATTTCATTCACTTCATTCTTTTAATGTTAATTAATATTCAGATAATAATATGTATTCAAATATGTCATAAGATAAGTGGTTAAATGAAAGTTTTTTAAATAAAAAAGCTCGTACATTGCAAGTGCATAACGGTTATGCAGTTCCGATCACCGACGTTTAGTCGGAAGCCTTTAACATCTTGCTTTAAAGGGGGATTAAAATTGCAACGGAGCATCTGCCGGCGCGCAGGATAAAGTGCTAGTTTACTGCATATTGCTAGGTGGCCGCTACCTTCGATTTGTTTTGTGAAAAATATAAATAGTGCTGCTATAAAATCTTTTGAAGCTTCACCTGTGCTTTTATAAATGACAGCTTTGAAAATGGTTATGGCTACTCAACTTTATTGCTACTATAAAAGTGTATAAAGTTGAAAAGCATCATATCACAAATTTATTAAGGAAATACGTAGAAATGTTAGAAATGAATAAGAAGAGGTTGTTCTTCTATTTCTCCATCTTTATCATAGTACATATATTTTATACTAGGTTGTATGTTACATAGATTTATTAAATAAAAATCAAAGAAATATTATGAATCTAACTTTATATTAAATACGTCTAACTGCGAACTGATGTTTTAAAATTAGAATAATATTGAAATCTATATATATAAAAGAAAGTAACGAAAAGTAACTAACACGTAGTTACACTATTTATAACTCAACAACGGCTGTACCGATTTGGCTGAAAATTGGTGGGGAGGTAGCTTAGAGCCAGGAGAAGGGCATAGGCTAATAATAGGTTTTTTAAGGCGAAAAAGGTCTTTAAAGGGCTGAAATAGGGGATGAAAGTTTGTATGAAAATTACGTCATTTTTAAAGCTAGAAGCTTGATTTGACGTATCAAATATAATGCGTGAGAAGTAAATATATACAACAGGTACCTAGGGACGAACCCGAGCGAAGCGAGGGTGAGCCCCTAGTATATAATAAAGTTTACATTTCAAAAGAATTTGTAAGATTTATAAATATAAAATCTTCGGTATTTTTTCCATTTTTGATTTAATGGTCTTTGAAGTCATAATCGAGCGCCTTTTGGAAGGGCAGCTTCTAATGAAGTTGCAAAAAAGCGATTGTAGATTAATGAGCAAATCAAATTTGTTTATAATCTTAAATGAGCTTACAAAGCTATCCTTAGTCAAGATTTACCATTTTAAAAGTACATATGTTTCAAATGTTTGTACTCCAGTCTGAGTGTTTATATTTATAATATGTATGTTTTTAAAGTTTTATATATTATGTAGTATATCAACTAACTGGTATCCGTAATACAAGCTTCGTAACTTATCACGAAACTAGATGGCCCTATGTGTAGTAATGTTCAACATATTTATTTATTTATTATTCATTTACTATCATATTGTGTACATTAGGTACACATCCACCTTTTATCATTGGCATTATAAATTAAAGCTTTTCAAATTTTCAAGAATAAATCTTAAGACAATACTAGTAACTACGCAAACTTCTGGGGTATTAACTTGTACAAAATGGTTAAATCTGCATTGATTTTATAAGAAGCAGGTCTCAGTGAGCGAAGCAGAGTACTTTAGAATGGCAAAAGGAGAAAAGTTAGATCACCTAACGAAAGCAGTTTGTAACAAGCGTCTTGATAGAGCTCTAAGATTCGTTACAGTTCGACTTTTACTGTTGTTTGAATAGTTGTTGTTATTTTGGTTTGTGTAGAATTAAGACTCAATATGTTTATATTTTGTTAGATAATTGTAGTATTTAAAAATAATAAAAATATTAAGTAATTTTGGTGACTGGGTTAGTTAAAATAAATTTTAAGTCCTTTTTTGTTAAAGACTTTTTGTAACTATCGTGTAGAAACGTTTTATAATACATTTTTTTTGTTTCATTTTGTTCTCATTTTGTCATATGAGTTACAAGTAGTTATCCCTCGTCACTTCATAATTCAAAGTCTTGCGAAAAAGACGTTTTTATTGTACTATAGGTGGGTACTTTGCTAACTTTGCTTCACATTTCTGAAGAAATGTCACACCTCAAAAAAAGGTTAAACTTTGTAACTTGATGGAGTATACAAAATAATAAATGAACCGTTCCGAAGAAAGTAAAAAAAGGATATTTTTTGTTTTGGTAATAATTACGAGTAAAGGTTAAGTAATAATCGTAATCATACGAATCGCTCATACGTCACCGTGTAGGTTACAATTTTAGCTATAAAATGTAAGAAATGTTTTTGTGGCACTATTTTGTATCATTTTATTTAAAATTGAGGGACCTATTTACTTTTTTAACAATTGTACAACCATTAAGTTCTTAAGTACTCCACTCAAATATGTACTGGAGTGCCTATTGTGAAATGGTCGAGTACTAAATGATACTATTATTCTTAAACTGTATAATTATTTTTTACATTCAATTGTTTTTTGATTTGTGACCTTTTCTTAATTTAAGTAATCTTAGAATTTTATTTTTATTCATTAACTAATTATTAAACCTTTTTATTGTAAAGTACTTATAAAACGTTATATTTTTGTTTAGTAGTTCAGTTAGATCTACTAAATAATTTATATTTGTATATAATTACTATTATTGTTAACTACTTTGTTGGTTTAGCGGTTGGCTTGAATGTATTAATCAATACTTATAATATTATAAAGCTGAAGAGTTTATTTGTTTGTTTGTTTGTTTGTTTGTTTGTTTGTTTGTTTGTTTGTTTGTTTGTTTGTTTGTTTGTATGTTTGTTTGTTTGTTTGTTTGTTTGTTTGTTTGTTTGTTTGTTTGTTTGTTTGTTTGTTTGTTTGAACGCGCTAATCTCAGGAACTACTGATTTGAATTAAAGAATATTATATTCCGCTACGACCGATTGGAGCGGAGCATCAATGAAAAATGTTGCAAAAACGGGAGAAAATATTCCTTTTGAGAGCTTTCGTTGCGTACGCTGCGTAAACGCTTAAAGTTATGCAAAAATCATATATGTCGGAATTATTCCCCTTTAAAAGTTCTAAAAAAGTCCGCGATAGCATAGTTCTATCTTTTAAAGTAAACTCCCTGTAACCTTTTTTATGGTAATCAAATTTCTTTTAAGATAATGCATTATTTGCGAAGGTGTTTAATTAACATGATATTAATCCTTATCCAAATGAAGAAGTTATTCTTTACAAGTATTTAATTTTGACTAAGCTCTTGTCATCATTTAATTTCAATGAATATCTTACGAGATATCATAGTTTTAACATAACTTCGCAACAAAATAATGATCACCGCGTGCAAGAAGGGCGGACGGGCGAAAGAATTTGGTTTCCAGTTCCCAGTATATT
Source organism: Boloria euphrosyne (assembly GCA_951802675.2). Taxonomy (NCBI): domain Eukaryota; kingdom Metazoa; phylum Arthropoda; class Insecta; order Lepidoptera; family Nymphalidae; genus Boloria; species Boloria euphrosyne. The sequence goes on from OX637876.1 coordinate 5,145,239, forward strand.
ATCTATACTCTTTGGTTTCCAGCCTTTAGAATGCGAGCGAAGCCGCGGAAAAAGCTAGTAGTTAATATTTTGATCCTGGTCCTGAGTTTATAATAAAGCTTCCTATCAAGAAATATTTAGACTGGTGTGGACAAAATCCACCTCGACTGATCAAATAAAAGACGTCCCTCTTCGTACTGGACCATAAGTATTATGAAAAACAAAATAAAGACTGCACTTGAGTTTGCACCTGTACTTTAGGGTATGATTGGACTAAAGAAATTTCATTCGACGGATTTTTTAATAAACGAACTACGTGTTGACTTTACTATTAATTTGTATTATCTATACTATAAATCTATACTAATATTATAAAGAGGAAAGATTTGTATTTTTGTGTGTTTGTAGTTTTGTATGTAACGAATAAACTCAAAAACTACTGGACCGATTTTGAAAATTCTTTCACTATTAGAAAGCTACATCTTTCCTGAGTAACATAGACTATATTATATTTTCAAAAAAATTAGGGATCCCTACTTAAAAAATAAACTTAAACAATGTAACCCAAGGTATTAAAATGTTGCCTATAAAAGTCATTATTCTGCGTGCGCTGCGAAAGCTGCTATTGATAGTAATATATAAATATAATGTTCTATTTTGTAATAGTTAGGCTATTATAGCTTAATATTAAGCTACATGACAGTTTTTGTTTAAATTATTAAGTTCTAATACGGGTGAAATCGAATAGTGGTGATATTGGTATCATTATAGTAATCCTTATCCATTTACATGGTTTGATTATTAAGGTTGATTATGTACGTGCAAATTCCACTTTAAATTAGGCGGATCGAACTTTTCGTTTAGAAGTTCATAACTTTCGGTTATAAAGATTCTAAAAGTAAGAAAATGTCGCAGTTTGAACAAACTGTCGGACTATAAAACTACTGGACCGAAGTCATTATGGACCAAAATTACATTGTTAGCGAATAACGTAACCTATATTTTTTTCACGCGGGTGAGACCGCGGTGCGTTGCTACAGTAACTTTGCAAAATGACATTAACATTACTAAACTATTGTAGTTATGTCACTATAACTACTTTTTTACATTTTAAAAGTTGATAAAAATGCCAAACAAAATCAGAGCATAAAGTACAGATTCAACTAAGTTAGAACAATATTATCTCCAATCTTCTCTAATATATAAAAATCACAGTTTTTGCTATCGAGTTTGTCCAAAACGTCTCGACCGATTTTTATGATTTTTTTGTGCATGTTTGGTACGTCTGAGAATAGGTCGTAGGCTATTTTTATTCCCCTAAGTGATAAGGGTGGCCCTCTCCGGATATTTATTTTTATATTTTTAGACCAAATTTTTATTTTTTACTTTTTATGATTTGGCATCATGGCATACTTTATAACCCAAAATTTTCATCCTTCTACCACCAATCCCTGTTTTAATAGTGATAAGAACGCGGTGGGAGCCGCGGGAACTGCTAGTTTATTATAAACGTGAATATAAGTTTGTTTATCACGCTTTCACGCAAAAACTACTTAACCGATCATCATTAAACTTTGTACACATAATCTTTTAGGTATTAGAAGTAACATAGGCTACTTTTTTTTCTAGCGGACTTGAAACCATGAACGCGGGCGAAGATGCGGGTACTGCTAGTTAAGTATAAATAACTATTCTATTTTTACAACAAACGCTGAATAGATATTATTTGCAGTAATATAAATTCCTATCAGTTCTCCGAGGACATACATTATTTATACATCGTTTCACGTTTGCATAGATCAACTTCATTATTACTATATTGTATTGTCGATTTATTTAATTATGCTTCCTTTTTAATTTTGCAGTATTTTAGAAAAATAATATATTTTGTTAGAATACTGCATAATTCTTTATTTTTTACTCTCTATGTAATTATTAGAGCTAACTAGAAGTGCAACAGTATATTGTAGAAGGAAAAGTTGCGAGATAATATTACCGAACACAGTTTTAAAATGAAGTAGTGCAAAACATGGATCAAGGTAGCTTGTTAAAGAAATGAAAAATAAAATTATGAGATAGGTAAAGAGCTAAGGACACTTTGTGCTTGAAATGTTATATCTTAAAATATCTTGAGAGCTTTTTAAAATACCTTACGAGAAATTTAATGGGATGCAGCTAAGCTTTTTATTATAAGAGAAGATATAACTTGTTTTATTACTAATGTAATGTATTTTCATTATTTTTTTGTTGTTCTTTTTTCAGAACTTCTAACAAAATATTTAAAAAAGCATTATATTTAAAAATAATAGACGTTAGTTTATGTAAAAATGGCGTGACAGAGCGATTCAAGACTTTATTTGACTTATGATAAGTGACAAAGAGAAGAAAGATTTAGACATGATCAAGATTGATATTTGATAAAAGTATTAAATTTCATTTGCCTTTATCTTTCGTCTCGATCTTGATTTAACGCCCTTTAAGGTCATTACTGAGGTTCACCGGAACGGCCGCGCTTAATGAAGTCGTGAAAGAGAATTGAGTGTAGTTAAAGGGGCGAATTTAATTCGATTTGAAACTTTTTAAGAAAATGGCTCGATTTGTGAGCTCCAATATCGAGGGAAAATAAGTTTTGCGCAAAAATGACATTGACGTTGGTGGTTAATTAAAATAAATTATTCATTTGAAGCCTAAATAGATTGAAGTGGTCGTATTATAAATCGACTCTGATTATAAAGGAAACTTTACAGAAGCCATGTTGCAATGATTATTATGATTTAGCAGAAATACTTATTTAAGTCATAGTACTTTTTATTTTTAAAAGCTTATTACACTGATATTCCCGATATTATTGATGTTGCACTTCCTTATGTAATAAAATGCATTATGATTTAAGGACATTACTTATGTATCTACAATTTTGCATACATAAAGAATACAATAAAGTTTATTCTTATTAGTAACTCAAAATAGGTAGGTAGGGCTTAGCTGCAGGCTACTACCGGGGTCCATAGGTGGCGGATCATGGAACGGCTGTGAGATATCATGGCTAGCTGCGTACGCAGTCCCCGACCAAGCAGCGGCAGAGATTGGAGGGTGTAGTGGGTATCTCTTGGGGAAGGGATAGCTTATAAAATACTACATCAGACCCGATGATAACTCTGTGTCATGGCGAGTCAGTGCCGCCAGTAAATAAGCACTCCCCCTGTGCGCGGGCAGCTGCGCGTACAGAAGACTCTAGGGCGCAGGCTGCGGAGGTCACGACGGCCTAGGGTCATCATTGCGACTCTGGAGCAAACAGCGATGCGGAAGGCAACGGAAAACCACCGCATTATTTATTCCCAGGAAAATCATTATGGCAGTACAAAATTTAACAACGGCCCTCAGTCCCCGGCAGACCTTAGATGGTCAGAGGGTGCTAAGAATCCCCGGGTTAGCCATACGGATTGCGACCTGGAATGTGAGGAGTTTATTTGAGGATGGCAAGATGGACAACGCCTTATTGGAGATGGAACGTTTGCGTTTGGATTTTATGGGCATAAGTGAATTGAGATGGATAGGGTCCGGGCAGAGAACAGCGAAAGATTATGTGATCTACTACTCAGGAAGTAGTGATGCTCAATATCACAGACATGGAGTAGCCGTAGTCATAAAAAAGGAATTAAAGTCGTCAGTTCGCAATTTTGTACCGATGTCCGATCGCATCATGCTTCTACAGCTGCACGCCCAACCTGTTAACATCAACATCATCCAGGTGTACGCACCCACTGCTGACAAAAAGAACGATAATGTAGTAGAAGAATTTTATGAACTAATTGAAGAAGTGTTGAAAATTACAAAGAACCATGAAATAAATATCATCTTAGGAGATTTCAATGCTAAGGTGGGCAAAGGTCGGCTCGATGGCGTGGTTGGTGATTTCGGATTAGGAGAGAGGAATGAACGCGGCGATAGACTTGTTCAGTTCTGCCAGGAATACGGTTATGTTATAACGAATACTTTATACAAGTTACCACCAAGAAGACTGTACACATGGACGTCACCCGCTCACAAACCTAGCAATATTGTAAGGAACCAGATAGACTACATTTTAGTAAACCACAGACACAGGAACTGTATAAAATCAGTAAAGACCTACCCTGGAGCCGATATTGGTTCGGACCACAATCCCTTAGTGGCATCTATTAGTGTCAAACTAAAGAAAGTTAGACGTCGAACTACAAGATCTTTGATAGATACGTCCAAGCTCAGGGATGGCGATGTACGTGTGCGATTTCATCTATCCGTCAACAATGAGATGATACGCTTACAGGATTCAGACCCTACACCAACAGATGTAGAAAACACCTGGAGTAAATTCAAAAGTACGATCACAAAAGAAGGTAAAGAAATACTACCGCCAACTACGAGGGTGGCAAAACAAGATTGGATGACTCCAGAGATACTAGGACTTATGAGTTCGAGACGGGAGGTGAAGGGTAACGACGACCAGAAATACAAAATGTTTCAGAATATCATTCGGAAGAAAATAATTGAAGCTAGGGAGAGTTGGTTGTCAGACAGATGTCAGGAAATTGAGCAGTTTGATGCAAAGCATGACTCCTTCAATATGCATAAAAAGATCAAGGAATTACTCGGTAACAAGAACACCACCCAAAAACACTTGACTTTGCTAGACGAGGACGGCACATTTGCTACGTCCATCGCTGAGAAGTTGAAAGTTTGGGAAAAGTACATACAAGAACTTTTTCACGATGAACGCACGGATTGCGTCAACATCCAGAAAGATAATTCCGGCCCACCGATCACCAAGGGGGAAGTAGCCAATGCTATTAAGCAAGCTAAGAACGGGAAGGCTGTCGGGCATGACGAAATTCCAGTAGAACTACTGAAGGAATTGGATGAGGGCGGTTTGGTTTACCTGACTCACCTTTTTAACCTAATTTACACCACAGGCACTATACCGATGGACTGGCTGAAGTCAACTTTCGTTACTATCCCCAAAACAAACAATCCGAAAAGCTGCAGCGAATATCGCACGATATCACTAATGAGCCACGTGCTAAAGATCTTTCTTAAGATAATACACGCGAGAATATACGCAAAATGCGAAGCTACCCTCTCAAATTCGCAATTCGGGTTTAGATCCGGACTTGGAACACGTGACGCTCTATTTGGGTATCAAGTGCTAGTGCAGAGATGTTGGGACGTCAATCGTGAATTACATATATGTTTCGTTGATTACGAGAAAGCGTTTGATAGAGTAAGACATCACAAACTCATAGGCGTCCTGCAGAACATTGGCATTGACTCTCGGGATTTAATGCTCATTAAAAATTTGTATTGGCAACAAGTGGCCAATGTAAGAGTAGAACACCAGCCTTCTTCTTACGTAGAGATAGTGAGGGGTGTAAGACAGGGTTGTATTCTCTCGCCCTTGCTGTTTAATATATACGCTGAAGCTATTTTCTCTGAGGCTCTCCAGGATCTGCAGGAAGGAATAGTCGTCAACGGCCAGGTCATCAATAATATTCGATATGCTGATGACACCATATTGATAGCCGATAGTCTTATGGGTTTGCAAACACTCGTAGATCGCGTACACGAAACCAGTGTTAAGTATGGTATCAACATAAACTGTAAGAAGACCAAGTACATGACTGTGGGTCGAACACCAGATCCAGCTTCTTCCTTGAACATCAATGGTAACAACCTGGAACGCGTTAACCGATACAGATACTTGGGCGTATTGGTGAATGACAAGGGAGATAACAGCCTGGAAATAAAATGCAGAATTGAACAGGCCCGAAATGCATTCCGAAAAATGGAAAAGATTCTCTGCAATCGCAAGTTAAACCTAAAACTGCGCATTAGGACCGCTCGATGCTACGTGTTCTCTGTGCTTCTATATGGAGCTGAGGCTTGGACCCTGACTAAGGCCATGAGCGACAAATTGGAAGCGTTTGAAATGTGGGTGTATCGGAGAATGCTGAAGATCTCGTGGACACAGCGGGTCCGTAACGAAACGGTGTTGCAGAGAATGGGAAAAAATACAGAGATTCTGACCACAATAAAGACTAGGAAACTCCAATATCTCGGACACTTAATGAGAAACAACAAGTATGACCTTCTCCAACTAATTATACAAGGGAAAATCCAGGGCAGGAGAAGGCCTGGTAGAAGAAGAATTTCTTGGTTGCGAAATCTGCGTGAATGGTACGGAAAAAGTACTAGATCGCTCTTCCGGGCGGCGGTGTCCAAATTGCAAACAGCCGCAATGATTGCCAACCTTCGAAAGGAGACGGCACCATAAGAAGAAGAAGTAACTCAAAAGCTTTGCTTACTAACCTAACGTTATAAAACAATTTTAATCAAACATAAAGCTCAGTCACGTAGCCACTAGCGTCCCATAAATCCATGGGTATATATTGTAGTCTGAATATAATCAACACAATATTGACTTGTCTATAAATAAAGAAATGTGTAACAACGCTTTTTAATTTATTAGTTGAAGAGCTATCAACCATCAATGTTATATTGTTTTGTGTTACGATACGATATACTACGAAATCTCGATAAAACAGCAATTGGCGACTATTTTGCTGTAATTTGCTTTTATTCTCTTATGTATTATATGAAGCCGAACTTTTTTTTTATAAATAATTGTAGTTATCATTCTTAGGTAAAACTGAGTATTCTGTATTAACATATGATCGATACGTTCGATAGATTAAGGAAATTTGATAGAAACAGAATTGGAGTCTTCCAATTGCATATAAAGGCAAAAGCATACACACAATAATATCACTAGATAGTTAAATTAATTACCAATTACGATACGTTTAGACGTTAAACCAGAAGATTAAATATGTTATTTACATACGCTTAAAAAGGCAATTTCCAAATTGACTTTTTTATGGCTGTTTTGCTAATTTTAATTGGAGTAACACTAAAACAAAATATTAACTACATTGATTCTTGAAAATATCACAGAGAACACAGCAGTTTATTCGAAGTCTTTAAAGATAAGAAAAGTTAGATAACCTAGAAGTTGTTTCTAGCAACAAGCGTACACTGTGGTCTTGTTTTGTGCAACTTTTTAGTAGTGTTGTAACTACGTCACGTCGGTCTGCCTGCACTGATTTGCCAAGTTATTTTTCTCGTATGTATAAAAGCTTCTTATTAGTTTATGATTTATGATTTAAACTTTTTATAGTAGTATTGTAGATCATGCTCCAAATTCCGCAGTATATCAAGGTAAGAAATAATTTACTGGCGATATAATTAAGCATTTAATTAAATGTAAATGGAAATTATAACCTGTTCCTAATAGTATTAAAGAAAGCAGATGGCTGCGGTATCGTTGAGAGCTATAAAGCGTGTCTATGCGCTTGTGCAATGGACACATTTTACTCTCTTTACCGTCTGATAAAGTCTGACAGTCCTTTGTTCTCGAGCTGTTGGTGAAAATTTAAAAGGGGTCCTTGCTGTAAATTCACCTTCGCCACGCTGCCTCCCAACCGAGATACCGACCGGTGAATAAATTATTATTCTAGCACACATGCTATCAATAGGACTCCTACAAAATACTCGTATGTAGCTACGTGTAATATCAAAACAGAACAGAAAATATTAAAAAAACAAAATATTCGTAAATAACTTAGTTTTGTGAGCTAATTTTGCCAATGAGTTTTTTAATGAGGTATTTTAAAACTTTTAGTGTGATTAAACTTTAAAAAAACACTAAAAAATTGTTAATAGTGTTCTATTTCGCTAGTAGAAAACCATTTTATTTGAGTATCAGTATAGACTCTTTTCTTAAGGGTGATGCATTATCTATAGATATATGAAATTCGGTATGTGTATGAACCTTTGAATGCACTATGAACTTCAAAACAGCTCGATGAAATCTGGCAATCTTCAGATGTAATCAGTGAATGTTTCTTTAAAGCTTGCAAGATTAAAAACATTCGAAGCCGCGGAAGAGGTGCCGCCTTTTCCTATTTAACTTTTGGAAAAGACAACAAAAAATATTATTTAAAGTACCTAATAGGCGCGAGAGCCCCACGTCTTTAATCTATTTAAATCCGTCGTTCTAAATATGTGGATTTTGTTTAGACCCCTGAAAATCTCCGCAGCGAACGTGATGAACGCTTGGAATGTAATAACTTTAAAAAGTAGCAATTCATTATTTTTTTATTATTTAAATATACTGCTTCGAAACAATAGATTTCTTTTCTATTAAGATATAAGTGTTAATATAATTCATTGTATTCCGAGGTGCTCTATCTTTCGTTCATTTTTAATGCCAAATAAGAAGAGAAGATTTTCGCGCTCGAGTACTTTCTTAAGTTAATACGCTTAAGAAATTATTTAATTACATTATATTTATTATTATGAATAAGCAGTTATATTACTAGAAGTTAAGTATATTAATGTATTACGTTTTATTATTAGGAGTCCTTTTTAAAAATAATTGTTGTTTTATACATACTATATACATGATTCTGAGTCGAATACGTACATTAAATATTTTGGATCAATAACATAATAGTAATAATATTTTTTTTGTGAGGGAAAATATTTCATCTCTTAAGAAATTATACCAACCGGTTAAGTGTAGAAAAGGAAAGAACTCGAGCGGAGCGAGAGAGCGTCACTAGTAGGTATACTATAAAATATAGTATAGTAAAATAAAACAGTAATCAATCAAGGAGGTGTTCTATAAATAAAAACTATTTGTTTAACAAACAGGCTTTAAAGCTAGTGTAGTGTGCTAATATTTTATCGGCATTGCCATAAATCCGTAGTGTTACGTTAACTGGACGGAGATTTACAAGTTCCACAAAAGAACTGCGTTGGTAAAAGATCTAGCTATTTTTCGCAAGGTATAATAATTACATTCGTGTTCAGTATATCATTTTTCCAAGTTTCCTTACTTACTTATTTATACATTACAAAATAAACAATTGTTTTTGGTTTCATATTGGTTTTTTACGATTGCAATTTTTGTCAAGTTTTTTATATGTATTATTGGTCTTTTGTTGACAAATCCCCTTCGTGTTCTCCACTCCAACTCTTCCATGAAATTGGCCAAGTAATCTGTGCTCAACTGGCACACTTCGAGGCTATTGACGATAAAAATGTATTGTATTGTCAATAATAATGTAAAGTTACAGATTGCGACATCGACTCGCTTATAAGATAAGCATAAGTCATAAGTAGTGTAAGTCCACGTCCTTTGATAGTTCGAGTACTTTTTTAAATGTATCAAAGAATTAAGAAATCTTTTAGTCTTGGTAATATATGGACATTGGAAATACAAAACACGTAACGTAAAAGTTGTAATGAATATATACTCGTAAGTACATAAACGGCGCATTATCCGTAGACGGAATCAGCGGAAAGGAACGGACGACATTATCCCTTTGGAAAGCAGGCATGACGCTGGCACGTTTGCAAATTCCTTGAAGTTACTTGCGATGTAACAAATATTTAGATTTCATTTTTCGTGTAAACTATTTATCGTTATAGAAATCCTTGGTGTACGGTAAAGTGAAAATTTAGCGAAATTTGGCGTTAAATTACCAACTGATTTTACTATCGTACCAAAAGAAAAATAACAGAAATATTGAAGCATTATTATCAAAAACATAACCGTAATAGTTTACTAACGTAGAAGACGATCTCTTTTATCATATAAGATATCTCGTACGTTGTAAATTAACATGAAGACGCTAATTTATAATAATTTGATATAATTATTATTTTTTTATTTTTATTATAGCTATTAGGTACTATCATTATGGACGAGTTTTACGTTATTTCTCTACGTTGCGAGTCTCATATTATGTAGTAGGTAGTATTCTTATTTCTTATATTTTCTAATAATATATGTTTGAATTTTTTAATTATCTTGTTTACAGTATAAAAACTGTCAAATCTTATTGTCATAAATTGAAAAGCTATTTTTATGGTTATAGTTTATAGACCTTAAATAATTTATATTATTGTTGCAAAATGTTAAGTTATATGTACATAATTTTAACACTGTATCGTTTTAAAATATCGTCACTAAGCTCCGCGAAGTTTGGTAGAGAAACTTATTTGCCGGAAAACTTTACCACCGATTTCAGAATAGGTGAGAAAATTGCGGAAACTTCAAACATAGCAGTTAGAAAGTGTTATAAAATTTAAGCGTCGATTTTGAAAATTACTTATTTTATATTAAGGAATTTTAATGAATTGTGAAAAAGTCATAATGTATCAGCACATTATATTAAAATTTTAATTAGGTAAACTACAAAAATATTAAATTTAATATTACGTTCATACCTACTATTAACTTTTAGAAATAATGTCCTCCCTAGGTAACAACGTCTAGGCCTAAACACCAACCGATTACGGCCATGGCCAATCTCACAGAGACTAGCCAACTGCCCAGGAGATATTATAGTGCACGAGTGTACACACAGACACAAGTGCACTTTTTATTCCAGTCATACTCCGGTGAGACAAAAAACTTAATAACTAAACTTGTTGTACTGCCCAGGAGATATTATAGTGGACGTATATATACGTGCAAACACAAACACCGAGGCAGTTAGTTTTTTGAAAAAAACTTCTGTTAGTTTTTTTCGTATGTAACAGAATGGACTGTTGAAATTAAAAAACTGTTCTGTTGGGTAGGAGCAGGTTTCTTCATAATGTTTTTCTTCACCCAAAGGCTAAGTGGTAATCATGTTAAAAATCTTAAATAGAGCGTATTATCATAATAGGCTAACCTATGGGAAGTATTATACAAGACAATACTTCTTGAATTTTTCTCAATCGACTAAATAAAGTTTAATTTGTCTTTTCAACTCCTAAAATATAACAAATAATATGATTTCCATATTATATAGCACATAGTAGATATTGCTTAAAATTATATAATAGTAGAATTATATAATACTATGGTGAAAATGTTATATATGAAACCGGTTTCAGATTATTGTATTTCATATGAAAGCAATATCGTCTGGGTATTAACTAATCCTCTCAAATTATACAGCTGGTATAAAATACGAACATATTGAGTGTTATGTCATTTCGGTAAACGGTTTTTTGTGAATATGTCAGTCATTATAGGTCAAACATTATATTCTTGTCTACATTAAATTATTGAATTTGAGTAATAAATTATAAAAATACGAGTACATAAATTCTTCGCGTAATTTTATCAAACATAAGCAATAATTTATTTGACTTCATTAATTCCTAACAAAACTTTGTTATTTAAAAATACAGAAATCTTAAATATATCGTTTTATAAACTTACATACATTGTTCAATCATTAATGTTTAATTTGTTTTAAATTTACTGTCGTCTTCTATAATATCCAATTAGAGAAATGGTTTCTTTTCATTCTCGACGTAGCGATGTGAATTGAAAAATAAAATGGTTAAACGTAGAGTAAGGAAAATAATGTAAGAATAAAACTAGGTAATGTGCTCGCAACAGTTTACATCTTGTTACTTGTACATCTGTTTACATGTTGTTACTTTAATACAATTTAGTTACTTATAAATGCTATAAAATAAATTATATTAATAGTACTGGACTGGAATATCTAATTATTTTTGTTGTTAATTTTTTTTGTTCTGTTTTTGTATAAAACTTGAAAGTCTTAGAATTTTTTAACTTTTTATATTTCTCAGTCGCTACGCTGCATTAGACTATTACTTCGTAATTGAATAAAAATAAGTATGTATTTAATTCTACTAATAAGTATCACATACTAGTGCCTCACTTTTTTGAGAGGAACCGTAATACTATTTCTAAATATAAAAGTAGCCTAACTCAACATTTTTATAAAATCAACTATATAAACTATCTGCCTGTGAAAGTCTGGTTAAAATCGGTTCAGCCGTTTCGGAGATTCCCAGATCAAATAGACAGACAGATAAACAAAAAATATAAAAAAAATATGTATTTCTTCTAGCACCGTATAATATACTCGTAATAACATAGTATTTAGTAAAAAAGCAGTTATATTAAAGAGTAACCGACACTTCGATTTTATTTGTGTATGTTTTTATACGCATTCCAATAGAATTACCTTTTAAAAGAAGAGACTTGAAAACAGTTGGTTTGTTATTTGTTGGTTATAAACTGATTTTGTCTTAATTATTTGCACATCTGTGACGTTAAGCGTGCACTGAATGATCGTTCTAAATGTAGTGGAAAAGAATCTAGAAGGAAACTATTCGGGAAAACGCGGCGAGTTAAGTGTGTAATTAAATTTAAATTGAGTAAATTCATTATACTGTCAAATACTTTTATGTTGAAATGTCTCTTAATAAAAATTGTACACTGTTGTTTTTTAAATATATAATATTTAGTTGTTAAAGGCGATATTATAACTTTACGATATCTTCAGTAAATTATTATAACGATTACATTTTATATACATTTTATATATTAATGTATACGTATAACATTCAAGTATTCTAATATTAGAATACATATAACATTCAAATTGTTCTAAAGGACTTAAGTATTAGATAAGTATCATAACATAGAAAGCTTAGTGTTGCCGAATAAATTAGAATTTAACTTAATTATTCATTACAAAAATATTTGCCGTATTTTGTAACGACTGAGAGCATAACCCTGAATAAGCTGGACGAGGTTAATTTGTTGTTTTTAAAGCAATTTTGTTAGCTAAGTCCTCACCTATAAAAGGCAATACAAACAGACGGTATAATCGATTTAATGAAAGAGGAATCGAGAGGTTCTCTAGGTTTGCATTATCAAATTTACGACTACACCGTACATTTAATTGGATATTCGTGCCGCAATAAAAGCGACTTGATGACCAGAAGATTAAAATGAGAGCGATTTAAAATGAAACTGAATGCTAATGGGATTGGCTTCGCGATCCTGCGCTTACAAATTGTGCTTTTACTTAGAGACAGAGAGATAGGTAAATATGAGTGTTTGCTCGTTAAGTCCATCATTAAGATACGGAACACAACGTTAAACAAACTATTAACAGAAAAAGTTGCTTTGAAAGACAAATGACCATACTAACATAAATAATTTATAAAGCGATTTTTACATAAAGGTATTTTTATTTTTACTTAAATTAAGATTGCCGTTAAAGTTTCTAAAAACTTACACTTGTAGTGTCAAATCAATTTACGAAGAATATTGGTTATTTTAGATGGGAGATAAATCACTAACTAGTCTTTCACAATATATATAGGTTGGGTATTTCGTATAGTGGAGAGCATTTATAAAACAATGCTCGGGCCTCAGGACTTGACTGCAGTGCAGCGTCGCTCGTCGCGATTTATTGGCCTCACGCCGGGACGGACTGATCGCGTCGACTGCCGTAATCCCTAATAAATAACAGACCTTTTTACGTCACTAAATACTTATTTGTTGCCAATTTTGCATTAAAGTCGATTAAGGAATCAGTGCTAGAAGTATATTAATTACTGCTCAAAACTATGTGCGAATAAATAATTACCTAGATCTAAAATACTAATTGAACATGATTTCAAATTAATGCACTTCATAAAATAATCATAATTCATATTATACAATTATTAGACTCGATTTGAATCTTAAAGAACTTAATAGCTTAGTATGGCTTTAATGTAATTTATTATTGTTCATATAATATGAACTTCATATTATATTTATATTATATTACATCTATAATTTTATTTTTATTGAAATTTTAGGAAATATATGATTGTGTATCAAGTGCTGAGTGAACTTTTTTAGAATATTGAAATGTGAAATTATTTATATATTACGTGTAAATTTATAAGTCAATAATGTATTGAACTCATAGCCATTTTAAAGTTATTAATAACTTTGAAAGATGCTTTTCAATCCAAGTTTGAAGTTGCGTTCCAGAACGTACGAGTTGAACCAGAACAAAGAAAATAAAGTGTGGATATAACAAGATAATCGTGTTCGGAGTAGTTTCCCATTGTAACAGGGGTGAGACAATTTAATCTTGTCACTTCCATGGTCGATGTCGGCACGCTTTAATCGCTTGGTTTCTTTGCCGTTTAGAACCATCCAACGCATTTTAAAACTTCATCTAGTCTTAATTAGAACCATTTACAGAACGGCAAAAGTAACAGTTTCAATTTGTACTATTAGTTTAAAGTAATAGAAACGTTACTTGCTTTGGATGCCTAGGATGCCTACGTAAAAGAGGAATGTCTGCAAAAAATATGAAAATATTAATTTAATAGAATAGAGTTTACTATACACTTTCACTTGAGCGTATTAGTAACTTATTGACAAACAAAAATTATTTTGAGACAAGCTGAAGAACAGCTTATTTATAAATTTACAGTAATACCATAGATACGTCAATGAAAGACGTAGACGATGAATTCAAATACATTGTATAAAAAACTTTAATTTATTATTAATTCATTATTTATTATAAAATAATATCTATATAATATGTAAATACATGGAAATTCGCCCAAAAAATATAAGCGACGACAATTTATTGTAAGACGTTAATTAATTAATATTAAGGCAGGTAGTGCGTGCTGTCAGTGTTCTACTTCTGGGACGTACCCAATGTACTGGAAAAGAATCCAACAGGAAACTCTATTAAGGAAAGTACGGGCGCTTAGCTTGGAATTAAATTTAGATTGAGTCTATCCATTAGTCTGCCCCGATGTGCGATGGTTTAAAAGTCGAGTTTAGGATGGGACATTATAAGACAAGTTCTTTTAATTTTACAAGTTATAGATTATTATGTTAATAAGAAGTTTTGTAAGGGTAAATAAATAAAAAAAATATTATTGATACTGTATTTTGTCACAATAATAAAAAGTATATTTGACGAACAATGAGTATTTGTTACTAATAAAATATATCTTTTAACACAGTGGTGGTTCGCTTGGGTAACCGAGTAAAGCGGTCCTTTTTACTAAATGTGCGTATCAGTTCTAATACGATTACCACTTGTTTTACGGTGAAAAAACATCATGAGGAAATCTGTAGGTACATTTGCGAAAGCTTAACAATTTTTGAAAGACATGGCCAAGTCCGTTCCTCTGCACTGGCCAACTATGACCTAATCCCCAGCTGTGGGACTTTACAATTAGCTGAGTACATTCAGTAAATATTCTATATAACAAGACCAGTACTTAAGCACAGCATTTAGCCTGTAATTTATTACTGCCATAATATTAAAACGACTGTACCAATTTCAAATTATAGGTAAGAAATGGTACAATAAATAATGCTCATGCAATCTACGTTAAGTAAAAACGACGCTAGAAGCACATTTGTAACGAAGCTCTTGAGTAAAACCATGATTTGTAAGCACAGGATCGGGCCTCAAGGCTATTACCATCGAGCTTCATTTTAAATCTTTTCCATTTCAATCTTCTGACCGTCAAATCACTTTTATTGCCAAGTGAATTTCCAATTAAATGTTAGAAATAGTTCTAAATTAATCAACTTCTTGAAATCTTTTCATTGCTATAATACGTAAGTTAATTTAAGAGTCATATTTTCAATTAAACATTTTATTTTCATTGATGTAGAACTGGTTCTTTGTTACTTGTTCTTGTTCGTACATGCTTCGGCAGTACATATACTGAAATTGGAAAGATACAGAGAAGATTAGCATGGCCCTGCGCAAGGATGACAATTAACACGCAAAATCGTGAAGCGTTTCACATTTTTTTGGAGGCAGTGATACCCAGCGGTAACGCGATGTTTGTATAACCGAGTGATGCGGGTTCAAATCCGGGTCTCGCACCTCTGATATTTTCATGTGCGAATCATTTATATCATGATTACCACTTGCCTTACGGTGAAGGAAAACATCGTGAGGAAACCTGCATGTCTGAGAAAACCTAGCAAGTTTTCGTAAGACATGTGAAGTCCGCCAATACGCACTGGGCCAGCGCGGTGGACTATGGCCTGATCCCCCTCGTACTGAGGGAGGCCCGTGCCCAGCAGTGGGACGTTAAAAAGGGCTAATGATGATGATGACGATGAACTTGTTCTTTGTTTTATAGCTGGCAAAGTAAATTATTTTGTTTCAAAAAAATAAAAACAGTATACATTTTTCGAGTCATTTTTTTCTCAAATTTATTGATGATAAAGAAATAAATCTTTGAAGAATTTGACTTGAAATACATGAATTCTACCTTTCCGAACAATGATTTTAGTTTTGCATTTTGCATAAGGTTTTAGCTTCACATAAAATCCCACCAATAAGACTCTAGTGGCTCAATGCTATCTTTAACAAGTTTAAAATATTCAAGAAAATGGAACCAATGAGGGAATTTGCAAAAGGAGAATTTCGTAGCATTTAAAACATACAGGTAGATATTTCGCGGAATTCCATTTATTCGTTGTACATTATTCATGAAGCTAGTGTCTCCGTAACGAGTCCGTTGGAGCAAAACCTACCGTCGATAATGAACTAAAGTTTTTATTCCGATACCAATTCCCTGCCCTTAATTTAGCGGGAGTTTTATGTCCGATGCCCAGATACAATGGAAAACGGGCTCCTATACGTATCATGATGTACGTAACGTAACGGCGATAACGCCTGAGCTTTTAAATAAAAACTATTACTAGCTTATTAAATAAATAAATAAATAATAAATAAATAATAAATAAATAATAAATAAATAATAAATAAATAATAAATAAATAATAAATAAATAATAAATAAATAATAAATAAATAAATAAATATGTTGGGACATTATCACAACAGCACCATCTAGTTCCGTGGCAAGCTACGAGGGTTATACTATGGATACTAGATAGTTGATACACTACATATATGTAACTTTAAATATAAACATAAATATTATTGAATAAAAAATTATGTAAGAGTTTAATGAAAATATTCATACAATTTGACAATTCAGTCAGTCAGTCAGCTTTGTTACCAGAATATGTTTACAAGAAAGGTAGCTATTTTAAAATCCCTTAAAGTAATTTTTCTTTTTATATTTTTTTTACTTTTATGCAACATTGAGAGAATATTTATTTAATAAGGTATTATGAAAATCAATTTATATCGCGTAATTTTAAGCAGGTAGGTATGTAGCAGGTAGATATTACAAAATACGAATAAATTGAATAGACAAACAAATAAAATACACAAATAAAATAAATTGAATAAACAGACAAAGTAGCTCCTGCTCTATGAAAATTTTTTTATTTTATTTTTTTGGACTTAAAAAACTCTATGTTATTTAAGTCCAAAAAATAAAATAAATTACATATTAAAATGTAAGTTACCATTACGGTTACTACTACATTTTATTTATGAAAAAAAAACTTAAAATCGCTCTACCGCTCCTGGGAAGTATGTTTGAAACAAAAAAAGATTTTACCAAATCGGTTCCGATGTTTTCGAGTTATCAATGAAATACATAAGAAAAAAATTCCGAGTTCCGACGTATTGAGAAACTCCTTCTTTTTTTGAAGTCGGTAGTTTCGAAGTTTAAAAGAAGCGTAGTACCTAAAATGCTTTTAATTTTAATTATAATATAATCTCTTGAAGACTTATTTCTTTAGTAATAAGTACTTTCGAAACCATTACATTATTACAATGAATACTTAAAAGGTACTTATAGACAAAGTTTCTCTATGCGCTCCCTTACAAGGGCCGATTTTGCGAGTCACTAATTAATTAAACAATAGATGTATAAAAGATCCCGACTAAGAAAATTTTGATATTCGTGAACAGAATCTTAAGGAGCTTTGGTGCGTCTAAAATAAAAGGTATTAATTCAAAGGGATTTGGCGCGCTCCCTAATTAATTAGATGACCCAATCATGACTGTTGTGCAAAATAAATATTTCCTTTAAATTATTACACTCGCTTCTTATTGAATTTCTTTTACAATTAAAAAATTTACATCATCTTTGATTAATAAAATTTAAGACGGCACATTTGGCCAGTTTTTGATACCTCTTGCTGTTCCAGCGGTCGCGGGTTCAAGTCTCGCTGTGGGAATTCATTTATGTGTTAAGCGCGGAACATTGTACTCCAGACATGAGCTATACATGTATTCTGTGTCATAGTTGATACATATACTAGATAGTTCTAGTATCCACAACATAAATCTCTTGCCATGGAATTAGATGATACTCTGTGTTGATGTCCAACCATATTTATTTATTCATTAATGTCTAAAAATACGAATAAGAAAGCTATGTTAAATTTTAGACCCGACCTCGAGAATGCTACTACTTGTTACAAGTATATTAACGGTCTACAAAGGTAAAGTTACACAAAATGTAAATTAATTTTCTGGATATTTATACACTTATCAACATTTATTTTATGACGATTCCCAAAGGCTTTTGTGTACACAAAGAAAGGTTAGTACGCGGATGTTAATGATATTAATTTATAAATAAAATAACTTAAAACGTAATGAGTTATATAATGTAAAGTATATATAATAAAAAAATATATAAATGTCGATATTATAGGTGCATTTGTTTGTTACTCCTTCATGCTGAAACGGGACAGATCTAGACCGTAGACTCTCAAGTAGTCTACTGTTACAAACATTTACACACAAAATATATTAATATCTTAAATTATAAAGGAATTTATCAAATCGCTTAAAGCAGGAACAGAACTGTACGAATCAAGGTAAAATGTATACTGACTTCAAAAGTGAATATTATTGATGGTAATTTAAGTGAAATTTTATTTTGTTTATGGAATTATAATTTATGCAGCAATAAAACAATCGTGGAAAGTGCGTTATTGATACGTACTTTTACAGACGGGAAAATTTCTATTATTAGATAAGTAAAAAGAAAAGTTATCGATTATTGTCATTCACTGTTTAAAAATGTGATTTTAAAGAATACAAGTGTCTTTAATTCATAAGTATAAAATTTATTTACTTTAATATAATTAGAACCAGAATCTACAATACAAATGTTTTTTTTTCATCCAAGTAGGATAATGTAAAATTTTTCGTACAAAACATTTAACAGAACATTTTCAGGATTGTTACTTTGTAAAAACAAAGCTATTATTATTTTATAATTACAGTATATAAAGAATATAAGACGAAAATTAGATATTTCTGAAAATCTTACTTTAAAATTAACACTTAGGTATAATAATTTGAAGGACTTGTTATGAAAAATTATCTCACATTCTCATAAATCATAGTAACAACGAAGAAGAGAAAGAAACATTAAAATTAAACCTCTCTGACAGTTTAATAAGATAATAAAAATATATCCTTGGAAAATAAAAAGTTCTTAGTAAATGGAATTCCTTTTATCTACCGTGCGCTTTCGCTAAGCGTGGCAGCACTTATTCAATATTATAACTTCATATTTAAGAATATTAGCAAAGTGTTTCGCCTCTAACCTTTGACTTCTGGAATTCATAATCTTAAATAAAAAATGTGAATTCATTTCATATTTCATAATAAATATAGAAAAATATTATACTGTGATAAAAATATTATACTTTAGAAAAATCTAATTAACTTGTATTAACGTTAACTAGCGACAGTTCATCCCTATAAATGTACGTTAGTATAGAATTTTCAGAGATGATACTATTATTTTCTCGCAGTAATGGTCGGCCAATCTCATTGAGACTGGCCAACTGCACAGGAGATATTATAGTGCACAAGTGTACGCGCAGACACAAGTGCACTCTCTCCCCACGACTCTCATACTCCGGTGGGACGACTACTGGACACGACCAGTGAGTCACAGTCAGTGAGAGCACACCACCTCTCTCTACTTACTAAGCAGAAAGACATGATAACTAAACTTAGCCCGACCCGGAACTCGAACCTACACCACCAAGGCAGTAAAAAGTATCCTATATGTTAACCAGCAGTCATCATACCAAATTTCATCGAAATTTGTCCAGTGTTTTTTTTGTGATACCGTCACAGACAGACAAACCTACCAAAATTCTAAAAACTATTGATTCGGATTCTCTATATCGATAATAATTACTATTTCAATAAGATTAAAAAAATATGTAAAGATTAGATTCATTTAGAATTTTATCATACGATAATGCAGGAGTAAGAACAGATGACAGATGTTTGCCAAATATCTAGTAGGGGAAGATTTTACATTTTTTTTTCATGAGTGATGTTCAATTCCTCTTTTTTAATATAATATACATTTTTAAAAGTATAAAAGGTACCACTCAGAAAGCATTCAATGTGTTAAGAAGCTGTGCCTAAATAGTATGATAATAAATTAAAATAACTGCATGATTTACAGTTTTAAGTTAATATTTCACCATTCACTAACTCCGCTTCAGTAGAAGCAGACAAATTGTGAAGATGATAAATATCGAACGCGTTTGTGATTGACATAGCAAAACAGGGCTACCACCTAACTGTATTTACAAATGTTAAGAATTAAATATTTAAATTAAATGCTTAACTTACTATCTTACTACTAGAAAGTAGTAACGCTTTTGTGGTTAAATATTTTTATTAATCTGCCATATTTTTATAAAACATATCTCTCGGGTTTCTATTATTCATTATGGAAACTTTATATTGCTGAAATAGTAGTTTTCATAAAAATTTAAATCAGCTCAGTATAATATTACAAGCAAACAAATATTTCTTCTTTATTATATCACTATACCTGTATATAATTAAGTGTAAAAAATTAAGATTCTAATTGGGTGTCAACCCTGCGGTAAAAATTTTAAAAGCTATCATGGCGAGATAGCTTAGCGTAATCACTTCCTTTATTCATAGCGCTGTGGTACTCGCGTCTCGCACTGCCTGCACTGTCACAACTGATGTATGTACATATATTGTATTTATATATGGTGAACTGTGTATTTGTTATATTTTATTTACAACACTATTTTTGAAAATATCGTATATGAAATGAAAATAAAAATGTAACGGAACAAAAACAATTCTCTGTGTAACATACTCGTATGTATAAAATATATTGAAAAACTAATAACCTAATGTATGAGAAAAGGATGGCCAAGGCAAAATCTACTAGGCTTTATGTCGAGTTTTATTCCACTACAATTATTATAAATAAAGTTTAGTAAATATCTTGTGTTCAAGAGCATACGATCATATGTTTATATTAAAATAACTTTAAAACCTTATTTAAACTATTATAATAATTTCATTAAAAGCGTACGTAGCACGGATGGCGGGGCAGCAAGCCCGATTTAGTTCAATTTGCGCGCGTCGCGTGGCGATACGATGCGACTTGAAAATTTAATGATACGAGTCCCCTGGCATTCAATGCCTATGCTGAGAACTCACACATGAAGGCGTTGCTTTATAGAAGCCACTTACACACATGGCTATTCGAGGACCTTTTAAAGGGTACAAACCGCCTAAGTAATATTTAATGAGAGCGAAAATCTCAAGTGCCTTTGTAGTGGACTAACATTTACAACTGGTTTCGTTATGTAAATATCAACTTCTAGGTACTGTGTAGCAGTTTTCACTTGTGATTGCGTTGAGTACATAGTATATATTTTCTGATTTAGTAATAACTTAAAGTATTAAGAGCGTAAGTAACGCCCACACACTATACGACTTACCTATGTAAGTGTAATGCGTGGGTACAATTTTTACCTATCATTTATGCTTATGAGTAAATTACTGCACATCTTTCTCATCTTTAAAAACCCGAAGAAACATGTGCAGATCCAATAAAATTTTAGTTTACTGTTAAACATATAATCATAGTAATTAATAGTTGTATAAAATTGTTATGTTATGTATTGTATTATATTATACGAAAATCCACTTCGTTTTAAATAATCAAAACTTATACTTCAAAATATTTACTATTGTATTATTACATCGACGTAAAAATCAGTCCAGTAAAGAAATAAACCAAAATATACGCCAGACTATGTACAATAGAAAACCAATGAACAGTTTTGTTTGAAACGTATATGTGCGCTTTTGTAAGGTACAACGAGCACGGCGGTCGAGTCTCACTAACAGTATTTCACCAACGACCAGTGCGAAATAGCATGCCATGCTGTAACATGTTTTACTACCAAGGGAACTATTTCTATTTGATTTTATACGAAAAACTGACGACAATCAATGAAAGGTTTCCGCTCACAAATGCACTGGTAACTGTAGTCTTTACTCGTTTGCTCATTTTTAAAGTTTATGAAAACATAAAATCTTATTTTTTTCATTTTTTTAATTTAATGAGAAATTTATAAAATAGAATATAAATTGATTTATTTAAAACTAGCTAACCTTATAGTATAGAGAAAAATTTTCTCTTCCAATTTGTTGGGTAAATTATTTAAAATTTGGCTTTTCCGCGCTTCCCGCAAAACTACCACCAATATTTGTAATACCTACCAATAATTGAAAATAGCCAAATCGATCCGTCCGAATTCACTAATGAATAAAATTTTATTTATTATATAAAGATTAGATATGAGTGCTTTTGTTAATTGTTATTAATATGTAAATCATATTAAGCATAGAATCCGTACTTTACGCATGCAGATGTGGTTAATGGCAAACAGACGTTTACGTATTCATAGGAGTTCCTCGACCGCGCAGTGATAACTTAATTCTGAAACGGAGGATGGCTTAATCAATTTGCGGCTTTGAATTGTCTTCGCTTTTATAACTTGTTCATTCATTTCGCAATGGCTTTACATCGTATTTAAAGGAGATTATAGCGGTATTTAGCGTATAATGAGCTAAGATTTTCGTATTGTTCCCTTATTAAAACAATTATAAAATAAAAAATATTAGACTCAGCATTTGTATGAATGTCTTTTAAGCTAAAGATCGTAAGGTATAGTTCTATGTGGGTTTTAAGCCTATATTTTAATCTGCCAACTGAAAATAAAAGTTCTATTATAGACATGAGTTGAAAAAGCTTGTTAGAAGCTTAGACATTTATTATACGTACACAGTGAGGCATAGATATTACTGTATATTATGTAAAATATACATACATATATTTATACATATATAGTTTTACACACTTTCCGAAATTAAGATTTTGTCCCGTAAATGGTCGAATTTGAGCATAGAGCATACAGAAAAATACCAAAACCATTTAAAAAAATTGAAAAAGAAGTCTAGACTAAATATTACTTTTCACAGAAACCTTGACACGACATGGCGGTAAATTTTGTTAATAGAGGAATAGGTATAATAGCCACAATTTTTAAGTCTTCGAGTCTTGTAGTTTGGTGTAAACATTGATAAAAATTAACTGAAACTTAAAAAGATAAGATTTGTTTGTCAATATATTGTCAAAATATTTTTTTTTGTAATAATTTTTTAGAACGAAAAGAGCGCCAAGAATAACTTGAACAAAATATTAGTTGAAAAATTTGCATATAACCTATAACATAGCTTGAAAAACAGACGATGTCAGAGGTCAGTATAGTCTTGAACTTAAATAATAATCCGTGAAATTAGATTCAAACACTAATAAAATCCATATTCAATATCTAACTGTCGAATCTAGTTATTAGACTACTTAGTTGTCCGTATCTATGAAAGCATAATAATAGTTTCCCAATTAGGTATCTAATTTTCAATTATCCCAAAATTATAGCTCAAAGTTTACCAATCATTGCTTGTGTGAGTTTAGCTTTTGCAAATGTGTATGTAGCTCGCCTTTGTCTCGGTAGCACTCACTTCACTGGCTAATTGCTCCTCTTTCATAGTGCAACGAACAAGAAAATGTTGTTAAGAATTCTCTATATTGTTCCTTAATTGAACTTGTTCTTAGTCGGAGGTAGCGCTGCGCGGTTGGCAGAATGCTCAATAATAATTGCGATAATTAAAGAACGCACAGGTCTCCGTTCTTTCTAATTACAATTTATAAAAAATAAGTTTTTTTAAAATATATTTTTTAAGAGTGTAGTCTATCAGAAACTAGTGAGGGTCAAAAACAGAGGCTTTTGTATCGCTTATAGTAAACGCAAGCGATTCCAGTGTCAACATAATATGAATATACAGTATTTTTGTAAATGGTATATGCTAATAAGGTTCCAGGTTATAATATATGGAATACATTTTAATAGAAAATTTGAATGCAAAATCTCAAATATTGTTTAACCTTAACATAAGCATACCCCTTTTAAGTAAGTAATTACCAGTAATGTAGCCTACAATGGTAGGCCGCGTCGTTGTTTAAACAATGTCATGTTATCATTAAAGCAATATGCCCATAAAGATAACAGGGGCGATGAAAGGTGCGGCGTATTAATCTCGCGGCAACGCGTTTGTTCTTCTGACAGTATTCATTAGAGCACAAAGAGTAGTCTATCAGTTAGTTTCCGTGGCGCTATAGTTTAACAAATTGGTGCCGTAATGTCTGACGGACGATGCGCACTGATAAGTTGAATATATTATTTTCCTGATGGAGATTTATATCATTTTATACGTGTCATATTAATTATGTTCTAAGATTTAAAAATCAGGAATTTGTAAGTTTTGATACCCAGATTCTTGCGAGATCAAAAGCTCACCAATAGATCACCAAAATTTGTATAGAAAATAAATAGGTAAATGGTGGAACCTTCTTGGTTTAAGATACCCATAGCTTTGCTTAGTATAGTTTATTATCTCAATGATATTCTAACAATAGATATGTTGTGAGCGCGCAATCGTGAAGACTTGAAAACGTCCTAATTGGGACGTATTGCCTTTAGTCTGTGTCACGCATGGCGACGAGTGGTACGCTGCTACAAAATTTAAAAAAATGCCATCCTGTGTATTTAGGAAATGTACCAATTATGATACCAAAGTTAATAAAACACAAGGGATCTCATACCACATGTAAGAACGCAGTATACTTCGATTTATTAATATATTTCAATTATTTGCCTAATATTCTGATATGTCATCGGTCGCTAGACTAATGTTTGTTTACATTGACAACACTAGCTGTCTCTTTTTTTCTTATTGATTTTATCGACTAACCCCTTTCTATCATTTTGACATGTAGTGAAATGTACCTTGCATGGAGGTTAGATATCTCCATGGTACCTTGAATGAAAAGTGTGCATGTGTGCTGCGCGCAACACTTTTTTCGGTTGTTTAGTGAGCGTATAACATATCTGTCTATTAAAATATCATTGGTTTATCTACATTATTGAACCAGTACAAAAAAGCTAAGTCAATTTTTTGTTAAAAAATTAATTAATTAACAAGCAGAGCCATGTAAGTTTATGTGTTTTGCAAAACTAATCCATGCGATTTTAAACAGTGTTTTGTCAACGTAATGTGCTCATTAGTCATTCGTTAGTATAAACCGCTAAAGACAGTAATTATCAATTATGCGAGCTATGAATTGTTGCATAACGATGCTGAATTTTGACTTTATAAATTAGAATTCACAATTGAAATTTTAATCGATTTGGCTAGAGAGTAAATTTAAACACCACTCAGCGTGGTCATCGTGGTAGCCCATTTCTATCATGGTTACGGTGAAGACAACATCTTGAGGAAACCTGCATTTCTGAGCAAACCTGACATGTTTTCGAAAGACATGTGAAGTCCGCCAAGACTATGACCTGATTCCTTCGTACTGAGGGAGGAGGATTATTTAGTTATAAGAAAATTCTGGCTAATCAGTCGATGCGTACAGATTAACTGTTTGAAATTTTATTTAAGTTTTTAGATTTTATTTTATCTAAAGATAGATTTGATGTTTGGTACGATGTAAGCTGGTTGTGCGGGTCAACCAACACCACCTACCTACCTGGTCAACCAACAACCTATACTAACCGACGCGGTACGAATCCGAGCGGAGTGAAGGTGTGAAAGTGCCATGGTGCGTGCAATGGTAATTCATATAATCAAATCAAATATATACCGAGCGGTGCGAAGTAAATATATAGGTACAACACGTACCTAGGGGCGAACCCGAGCGAAGCGAGGGTGAGTCCCTATTATTATATACTTTCAGTGAAGAAGTACATATTTAAAATAAGAAATTATATTAGTCATGAGTATTTATTATGTTATTCCATCGTGTTGAATTTACCTATATTATACTTGTTTTTGACAAGAAAGGCGTGCGAGCAGAGTAATTTTCATCACCCGGATCTCACACAGTTACAATCATAACCGATTGTAATGGAATTTTCTTTATTGTGGGGCTAACAATAAAGAAGATTCAAATTTTATCGTTCTTTACTCGTAGATATGACAAAATATCTGACAGCACGTCTGGGTCAGTTTATTGTTATGCTTTGGCAGCGTTCATGGGTGGGTTCGAGTCCCGCTGAGGGCATTCATTTGTGTAATGAGCACGAACATTTGTACTTCAGTCATTGGTGTTTACATATATCATGGTTACCATGGACTAAGATGGTATTGTGCGTTAATGTTTCAACAGATTTATAATATGTTAATATAGAAATAAATAAATAAATAAATCTGTTGTGACATTTTAACAACAGCGCCATCTAGTTCCGTGGTAAGCTACGAGGCTTGTGTTACGGATACCAGTTAGTTCATATACTACATATATACATTTTAAATACATACATATTATAAATATACATACAAATTATATATTTATGTCAATTTTATTATATTGACTGAAAGTTTTATTGTAATCTATTAATTAAATAAAAATAGGCCCAGAAAGACTTTTATCGCATTCCTGCTTAAAATTGTATGTCGCGAGTTTTTATAAATAGGCATACCGAGAAATCCACGATGACAATGTTTCTCTTTTATAGGAGTAATATCTCTTAAATAGTACTTAAAGCAAACATTATTTTTAAATCTACAATAACAGAAGGTTTGTTTGTTAATATACTTACTCTTTTGGCTTTCGTTAAAGCTTTAGAAATTTAAAAGATAGATAGAGTTTTCCTCTCTTAAGAATTCTCCTTTAAAATTTTTACTAAACGGAAAAATGAAGCTTCTTTCAAGTCAGTTAATTGTAAATTATGAATCCTTCTGCATTTACTTTTAACATATTATGCAAAGCTTAAAAATTGAAAAAGAAAAACACTCAATCAATGATATATAATATCATTGCACTCAATAGAATCAGTACATCAGTAAGTACATATAATTTTTTTTTCGCTAAATGCATATATTAAAGTATTTACGTTACTTACATCAAATTCATGTCCGTCCGTCCGTCCGTCCGTCCGTCCGTCTGTCTCTCGCAGATAGCTAATGTTAAAAGGAGTAACTTAGGCTACATTTTTTTCATTAGAATACTATAAAAAGTGTTTAATTTATTATAACTTACGCCCAGCGAAACGGGCCGGGTTTGCTAGTATAATAATCTTCTAATATCTACGAGTATATAAATTAAAATGAATGCTGGTAAGCGCATAATTCAAGAATGGCTGGACCAATACGGAATTTTTTTTTGTATGTTCCTTAAGGTCCACTGAAGGAAAAGAATACTAATACTAAAAAAAAAAGAAAAAAAAATGCAAAACTCGAAGCGAGGGTGAGTCGCTAATCTTATATATAAAAAAATCTCGTGTCACAGTGTTTGTCGAATCGAACTTCTCCCAAATTTGACGAAAACCAAATTTTGATTTGGCTTGACCGATTTTTATGAAAATTTTTGTGTACATTTGATAGGTATGAGAATATGTCGTACGCTATTTTTTATTCCCCTAGGTGATAAGGGTGGCCCTTTCCAGATATTTTTTTAGACCAATTTTTTTTTATGATTTGGCATCAAAAAATACTTATAACCCTCAATTTTTATTCTTCTGCCATCAAACTTTATAAAAGTGATTAGAATGCGGATGGAGCCGCGGGAATTGCTAGTATTTTTATAATATTTATTTCTAACAACACTTTAATATTATTAGTTAAGTTTGTTTGCGCGATAAAGGACTTTATTAAATTTTATTATTAGTAAATAAGTCTTCATTAGTTTTATTTATGGACTACTTACGTTTTTATGGCGAAGTAAACCGTAAGGCAAATAATTGCACGAAAGAACATCTTACAAAAACATAAATGTATGGTTAAGATTTACTGTAGTGTCATGACTCAGCCATCCTTAGAGCTGCTAAGGTATCTTCTGAATATAGTTAAAATGTGCTTAGTAAATTGTTGAAGCATAATTATTGAATTTAAGCTAAATTATTTTTAGATTTTAAACGTGAACTACAACATATTATATACATGAATTCTATAATTTTATATGGATTCAATTAGGTACATACCTACTATAAATTTACGAAAAAAATTAATTTTAGTTAATGCACTTAATGTTAGTAGCAGCAACTTCTGTGCCTTCTTCGTTAACTTCGTTGTAAGCCTTTTGCAAAGCTGTTTCTAGAGATAAATATTTTACGCCCTATACAAATTTGCTTAAGTAAGCTTGTCCTTAAGAAAGTACTTTTGTAATTAAAATACTTGTTATAAAAAATAACATTTTTATGCTCGAATTTAAAGTGTGCATAATATGTACCTACGTTAGATACGTATTAACTCATTAAGAACAAAATTGATGAACAAACCAAAAAAAAAAATCAAAATGAAATAGATGAAAAATTAAAGCTGATAAAGGCCGAAAATGTAAAACTGAGGATACTAATAGAACTGTTAGAAAAAAGAGAAGGGAAAGAAAATTGTTAAATTAAGAAGAAAAACACTTGTCCCTAAACAGGTGTCCACAAGATTTGAACCCGCTTCACTTGGTTTCCCAACTGAGTTGGTAATGAAACGGAAGATTATCTTACCAATTTTTTCAGTCTATTTTAAATGAAACCTGTGGAATACTTTTTTAAATTTAAAGTCATAGATTTGAGATGGGTATAACGTCAGGTTAAAGAAATATCATAATTTATTATTTTACTTTGTACTGTTTTATAATTTTTATCGTCTGTATTAGTTTGTGTATTCTGAAGTTCTTTTTTATATGATTTAAAGCACAAGATGTTACATAATATTGTATTAATGGCCTTAGATTCATCAAAAAAATTATTAACATATTTTATTATGAACAGGAAAAAAGGATCTTGATAGACCGATAGACCAACAGAAGGACAGATCACTGAAAGATCCTATAAGTGAAAATGAATCCGAAAACTTTTTGGCTTATTGAAAAAAAAACTTTTATAAGAAGATATAAAGACACACGCAGTTGGCGTAGGTAGATTATCGAAAACTTTTTGTAACCCGTACTCCAATGCCTATTTAGAATGATGCTGACATATTATATACAAGCTAATACTTAATACTTTCTTAGGTTTACGAGAATATTTGACATTATAAATGAAACTGTACTGTATGTAACAAATTATATAAACCTCTGAGACGTCAAATACCTTAGTCTCTCCCGTGACCATGATTGCTGTAAAGCATTCGAAACGCCGGGAAACAAAAATCAGAATAAATCCGCGACAAAATCCGAAAAGATTGTTTTATTTATAACGTAATACTTGTTTGCTTATTTTAGGTTACTTAGCGTTCAACAGAAACATCTCTCTAAGAGTGTTATTCAGAAATTAGATTATCAGACAGATTCCTAGAAATTTTGACTTTAAATTATTTAAAATTTAACTTTAAATCATTAAATAAATATATTAGCGATATTTTGAACACCAAAATAACTTTTTTGTTCTAGACTTTAATTATGAAGAGGTAGCTAGACTCGTGCACGCATTTCATTGTTGGCCTGGGAAGAAATAGACCGATTCCGAATTAAACCTAATCCTACCTCATGAAATGCTTGAACACAAATTCGGCCGGCCTTATCGATCGTCATGATTGAGCGATTTAGTGAATCTGAGGTGTCTCATTTAGTTAACCAGGGAGGTTTTCGATGAATTTTTGTGGGTAGTGCTGGTTTTCCAGTCAAATCGTTTAATAAATAAACGAGTTCTGAGGTAACCAAAAAAAGAAATAGAAATACAGCTGAAATAAGAACCTCCTTTTTTGAAGTCGGTTGAAAATGAATGAATAACAAATCATTACTTATTTCTTTTTATAAAATTCTCATTAAGCATGACAGAAAAAAGAATTTACTGTGATAACATTTTTCTAGATAAATAATTGAATTTTTTCCCGTGAAACGAGATTATATTTTATTAATGGGACTGTAGGCCCTTGTAAATAGTAACCAACCATAATAGGTGACGGAAAAATCGATTCTCGATACATCCATGCATCGACGGGCGTTTGACAAAGGAATATTTTTAAACTATTTTAGATAGAAAAGCTTTAGTCTGTAAAGTGTTCTAAAAATAGTTGCTATACTTTTTCTCTTTTATCCCTTGTGAATATTTAAATTTATGTTATTATAATCGCAAAAACGATTTTATTTTAGTTAGAATTGTTATGTAACATATTATTATTAAAACTCAAGAACCCCGATTTTCAGTAAGTTATTTTAGCTGTCTGTTTGGATAAGGGAAAAGTCGTCCACCCCTCAAATATGTGTTATATGTTCAATTTGTCGGGATAAAGGGACTGTTTGAGAAATCCCCTGTTATGGTCTGCCTCGGTATGATAATTCATATTCGAATCAATTAGAACTTTATTATATAATATAGTAGCAATTCCCACGGCTTTGGCGCGTTCTAATCACTATTAGAAAATAGGAATTGTGGTTGAAGAACGTCGAAAATTTTTCGTTTCTTGTAAGAGCTATAAGCTAAACAGTAGGCAAAACGGTGCGCGTAGGGACGGCGATTGCATTAAGCGAAGCGGCGCTTGAAACAACGCTTGCATTTTATTCTCGCGTCCGTATTTTTTTGCGATTATTCCTAAGATATTCGTTTAAATTATATGGTGTAAAAGAGTAAAATAATGTGCATGAAATGCTTAAAGCCTCTAACTTATTCAAAATGAAAAGGATTAATACCGTATTTGTGTGAATAGCTTTCCAATTACCGCTTTATAATTGTCCATTTTTTAAACTATTAAAATGTATATAGTATGTTAACATTAATAGAAAGACATACGCCATCGCGGAATATTTTGTAGACCTATATAAGATACATATTCCCACCATACATAATTTTGTTATATCTCAAAAGGATTAGGTAGCGTTTTCGTTGAAAGCTCCCAGATGGCTTATTTTTTCCGACACCGACTACGACACGAACATAGAGTCTATATTTTTGCAATGAGGAGATATAAATGTATCGTACACATTAAACAATATATCGAAGTTTTACAATATTATTGACATTTCAGCCACATTGAAAATTGTTTATATAAAAAAGATTACGATAAATTCTTCAAAAATTTATCGAATTGAAGATTTTCTGGAAAAAAACTGCTGATTGATATCACCGAAGCGAACCACTTGTGGTATTATAGAGAGATTATAGAGTTGTACCGATTTTAAATTACCCTAGATTTACGTTTTAGCTAAAGCTTATTGTATTCGTTTTAAATGCGACGCTATTAAATAGAGCATCAATTATAGCGTATGCCATTTAAGCTAATTTAGTTATCTTTTATTAATGGTCGTATTGGTTACGGTTACCTAATACCTAAATATATTTCTCTAGGATAATCTAAATAGATCTCTTTTTGAATTTAGTAAATCTAGTCTATGCCTTTAATAAAAAGGTAATAAAGAGCAATTTGTAGTTTGTACGTTTGTTTGTTGTTGTTTGTGGTATGTACGTATATGTATGATACTAGAGCAATAGTTTTTGAATTTCTTTATGATTGTCTGCATGTCTGTTTATCTGTCTAAATATTTATATTAAATAATTATTTAGTACGTACTGAACAGGTTTTAACCTAATTTTGTGTAATATATCACTCAAGTGAAAATTAGCTATTATACTACAGGAAAATTAATTATTTCCTCTGTAAAACTCTTTTACTGGTACAGCGAATTTCCACTTATAAAAAAACAATGATTTTATACACAAAAATCATAAGGAATTGTAAATAATTTTATTAGTCTCAGTGTCAAAAAGCTGTTTTCGCATGAATAAAACTGTCTAAACCTTAAGAGATACATCAACATATTTTACAAGTAAACTATTCTTAAAAGGGCCTACAGAAAGGTCCGGAATATCAAGTGTCTGTTACCTTAGGTAGATTCATTATAACTAATTTTATCTATTCAAAACGTACGACTACCTAGGGACGCATCTGAGCTAAGCGAAGTTAGCTAGTATAACGTAATATAAACATATATACGTAATATATACTAAAGATCGTAATGAAAACCGTTTTATGCAGAGTAGAGTTCAAGGGGATTATGGAAGGAGGGATATTTCCGTACTGGCGATATAATGATAATCACATTTGAAAATTACGGCTGCATGAATTAATAGAGGTGCGCTTCTGCAATAGAATACGCAAGCTGATTTCGACTCGCCTTCCAACCAAAATGGGTCAAAATTACCATTTTCAGCTGAGAGCCTCATAATTTGTGGAAAGATGTGTTCGTTACAGTGAGTATCTGGCAAGTTTGACTAATGAACTGTTTTCCTTCGCTCTATCGCATGGGGCAAATTGTAATGTACATAACTAATTGCACCCTTCTTAAATAACATTCATTAGTTTTGGTAGATACCTGTTTCGGCGTTTGGAATCTATTTCTAAATTATTTATTATGTACAAATACATTCTTTTCATCTATACAGGTGTCCCAGAACGTAACGATAACCTGGCATCGGGGGATAGGCCATCTTATGACGAGCCAGTTAAAAAAAATATCAGCGATCTACTCCCAGCAGTACTCGAGTACCAATCATTTTATTGAAAAACTAAAAATGTACTACCCGGAGTGGAATGTTTTATCATTGTAACTAGAGTTTTGAATTATTTGTAACAATGATGTTATAGTCTTTTATAACTCAATGATTTGTAAGTTTTAATGGTGTAACGGCCTCGCAAGAAGTCAAACTAGTTGTTGCCAAATGAACCAAATTGGAGACTAATGTTTTTTTAAAGAAATATAAGTAAATATTATCGGTAAACATACTTTAAATTTACTATCACTTAACTTTGACTACTCGTACTATAAAAATAATACACTAAGCCTACTTGGCTTAGCAAGTGCAATCAAAAGATGGCCGATTTCATGAGAATTCTAAAATGCTATCACATGTACATCTTCTGTAATAAAATAATATTTTACTTTATTTTTTTCGAGAGATGACCCATTTCATAAATTGTGTTGTCATTTACCCATTTCATTAATTGTATATTAATCGAAAAGAACAGAACTCTTTGTAATGTTTTGAATGTGATTCATTATCCTTTAAAATGTATATCGAGGCGAACCTAGGCGAATGACTTGTTATATTCAACCTCGATTCGTTCAGGTTCGTCGATCGTATGTTTGTCCTTTATGCGTTTTTAAGCAACTAAGAGAAAGAGAAACAAAAAAGAAATAAAAATAAATAAATATAAATGTCAAATAAAGCCGTTAATCGTATGTCAATATTAGACTTTTTATGTAATTCTGAGACATATTCAAGCGTGTTAACGCAAAATTAGCTTTATGGATGGGCGGCTTAATTGCCTTCTTTTAAAGGAAAGCCTTCCTTTAAAAACATGAAATCGTAAGTGTGTACTGAGGTTTGAAATTGGAATCTCGTACTTACATTCCGGAAATTACCAGTTCTTCGTGTGTGGCAGCTGGGAGTGACGGGTCACGTGAGCTCATTACACTGTCACGAGACAGCCTCCGATTGCTTACAAGATCTCTCATCAAGTCAAGATTAATGCACAAACAATGAGACAATTGACTGACTGATTCGCTGAGAAACATTATACGGCTAGTTTATATGTCATCAATATAAAGTGGCATACTACAAGTATATGGAGCTTACGGTCTGCAAATATTTAAGTTAAAAATTATACCTAACTGTCGGTTACTACGAGAAGCAATCCAAATAAAAGAAGATGACATTTTATATTGCTTTATATTGTCATTTACGTACACAGTATGTATTTTTATTTATTTTTTATTTATTTTATTTTAGGATCACCAACATGATATACAGTAATTTGACATACATACATAAAATACCAAGCTAAATCTAACTGTAATCACAATTAAAGGCAACCACGACATGCATAAACTGTTGCACTGAGCTTCAAAAATATATTCGATTATTATCATTTACAGAAGGGTTTACTTTTAATGGAATGTTGTAGATAGTAATAGTAAAATTTAAAAAGTTTAAAGTGATTTAAGCAAACCAATATTATTAGCGTGCATTCCGTACGAGTATAAAATAGTACAGCCTAAGCCTGGCTTCCACGGAAGTTTTCTTAGGTCTTTAATAGTAGTTTGTGTTATTTCAGGTCGTGTACAGTCTATCTAAGTACGATTTATATTAAATCTATTCAGTCGTTTTAGTATGACGAAGTAACAAATATTTTACATATTATCAAACTGCCGTATTAGTAATAATAGCTCAACTAAGCATATTATATTAGACTAGCAATGCTTTATAGAAGAAGTATAGGTACTGCTGATATAATATATTAAAATAACATATAATGTAATAAAATTAAGTACATTAAATTAAATCTATATTATATACATAATAATAAAAATTCGGACTTAGTCGAATCTGTACATTGAATATGTTTTGGAAATTCTTATTGAAATAGTCATTATTATCGATACAGAGGCCGAATCTATAGTTTTAGAATTTTGTCTGTCTGTCTTACTGCCTGTCTGTGACCGCATCACGAGAAAACCACTGAACAGATTTTGATGAAATTTGGTATGATGATTGCTGGTTGTCCGGGTATACTTTTACTGCTGGAAAATATCTAATTTCTGAGAAATCTCAAGTAACCGTTAAAAACCGACTAAAACACACGGTATGTAAAATCTAAGAATTTTGTTTCTGGTCTTTAAAAAGCCGGCGGAGCCGCGGGAAATGCTAGTACTAATATTAATATTAAAATCTCAACAATATATTCACACTAAAACTTTTGATCCTCTCTGGTGCCTCCAGGAAATGACAACAAAACGCTTTTAAACACATGACACGTTTTGTCAAAAATATTAACTTGATGTCACAACTCACAAAACATAATATAATGTTTTGGTTCTATTTATGTTTTTTATGAGTGCTTTCGCTTGTAAATACTACATAGTAGTTTTTTGGGATGTATTATAATATTCAAAATTACTTATAAATGATATTTATAGAGCTACATACTGAGATTTTTAATGTTTCTTTTGGAATTAAAAAATAATTCAACTATCAGACAACAAAAAAATAAAATAAAAATAAAATAAAAATCAGTTTATATATTTAACCTGTCTTGCATCGGAGATTAGAAACTAAGTGAATTAAATCACTCACTTCATAAAATTAAATAAAAACGAGAATTGATTGATAGTCAAAGTCAATATAGAACATTTATGTTTACACAAAGTTTCTAATATAGAACATTTATAATTAAATAATTAAATTGATTCTTTTTATGTTCGTACTATTTTTACCGGTGACGATCGTCGTGTTCATGTTTATCGTCGTCGATCGTCGCGTTTTGTTTAAGTAGTACTGCCTATTACGAACAAACGAATAAAAGTTAATTAACAGAGTAAACACTTTCATTCTCGATGTTAAGGTTACACACTGCAACCCGAAACGGCTTGTTTCAACAACATCTTGAATGGTTCGTCTACTTCACCAGCGAAAAATCTGATACATAAAATTAATCACTAATATATTCGATAATTTCATGAAATAGTTGGAAAGTATTGTGTATTATGTTATCTGTGGTATTGTGTAGGTATATTATTTGAGAAGTAAATTCATAAATAAAGAAAGTGTATAGTACCCGGCAGTAAATATTGCACATCGACGTTTGGAAAGAAACCGTCGGCTAATTTCGGCTTCGTAGAGCGAATGAAAATTCGCACGAAAATATTATGTCAGACCGATATGTATTAGGAGCTGTAAAACAATTGTAATTTTCTGTGTGATTGAATATATTTAAATACATAATTTTTTTCTACAAGTGCTGTCTTTAAGTTGTGGAAAAATAATATAAAAAGATCATGTTTATGTACTTTTTTCTTCAAAATTTGCGTATTTTGTAGAGGTATTCAATTCGATTGTATGCTTTTCCATAAGAAGTTTTTTATTGTTTTCCATTTTAATGAACCGAAATCCTAACTCATGAAGTATTTTTATCAACGTCTTTTTAGACCAATATAACAAATTTAGCTTTTAATGATTTTACAGTCGTACACCATTCTTCAAATAGCATCGTAATCAATTTCGTCCATAACTAAGCAAAATTGCTTTTTCGGGTCTATCTTTTTTCGGAGAGCTGAACACAATTGCATTGGTGTATATTAAATTCCGTTAATATATTGTTCAAAGTACTTTTTGTAATTCCAGTGGCATTTGCAACTCGCTCTTGAACCTTCTTAAAATAATTACCTACATTTTCAATCTATTTTTTTTAATTTGTCCGCATTGGTTACAAAATATTTATAAACATTGAAGATAGTTTCGCGTGACTATCAGTATAATATCAGTAGCTACAATGCTCGAGCACAACATGTCTTAAAAGTAGTAATTTGAAGTGATATATCTGAAGCATACTTGTTGTTGTTTGCAATATTTTTTGTAGAAAGCCAGACCAATCTGATGGGCCAAACATCCACCCAGACATACAAAGTGTAGCTATAGGTAAGAGTGGGAGCCTGATAATGGACCGATTGGTCTAGCTACTTACAAAAAGTAATATAAAAATCAAGACTCAGATATAGATAGAATATAAGTATAGTTACATATATTTTGGCAGCTTTTAAGCGTCTGACGGAAAGTGTCTGGCAGTATTGATTATTAATTTTTAAATATATTCTCTAAGACGTACGTAAAAATTAACACTGAAGCTTTCTGAAAAGCGAATACTAGCGAGTACGCATACACTCTAAGTACACACTTACTTAATCTCATGCATTTATTTAATAACAAAATAAGTGAAGTCTGCCGACCCCGGGATCTTGGTCGATATGATAGTATAGAATAGTTATATAATTTTATAGTTCAAATAAAAATACTAAGTATTTTACTGCTATTTCATTAAAGTAAATTGATTTTTATAAATAGAGCTCTAGTTCACATATCGCAGTAATACTTGAAATACTCTACAATTTCTTTCAAAAGAAAGCTTGCTTTGTTTGATTCCGAAATTCGCGTCCACAGCGCTTGGAACGATCCTCATATACTGAGTGCTTGGAACTCGACTCAAAGCCTGATTTTCTGCGGTGATAAAGTTAGTACCGACAAGTTCGACCGCTTCACTTAAATTTATGTCCTTCGGATTTATAAAGTACTGTTAAGGTGAAAAAAAAAAATACAAGTAATCTAAATATTAATGTTAAATCGCAGTCAGAAGCGTCTGGCAATCCGGCCGGGCGCGAAGCCCAGAAAGGCGCAGGGAGGGCGCTCATTTCAGTGGGCGGTGCAGCGACTAGCGAGGGCCCACTTCGGTTGGCGGTGT
This sequence comes from Boloria euphrosyne, assembly GCA_951802675.2. Lineage (NCBI taxonomy): Eukaryota > Metazoa > Arthropoda > Insecta > Lepidoptera > Nymphalidae > Boloria > Boloria euphrosyne. Next base: position 5,182,668 of record OX637876.1, read on the forward strand.
GTCGTACGGGTTGCTCCGGGTACTTCTCTGGATAGCAGAGTGGACTATAGAGCAATCCTCATGGCTGTGTGGTCTATTTCGGCAGACCTGCCGTGAGTGGAGGTGTCGTAGTTATATGCGCAAGCGATCCTGCGACGCCGCATTAAGACGGGTGAGGTCAGTTGGGTTTCAGTGAGCCCCAAATGTTTTCTACAGGTGGTATGCATTAATGCATTTTCCAACTGTAAAAAAAACTAATTTTGATTAATTATAAAACGTAAGTGTGTCTAAGTGTATTCATTGTATTTAGTTTAGTCTGATTACTTTGTGACCTTTAAAATAAAGATAAAAAGGACTTCTCTGAATACAAAATCGTTATAGGCGGCTATAACGAGATATATCAACGAGATATACATAATTATATTATATAGTAGCGGACCCGACAGACACAGGTCTTAAATCCGAAAGTTGTCTCTCCCGTGAAAAGTATTACTTGCATCGTTTCATCAACGTTAGAAGAAATTCAGTTACATACACACGCACAGAAGTTTTATATACTTGTCTATAAAGATATACAAGAAATGTTGATTTAATATTATAAGATGTGCTTATTTTTATTTTGTTATTTCTGTTTTCATACGATTTGAAAATAACAAACAGAATAATAATAAAAAATTGTATTTAAGTAAAGCTTTTTTTCAAGCTACGTAGATAATGTCTTAAAATCTAAGTCATAAAATCTTTGTCTGAAATTTTTAAAAAGTAATTTATTTAAAGATTCATTTATATGGTAGCTATGGTGTACAAAACTCTGATTAATAATAACATCAAGACGTACTACTTATAAAATAAAAAAATAAAACCTGAATTTTATAAATATCGTCAATTTATTTTATCTGAGACTATCAATTTCCTAGAAACGTATCTGATAGCAATAGAAGATGCATCGCGACTATTTCGAAACCAATGGCTTAGGTTAAAGGTTGAAATGAGGACAGATTTGACCGGTCTATTTGTAGATAAGGGGTCGCAATAAATCTTATTTCGTACCTACGAAATGGTATCTATTCTGTTATTACTTTTGAGATTGAAATCCAATATTAAGTATAAGAAGGTATTATAACAGTAGAGGTAGGTAACATGTATAACAAAAGATGATATAACTGTTTATAACATGAATACAGAGTATATTATTTAAATAGAACATGCATTATATTTAAAATATTTTACAATCATCTTACAATTTAAATCAATAATCTATACATATGAGTAATGAGTCTTTACCTGTACATATATTTTTTAATCTTTTAAAATACTCTTTACTATCGATACTGTCTACCTGCCTGTTTGTCCGTCTGTCTGTCTCTTTAAAGAAAACAACTGGATGACTTTTGATGAAATTTGGTATGATAGTAGCTGCTTATGGTCAACATATTGGATACTTTTTACTGCAGGAAAATTTCTCATCTATGAGATATGTATCGTAATATACGTAGGAATTGATCCTAGCAGAAATAGGGTGAGCCGATTGTATTAGGAATATAATTTTGTAAATCTTCTCTATAGTTCAATTTTACAATCATGTATCGAAAATATCCTAAAACATTCATAAAAAGTTAAGATTATGTAAATAATGGCTTTATTAAAAAAGTTTAGAACTTAATTAATCCTTTTATTTACTAAATTAGATAAGACATTATGTTATATCAAGTTTGGGGCGGATTGACCCTTGACGGCTTCAATCTTATTGTTTGAGTGTAACTTTGCAAGAGATTATGAAATTTCAGTTTGACTTTGTATAATTTTGATATTTGTGGATACCTACATAACTTAACAGATTTGTGTGCCTCTTGCTGCTATTGATTACACTTAAAACTTAATCTTTACTGGAATATATTTATTTTTTAATTTATGGAGAATTTGGGCTGAATTTCAATTCTAATAACACGGGTCTTTGAGACACTGAGATATTATCTTAAAAATATTGTTGTAGGTATATCATTGGATATCTATAATTATGCGTAGAGTACGACAAATAGGCTATCAGTGATACAAACGGTTTATAATTCTCCTTTTCATTTGTCTAGAACAGTGGTAATGAATCTTAATCACAGACGCGTGTGCAGTGACAAGCCACGGTGACTAACTGGTACTCGGTTGGTTTAGCTGCTGGCAATAACACGACCGTCCGTCGCATATGTTTTATGTCTATGAGGCAAAGATTAATGATAACCAGATACAAATTACTTTATTAAATTTAAATAGGCATGTATTTGAAATCATATGTGTATCATCACATCTAGCCTCAAATGCCCTGGACCTAGTTACTAGATGGTGCTGTGTGATAACAGTCCTAACATATTTATTTATTTTATTTATAGTTAGATTAGTATATACAGGTAATCCACTATCTTATAAGTCACATTTAAACAAGCGCTATTTAGCCACAGGCAGATACACAGAGGGACGCGTTAAGCTTATAACTCCCCTCTTTTTGCGTCGGTGATCAAAATTTAACATCCCACTGCCATCAGTGGGACGGGCCTCCCTTCAATGAGAGGGGGATCAGGCCATAGTCCACCGAGCTGGCCTAGTGCGTGTTGTCGGACTTCTCATGTCTTTAAAAAACTTGCAAAGTTCTCTCAGACATGCAGGTTTCCTAACGATGTTTTCTTTCATCGTAAGACAAGTGGTGATCATGTTAGAAAATGATTTGCAAATGAAAATATCAGAGGTGCGAGACATGGAGTTGAACCCGCATCACTCGGTTATCCGAGCGAGCACGTTACCACTGGGACAACACTACCTTAAAATAGTTAAGAGCTCGAAAATTCTTCTTTATAAAATCTTAAGCATACGGTCATAAGTTTGTATTAAATGTAGAGTTTCAATTTGCACCGTCTGCTTGATATTTTTATTCTTTGCCGAATGACTTGAATAGGACATGTTACAGACTCGGACGGGTCACATTGCATACAATTTCTGCGCTTTACGACTGCGACTATTCGCTTTGTTAAACGGAATATGTATAAAGATTACTTAATTTATCGCCTTAGTGCTAATTTGTTCCAAGGACCAATACCTATTATATTACATTAGTTTTATCTTCTATTTAAAAAATAGCCTTTTCTGAGAGTTATATACTATATGTACACACATATATCTCTACATAAAATACATTTTCGCGGATTTATTACAGTAATTTTAACATTTAATTTTAACATTAATTATAAAAGAAAAATTGATATTACAAGTGAATAATTACAGTAAGTACAGTAGTACATCTACAATGAGAAGGAAAGTTTTTCATCCCCACGAAAAAACTATAACTGATTCTATTCAGTCGTACTTAGAAATTTGGCTTTGCCTTAAGCTGACTAATCCTCAAGAGATACATTGAAACTATTTAGTAGGATATCGCATGATTAATAGAAATATTTCTATCTCCTAAGGTACACACGCATTACATACTTTTATTAATATAAATTTTGTAACAAAACAGTAACTTCGTGAAATCGATGTGCACGTTTTAGGCATTTTTTGTAGTGGTTTAGTAAACAGTTATTATCTATAACCTACACTATCAAGATACAAGGTCTCCAGGTCAACTCAAGATAATGTTTTAGTGAGCTCGTAAAAACAAATCGCTCTATCCTACTGTACATACTGCTATGCTCTCTTTTTTTATATTTTAAACTTTTTGATTAGGTTATACTGTACAAACGTATCGCATAGAACAGAATTATTTCAAGCAGGACGTTTTCGGGCTACCACTGCACTGGTACCATCTTTTACCTTAGTAAACCAAACTCTTTGAAAGTAGTTCAATTCATTTTCTACCACGCCGTCGTCTGCTGTGTTGGGGGATACAAAAAGTAGCCTGTTTGGCCAAAAGGATTTTGGGCATCCGGGTGACGTGACCAGCCCAGTGCCACTTCAGCATGGGCGCTTTCTGAGTGACATCCATTGAATAGGTTAAACGATATAAGTGTTTTCTCCACGTAATATGAATTCTTTTTAGCATAGTTATACATACACTAGTAACAACTATCGATCAAGTTATTTTATAAATCAAAATTTTGTATCTATCTAAATCCCTTATGTACCTTTTAATTAAAAAAAAAACTAACTTTTATTGCTCGATAACATTTTATTTCATAAAATATTTGCATTGTAGTAATGAAATTTCCTCCTGGATGTAATACCCCATTTTGGTCTGAAACACATATAAATACATTTAAACAAGCCCCGTGTGTGCTCTACATTTGTTGGCTTGAAATTAATTTGTTAGTTATTACTATTAAATTTATCGAAACCTAGTTAAAATGTTGTATTAAAGGAAAATAAAAAAGAAAACCACCCTCAAACCCCAACCCAACCACCACCATTACCACCCTAAAATTTAAGTATAATTCTATAACTAATTTTGGTCCATATTTAAATAAAGCTTTAGCTTATTAGAAATTATAATCCATATTACAAATTCTAAAATAGCATGCATATATTATCAGATAAGTATTAATTTTTTCTAAAGAAATGTGCCTATAATTTAGTATAGGTACTAATAAATACCTAAGTAAAGTAGACTCCATTGAATAGAATATTTCTTCCATGATTTAAATAGAACATGAACGGATGATCTGCTCTAAATATTATACTTTCACTTATGATTGCTGAGGCGTAACTAACCCCAAAAACTGGAATATCAATAAATATCTAATAGTTCTTATAAAAGAATAATAATCATAATATTATGCTTAAATCTATACATATGAATAAAACTGAAGCATCAGTTTTAAATTTCAAATTAACAGTTTTTAACTAACTGAATGATATGAAAGTAAGTAACTAAATAAAAAAAAAATGTCTGTTTGTCTGTCTGTTTGTTCCGGTTTATCTTTGAAACGGTTGGACCGAATTTGACGGAACTTTCACTCGCAGATAGCTAATGTTATAAGGAGTAACTTAGGTTACTTTTAGTTTCGCCCGCGCTAAATATGGTATTTAAATATTAACGCAATCCTTTTAAAATATATTATGTAGGTACATAATAGATACAGAACTATTAATACTTGTTATTTAAATGTTGAAAGTGACAATCCTCACAACACAGAAATATAAATTTAAATAAATCTGCAAAATAATTAAATTAGATTAAGTACTCGAGGAAAAGATAATAAAACTACGATTAAAAAAGAACATGTCACACAATATAGTTTTATTTTGGTAATATTATTGCTGGGTAACTACTAAGCTTTATTTATTGAAAAATACTCCGTTAAATAAAGGTAACGACGGTGTCTTGATAGCAAAGTAAAATGGTCTATTTGCATTAAACTCAACTGGATCAGGTAGTGCAGACAGCGTAAAAATAGGGGAAACTGAAATTAAATTAATTTATTATTATTTTTAATTATTCTAATAAATTCTTAGTTTTGTGACTTATAGGTTGCATTCGGGCACAGTTTGCTTCGCCAATGTCATTAATCACATAAAATATTTATTTATGTAGATAATTGACAGTCATTGTTGTTGATGTTAATATTTATTACCAAATTTTGCAGGTATACGTTATATTATGTACATCTACAACTTGCATTTACTAAACTTACTAACGTTTTTTAAAGGCAAATGTAACATATGCAATTATTACTACTTATTGAAGCAATGATCTCAGAGTGTAAAAATATAAATTCTAATACGTATTACCTATATATTAATGATAATCTGAATTAGCTGCACCCATAATCTTACCTAACTTGTAAACAAACTTTACGAAGACTATTTTCTTTAAGTTCTAGAATTATAACTATTTTTCAGGTGTTTTCAAAGCATTGAGATTTAGTAATAATCATATTATTGAAATTTATAATACTTGAAGTCATATTCACTTAAAGGAATTTCCCTTAAAATATCTCTTGTACTCTTTGACTATTTGAGATAAAAAATTTTGAATACCATAATGTGTAAATGCTATACAAGTTTCAGAATTTTTTTTACTCGTATGGTAAATATATATTTTTTTACTAGCTGTGCCCGCAACTTCGTTCGCGTGGATGTCCGAACTTAACAATGTATTTTTTAGTGCGAAGCGCTGTTGGAGGATACCGATACAAATCATTTTTTTTATTTATGCTAGTGCTTCTTTATAAACAACATTAGCTGTGGAACCATCAATTCAAATCATTATCAATCAAAATAACTTTTCCATCTTCTTGTACGGGGTATGTGCCATCGCCTATTTGTAACAATAAATTAGAAAACTCCTGTGCATTTTCGCAGCCTCCTAACTGTGCTCGCATATTTACACTCAGGTTTGTAGATGAGTGAGACCAAATTCACATAACCCTAATTTTACTTCTGAAATTTCTCTACTTCTTCACTTTAAACTCAAATATCTTTTGATAGACTGAACCGATTGCAATGAAACAAAAACTCAATGTTACTTCAAGTTACGTTCAATCGTTGTGTATAAAAGTTATCTACATCGCTTTCGTACATTTTACGTGATGCCCGGATAAATAAACAGACAAACCGACAAACCGACAAACAGACAAACAGACAAAAATACTGGAAATGGGTTCTATTGGTTGTCCTTTAACACCCTGGCTATTTTTTTGTAATTTTTTTTTGATGTACAAAAACGACTTTTTTACAGTTTTATTATATGTATAGATTTTTAAAATAACTAGACATGTTTCATGAAAGTATAAAGTTCTTTGTGTTTTATAAAAATATAATTTTAATAGTTATATAAAATTGTTTTTACATAAAAATAATACATTAAACATTTTATATGTAAATTACAAGCTTAGATAATAATATTTTATTTTCCATACATAATTCCGTTAAAAAATGTATAGGAACTTTTGATAACAAAGTAAAATGGTCTATCTGCGTAGAAGACTGGAGTAGGGATTTCATTGATTAGAAGACTGGTTGCCACAATACCAAAAACTGAAACGAAATGGTTTTTTTTTAAATTTCTGTTTTCTTTTTATCTTTCTCACGTCGACGACAAGGAGATTATTATGATTTTTGACATTGTTTACCCAATTAAAGTTAATATTTACGGCGCCATAGCTTAGAAAAATCACGTTATTTTCTACATTTTTAAGAATTTACGTAGCATTTGTAATAAATAAAACAAAACTTTCTATTATGTCTAATATAGTATACTTGTAACTGATGAAATGAAATTTTAAAGCATTTTTATACAAATATAATTTAAATAAAATAATAAATAAATTAAATAATAAATAGCATTTGGTTTAAAAATATAATATTACTTATTGTCTAATCTAGAGGTTAAGTGGCTTAAGAGGTGAATAGGCTTAAGTGGCAATTTTAAGCAGACGTTAGCATAAAATCCAGAGACCGGTAGTAGATTTTAATAACATCGGATTTTTGCCGTAAATGCTGATACAGAAATAGGTAATGTAATAAAATGACAAACTATTAAGTTTTTATCAATCGAATGAAAGTTAAACATTAACTACACTAGCTTAGAAAGAAAAATTCGTTGGATCGTTGGAACTATGGCGCCTTAACATCAAGATAATGCCCAAAATGATAATCCAAAATAAATGAATATTTTGTTAATTCATGAAATCTCCACTCTACATTAAGGTTTGGAAAATCTTAGACGGTTCATAAACAGAATGTCTAAAAATATATCTTAATATAGATAAAATTAATTATACATTTTATCCTATATTAGCTAAACATAACTGTGGTTTTCGAAAATGGAACAGATTTATTTTTTTAGTCTTGACTGTTCGATATAATTTAAGTTAATATAATATACGTATATAATGTAGTGGGTACGAAATTATTGTCTTTTTAAATTACTAATTGTTGAATATTATATTTTTAAATAACAGGTAAGACAGCTAGGAAAAGAAATGATACGATTTAATTTCTACGAGTATTGTATCAAATATAGATACATAAGTAAAAAATACGATGACTTTAGCTAGTCCTAATTTTGACACTGAAAAATAATATTAGCTAACAGTAATACTAATAATAATATTAACTATAACATTTATAAAAAAATGTAATTTAAGTTAATTTTATCGATATTTAAATATCTACTGTTTACATCTGATAAAAAAAATAACAAATTTTGTTTTGCACATACCGTTAGCAGCAGCGGCTTCTGTTCCTTCTTCGTTCACTTCAATAAACGCTTTTTGAGTCCCCGAATCTACATATAAATTATTAACATCGTTTAAAAGTCTATCTAATCTTGCTTCACCTGGAGTAAATAGTTTCTTAACGTTCATCTGCAAAAAATACATAAACGTTTTTTTAGAGCAATAAAAAAAATTCTAACCAGTGTTCACTCTCGATTTGCTCTGGTTTATTTGTAGGTGTGTAAACTTAAACTGGTTTTCCCGACTTTTTATTTACTTAAACCGCCACTGACACACCCTAAAAAACAAAAACAAAAAAAAAGATTCTGGATTCTTTAAAGGGTTCAGCCATTTTTGAGTTTTACCACGACTAACAGCAATTTATTTTTATATATGTGCATTTTGTTTGCAAGTACTTACATTTTGAAGAATTTCTTTCAGATCTGTTTTAGTTTCAATTTTAAATTTAGGTATGTAAAGTTCGATTTCTTTTTCCTCTAAAGTATTAAGAACTCTATCTAAAGCTGAAGGATCTTTCAATTTTTCTTCTAGCGCATTTATTCCATCTACTTCACGTGGTAGAATAATAACAAGAGACATTTCATCTCCTTCGTATGGAAGCTCGACAATCTAAAAAGTTAAACATTTATATCGAAGTTGTAATATTTAAAAAGATTTAATAATAAATATTGAGATATTATTCATAACCAATCCAAAAAGTGGTAATAGTTATTACACACCTGAGCGTTCAGTTCATTACTTTCTGCATAGTTGTAATGACCGTTTCTATACATCATTTTAACTTTGGTTGTTTCGCTTTTGCTGACGTGAAAATCTTTATCAGATGTGGCTTCCTTATAGAACTTTTCTTTCCAAGTACCCTAAGAAAACATGGTTGGAATAATTTAATTAGATATAATAGTATTTTTCGTATACATAGTAATGATAAGTACCTTAAAGTATATTGCATTTGCTAGAATAGCTCTAGTATCTCCATTAAGGCTGTCAGGGTCAACCAAATCTTTAATTAGATTATTTGTTTGCTCTTCAACCTGTAATAAACAATGTAATAAATAATTTAATATAATATAGAATTGTGATTCATAAAATATTTAAAAGTACAACAGTAACCTTTTAATTTTATTATGTCCTTGTAGTTTTTAAGATGAGATACATCTCGTTTCAGGCATTTGGCCAATTGTTTTTCCCTAATAAATATGTGTTGTCAATTTGTAAACGAAATATTTAATACAAAAAAAAATACTCTCACGCGGTCATGGCTTTCCCGTGTGTCTCTAAGTTTTTGTGACCATGATTGATGTAAAGCATTCGAAACGTCGGTAACCAAATATTATTTTGATTTCGATCCGCAACAAAATCCGAAAAGATAGTTTCATTTATAATGTCAAAAAATTCACATTGCTTTAATCTGACGCTAGTTTTTCTGATGGTCGATTTTTTTAGACGCAAGTCCCTGTATAAACGGCGCCTTTACTTCAAGTTTTGTCTATTTCAAAATTAAAGTATATAATTTCATAACTCACCCATTGATTAATTTCATTCGCTGCAGCCATATTGTTATTGAAGTCAATATTTTGTGCTTCGGATCCAAATACATCTTTCGAAATAAGAGCAAAGCTTTTATTTAATTCATAACTTTTCGCTACATAAATTTTGCTTGCAGTCTTCAGTGTTACATTTTTTGTTGATCGCACTAAGGAGTTAGTATATGAAAAGACAGCTTTGGTCTATAAAAGAAGATAAAATTATGTGAAAAATACATTACATACACACATACACATTAAGCCAACTATAAGTCATATTATGAGCGTAATATTTTATGAAATATCTAAATCCATTCAAGATCATATAATTTATTTACTTACGTCGTTATCATTGGCCAATCCTAAAGTGTTAAGAAGTTCATCATGAGATTCACCCTCAGACGCTAGGGCTAGTTGACCCAGAAGTGGCATAACAGAAAATGCTGATAACACGAAGCTTTTGCCGACATTGGTCTTCGCTACTTCCTATAATGACAAAGAAGGCAATTTACTTTTGGTAAAATATTACAAATTTAATATTTATATGAAGTTGAAAACCTTCAAAACTTATGTTATATCAGTTGCAGAACTAATAGACAGTATAATAATAGAGCTATTTCGATTATACTTAGTGTGAAGAACTTACATTAAACATGCTGGCGGTAAATTTATTGCTGCCATCGTGAAGAACTGACTTAAGTCTTGCCTCTTCATTTGCGCTTAATTCTAGTACCAGAGATGTTACTGAAAAGAATATAATGTTCAAATAGATAAGTATAATGTTTTTCTTCTTTCAATTTGGGATAACATTTTAAAGGCTTTTCTAATTTGACAATCACTGCAAAGAAAATGCTATTGACTTTGTTACTAAAAGAGTCTTTTAGCATTCGCTTCGCTTCTTCTACGTCTATTCCTGTTACACTGTATTATACTGTATTTCTCAAAAACTATATTAGCAACATCAATACTTAATGAGTTTGTTAATATCGTTAAGTATGGACCAACTTCATAACTGTTAGTAAGTTTTGCGTTATTGATTCCCTATGCCTTTGATGTTCAACATACTTTACCAGGATGTATTGAACAGCGTCTACCATCTTACAACTATTTTATAGAGGCGAATTTATCTTTTTTAAAAGGATCCCTAGAATACAATCTCTTTATAGGATGGATAATGTCAAGTACGAAATCAATGTGGAAAAACAACATAATTTTGGGTCAGCCTGGAGAAGCTAACACTGTATAGTTTTGTACCAAATTACCAGCAGGATAAAAGTGGTTACCGTGAGTTATCTTTAGTTTATAGACATATATCCAATATCGCACAGCGCATCGCCATAACCAGCTTATTTGATTATACTTTGATGTTCAATGGTTTTCTCGTGATGCGGTCACAATCAGACAGACAGACAAGCATTCTAATACTAATTAAGAATTACCAAAAAATATGCATGTATATTTTCGACTCGGATAGAATTTAAGTACATATATGAATGTACCTATACACATTACAATATAGTATATTGTAATGTATGTACATTTTAATCGGAAGGAATGTCTCAAAATGTTTTGCGTGGTTTAAAATAACTTAAGTTAGAAAAACAGATGAATGAAAATAATATCGACTTTGTTTATTATTATGATTACATCATTGAGGTTAAGGTAAATGCGCATTGCTTTACAATATGTACGTATATTCTTATAATTATAATAATCATAGTAGATATCAGCTTGCATGATTTTATATTATAGGTAGTAGAATTACCCGTGTCTCCACCTGCGTTCAGGGTTCAACGTCAATGTACGTTTACATATTATGAATATTATGTGAAGAACATGAGTACCAACATAACGCTACAAAAAAAAGAAAGTCAAATGTAAAATGTAGATTGTAGACCTATTTCATATACAGATTCAGCTTGATTACAATTTTATTACATTATGCATAGTTGTGTATAAAAATAATTCACATAACTACATAGATATCATAATATTTTTTGTTTAATAATTGTATATTGCAATTGCTATGTATTAAGAAAAATGTAGGTACATTTTCTTATTAGTTATAGGGTTTCATACACTTCTAAGAAATTAGTAGTCTAGTGGTAATGCGCTCGCAAGGCTCACTGATTAAAGCGTGTTCAAATCCTAATTTTTCAGATATTTTAGTATGGAATCATTTCCAACATGATTACCATTTATTTCACGGTAAAGGAAAACATCGGGGAAACCTAGCAGGTTTTCGAAAGATATGTAGAGTTCAACCCGCAAAGTTGGAATGATGGATTATGACCTGATCCTTCTCGTAGGCTACATCCAGGCCCGAATCCCGCAATAGGACGTTTAAAAAGAATAAAACTATCTATATTTTTTAGTAATAAAACTAGAAATAAACAGGCATCATTTAATTTTAATTAATTAAGACAAAAACAAGTTAGGTTTTTAAGCGTTGTTTAAAAACAAAACTTCTATGGCTTTCATAGCTTATTATAAATAAGGTTCGTGGTGGTTTTTTCATGTGGGACTGTATTATATTAATTTATGTTTTTTATAAAATATTCCGTGTGGCTATTATACTTAAGCGCATAGGTACAAACGACGATAACCTTGAACTGTGTTAGAAGGAGGTAAAATAAAAATAGTCATGCTGTAATAAGTAATTTCCGTCTATCTGTATAGAAATATAAATAATGTTTATTATTGAATAGGTGTCGTTATGGATTACCTACTTAAAGAATGATGGTATGCGTCATTTGTTTGCAACGATTTAGTACCTACAAACATACTTATTTGTTTTCGTTATAAACAATTTTGTTACTATGTAACAACATTTAATACGTTAGTTTAGGTTAGTTAAATAAATCTAAGTAGCTATTTATTATATTAGCCTAATTATTTTATGATATATCACTACATATTATAAAACAAAGTTCTCCGCCGCGTCTGTCCTTCTTCGCGATAAACACAAAAACTAATGTACCGATTTTCACGCTGTTTTTACCAATGGATAGAGTGGTTCTCGAGGATGTGGCTTTGCTCGAGCTAAATCTAGAGACGAATTAAGCGAAGCGAGGGTGAGTTGCTAGTACATAATAATTGACAGTCAATTACATATGAACAAAATGCATGTTTATTTTCGTCCGGGATTTCCATTATTTGTTCGCTTATGTTAGCAGTGAGACAGTAATGTCGACTACATTATGAATACACATCTTATATGTGAGAGGAGTTGTTTGAATAAGTGAGTCTAAGTGGTAGGTACACTCAAAAGCAAAAAATGAATTGACAACCGAAACTTGTCCTTGACATTTAATGTAAGTAAAGTACAAGTAAAAAGATAAAGCTATTTTGTTTTACATACGAGTATGTTTTGTGATCGAATATGGTTGATTAAAAATGTAAGCTTGATAAAGTTATTTATAAAAAGATGTACATAGTAGCTACATTTTAACTGTTTTGAAGTTTACATTTTAATTAGTTGTTCGTAAGCATATTTGAGACTTACCTACCAATATAAAATTTATATGTATAAATAAAACATAAGTGGGTACCCATTTAGTTAGCTAACGTTATTTTTTTATTTTTTTTTATTTTATTATAAATTGAAAAAATAAGTAAACAAATAAATGAAAGTTAGATTTAAGTATTATTAACTAGCAAACCCGGCTCGCTTCGCTAATCGCTGGGCATTAGTTATAATTAATTTTCTAATAAAAAAGTATTGAGTTACTCCTTATTTTATTAGCTATCTGCGATTTTGACGGTACTTTCAGTACCGTCAAAATCGGTCCAGCCGTTTCAGAGATTAGCCGAAACAAACATAAAGACAGGCAAAATTAAAAAAAAATGATTTTTGATGTAAGTATCGTATACTTTTATATGCATTTAGTGTTCGATAAAAAAGCTATTAATTTGAAATTACAAGCAGTTTTATTTGTAATATCAAATAGGTAGGTACGTATTTACTGATTTTACGCGCATGGAATTAATGCGGTCAGCAAAGCAAAGAAGGACAATTAGTATTTAATAATTTTCTTATAGGTAACATGCTGAGACTGTCATCTGACATGATTTTCTTCTTTGAGGTATGAATGATGATGATGGTTTGAATGAGGTATGAATGATGATGATGGTTTGAATGAGGTATTTTTTTAATTTTCATTGATTTATTTTTTTTCTGTATAATTAAAATTTTTTACTTACATACTAGTACCTCAAAAAAATAAATTATCGAACTTGATACGAACACTGGACCAGCCAATGCCAAGGTCATTATCAAATTCTTATAATTATATTTTGTCAATAAAGATAATTGTTTTTAATAATGACCGACATTATTTAATACGTGCTATGAACATTAAAATAAAATAACATTAGAAACGAAAAATTGCAACCGAGTGAATTCTTAATCATTATATTAAAATGTTTCCTAATTTCCTAATTCGATTAAAATCGAAAAAACCATAATTAATAACTTCTTATACGAGTATTAGAAAACGTTTACCAACTTACAAAAACAAAAATAAGTTAAAGTAAACAAAATGATTTAAAGTACAAAGTTATACTTACAACATAATAATATTAGACGCTTCATGTTGTCGAGCACCGCAGTTGAATGCTGTACTAACACTTACCAGTTTTCTTATGTGATTCTCGCTTATATATAAAACGTGTTATCTGTTACCATAGCAAACATTGAGCGGTCACCAAATATTTCAGAGAACTGGTCTGTTTACTTCTTTATTCCTAATATAAAAAAGATGAGGATAAAAACATGTTAATTGAGGTATTCTCTACGTGTGATTTTATTCTGATCATATTTAAGTGTCATAATCTATACATATAAATAAAGTTGAAGTGTCTGTTTTTAATTTCAATTTTTTTTCTCTTTATTAGGTGTACTAACAACTTTACATTTCACAATTACACAAGACATTACATATAAAAATATAGATCTAAAAATGTAAAGCCACTTACTGGTAAACACAGCATGCATTATTTAAAAATATAATTAGACAGTAAAAGCTTAACATAAAATTTTACATTTTAGTGTATCTGCTAAGACAAAGAAAACGTTATACCTTATATGCTATAATAATTACAATAGAGTTGCTTTCATTATTACTTTCTTAAATTTATTAACTTTTGACTGGTGAAAAATATCCAACCCGCCAAAAATTGTTATATAGACGACACATTCTTGCAATAGGCGAATTAGCACCCATAGCTGTAGTACGACGAGGGCATAGGAGAAGTTTAATAGCCTTTCTAGGATACCTCGCAGGTGCAAATTAACAGCTTTTCACTAAATGCATATGAAAGTTTATACGGTACTAGCATCAAAAGATCTTCCTCGTACTGAGGGAGGCCCGTGTCCAGCAGTGAGACGTTAAAAAGCTGCTGAAGCTGAAGCATCAAAATATCAGTTTTTAAAATTTTGGTCTGTCAGTTTGTTCCGACTAATCTCTAACGGCTGAATGATTTTGACGGGACTTTTGACTTTGACTTTCAGATAGCTAATGTTAAAAGCCGTAACTTAGTCTACTTTGTAACCGACTTCATAAAAGAAGGAGGTTATATTTTAGAAATATTTATTTTAACTTGCGGAACCCGTGGCCTGGCTGACGCAGAACCTAGGGACGTACCCGAGCGAAGCGAGTGTAAGTCGCTAGTTACTTAAGTAAAAAATCGTCTAAATGAGATATCTTATATTAGACGAATTAAAAAATAAAACATTTGATTGACTAACGCATTAACATTACAAACTGCTTAATCTGTAGAGCTCAAATGGCAGCATATTTTTATGAATAATATAAATAACCACCAATATGAGAGTTTTGGTTTTGGTTCCAAGGGCTGAATAAGGTACCCTTAAACGTGGGCTCATATTGTCGTGGTAGAGATAGGGTTGACAGCATTCGGCAATCCGGCCGGGCGAGAGCCGAGAACCCAAGAAACGCGCAAGTATACGCGGGGCCTTCTTCGGCGGGTCATGCGGGTTGTTCTTGGTACTTCTCTGATAGCAGAGTAGACTCTGGAGGAACCACAAGAAACATCCGAATAATCGGACCACACTGTAAAAAGTTATGCGTGCTTAAACATAAAAATTCAGCAGATGAAAAATCTATCAAGCCCTATTTTACACATTAAATGTGGGTTAAACGACTTCTAAATTTTAGAGGTGGTTTTACTATTTCAAATTTAAATGGGACCAAATTGGAAGTAATCACTTTTAGACAAATAAAGTATTCTTTAAATCTGTTCATAAATGACGGAGTTCTATGACAAGAAAAAGAAACATATTACAACTAAATTGAAAACCTTGTCCTTGAAGTTGGTCGAAAATATATTACACTAGCTGTCACTCGGCTGGTTCGCTGGGATTTTTAAAATGTATGTAAAATTAGTGTTTTATAATAATAATAATTATTATTATAAATGGAAGCCATACTTTTTTATTTTGAATATATTTATTGAACTTTTTGAAAACTTATATAAGCTAATAAAAAAATAATTAATAGTAAAAATAATAAAATTAATAACAGGAACACCAAATTAAAAAAGAAATTGAATTTTCGCGACAAACTTAATTGGCCTCTGACTCCGCCTCGACTGTCACCCGTTTAATATTTTCGACGTTGAAAACCCGGCAGTCCAGTTCCACACAGTCTCTATAAAAACACATGGCATGTGAAATTTCGAAAATCGAAATACAAAAAACCACAAAAAATTTAATTTAAATGGAATCATTGACCAATGGAAGAATTTACTTCATCTGCGCGCGCAGAACGCGTTTGAAGAAAATAATCTGATCGCGTAAAATAAGAATGCATACTACCATGATGAAGTGAGTGTGGCCATCCATATTTCGGATGGTGAAATAAAAATAGGGGGTTAATAAATAATCTACATGACCAGTGACATTGACAACTCGACCGAAAAATCTGTTATTCAAAAATTAATTTATCAATTACATGAAGATAGAAATAATAAGTCAAGAAAACGTTTACACATACGAATGAGACACATACACATGCACAGGCACGCATACACGCACGCGCGCACGCACGCCCGCACGCCCGCACGCACGCTCGCACGCAATTTTTTTTCCGGCATTATATTATATAGTCTATCATTTGCGCAGTCACATGTTCTTTCTGTATACCAATTTTAATAAAGATCGGTTCAACCGTACTTGAGTTATAGCGGGACATACAGACAGACAAAAATTTCAAAAATGGTAAAAATGATGTCAGTGATTCATAAAACGAATATTTATCACGAAATTCGACAGAAAAATTGAGTGTACAGGCAGACTAAACAGATTTATATAGTAGTATAGATTATTGCTTATTTCTTAGAAAATACAAAATTACGTCATAAGGAAATGCCCTTCTTTGCATATATAAAAAACTAACGACTCACTCTTGCTTCTCTCGGGTTCATCCCTAGGATTTAGTGTGAGTGCCGTGAGCCGCGGGTTCCGCTAGTTAAAATAAATAAAATTTCTAAAATAAAAGTAGCCTAATTACTCCTTATAATATTAGCTACCTACGAGTGAAAGTCCCGACAAAATCGACGTTTTGCGACCGAATCAGAGTTTACTCGGAACAAACAAACAAAAATTTAAACAATTGATTTTTTGATGTTAGTATCGTATATATACTTTGATATGCATTTAGTGAAAAGCTGTTAATTTAAAATTAAAAACGGACTTGAAAAATTTTTCTTGTTATTAAGAATTTTATAATATTCTGAAGATATTAAAGGATGCTTTCTTTTGCAACAATTTGCAGCACAGGTTCCTTATTACAATTTTTGCTTTCTGTTAGTTTACATGCGATGTGTGTCGATGATGAGAGAATACTTATACAGTATACTTATAGAAATTAATTCTATAATAAAGTTGAAAATTTGCAATGGGTTATTGAAATAAAAAAAAACCATTTATTATTAGATAACATTTTATTTCCTAAAATTCGCTTTGACATTTAAGATGTAAAGTTACAATTTTGTCTGAAACACCAAAAATATTATTATATTTTTATGTTTTCAAAAAAATTAAAGCAAACATTTAAAGTAAGTACAAACACGTTTACCATTATTAGATTATTTTATATAAAACATAAGGAATCCCTTTGTTTCTACATATAATCAGATCTACAGCTTTTTTTCTTCTTTTTTACGAGTCATTCTGACTTCTTCACTACGCAAAATGGTCTAAAAGCATAGATGTAGTATTTTAAATCTATGTCTAAAAGTCTGTCCTAGAGGAAGAAAAGTAAACAAAAAAAAAAAGAAAGTATAAAGGAGAGTACCCATAGAGTCCCTTGCAGAAATCTATATTGATATCGATTGAGGCGACTATCCTTTTTTAATATGGATAGATTTTAGTAAGAGTAAAAACATTTTAATGATTACTAATGAGTAGGTATATGCGTATTAAATGAAACAGTGTATTGAAATAATAAACACAAGAACGATTTTGTGGCTATTTATAAAGTTATGAAAAAGTAAAGACTTGCGCTTAAAACTTTGAAGCACGGAAAGAATTTTTGCCACGTTCACTGTGGAATTTTATGTGCAAAAACAAAATGCAGATCGATTTGACAAGACAGCTTTCGATTAAACTTATGAGTGCCCCTAACCTACCTAAGCCCTAACGCACACTATTTGTAATAAAATGTACCAATCCCGAGTGATAGATCTGCTATTCAGTTGGTAGGATAATTATATGAAGCTCTAGACCAAAGTATTATTATAGGGTAGGTATAGTTTGCAGAAGAAAAGAAAGCTATATATGTATTAAAATACGCTTTGTATAATAATAAATACCTAAGTAAAGTAGACACCATTAAACAAAATATTTCTTCCATGACATAAATAGAACATGAAGGGATGATCTGCTTTAAATATAACACTTTCACTCATGACTGCCAAATAAATCACGCCAAAATCTGAAAAATCATAATTTTATGTTTTGGTAAACCTAGATGAATGAGAGAAGGACGTCTTAAATGCATTTATAAAATACTGGCTGGGCTACCACCAGAAATAGACCAGTGTGAAGGGAGAAGAGACAATGTTCAACAATGGGACTAACGGTTGAAAATAGAAGAAAAAAAGCTTTTAAATTTTGACAGTAAACAGTGAAAACTAAAATAATATTTATAGTATAAATTAATTTACATTACTTAAGGCACAGTTACACATGCTTATAAAATGGCATGCTTATTAGCATGCATAAAACAAGCGTGCTCTTAAAATTGACACATTTGCTTTTGTGTAGCATGCTTTTATTAAGCATGCTTCTAAATATTAATCGTGCTCAAAGCAATAAATTGAACACACATGCTATTTAAGCACAGGCCTGCTTTGGTATTCGAAATTCTAGCTAGTTCTCTGCTAGTGTTCTAAGTAAAAAATCGAAAACAATGTGGCCTTTTTCACAGAATTAAATAATATTATCCTTTTGGTGGTAATGCAATGTGTGCAAAACTTTTGTCAAGAAAGAAAAAGAGAAGGTAGAGGATTTTTTTTTATTAAGTAGGAGAGAAAACTTTTGAGCAAGTACTCGATTGCTAATAGAAATTCATATTACCGCATCAGTTTGACGAGTTACTATCTAAAATTAAAAACACTATAAAGAAACAAGATACACATATGCAAAATGCTATTTCACCAAAGTTCAAATAAGAAGTGACATTGAGGTATCTAAAAACCGGAGATTCGTTACACACATTAGAAGCACTTTACAAGTTTACTTTTGTTACGTTAGTTTAGTTTTGCACGTTACACTTTACTTCGCAAGATCTACTATAGTTCTATTTCTATAGCATGCTCAATAAGCAAATCTGTTCACACGTGCTAAAAGCACGATTTTTGAGCATACTCGAAATAAGCATGCTCATTATTAGCAATGTTTCGACACACATACTAGTAGTAGCAATTGCTCAATAGTGGCATGCTTTCGTGTTAGTAATGAGCACGTGTAACTGTACCTTTAGTCTATATAAAATAATGGAAGTACATAAATTAAGCACTTGAGGAAAAACATTGAAATTACGATTAAATAATAAATATGGCAAAAAAAATATAATTTTTATTTTTATCATATCATTATTGTAGAAACACATACAAATATTTATATATTAAGAATTACTACTGAGTGTTATTGGTTGTGAAATTCTCCGCTAAACAAAGTTAATGACGATGTCTTGGCAGCAAAATAAAATGGTCTATTTGCGTTAAATACAATAGGACTTGGAGGCGGCAGTGCGGAAAGCAACTCAACAACAAAGACAACTGAAATTAAATTAATGTATTTATTATTCATCATCATAATTTTATTATATCGAAAATTACAATATTCGAGATTAGAATAGCGCTTAGTACCTACTTAGTTTATACGGTGCAGTGTGATTTAAATTTGTTTAAATTATACTAATAATAGTATTAGCTACTGCAGTATTTTCAAATAAAGTTTGCAGATTCTGAACATTTCAATCATTAAAATAATAGTAACTCGAATATTATATATTAATGGTTATCTGAATAGGCTCATTCCTAACATCCAAAACCTAAATTTGCCCCAATTTCAAGTAGTTTATTTAATTTACACTTACCGTTAGCAGCAGCGGCTTCTGTTCCTTCTTCGTTAACTTCGATAAACGCTTTTTGTGTCCCTGCGTCTATATATAAATTAGGAACACCGTTCAAAAGGTTATCTAATCTTGCTTCACCTGGAGTAAACACTTTCTTCACGTTTATCTGAAAAAAATCATAAACATTTTTACCAGCAAGCCCACCACCAATGAGCGTTGAACTTGGTGTTTTTAGGACAGTTGGAGGTATTGCGGGTGCACCTGTCGCAGAGTGGACTGTCTTTAAATATTAATATAATGTATTGATAGGCTTACATGAACTTACATTAAAAAGAACTTCTTTCAAATCTGTTTTAGTTTCGATTTTGAATTTAGGTAGGGAAAGTTCGACTTCTACTTTATCCATATTTTTAAGAGCTCTATCTAAAGCTGAGGAATCTCTTAATTTTTCTCTTAGCTCGTTTATTCCATCAACATCACGTGGCAAAATAATAACAAGAGACATTTCATTTCCCTCATACGGAAGCTCGATTATCTGAAAAGTTTAAATCAACGATCTATTTTTTTATCGAAGTAGTATTACTTTAGAAACTATATATGTAAAAAAATAGTTATATAATTCAATACTTATATTAAAGTGTGCTTATATTTATCACGTACTTGAGCATCCAGTTCATTACTTTCAGCATAGTTGTATCGATCTTTTCTATACATCATTTTAACTTTTGTTGTTACGCCTCTGCTTACGTGAAAATCTTTATCTGATGTTTCTTTTTCAGAGAACTTATGTTGCCAAGTACCCTAAAAAATGGTAGTTATAATTTAATTAAATATATTATATAGTTAGAGAGTTTCATGTGACTAGCTGCTAAATAGTAATGATCAGTACCTTGAAGTATATTGCGTTTGCTAGAACAGCTCTTGTGCTTCCACTAAAGCTGCCAGGGTCAACCAAATCTTTAATAAGATGATTTGTTTCCCCTTCAACCTGTAATGATTTATGTATGATATTTTTACACACATGTTCTTTGTGAAAGTTAATTTCTGAAGTAACAAGGCTATATATTTTAGTATATCTATGTTATTGATATACATATTTATAGCTGTATGTGATTTTCCAAAGAACTCGCTTTGATATTAAAAAATCCAATACGCATTTACGCATTCGGCTACAAAACTATCTCTGATTCATATCAAAATAAGTATTGCGAAGTGTAAATATAATATTTCACTTATAACGTGCTTAATATATAAATATATACGTGTAATAATATTCTTTTTTATCGATATATACCACGGTTGCATATATACGAGAGATACTTAACTGTCTTTAACTGTCGTAACATTCAAACATCACTCTCGTAACGTGGACTTACCCATTGATTAATTGCATTCGCTGCAGCCACATTGTTACTGAAGTCAACGTGTTGTGCTTCGGATCCAAAGACGTCTCGCGTAATAGCAGCAAATTTTTTATTTAATTGATAACCTTTCCCAACGTAGATTTTGTTAGCAACTTTGAGGGTTATATTTTTTACTGATCGCACTAAGGAATTAGTATAAGAAAAGACAGCTGTCACCTATAAAATAACAAAAAAAAACTTAAAAGATGCATAATATTAAAGGAGCTTTAAATTATAAAAGAGTGTGATTTTTTATGAACAAAAAAATAACTTGTTACTTAATTATTCTAAATTCATTGTTAATTTTACTTACGTCATTATCACTGGCCAATCCTATACTATTAAGAAGTTCATCATGGGATTCACCCACAGATGCTAGAGCTAGTTGACCCAGAAGCGGCATAACCGAAAATGCTGATAACACGAAGCTTTTTCCGACATTGGCCTTCGCCACTTCCTATTATTACAAAGCAGAAGAATTAGCTTTGTCGTGTACATGTAGGCATATATATTCAAAAATGTTATTTCACTTGCAGAATTCGTAGACAGAATAATATGCAGTTTTTGCGATGAGTATATATATTAATAACTCACATTGGACATGACGGCGGTGAATTTACTGCTGCCATCGTGAAGAATTGGCTTAACTCTTTCCTCATCGTCGTTTGCGCTTAATCCTACCATTAGATATGTTACTGAAAAATAAATTAATATTTTAAAAGATATAATATTTTTTTGGGATAACTTTTTTGAAGCTTCCGAATCTAATTGACTTAACACTGCAAAGAAATCGTGACTTTGTTATAATTTGCATCACGAAAAAAGAACGCTGGAAGAAAGCGGTGGGGGTGTGCTTGCGCATGGGTACATTTGCGCACGAAAATACTGGGCCTATTCTTTTATTTTTGAACTAGCCTTTCGCTAGCGACTTATATTGGTTATTGGTAGGTTATGGGTACATTGAAAAATATATTAGATGGAATGTAATTAAATAGAATTCTATTAATTAATACAATATGTTTGTTCATTGTAGAATGTTTATTCTACTTTCAAAATATTTTATTAATTAGTTTAATACAGTTTTTAGAATTCGAGTCTCTCGTTATAAAACAATATAGGTACATCAAAAATAATTTTCCCCTTTTTTACTATTTAAAATATTTTCGCAATTAATAATTTTTGTGCGCGCGATGGTATTTTGAACTGACGAACCAATAGCGAACCGGCAAGCGTGCGGCGCGTGCCCTGCCGCCCCCGCCCCTCGCGCCGCGCCTCATACCACCAAATTGGCCGATAAATCGTCTCTGCGCAGCTAGATAGCCAGCGTTCTTTTCATTAGATGACGCGAAGTCTACCGAAATAGATGCGTCTTTTGGTTTATCCTTAGCTTCTTCCACTCTAGTTCAAGATAACTTAATATTTCACATATTATACTGTTACGTTCACTCGTTGTCGTTACTTAAACTTATGATAAACTGGTGATAATCATTGATTATGCTTGTTACAAGCGTGTGCAACCTAAACCAAACCACAATGCCTGTTCTGATTTTTTAATAAGTATTGCTATTGAAATATTAAAGCGTTAATTTGGAACAAAACTTATGGCTTTCATGTTAATTGAAATATAAAGCATACCTTATTTTTAGGTAAATATGGAATGGAAAAATTTTCTGTTTATGTTATATTTTAAGCGTCTATGGTGCGTAAACAAGATGATGTATGCTGACCTTGAACTGCTAGATATGAATATAAAATAAAAATTATGCTAAAATAATTAATTCTCGTTTTCCTGCTAATAAATAACTTTACTATTATCAATAGTCATGTCATTGTGCATTACCTAAACAAGTAGGTGAGTCATTATTTGTTAGTAACGAATTAGTAGTTTTGCCCGACTGCGGCGAACATCATAGGAGTGGTATGTGTTTGATTAGTATGTACCTATGTATCAATTGGACAGTCACGCCGTCAAAATCACATTAAGAATACAAATCGTGTACGTGAGAAAAGTTGTGTCTAAGTGGTCAATCTATGTCAAAAAATGAATTGACTACTTAAAATTAAATTCCGTAAAACTGCCAAAATCTTATACAAATAATAAAATTCTATTTTATTACATGAAATATTTTAAAAAAATATTGAAGTTCTTAGTAATAAATTATTATTATCGATGCAGAAGCAGAATCTATAGTTCATGAAAGAATGATATAGTTACGACATTTTAACTTTTGTTAAATGTCGGAAGATAAATAAATATATATATATATATATATATATATATATATATATATATATATATATATATATATATATATATATATATATATATATATATATATATATATATATATATATATATATATATATATATATATATATATATATATATATATATATATATATATATATATATATGCAAGATACATTTATTGCTCGTTAAACATGAAGAGATTGTGAATGTGATTTTTTTTAAAATCAAAGTAAATACAAATATTTTAATTTTAATATTTCTACTAAATTGTTTTATTATTTACTAATTGTAAATAATCATTGACACGATGTTATCTGAATCTTGTTTACCTCAAACTACTAAATAATCGAAGCTGATGCCAACAGAGGTCAAGGTGAGGGTTATTATCAATTTCTTATAATTATTTAGGCTCATAAATATGACTTATTAAAACAGTTATGTAAATATTACCTATATGTTCCATGAACCTATATATTAAAACCAGAAAATCTGTTATCTTAGATCACATTCATAGAAAACAATTTTTTAATAATTAGGTATAGTTTTAAAAACAACGTAAATCGACAAATTCATATTTAATAACTTCTTAAATTACACAAAAATCACCAATAAATAACAACGTATTAATTAACGCATTTAAAATAATAACAAATTTATACTTACAACTTATTAATATTACACGCTTCATGTCGCCGAGCACCACAGTTGAATGCTGTACGAATACTTACCACTACCAGTTTTCTTATATGATTCTTGCTTATAAATAAAACCTACTATCTGTTACCATAACAAACATTGCTCGTTTTAGAGAACTGGTTTGTTTATTTCTTTGTTCCTTTTATATTATACTAGCAATAGCCGCGGCTCGCTCACGTCCGAATGTTGAACATTTAGAGTTATAATTATTTTTTGATTCCAAATCATAAAAAAATAACGACACGTTTGGCTCAGTTGGTAGTGACCCCACTTACTGCGCCAGCGGTAGCGGGTTCGAGTCCAGCGGGGGGCATTCATTTGTTGAGCACGAATGTTTGTACTCCAGTCATGGGTGTAAATATTTGTAATATGTATGTATTTAAAATTTATATGTGTAGTATATCAATTACCTGGTATCCGTAACACAAGCCTCGTAGCCTACCACGGAACTAGATGGCGCTGTTGTAATAATGTCCCAACATTTAAAAAAAATATTTATAAAAAAATAAAAATTTGGTCCAAAAATAAAAATTCTGGAGACCCTTATCGCCTGAAGGAATAAAAATTATCCTACGTCCTATTTTTCTATTTTTTTCTATTTCTATTCTCAGACCTAACAAATATACACAAAAAAATCATGATAGTCGGTCAAGTAATTTTGGAGGAGTTCGATAACAAACACTGTGACACAAGATTTTTATACATAAGGTTATGTTAAAGATAAAAACGTTAATGAGATATTCTCTGTAAGTGTATAATTCTTAATAATATTATTGTTAGTTGTTATGATTATATGATTATAATATATTATTTAAACACAATTAAATACCTTAGTAGTCTAATTAAATATAAAGTTAATTAACATTAACTTTATATAAAATATTTATTAACTTTATATAATAACCCACAAGAAATTTAAGAAAGAGATAACATTTTTAAAGGTAAAGCCTTCATATTAGTAAGCAAAAAGAAGAAATGAATTAGAATAGATGTTGTTCTATAATCTATTGTATTCGTATTGTTAGAAGAAAAAAAGAAATCATATAGTAATCATTTTCGTGCTATAATTTTAATTGCCATGATGTTTTTCCTTAATAACTTAAGAAGTAAGTTGGTAATAATATAACCTATTATAAAATTACTAAATCAATTATACTTTACTTCGATTTTCATAATAGCATATTGGTGGTGACGTTCATGATAAATATAAAAAAATACAATTATTTTAAATTCGATGCAAGCATCAATAAATATTTTCAAAGTAAAATCTCATGAAAATGTTTCCTACTTTTGTAAATTAAAAAAACACTGCGAAAATGACAAAGCAAAGGCTGCATCAGTTCCCTAGAAAGTTGAATAATTTCTTTCTTTTCTTAAACTGATTAAACAAAAATTTAATAAACTTACAAAAAGTACTTCCAATTATAGTGAATATGAAATATAAATTTGATGTAAAATTTTTTTTAAATTTGTAGATGGCAAAAGACAAGATCGCCACCATAGAACTTACTGGAATAAGTTAAATTTTTATATTTAGTCTATATAAAATACTTTAATTACATAAGTTATTGGGGATAAACACTTTTTTAATCGCTACTTAACTTCACTTGATTCGATTCGATCACAAACTACCTCCCTGCCAAATTTCGTCTCTATACGTCAAGCGGTTTTCGAGATTTCGTGATAAGTGAGTGAGTGACCTTTCGCTTTTATATTTATAGACTACTGGGACCCGCGGCTTCGCTCGCGCTAAAAGTACAAAAAATATTTTTGGCTCAATGCTATTACTTATAATTAGCTCTCACTGGTCGTATCGGTAGTCGTCCCACCGGAGATCGGATAAGAGTGATAGCGATAGACAGTGCACTTGTGTCTGCGCGTACACTATAATATCTCCTGCGCAGTTGGCTTGACTCATTGAGTTTCCCCATTTAGTTAGTTAAATTCCACTCCTCTTTTCTGAAAAGTACTCTATAGAACCAGTTACTGTGTATGCCTGTTGTGAAAATAAAATATTTGCTTGTAGTAAAGGGTATCCTAAATATTGACTCTTTTAATAATCTATCACTGCTTAAAGTTTAGTTAACATCATTGATTTTTATGCGAACGCGCACATCGATTCGCTAAGTTACTGTTTTTAGGGTTCCGTACTCAAAGGGTAAAACAGGACCCTACTACTAAGACGCCGCTGGCCGCTGTTTGTCACCAGGCTGTATCTTTTTTTTTTATGGGACAAAGGGAGCAAACGGGCAGTAGGCTCACCTGATGGTAAGTGATCACTTCCGCCCATGGACATCTGCAACACCACAGGGCTTGCAGATGCGTTGCCGGCCTTTCAGGAAAGGGAGGGAGGGAAAAGGACGGGAGTAGGGATGGGGAGTGGGCCTCCCGGACTCTCACTTACCGTACGAAACGCGATAGCATAGCTGCCACTTCTTACACTTCTGCCACGTCTTCTGTGAGAGAGTGGTACTATATGGGGCGTGCCGGCCCATTCGGCTGCTACCCGAAGGTAACAAGCATGGCACTACCACTTGAGAAGAATCTCATGAACCATGTAGTTAGAGTAGAGCTATAAATAAAACAAATACTAAAAAACAGTATAAAACAAATATTTAAGGGGGCGCCCATACAACGTGATTTTTTGTTCGATTTTGCTCGATATTGATAAGGGCAAGAGGTAGACTCTTTGAATATTCACAGAATAATCAGTTGTACTTATATTCACTTAAAAAATAAATAATTAAATTAAAATAAAAATATTTAAGGGGGGTTCTCCCATACAACAGACATGATTTTTTTTGCCGATTTTATACGTACTGATAAAAATAGGCGATATTGTGAGAGTAACTCAGGAGATAGATATTTAATATTCTAGACTTTTCTGTAGGCCTTTTTAAGACCTACAATTTCCTTCTACATTGTTTTGATGTATTTCTTAAGATTTAGTCTCCGCTAACGTAAGGAACATTTTATTTGTTCTGCAATAAAAAGTATCCTTCATCATGAGACCCAAGTAATAAGTTATCACTACACAAATAAAATTGAAATGTGAAAATATTATTTAATTGGATTGAGTTTTGAAACACGTGTAACTGGCACGCATTTAAGCCAACAAACCGAAGAATTGAATTGAATTGAAACACGTGTCAAAATAAAATGTCATTTAAATCAAATGCACTAAGGAATATTAATATCAACTTCGATGCAAATCACCCTCAAAATAACGTCCTAGCCATTTTTAACCTCGTTAGGCGATGAGTTTCAATAAAATAGGAAACACATCTTCCAACAATGTTTATGCAAAATTTGAAGTAGATTGGACCAAGGAATCACGTTGTCCCATACAAAAATTAGCTTATGTTGATGTCTAGAAATTCATTTAAAAATATAATTTTCAATTTAAAATATTTGGACTACTTTTTGCTAAATAAAAATTACACAAATTGCTTATATAACTAGTAAGTAATAAGTATGCCAATGCATTTCCACAGAAATATTGCGCCTCTTTTTAACATCCCAGAGAAACGCGTCCAATACCGTAAGTTAAAAGTAATATCAGGCGACCGAGCTTCGTTCGGTTTTTTTTTGGAAAAAATTAAAAAAAGAAAAAAATAATAATCGGACTGGAAACACCTGGATTCGAACCGAGGACTTTTCGCTGTCAATCAATCTGAACTATTATAATCTTGTAAATGACAGCGAAATTTACCTTCGTTATTCTAATGGTATTGTAGCTTTTTTTTCATTGCTTGAAAATATTGATAAAATAACGTTTTCTAGAAATAAAACCTAGCTAGGTCGATTTATCGCCCCCGAAACCCCCTGCATGCTAAATTTCCTGAAAATCGTCGGAGCCCTATTTCATGAAAATGTTATTACACGAAAATGTGAGTGTATGTACCTAATATAGTAGGTAAATGAACATGTCTGTATGAAATTTTAGCTTCATAAAGAACTTAATATAATTATTTTCATCCATAATTCTACTAAATGTATATTGGGTTCTTTGAGAAATAATGTAAAATCGTCTATCGCTGATATAGATTGCACGTGGTAATCACCATGGAACAGAAGACTGGTTGCCACAATAGTATGAAAAATTAAACAAAAATGAGTTTATTTCTTTTATTTTGGTAGTCTCCTTAGTCTTCACATGTCTAGGGGAACTGTTTACCGATTTTGACCTAATGTTAAACGCCATAGCTTAGGAAACTTATGTACTCTACATTTTTAGCAATTAACAAAGCTAGAAAATTATAATTCAGAGATTTAGAACATTTCATTTTATTTTCATGCCATGGAATTGCATAAAATATTCTTAAGTTTGAAAGTCCGCTATATTGGATTTTCAATGACGTCAGTTTACCTATTTATTTCGTGTTATTTATATATTGATTTTTAAATATTTGATATTCACAATATTTTTTAAACATATTTCGTTTAGCACTTACCGTTAGCCGCAGCGGCTTCCGTTCCTTCTTCGTTGACATCAATTAATGCTTTTTGTGTAGCTTTGTCTACATATAAATCAGTAGCATTTTTTAAAAGGTTATCTAATCTTGCCTCACCTGGAGTAAATAGTTTTTTCACGTTCATCTGCAAGAATGTTTGTTACAGTCAATTTAAAAATCTAGTTTAATTTTATTGAATTTGTGTACTTCAGAACGCTACTTACATTTTTAAGAACTTTTTTTAGATCTGTTTCAGTTTCGATTTTAAATTTAGGCAGATAAACTTCTACTTTTTCTTGGTTCAGAAGGTTAACAGCTTTATCTAAAGCTGAAGGATCTCTTAATTTTTCTCCTAGCTTATGTATTCCGTCAACATTACGTGGCAAAATAACTACAAGGGAAATTTCATCACCTTCGTACGGAAGTTCGAGTATCTGAAAAGGTTAACTTTTAAATTAATGTCTTTACATTTTCGTCGTATTATTTATTTTATTTCAATATCATATTAGGTATATTAGTGGAACATATGTAAGTTGAGATATATTATTGGGACATAATATATTCTTACAACTGGAGTAGAAACATTTGTGCTCAACAAGTACCTAAATGGTCCCAGTGGGACTCGAACCTGTAACCGTTGGCACAGCACGTATGGTCACTTCACACTGAGATAAACGTGTTGTCTAATAATACATAACTCAACATTTAATTTAAAGTGTAGAAATATTTATCACGTACCTGAGCTTCCAGTTCATTGCTTTCTGCATAGTTGTAAAAACCGTCTCTATACATCATTTTAACTTTAGTTTTTACGCCTTTTCTAACGTGAAAATCTTTATCTGATGTGTCTTCTTTAGAGAACTTATCTTTCCACATACCCTAAGCGAACATGGTTGGAATAATATAATTACATATAATTTTAGGGAGTGTTATATGACTAGCTACTACTAAGTTATAATTACCTTGAAGTATATGCCATTAACTAGCACAATTCTAGTGCTTTCACTAAGGCTGTCAGGACTAACCAAATTTTTAATTAGATCATTTGTTTGCTCTTCAACCTGTAATAATTTACGTATGCATTGTTAATGATTTATCGCATAGAATTATAACATAAAATGTGTGAATTATATCTTTATGCAAGGTGTTTTTAAAATATAATAGTACACCTTTGTTTTCAAAAGTCTAAGACGGAATCCCTGTAATTTTGATATGTCCTTGTAGTTTTTATCGATATAGATATGGCCCATTTGGTTGAGCAGGGTACCATACAGGTTGCTCATGATAGCAACTGTCTCTGATAGTAGAGTGGTTTGTCAATCCCACGGTTGATTGGTCTGCTGTGGCAGTTCCAGCTAAGCCACGTGGTTGAATGCGTGAGAGATTCTGCGACGTCCCATTGAGTAGGACGAGGGAAGTTTGTAGGGTTTTAATGGGTATTACCATCTTTTCTAGCCATGGAGCACACATAATCACCTGTTACATACAGGTATGCGAAAATACGTTTTCCAAAATTAAATTGTGAATACAAAAATATTATATGAGCAATTTACACTTTTGTTTTATTATAAAAATAGTGTTATAATACTGTAATACAATATATTCTGCGATTATATTGCATATAAAAAAATAACCCTTGCAAGTTTTAATGTACAACAAATAAAATAAATGATTACTCATACGTTTTAAAAGAAGCTGTTCATAAAAGTGCCGACAAGGAGACGTTCTACATTTATTTAATAAGGAAGCTTGCGGTTTTGTCTCAATAAAAAAAATGGGAAATGTGTAACTTACCCATTGATTAATTTCATTCGCTGCAGACAATTTGTCATTAAAGTCAACGTTTTGTGATTCGGATCCAAATACGTCTCGCGTAATCACAGCAAAGTTTTCATTCAATTCATAATCTTTTCCTACGTAGATTTTGTTGGCAGTCTTCAGTGATACTTTTTTTGTTGATCGCACTAAAGAATTAGTATAGGAAAATACAGCTTTGGTCTATAAAATAAGATAAAATTATGTGAAAGATGCAAAACATTAAACCAGCATCGTGAGCGCGATATTTTATGGGGTCAATCCATTCATGATCATTTAATATTCAAAAGAAGAATAGTACTATAATCGGTAGTCACTTACGTCGTTATCATTGGCCAATCCCATACTGTGAAGAAGTTCATCGTGAGATTCACCCACAGACGCTAGAGTTACTTGTCCCAGAAGCGGCATAACAGAAAATGCTGATAGCACGAAGCTTTTTCCGACATTAGCCTTCGCTACTTCCTACGATTACGAAGATGAAAAGATTTTTTTGCAAATATATTTAAAATAATTATATAACTGTGTAGGTAAAAACTTTCAAAACATAAATAACTGTATAGTAATATCGTTATTCCGATTATTGTATTAATCTATACTCACATGAAACATGCTGGCGGTAAATTTATTGCTCCCATCGTACAGAATTGGCTTAATTCTTGCCACATCATTTGCGCTTAGTTCTAGTACTAGAGAAATTACTGAAAGTAATATAATATTAAAAAAAAGTTTTTTTATGTGGGATAACTTTTTAAAACATCTTCTGGTTAACAGCTGGGAGCTTTTCAGTGTCCAAATATTATTATTTGGACTTATTACTTATACTTCTATGTAAATAATTTATGCTTAATTATTATGCATGAAATTCTTAAATCAAAGATAAAAGGCAGAACAGACCGCATCGATTTGAAATTCTCTACTGGCACCTTAGAGCACAGTATTCAGGAATTCACACAGATTTTATTTGATTTAGTTAAACGTCTATTAATAAATCCGCGGAGAAAAATAATCATTATAATTATAGAATCAGAGAGAACTAACAAAACTATAATTAATAACTTTTCTAATTACAAAATAATTTGCTACTATTGAAAAATGTAATTAAATGTTCAAAATGTTTAAAAAATAACAAAAGTTATACTTACAACATATTAATATTAGACGCTTCATGTTATCGAGCACCACACTTGAATGCTGTAATAATAATAACAATTTTTCTTATGAAATTTTTACTTATAAATAAAACATGCTATGTTTATTTACTATACTTGTTAATTTTGATTTGAATGAAACAATATTTTTGAACATTTTCGCAGCTTTATTTTCATTTTTGGTTCCCGAAGTTTCGAATGCTTACAGAAATTATGGTCAAGTGAGAACCTAAGGTATTAGAGGTTTCAAAGGTATTATAGACTGTACATTTTCAATTTCCACGTCTAAGTATAGAAAAGTAGGTAAGTATTTTAAAAAAAATCCAGTTATTTCGGTTTCCAGTGGAAATGACAGATTTGCCTGAAGAAAAAGGTATATTACAAGGCATCCTAATTTATGTATGTATGTATGTATGTCTTATGCGTAGCAATAATGTGTCAAGGATGAAACATGTATATAATTATATAATATTATATATTAATATTTATTTTCTTATTTTATAAGTCATTTAATTAAACTATATTATATATTCTATTCTACTATATTCAAGCCAGAACGGGTTCTTATATATACATATAAAGCCGTAATGAGCTTATAACTTCACATGGAGTTTGTTGCAATTGAAATTCACTTGTTCTAGATTAGTATTTTGAATAGCAATTTTAGATATACTTGTAGATGGTGAAGGCTAACAAGTGGAATTACGAGCGAACTTTTTCATTATAAAGCTTGCTTTAAAACATAAAATATATATATGCTTTCATTGATAGATGATGTCATGCTCTAAATCCTGTTTTAATTAGTTGGGGTCATTAGACTTTACCTATACATACAGTAAAATTCTAACTTATTCAAATTTGTAAGTTTTATTTTTTGGAAAATCTTAGTGTCATAATCAATATATAATCATAAATAATGATTATAACATATTTTCATAATACTTATATTCTTAGACTTTTGGCTTTTGACTTTTTCTTTTAAAATTTGGTATTAAGATGATAGCTGGTTACCCGAGTAAACATATTAATTTTCTAAGAAGAATAATAACAATGAAAACGCTCAACGGTCTCCAATAATATATAAAAATCTAAGAATTTGGATTCTGGTCTAGAGAACGTCGGAGCCGCGAGAAATGCTACTAATATATAATATGATGGGGTATTTTGTCATGGGAATGGGATGTTTTCTGAGATAAAAAGTACTTTGTGTTATTTTCAAGCTTTTCAATTATCTCCACAGAAAAAATCACGCGAATGCCTCACTTTGTTTCGACGTAAAAGAAAGACAAACGAACAAACACACTTCACATTCATTGCGAGCAGTAGTTGGTAAATAAAGTCAGAAGTATACAATAAACCATTACTAATTTAATTTTTTATTGTGCATTTTGAACATAAGTTTTATACCATTTATCTTCACGCCAAATTACTCTTATCATCAATAAAAAAAAATATTTTCATAACGGAAAATGAATATATTGAAATAAATAGCAAATCTCAATTTAAATATTTTAACTGTCAATAAACGGTACGGTATTTATTTTCTCAACTTTCGTTGGTATTTCGGTTCCGAAGACGGGCATCTGTTAAGTCATGTCGGCCATGCTTAGGGCACGACGCATTATAGAACATGATCTAGAACTATTGACTTTTGTATTTGAACTATTATTATTAATTATTTTTTAAATATAAAAAATAATCATATTAAGTGCGTATCTCATTACCAATAATAGGTATAATACGTAATAATGACCAAATCGATTAAGACGTTAATCGATTCTGCTTGGTAATCAAGAGGTTTTGTAAACTAATGCACTTATCAAAATTTCAATACGATTGAGATTTCTATTAATAACCTGCTATTCTACCTCGGTACAGTTTATTTTATTACCGATTTTGTAAGATATCTTGCTAAAATGTTTATATTTTCAGCATGGTTTTATTTCTCTAATTTCTTCAATCTTCTATTTGTATTTTTCTCAGAGATGACTTATTTTCCCGCAATAAAAAGTATTCTATGTATTAACTCGGCTATCATCATACTTAATTTAAAATTTTATTAAAATCCGTCCAGTGGTTTTCTCTTGGACATACTGACAAGAATTCTAAAAACAATAGATTTAGCCTCAATCGACAATAATGTCTAATTCAATTAGATTCTCTAAAAAACATTTAATGTGCAGATTTGTCTTAGTTACAATTTAATTATATAGGTTAGTTACAATATTATATATAGATTGAGCCAGCAAATGCACAAGATATATTATAGTGCCCTCTCTAATCCTTTTATTCTAATAGTCCGGCGCGGTGAGTTAACTACTTGATACGCCTATACCATCAGAGCTCTTGTAATAGTTAGTTTATATACCTTTTTTATTGCTTTAAATTAAAAACATCTGTCATTCAAAATGTATTTAGTTTTATATTTCTTCTTATTTACGTCATTTGGCTTGCTTATACTTATATCTCTATCCCTTTTACAACCCCCGCAAACTACGGACTTTCGATCGGCCGATAGTTTAGTTGGTTGCTTAATCAGTATGGAAATGTATGTAAGTGCGCACATTAGAACGATTTGGTACGGCGGACTAAAAAGTTTGATGTACGATGATACGATTACCTGTAAACTAAACAGTCGGCCGACTGCTTAATCAGTACGGCGGGCTTTTACGCGCGCACACTACGTACTGTTCAGTCAGCCAGACTTTCAGTTTTTTCATTTGTGTATTAAAGGATATTATTCTATTAACGATTTTTTAAAAGACAGTACGCCTTGGGAATGATGTGATCGCCTTCAGACACCATTCAACCTATAGGATTATTGTTCATTCAATTGATTTAAAAAAGAAAAACAGATTAAGACAAAAAATGATATTAGTCCCGCTGAGTTTCTTTCGCCAGTTCTTCTCAGGTCAGCGGCTAGGTACTTCTTTCCAAAATCGTAGTAGACTCATGACGTTCAGTAAAAAATTGTAGTAATTTTATGCTGAATAAAATATTTTGAATTTGAATGTGAAAATAGCCCGTTGTTCATTTGCTTTTTTTCATCATAAAGTATTTACATTATTGTTTAGCTGTTAAAAAATTGATTTAGAATATCTTTTTTGATTTAACTTAAACATAGTAATCAGTTTTTCTTTCAATACTACAAACATCACAGGCTAGCCCAGTAGTAGCTTGGGAAGCCGAGCGAAGCTGGTTCGAATCGGGTCTCGCATCTCTGTTATTTTCTTGGGGGAATAGTTTGTCCATCATGATTATCACTTGTCTTACGGTGTAGGAAAATGTTGTGATATCTTCATTAGTAAGAGTACCTAACAAGTTTTCAAAAGACATGTAGCTTGTTTTACTTTGCTTTATTTAAAGTAAAAACATAATTTTATACTCGTAAGCATGTCATTGAAAAAGTATTATATATGCAAGAAAAAAAAAGCATGGCATAAGAACATCTCATATCAAGTCCATGCTCTTATACTTTTGATTAATAAATAATAACTACGTAATGTAGACTATAAAATATTTCTTCCTTATACAAACAGAAAATGAAAAAATGCTCTGTTTCAAACTATTAATACTTTCACACATGATTGCTAAATAACTATTGCCTAAAACTGAAACACCAAATCAAATTTTTATGCTAATTGTTAAGTTAATTTAGTACAGTTTAAAAATAATGTGGAACACAAATTATTTTTATTTTTTATTATATTATAATTTAATAAGGTTAAGTCAAGTAAAAGAAAATTCTCGGGGGAGAGGCTGACTCCTACCGGGCGCGTCCTCCTGGTGGCGGATGGGAGGAACCCCACTCGCTCCTGTCTGGACCCGACAGGAGCGTGTGGTACCGGAGAAATCCGGCGCAGATGAACAGCCAGGGGGGGGGGGGAAGGGTAGGTTGTCAGGAGGGCACCTCGGCCCGCGTAACGGGAGTGCGGTGTCTCTCTCGACGGTGCGGCGGCTGGAGCGGGGCCACTTCGGTGGTCCTGCGTCTGGTGAGGGTTAATGCGCATGCGATCCCGTGGTGTCCCACTATGGCGGAATGGGGTGGGGTCATCGGGTTTTAGTGGGTAGTACTCGCCGCCTCTTGTTTTCAAGGGGTTGGCTTGTGAGTCCCACACACCTACCTGGGGGTTCAGGTGGGCGGTGCGAGATATGCATTTCCCGATGTAAAAAAATAAAAGTAAAATTAAGAAATATATATTTATTACATAATATGTAGCAATAACAATTGACACTAAGTTTTATTGATTGTGAAATTCTCCACTAAATAAAGTTATTGATGGTGTCCTGACAGCAAAATAAAATGGTCTATTTGCTTTAAATATAACTCGATAAGAAGGCATTTCATACATTGAAGAACCCACTACATTTATGAAAACTGAAAGAAAATATATATGTTAATTATTTAATTATGACGACAATTGGCAGTCGACTTTAGAATAGAGCTCAGTGCAAAGTCACATAACATGATGTTTATACGGCGTATTAAGATGTAGTGAAAAACATATTTAAACAAATCCGGCTCGCTTCGCTGGCCGTAACTAAAAATAAATTAAACTGCTTTTAGAATTTTCTAATGAAATAAAAGTAGCTAGTAAGTTACTCTTTATAACATTAGCTACCTGCGAGTGAAAGTCCCGTCAAAATCGGTCCAGCCGTTTCAGAGATTAACCGGATCAAACAGACAGACAGAAATGAAAGATTTTAGAAAATGTTCTATATTTAATTCAAATGTCATATTTTAATACTCATAGATAATCTAAATTAGCTTATCTAAAAAAAATCATTTTTTTAATTTAAGGTATTTAAAACAATTTCGGCTAAACTAAAATTACACCGAATGCCGACATACGAGTAATTAGTAAGTAATTTCCACAGAAATATCGGGCCTTTTTCTTAGGGTTCTTTTTTAACTCAATTTTATCAATTTTTATAATAAAACATATTATTTGTGCGCACATAGAGGATCATAATATTAGAATGCTATACCAATTTTAGAATTTAGGTTAATAAATATATCTCTCAATAAATATTATTAAAAGACGTAAGTAGTACTAACAAGAGCCATCACTAAAAACTTATTTTTCGTGTTTTCAGAAAAACAAGACTTGTTTCATGAAAAGAGGTTAAGAAGCTAAATAAACATGTTTGTTTGAAATGATAACTTCATAAAAAAAATATTTTATTTTATTTACCATCCATAATTCTACTAAATGTATATTATAGGGTTCTATAAAAAGAAGGTTACGTCTATCGCTGATGAAGTTTGGAGCAAGGGAATCATGGAACTGAAGACTAGTTGATATGAAAAACTAAAGCAAAATGAGTTTATTTCTTTTATTGTGGTAGTCGCCTTAGTTTTCACATGTCGAGGGAAACCGTTTAGCGATTTTGACTAATGTTAAAATAAGTACGTGCATACACAGTACATATAAAATACCCTTATGCGCGAAAAGAATTTCACTTTTAAACATTAATAATAATAATTAATATAGCATTTTTGTGAAATTCTGATTTTAGGGATTTAGAATAGATTAATTCTTTGATTTTATATTCATGCCATGCGATTGCATAAAAATATTTCGCAGCAAATGAGAATCCGTCATATTAAATTTACAATGATGTCACTTTACTTGTGTTTCGTGTTTTTTTTTAATTATTGACATTTAAATATTAGATTTTTACAAAATATTTTTTAGAAATATATTTCATTTTGCACTTACCGTTAGCAGCAGCGGCTTCCGTTCCTTCTTCGTTGACTTCAATGAATGCTTTTTGTGTAGCCTTGCTTACATATAAATTATCAGTAGTACCTTTCAGAAGGTTATTTATTCTTGCCTCAATTGGATCAAATAGTTTTTTCACGTTCATCTAAGGGAAATATAAAAATGTTACAGTAATAAAAATAAAACAGTTTTATTTCTCAGATCACGTGCATTTATGGGGGTTACTTACATTTTCAAGAACTGTTATTAGATCTGTTTCAGTTTCGACTTTAAATTTAGGCAAATGAACTTCTACTTCTTTTCGTTTTAAATGGTTAAGAGCTCTGTCTAAAGCTGAAGGATCTCTCAATTTTTCTCCGAGCTTATTTATTCCAT
Source organism: Boloria euphrosyne (assembly GCA_951802675.2). Lineage (NCBI taxonomy): Eukaryota > Metazoa > Arthropoda > Insecta > Lepidoptera > Nymphalidae > Boloria > Boloria euphrosyne. Next base: position 5,220,804 of record OX637876.1, read on the forward strand.
CAACTTTACGTGGCAAAATAACTACAAGGGACATTTCATTTCCTTCATACGGAAGCTCGAGGATCTGAAAAGTTTTATTGCTTAATTAATGATCTTTTTACAATATACGCATCGTATTATTTATTTTATATCAATATCGTATTAGTTATATTAGTAGAAGTTGTATGGGTCAGCAGAGTGGACTTGGGAGCAGCCTCACGTTTGGGAGGCGGGTGCCCTAGGGGGTCTACATGGAGTAGGGTTCCTAGGGTACCGTTATTTTGGTGGTGCCCTTTTAGGGCTTTCGTGGTCTCGGGCTGCTCTGGGGCACTTCTCTGGCCTGTGGATGGTCGGGGTGGACTTCGGAGCAGCCCCTAGTGGTTGTAATTCTTCCCATAATGGGGCTGCCCTTTTTAGGGCGGCCTCATGGTGGTGGCTTCGGCCAACCGTCGGGGCGTCGCGGTTGTATGCGAAAGCGATCCCGTGGCGCCCCATACATGGCGGCAGGGGTTTGGGAGTTGGGTTTTAGTGGGTATGCCGGATGCGTCCGGAGAGTCACCACATAACCCCCCAGGGGAAGTCGGGGTTATCCGTAACAGGATTTCCCAACTATAAAAAAAAAAGTAGAAGTTGTATGGGTAAGTTGAAATATATTAATACTAGCGACTCACCCTTGCTTAGCTTGGATTCGTCCCTAGATTTAGTACGAGTGAAGCCGCTAGTAAATGTATACAAAAACTTTATCAATTATAATATACTAAAACCTTGCACGAGAACCTCTTTAACCATAGGTGAAAATATCATGAAATTAGTGCAGTAGTTCTTGAGTTTATCGCGAACAGTTAGAGAGACAGACGCGGCGGAAGACTTTGTTTTATAATAATAATACTGTTGGGATGTATTATGTTACAACACATAGCGCCTTCTAGTTACCAGATAGTTGATCCACTGCATATATAACTTAACCCGTGACTGAAGTACATTCGTGTCTAAAAAATGAATGCCTCCAGTGGAACTCAAACCCGCGGCCGCTGGCACGGCAAGTATGATCACTTCAAACTGAGCTAAACGTGTCATCAAATAATTCTTAACCCAACCTATACATAATTTAAAGTGTAAAAATATTTATCACGTACCTGAGCTTCCAGTTCAATACTTTCTGCATAGTTGTAAAAACCGTCTCTATACATCATTTTAACTTTAGTTTTTACGCCTTTGCTAACGTGAAAATCTGTATCTGATGTGTCTTCTTTAGAGAACTTATCTTTCCACATACCCTAAGCGAACATGGTTGGAATAATTTAATTAGATACAATTCTAGGGAGTGTTATATGACAAACTACTACTAAGTTATAAGTACCTTGAAGTATATGGCATTAACTAAAACAACGCTAGTGCTGTCATCAAGGCTCTCAGGTTGAACCAAATCTTTAATTAGATGATTTGTTTGCTCTTCAACCTGTAATAATTTACGTATGTATTGTTAATGATTTATCACATAGAATTATCAGGGTCAACATCAAACGTGTGAAATTTAGGTTAAGCTTTTACTCAAGGTACGCTTCTATTTTCAAAAGTCTAAGACGGAAACACTGTAATTTCGATATGCCCTTGCAGTTTTTGCGATCTAGCTCATCTAGAGAACTAGAGCGAATTATCCCATAGTTATCGTTGAGCAATGTGTCATACGGGTGGCTCAAAGTATTTTTCCGATACCAGAGTAGTCTGTCAATCCCTTGGTTGAGTGGTCTGTTGTGGCAATTGTGTGGAAAAAATAATATGAGCCAATTACACTTTTTGATATTATAAATAGTAAATTATAAAAAAAGACTTATAATATTTCATGCGAGAATGTTTAATAAGTAAAACTAAAATGATTTAGAGTCTTATTGTAGAACAAATAAGATGATTACTTAAACGTTTAAAAAGAAGCCGTTATTTAATGACAAGAGTCCAACATTTATTTAAAGAAGCTTGTAGGTTTTGTCTCGTTAAAAAAATTCTTACTTACCCATTGATTAATTTCATTCGCTGCAGCTATTCTTTTAGTAAAGTCGACGTTTTGTACTTCAGATCCAAATACGTCCCGTGAAATAATAGCAAAATTTTTATTTAATTCAAAACCCTTTCTTACATAGATTTTGTTTGCAGTCTTCAGTGTTACTTTTTTTGTTGATCCCACTAAAGAATTAGTATAGGAAAAGACAGCTGTGGTCTATAAAATAAGATAAAAGTATGTGAAAGATACATAACATTAAAGTTGCGATAAATCGTATTATGAACATGATATTTTATAAGGTAGATCAGAATATCCAGTCATATAACTGTCAAAAGAAGAATTTCACTATCATTATTAGTAACTTACGTCGTTATCATTAGCCAATCCCATACTGTTTAGAAGTTCATCATGAGTTTCACCTACAGATGCTAGAGCTAGTTGACCCAGAAGCGGCATTACCGAAGATGCTGATAACACGAAGTTTTTCCCGCTATTGGCCTCTGCTACTTCCTACGATTACAAAGATCAAAAGAAATTTTTGCAAAAATATAACAAAAACTATATACAATATAAATTTCTAGATGTAGATAAAAACTTTCAAAACATAATAGATTATTGTACTAAGAACTCACATGAAACATGCTGGCGGTAAATTTATTGCTGCTATCGTAAAGAATTGGTTTAATTCTTGCCTCATCATTTGCGCTTAGTCCTAGTACTAGAGACACTACTGAAAAGAATATAATTTATAAAAAAATGATAATACATTTATTTATATTTGGGATAATTTTTTATAGGCTTGTGATAGGTTCGCTTACGCAAATTTGAGAATACTGTTTTACTTATACATTCACTAGTTCTTTGATCTTACTATATGAAATATTTAGAACATCATTGTCCTAACTTCATTTAAGATAGGGATACATACATAAACAGTTTATAGTTATGACAAGATTTTGCAACAATGTAGGTTTTATGTTGTAATAAGTATTTAAGCAGTTATTACAAGACTGCAAAATCTACTTAAATAATATAAATAATCCTAACTTTGCTTCTTTTTTCAAATATTTGTATATCCAGACTGCACTGGCATAATACATCCTTGCTTTAAATCTTTTAGGATGCTCAGCTTTATATCTATCAAAAGCAAAACTTGGTGCTTAGGATTGATGCATATGTAAATTATTAATATTATAATATCTTTATTAACTTAATAACAAAAAGTTACAGTACACTTCCTTAAACAACTATATCATTAGTTTTTTTTTTAGATTTTTAGATTAGTTATTTGAAATGCTTAAAGTAAAGGTAAAATTCGGAATATACAGCATCGATTTCAAATCATCTACTGGTAGCTGAGAGCACAGTATTAAGAAATTCATACAGATTTAATTTAGTTATTAAATTTAGTTATTAAATTAAATATCTATTAACAAATTTATGTAAAATAATCAATATAATGATAGGATCAATGAGCACCAATAAAACTATAATCAATTACTCCTCAAACAACAAAATAATTTGTTACTAATGAGAGATAAAATTGTAATTAAATATTAAAAATGATTTGAAAATATGAATAACATAAGTTGTACTTACAGTATATTAATATTAGATGCTTCATGTTATCGTGCACCACAGTTGAATGCTGTAATAATAATAACAATTTTTCTTATGAGATTATCGCTTATAAATAAAACGTGTTACGGTACATACACACTTTGCGGTTGTCAGCAATCAAAAATATGTACGTGAAAGTAGTTTTTATACGCACTGTGATGCGGCTGCCGGCTGACCGTTCCGGTCGCTCTGGGCGCTGCGGCCCGACGACGGCTAGCCGGACGGTTTCTATACGAGTACACACTACGCGGATAGTGCTACTTTGCGGTTGCCCGCCATTGACGGTGCACATGTTTCAAAAAATAATTCAAAATACTTGCTCTCATCACGTGCTCGTGAATAAGGATGCATCCAGTACCTTTTCCTCTGTTTCTTTTTTTTATATAACCCGAGTAAATATAATACTTCGATCTTGGAAATGAATCTATCTAACCACAAACAACGACGGTTTTTTAACCGCACGTTCCAGTTGTAGTTGCGGATAGTCGTCACCCGGCTAACCGGTTGACCGCATTTCGGTTAACCGCATAATGTGTATGAGGCCTTAGGTACGAGTACATTTAACTTGTTACGTTTAATTTCCTAATTTTTAACTTTAAATAAAGCAATTTTTTTGGACTTTTTATTTTGCTTCCGGACGCTTCGAATGCATTACAACAATTATGGTAACAGGAGTAACAAGGTGTCAGAGATCTCAAAGACATAGATTTTTTACTTTCAATGTAAACACTAAACACCTTACAAATCAAAGATTTGCGAGGTATATATTATTATGCGATCCGAGACGTACCTATGTATGTATGTACGTATGTATGTATGTATGTGTGATGTATGTATGTAAATTGTACATCGTATGCACAACAATAACGCGCCATGGATGAAAAATATACATAATTACATAATACAATATTTTTAATTTAACTTAGTTATTTAATAAAACGATATTAGGTCAAGCAGATAAAAAACGTTAACGAGCTTAAAACTATACACGGGGTCTGTTGAAATAGAAATTCACGGGTGCTAGATAAGTAAGTATTTTGAATAGCAATTTTAGATGTAAGCCCATAACAAGTTGATTTGCTGGCAAATTTTAATGCCATTTTTTTCATTGTGGATTTTGCTTTAAACATAAAATATAGCCTTTATTGATAGATGATGTCATGCTCTAAATCTAGTTTTATTTAGTTGGGTCGTCAAACTACTAAAATATATTATATGATACCTTTTGTGTCCACGTATATTATGGTTGTGCAAACGATAGGTATGCTGTCGATTATAATCCTTACTTCCTTACTAATATTATAAATGCGAAAGTAACTCTGTCTGTCTTTGTGTTACCCAATCACGCCTAAACTACAGAACCGATTTAAAAGAAATTTAGTACAGAGATAGTCTAGACTCTAGAGCCTGTCTGAGAAAGGACATAGGATAGGGGTTGAAAGAAAGTTTATAATATGGAAAATTTATTACTATTGATTATTTTTGCGTATTATTATTGATATTTTATAGGTAGGTATAATGACTTGTTGTAGGTTGTATATTAACGTGGATTTCCATGGGAATGAAATGCTTTCTGCGATATTAAGGATTCTATGTCATTTTCAAGCCTTTTATGATTTATCTCTACACAAAAAATCACGCGAATCTGTCGCTCTGTTTGGCATAAAAGGAGTACATACAAACACACTTTCATATACATTTGTAAGGATATTTATTTACGAAAACTTAACAGTAACAACAAACCATTGCAAATTTAATTCTTTATTGTAGATTGTGAACATAAGTTTTTTACCTTTTATCTTCACGCCAAATTACTGTTATCATCAATAAATATGAATATATTAGAAAAGAAATAGCAAATCTCAATTTAAATATTTTAACATGTTTATTTTCTCAATTTTCGTTGGTATTTTGGTTTCGAGGACGGGTAACTGCTAAGTCTATCGGAGACCTTGTATGTTTAGAATTATTGAATTATAAAATTAAATATCAAAATTAATTGAACTAGTTTTTAAAATATAAAAAATAGTAATATTAAGCGCGTATTTCATACTTCAATTACCAATAATACAATACGTAAAGAAATGACCAAACCGAATTGATTAAAGCCGTAAATCAATTCGGTATGGTAATCGAGAAGTTTTGTAAAATCGTACACTTATAAAAATTTCAATATTATACCGTACTTTAAATATAATTGAGATTTCTATTAATTACTTGCTACCCTACTTCGCAACGCTCGGATTTGTTCGTGGGTGCGTTTCAACAGTAGTATGGAAAAGTTATATACATTACACACACGTTGTCATTATTATGATTTTATATCTCTTACTTGAGATATGATTTGATTACTCAAACAATCATCCTGTCAAACGACTGACAGTTTAGTTAAGCGAAATGCCAGAAAAGTGCCGTTTTTACTATTTTTCTCAAAATGTTTCCGTTTTTGTCTCTATAAGACTTTCCTCATGTCTTAATGATAATATAAAAAAAATGTCAAATTGGTACAGCCTTCTCGAGTTTTGAATATTTCTCAGAGATGAGATAGATCATCATACCAAATTAAACCAAATCTGTCCAGTAGGTTTCTCACAAGTATGTAAATACAAGCAGACGGACATACAGATAAAAAGTTGTAAAAATTATAGATGCGGTAACTGCATTTATACTTATTAACTTATATAATATACGGCTATACCGACGACAACTATTTTAATTAATATTTCAAGTCACTTAGTATTTTACTATATTATGTATGACATACATAATATACTGATATAGCAGGTACTCGTAAAATATAGAAAGTAAGAAGCATTCACACATCAAACACAAAACAAATAGCACCTACTTGCACATGCAATGCTATGAGTTCTATTCCCGATCAAAGATTATTTCTCTATATCGTCATTTATGATAGATTAAGTGACATTGTAATATTTAAGTAAAACGAGCATGACTTTGTTTTCAAAGAATAAAGATTGGTCGTTGTATAAAAGTAAGAGGCTGAAAGAGCTTAGAATATGCAAAGTTTTTAAGTTTGTGTACACTTAAGCCATACAAAGTTTAATTTAACCTTAATTCTAAATTTTAGATAATATAAAAGATTTGGTTTGAAATGTTAGAGAAGCGAGGATTTAGGCGAGTAGGTGGCGCGCGTCCGGCCTTTTCGCGTGGTTTCCTCACCGGAGGAGCTCATAAAACGTTGAATATGAAAATTCCTCCACTTTTCAAATAAAAAGCTAAGAGTTCATAAGCGATTACGTCATGGCGAGTGAAAAATGACTTTTAAAATCCGGCCACCGCTCTGAACTGTTGCCGCCCCCGTACTCAAGATGAATTGTTAAAAATTGACGTGGAGATTAGTTACTTTAAACGAATATAAATTTTCATATTATTAAATGTATATCGTATTTCATTTGCATTAGCCTGTGTCTTTTTAAATTTCCATTAAAAGTAAAGTACTTTTTTTTAATAAAATGGTATAGTTATGTACCTACCTGATAGTATTAAAATTGTGATGTTATAAATACATTTATTAAAATAACCGCCTGTGCTAACTGCTACACACGACAATATATAAAACAAAGCAACGCCTAACAAAAAAAGAGGGCAAAATACGCTGGTCAATGCTACGTAAGTTGAGAATAGCTTAATAGACAGGTGATTCAAGAGAAGCCTTTAAAATAAGTTAGGACATTATTACATCAGCGCCATCTAGTTCCGTGGTAAGCTACGTTACGTTCTTGTGTTATGGATACCAGATGGTTGATATAATACACATAATATAAATTTTAAATACATACATTTTATAAATATAAACACTCATTACTGAAGTACAAACATTCGTGCTCAACAAATAAATGCCCTCAGCGAGACTCGAACCCGCGACCGCCGGCGCAGAAAGTAGGGTCACTTTCAACTGAGCTAAACGAGTCGACAAAAAGTTATCCACAGTTGAGTTACCTTACATTTTTCGTATCATAAGTATGCCTAGAATTGAAAATGAATTGTTTCAAGGATTCAAATGTTTAAATATCACCCCATACATAGATAAAGAAGACCTTGTTCCACAGGTCGCCCAGTTATATTGTACCTATTAGTAGTGTATATTTTGTACTGCAGTACATAATGAAACTCACTCAGCAGCAGTGAGAAAGGTCTTTTATGAAAATTAAAAGTAGTAAGCAAGATGAATAAATTTAAAATTTCACCCAAGTTCATTATACCTTGAGTATAAGAAAATATTACCCCTAAGGGCTTTATTATGTTTACTATAAATAACAATAACTGGCGATGAACGTATATTTACTGTTTAAGCTTATTCCCTAATGTAGCTTATGAATTCATTATGTTCGGCGCAGAGATATTTTGATTTGAAATGTAAGGGTGATTTAATACGGATGAGACATAGACAACCCTAATATTAAATGTCTTTTAGTGTGGTGTACACTGTGTACATTGTGATTCTTAGTCTTAAAACTATCATAGTTGTATAAAAGCTTGATTTTAAGTTATAGAATTTATCTGGAAAATTATAAAATAAAAGTAATAAATGGCGTGTCTAAAACTACTTATATTTTCCAAAAACTCGAAGTATTTTAATGTAATTCTCATGGTACCAACTCTGAGAAAGGATTGGATGTCTGGTTGTTGCCTGTCATAACAAGTTCACTTCAATTGGATAAAGAAGTGATGTACAGGAAATAAAACACGTACGCCTAGTGTTCCACAAAATAGAAGGTAGCCCTCCCTCATTTAACCAAGATTCCAGGATTGACAGAGTTCCAATGATCCGCAGCAATCTTAGGCATAGCAGGAACCATATTGTATAACGGCGCTATGACGATCTGTAAGTTATCGGTAGGTGGAATTTTCCTATTTCATTCCAAGGGAGATATCCCTCATAACTACCTGATTTGAATAAAGAAAGGGCAGGTTACTACCTACCTTTAATAAACATTTTCGCGCTTCAATTTATATAATTTATATAAATTGATACAGTTTTAAAAATAAATACAATGCACGTAAAACCTACAAAAGCATTTTTTTTAAATTAAACTTACCTAGTCATGTCAACCGCTACTTTAAACTACATTTTGCCGTACTAATTCTCATATAAGTAATTAAAAAAACTATTTAAGAAAAACATTGTTAGGCCACAAATTTTTGATATATTTCAAAAATTTGTGGCCTAACAATCTTTTCACAACAAAAACCTTGAAACCATGCATTTAGCATGCTTGATTATTATAAAAAAATATAGCTTACAGGATTTGAAAATGTAAAATTTTGTATAAAGTGTAGCATTTTCCACATTTTAACAATAGTGTATGTGATAAATGAACACATGAAATATGCATTGGTCACTATAAGACTGAGATTGTAGAACGTCACATGATGTTATTTGTCAACCACTGTTATGTAAATTGTTTCATAGTACCTGCCTTGACTTCTTACAAAATGGCATGACCAGGCATATAACACGACTGTAGCTTTTACCTTACATGCAGGTTACGCGATGTGAATATGATTTGTAATGTACCTATGGTACATTACAAAATCAGTCCCATTTACCTTCTAAGTTCATGATTGCAAATGCAAGCATATAAAATGCTGGTATAAAGCGATACGTTCATTAATTAAATGGATAGATAAAAATGATGCTTATAAAAAATGAAGTAATAATTATTATGCTTTAATATCTTGTCATACCAAGATATTAGATAAGGACGGTAAATAGCATTTATTAATGAGAAAGAGAAAATATCGTATTACACAGATTTTCTGTGACTAAAATGTTAGTGCTAGGCCTAGTGTCTATGAAACGACACTGCTTGCGTAGTACGTAATAGTCAAGTCGATAACAGCTACATAGTAGGTAAGCTATTACCATTATGTATTTTTATCATTATTTTTCATTTATAGTGATAAAATACATGAAACATGCGATTAATTATATAGAATTAATTTATCAATGTGAACATAAGAAAGCAAGGAAAATAAATTTACTCGGTAACTCTAAAAACTTCAAATAAGTTACTTAATTCAATTCATTTGTTAATGGCTTCAAAGCGTGCCAGTTTAGTACTACAAATAAGTTTAAAATATTGACTTCAATTAAAAATTCAATGACGTTACGACTAGATAAATTAATTACTTTAGCAATTGAATTTCAATTAATAACAATTGTTAAAATATATAAAGAAAAATAAAATGCTAAACTCAGTTCTTAAAACACTACTAGCAATTCCTGTGGCTCCGCCCGCGTTCTAATCACTATGATTAAATAGAGATTGGTGGTAGAGATCTTTAAAAAAAATAAAAAAAAATTTTTGGTCTAAAGATAAAATATAAAAATAGGGAGAGGGCCACCCTTATCAACTAGGGGAATAAAAATACCGAAGAAGTTTGATAACAAACACTGTGAAACGAGATTTTTATATAGTTGATTTTGTTACTGATGTCTATACTACTTGATTATGTAGGCAGCAAACATTTGAATGTAAGTAAAATAATTATTTTCGTATTATGTAGTATGCACATAACTAGTTTTAGCAAACGGTTTGATTCACTTTTTTATTAGTCTTTATGTCAAAAAGGTTTAATATAGGTAACATCTGAATTGGGTAGGGTAAATATATGTAAGGCCTATAATAATAATAATAATAACTTTATTTCTCAAAAAGCTCTAATTTTCGCATAATGCTAACTATTTACAAAAAAATTATAAGATATATTAGCTTAAGCGTGAAACAAAATAATTTAAAATATATGTACCTATTACAAATACGATTATCACAATAAATACGATTTAGAGAATAATGTATCATAGGTCTCGAAGGCACGGTTTGTAATTGAAGCTGGACTGTAGCTGTTGTTGTTATCACATTCTCGCAGTCATTAGTGGGGACACAAATCATTAATGGATATAGTATAGTCCATTAACTATTTGTCATTTGATAATGAAGCAGACAAACATAATATTATGATTATGATTTGTTTATATTGAAATTATAGAAAAATACTGTCATCTTGGTGTCGTATTGTCTTCGTAAAGTTTTAGAAATTGAACTCACGCACACTGTTTCTTTATAACAGTGCTGGGCGAAAACAGGGTTGGGCAGTAAAGTGAAGTTTTTTTACATCACTCTGTAATGTAACTCAAACTATGTAGGTACTACTCATATTTTGAATTTAAAAAAAAATAAAATGTTTGCGAAGAAAACTTAGAAAAATAAACTTTTTATGGGTATATTATCATCGTAGAAAATATATAAACAAAAATTATTTCAATTTTTTAGTATCGAATTAAAAATAATTCAAATTAACATTTAGTTACTTTGTTCATGAGATTGAAAATGTTATATGTTCACATTAAAATTTATTGAGAAAGGATAAAGTTCAAGTAGCCAAACGAAATTAGCCGGGCCCGTAAGGAGAGGAGAAGGGAAGTCGCTTGCTCCCTTTCGAGAAATTTAACCTCTTGAAATATCGTATTAAAGAAAGTTGGGTATTACTTCCTTATATTGATTATTTAGAAAAGATGGTCGTTAGATGTGAAGGTCCGGGATTGTGATGTTGGGTCGGACCAACTTCTACTGTTAAAATTCAAATTTTAAATTATATTTAGCAGCAGTATCATCATCATCTTTTTTAACGTCCCACTGCTGGGCACGGGCCTCCCTCAGTACGAGGGGGATCAGGCCATAGTCCACCGCGCTGGCCTAGTGCGTGTTGACTTCACATGTCTTACGAAAACTTGCTAGGTTTTCTCAGACATGCAGGTTTCCTCACGATGTTTTCCTTCACCGTAAGACAAGTGGTAATCAGGATAGAAATGATTCGCACATGAAAATATCAGAGGTGCGAGACCCGGATTTGAACCCGCATCACTCGGTTATACAAGCGACGCGTTTATCACTCGGTTATACAAGCAGCAGTATACTTTTAATATATTATAGCACAATCACATTTAGTACCTATGTATTTTTATTAGTTTAGTAATCCATTGATGTACGTCTAGAGATGGCGCTAGCTTTTTTAATTAATTGCAATTCGATTGCAAGCTATACACGTTATAGTGTATAAAGTATATGTTTTATTTTGAATTCTTAATAAAACCTCGACTTAACTTATTTTCCTTTAGTATTATATAATAACTATATTCCTTTAATTTCATTTTTATTATTATTTCGACGTTTGTTCGATAACCATCTAGTAACTATTATTAGTAGATAGAACAATTGATAACACATTGTCACGGCTGTCAAAAGCGATCTATAAATCATCGCCATGTATCCATTGTGCGAATCCGATTCCGTTAATAATGATAGATTGTGTAAACGCGTAACGTTTAAACGATGGTCAATTTTCTGAAAACAGTCCAATATATTTTGGATTTTTTGTTATATGGGTCAGGCCGTAGATTTTGCCACAAATAGCGCAAAGGTGACGCACAATTTTTCGAAAGTCAGTGGCGTAGAGTGACGCAAATGGTAACACAAAATAGTAAAGTTGTGCCTAAATGATGTTTTTATTTTGACTGAGTACATAAATATTATTTTCGAGCATTTTATGAAGTGTAGGACAGTTTTGTTTAACCTAAGATTTTTTGTTATAGTCAGGTAGGTAGGTACAAATAAAAACACGATTTGTAAGTCTTGCAATTTTTAATCAATCACAGCATAGATAGTGCTTTGCAAACCACGTGTATGCACCTTTATACCATAGCGCAAAAAAATGTGGCGCAAATTTTACGCCACTAGTATCGCAAAGTGGCATAATGTCAAATAAAATTGATAATAACTCGATAAATAAGATCTTTTTTCAGGTTAATTTAGGCTTGAAATATAACGCACAGCTTACTTTATGGTGCACAATAACAATAACAGGTATTAATTGAAAACTTAGCTAGAAATCACAAAAAATACACTCCGCGAGAAACGTGACACATTCCACTCTGAAACGAAAGTTGACATCCAACAGAAGAAATATGGCTGCTAACCTTATATTGACCATAGAGATAGTTACTTTGGTACAATCACTACTCAGATACAGATCTTGGTAATGTTTTAACCGCAAAATGGGCAGATAGATAGGTTGCGCAAAAATAATAGGGCCAAAAATGTATTTGTGTAGTTTTTTTTTAAAATGTATGAAATTTAATATATTTTCTAAGGAAACACGTAACGATATTAAAAAGATGGCAAGCTAACTATTATTTCATAACATTAAATCAAGCAAATTATCAAAAAGAATGTTTTTTTTTTAATTTTACCGATGCGCAAAGTACATCGTCCCGAAGCGGATTCGCGTTTTTTACAAAAAAAACGTCATTTTTTGTAGAAAAATATCGTGTAACTTTTCAAGTTCATAAGCTTATTCAAATATCTTTAGTGGCCGTGGATCATTACTCCTTATGGAATACAATGCAATGATAGAGAAATGAATAATTAGTATATTAGTTTAAAAAAAAAGTAGCGGAGAGTTAGGGTATACAAAATGTGGCAAAAACTACGGCCTGACCCATATGTGTGTATAGATTTCTTTGATATCACCTAAATATGTTAGGACATTATTACAACAGCGCCATCTAGTTCCGTGGTAAGCTAAGCTTGTGTTACGGATACCAGATAGTCGATATACTACACATATAAATTTTAAATACATACATTTTATAAATATAATTTATATAACCCATGACTGAAGTACAAACATTCGTGCTCAACAAATGAATGCCCCTAGCGGAACTCGAACCCGCGACCGCTGGCGCAGAAAGTAGGGTCACTACCAACTGAGCCAAACGAGTCGTCAATGAATTAATTGGGAGGATATTTTTATTTTGTGTACAATACGAGATATCTTTGCTGACGTTTTTAATTTTTACGTTTGATATAATATCTCACAAACCTAATCTTCATAATCAGGACCTCCCCAAAACCAAAATCCCACAATGTGCGTTCACCTTGTCATGGTGGACGGGCCCATTAGTGTCCAGTAATCCAGGATATGAAGCTAAGACAGGCACTATTAGGTGGCCCACTTCGGTGGGTGGTAGAGCAAAGGTTCACCATGCGGGTGGCTCGAGGTACTTCTCTGATAGGAAAGTGCACCATTTCGACGCCCTTTAAGGATCTTCTACTGGTTCTGTTACCTGCCACAGCCAAGCCATGACTGTATGGCGGGTGGTATAACTAATTACATTTCCAAACGATAAAAAGAACCCATAGCAACGTATATACAGCCTATAATAGTCACAAGACCACTGGGAGTTTTCAAACTGATCAATCTTTCAAGATAGCAGTACAATTTCAGATACCACGTCTACATTAACTGTAGGCGCAGTGGTGACTGTACATCGCCCGCTAATCGTGCATCAGTACGCCGCTCACGTCCAACACTAGCGCTGAAGCGACTAAACGGGCCGAAATATGCAGTCGCCTATTTTCACAACTCCCGTCACGAAACAGGAATATAAGTTTAAAAATTTGAATTTAAATTTGTACAGCTGTTAAATAAATGGAATTGTTATTTTATTAACCTATTGTAGCTTTGTAAGCTGTTTCCTGTTCAACAAATTACTTTCGCTGTTATGAATAATCTGTAAATATTTTTTATCAGAAACTCTCTTTTTACCATTTTCAAGTGTTAATAATAAAAAATAGGGCTTTGATTGTTTTCGCAAATGTGAACCAGTTTTTGTGGAAAATGGATAATTTACCTAAACATAATACCTACTCGTACTACGTAAATAATTTCCTATTATGTTGTTAGGAGGCTTAATGCTTACATTTAAGTAAAAGTTGTTCTACATTATGACATTATACGAGTAAATGTTTAAATCTAAAGTAATAACAACTTTTTTCTTTAAAATATACTTTATTATCGTCTAGTCATAAAGGCTATTTTTCATTACAATTAAACGTGTTTACTTTTTAAGTTTTTTTTTTTTAAGTTGAATTCGGAAAATAGCTGTTGAGTAACTTTATACGTTATTATAATACAAAAAGAGATGTGCCGTCAGATTCTTATCTTATGAAAATAAAGTAGGGCCCTTTCTAACATTAGCGTGTTCATGAAAAGGAATATAAAATTACTCTTTGTTTCATCAAGGAAAATGCAACTTTTGCTACTTCATAACGAGATCCGATCGATTTCTCTTCTTCTTCAAACAATAAATCTTATCAGGCACTGGAAAAGGGCAGGAAAATTAAGTGTAACGTATATGTTCGAGTAAATATTATGTTACATAAGAACGCTCATAATATATTAATACAATTTTGTATAATAAATATAAAATATGAATAGTAGACCGGACCGAGCTTTACAAAAATACTAAGAAGGGTTTAATAAAACATGCAGAGACTGTGTGTTCTGTGCGGAATTCATTAATAATTTAAAGATCTTACTTTTTTTCATACAAGTAGAGCCACGGGCAATAAGTTAATACAACTAAGAGTACCGGTAATATGCCGAGTATAGATCATAAAATAAATATTTGAAACTGATAGAAGGATTTATTAAGGCAACTTTTCCAACAAAGATTGCAAATGGGGCGTGTTACGGCAAGAAAAATACTCGTAAATACTCACAATATGCATCGTAATATACTGCTACAATAATTAATTATAAGATAAAGAATTAAGAAAACGGAAGCCAATTCTAACAACAATATCTAACCCTTCTAAATCATTGCGCGAAGATGGACGTCATTAACGTCCAACATTTTTTCAAACAATCAAAACTCTTAAAGCCTTTCATTGTGAATTGTTTAGGAGAACTAAGCTGTTTTCCGCAGACGAAATTAAAAGTATGACGAGAGATACAATTTATTCGCTTTTATTCGCCCGAGTCTTGACATTTATTTTATTTGTTTTTATTAATGCTCATTTATAAGGAAAACCACAAGATATTGTGCTTTATGAAAATCCCTTTTCAGATTTCAGCGCGATATAAAAGTGATGAATAATAAACTTTGATATTGTTTCTTTACGAAGCGGACCTTAAGCATGTTTTAGAAAATGAGATTTTTTATTTTATTAAAGGGACGTTATGTTTAAATTTTGATTTTTACGGGTGAGCAACTTTAATGGGATGAGAGGAAAAGATTTAGTAAACATTTTTGTAAATTACTTTAGTTTGAAGTGGACAGGTAACACAGACATTTTACTTTGAATGTGAAGTCTAGCTCATGTGCTCTCAGAATATAGTTGGCATTATGTAAAGCTAAGAGTCTACGAGTGGTGCATAAAGAAGTGCCGTGTTAGTAATTTTGAGTGCGACAGCAAGTTTTCAGCTACTGATCTACATGAAATGCAACGCCTACTGATTTCAAGGTCCTGACCTTTTGGTGTAAAGATGCAACATAGTTTCTAAAGTTACTAATACTAACTAATTTTACTGGTGTTATTATTATATTGTTAAAAATATGCAAAAATGAAATTAAACCGATTTCATTCTGGTCATAATATTATTAATTTTCGAAAGCATTTTCCTTTCATTATAATGTTATTGAATGATAATATAATGCAAGCTGGTATTGTATAATGTGTTAATATTTTATGCAAAGTACGTTCGCGGAGCTACGAAAAGAGTCAATAAAGATAAACATAATTTGTTTATAAGAATGGACATAACGAGTATTAATAAAAAAAAAAGGTATATCAAGTTAGCACGCAAACGGACGATTAGTCTATTATCAAATGCATGTTTAATCTGTAATCAATGGCTGTCGATCACAGATGATTAATATAAGTAAAACACGACCTGGAAAAGTCATTTTTCTAATTAATCATATATAGCTTGCAGAAATTTTATTTTTGTTGGAAAGTAATTTATGTAGGTACATAACATGCACAGCAGCACATCACATAATAAAATAACATGATTGTTGTGAAGTCATATTGATATTAAAATAAAATATTTTATTGCTTTCGCTAAATAAAGAACTAAAGTTTATATCAATAATTTATAAATTTAAATAAAGGGCATGGTATTATATTTATTTCCGATTGAGATAGATACTTTGCATTTTCCTTAAATATACCAAAGGGAAGCGAATTCAAACGTAAAATTCCGACGTTGCGTTTCTAAGAATTAGTATAAATAATGTGTTTAGAGTAACTGTAAAACGTAAGAAAAAAGTTTCCCTTCGAAGGATAGGAAGAGTAGGGACAATAAAAGTAAATTGAAGTTGGATAGAATTTTCGCTTCGCGAGTTTTAGTGGCCGATTTGGCGTAACGAGTTTTTACCGCTTCTACAACTTTTCAGGTCTCTCGGCAAAGTTCAGTAGAACAACTCGTGTACTTATGTGTTACTTGCCTAAGTCTTATATAGATACAGTAAATTAAAAAAATATTACATTTATTTCAAACTTATTAATACTCAGGTACCTAGTTAAAACCTGGTATGCTTCAATATCTACAATTTTTATTATTTTATTTCCAAAAACTTTATTACTATAATAGTATAATTATTTTGTATGTAATGATATAACATTTTTTTGTTATTATTTTTATTATTAGCTTACACAAATGAATGTGGTATTAGCAGCTGATGGATGTACTGGAAGTCTTATTTTCTTCAAAATTACAAAATATTATAATAACATAATAAAAAAAATATAATGGTTGCCTTATTTTGGTCTGCATTTATACAAATCAATCATTATAGTCATTTAAAATGATCACTGATGACATAATAATATGCTAGTAGTATTAGCTACTCGTATGTACAATATTTATCCGTGCTCGTTATGAGGTGATCGTACATCTCAAGACATTAGTCGTTAGTCACGCACACTTAGTGCTACGAGAAATTGAATGAAATTACCCACTTAAATTCTACTCGCTTACCGTAGATACCAATGAAAATCATAAAAATCATTAACTGTTTTTAAGAGTTTAATATCGAAAAGAAAAACTTCTACAGATCATTTCTTTTATCGAGTGCTATACATGACAAGCTTTTGCGATAATTACATAAAAACTGTAGTAACAGCAGCACTATGCAGTTAACGGTTTAATTAAATTTGCTTAAAATATCTTCTAAATATTTTTTGTATAATAAATTAATAGAGACTGGAAATATAAATCCGCGCACTAATTAGAGGGCCGGTGGAAACTTATAACTTACCTATATCAATGTAAACCTAAAGACACAGAACATCAAAATAAATAAAACGGCGAAGAAATCTATTTTTGCATAAAATATTAGTGGAGTACATTTAAATATTTATTATTAATCCTCTCATTTAGTTTTCAAAATTTTTAACGTGCGGTTTGATTTGATAAATTTCATAATAAGGAGAATATTTGAAGACATTACAAAGAATTTAATTAGAGGAGAAGAAATAAATAGTATTCTAACTTATTGCATTTTCAGGTAATATTTTTTTTATTGTGTCAAATAAAAATGGTATCCATTTTACCCCTGAAGTGAAACTTCTTTGCGCGCATGAGGGTAGAATTTTAACGGATGAAACGCACTAATAATAATAGTAATGACATGAAAAGAGACGTGTTTGTCTAAGAAGAGAGAGAGAGAGAGCGAGAGAGAGAGAGAGAGAGAGAGAGAGAAAGGGCATTTGTATTTATTTTCGAGACTTTTATTATTTTAATTACAATTTAATTCATTAAATTCCTGAAATATCTCCTTTTCTCCGTCCCTCTAAGTCTCGGAAATCTAAAGCTTTAGATTACACTTCTGACATGTATACACAGTTATTCTTAGTTTCGAATCAAAGTAAAAGCTTAACTTTTTAATATTACATGTTTTGCCACTTCCAAAACCTTTTGTTCTGCGTTATTACGAACCGAGTCAGGCTACCGTCCGGCCGCATTGCCGCATATTCGTTTCTCACTTCATATCGATCCAATTTTAATAAACCTAGGCCAGGCCTACTTATCTCTTATATTAATTAAAAAGCTCTATCAAGTGGTTTTATTATATCATTGATGATATTTCAATCACTGGTATGGATTTCTGTGGATGGCTTTTTGTTCGGCTTTGATTACCTTCTTTTGAATCAATCATATTTGCTAATTAATTATTATTAATTATTAAAAGTTAATAATAAAGTTTTACACTCCATTACTAACTTTATATGTGGTTTACAATAACTTTTATGTATATTTAGAATTGTATCTTATCGTTTAAGGTTCTTAGAATTCAAATTGGAAATTAAAGAAATATTGTAAGGTACTAATGTGCCATTACTCGTACTATCGAAATCAAATTGTAAATTTGGAGACCTATGAGCCGTCTAAAACTTTAGTCTCTTCTGTGGTCATGTTTGCTGTAAAGAATTCGAAATGTCGAAAATTAAAAATCTAAATAAAACCGGCAAAACTCCCTAGGTATCTAAAAATTGACTATTGACTTTTTAAGGTCATATTTGACTACTAAGTTATATTAAAATCCATCCAGTATTTTAAGAGTATCCATGCAGCGTGAAGGAGTAAAAACATATTTAACGCCGCGTACAAATTTTAATACTTATAGTAGTGTAGTGCGTAGTATATCTATTATATCTCTATTACACAGGTCCGCATTAGTTGTTCACTCCAGTGTTATAATTTATACCACTAAAATAAAGAAAAAAATTAATAACAATAGCCTATTAAAAAAAAGTGAAAGGATCTTATACGTTGACACGGATAACTACGTATGATCATACCTTCCACCAAAATCTATCCAATGGTTTTCTAGCGGTCACAAGCAGACAAAAATTCTAAAAACTTTAAATTTGGCTTCTGTATCGTTAATAATTGCTATTTTGATAAGATTTTTAAAAAAAATAATAACAATAGCCTGTTAAAAAATAGTGAAACCGCTAGATCTGATAAAAATATCGCGTAAAAAACACACAAGAACTTTCTTTTTTTGATGTCGGTTATCTATTTTTAGAATGTGCGCGACTCGCTCCTGAATTTATAATATTTTGGATTACATCTTAAATTATTCTTTATAATAAGGTTTGATTCATTCCTTAGAAGTGATATCTTCTCTCCGTTGATCTCGAGCTTAAAAGCCTTCATTTGAATAAATATCCCCTGTAAGACTTTTAAAATGATATTAAATTTTAATTATACCACCTTTACATACGAAATTATTATTTTGGAATAGCGGAAATATCTTGTAGCGCATCGTAACTATGTTAAAGTAGAACCAGAATTAAGTAATTTTAGAATTAATGTCATCATTCAGCCCTTTTTTACTACTCACTGCCCTCTACAAACCTGTTGGGCTATGTCGTCTGGCTTTTTTAGCTCCAAACTCTACGATACCCTTTGTCTACGAAAGTTCTAGATTCGTAACATGTAAACGATACTTGTCAATGCGTTATCTGCTCCAGTTAGTAACAAAATTCTTGACCCTGGTCTACTTTTTTCTTGGCATTACTAGTAAAGCACATTTCTATTAAGTAAATAGTAGTAAATAATTTAATCATTTTTTTACATCTTTATTACAGCATAAAACCGAAGACATAACATGTAGACATGGCTACAGATGTAGAGATAAAAGCTCTAAACGATGTATTGGATGTTTTCCTCACTGATTATCATAAAGGACAAATTTGTTATGGTCTTCATATAAAAGAAAAAAAAGAATAAAGAAGGTTGCAGAGCTATGGCCTAATTTGTCGATGGATTTGGAGGTAGGAATCCTTGTTTATGCAAGCCTTTCTCGTTCATCTTTCTAAAAGATGTTTGCTGGGATAGGCAAAGATTTTTCAAGATAGCACAGTCCAAAACACTCCAAAGTAAAGGCAACCGACTGACCGCGTGTTCTTATTAATATAAATGCGAAAGTAACTCTGTCTGTCTGCTTGTCGCGCTTTCTTTCCAAAACTACTGAACCGATTTAAATGAAGCTTGATATACAGATAGTCTAGAATCTGAGAAAGGGCATAGGCTACTTTTCAAGGCAAAAAAGCAAGATGTTGAAATAGGGGAATAAAGTTTGTATGTAAATTACGTCATTTTTAAAGCTAGAAGATTTAAACTTATTTTTAAGCTTTGGTTAGATATAAATAAATAAGACATTCAAAGTTTGTAAAAATTTTATGCTAAAAGGGGCACCAAGGGACGAACCCGTGCAACGAAGCGAGGACCAGTTTTTAGTGAATATTTAAACTAATTGAATTAAGACAATTTAGACATTTCTAAAGACAAATTAAAAAAAAGTCGTAAATAATATATTTAAAAAAGTAATATTTTTTCGTTTTCGAAGTAGAAGAATATGAAAGGTACGTATTTTAATACAGCCTAAACAGGTCTTTTTTTTATGACATCTACGTACAGCACCATCTAGTTACACAGTAAGGTACGAACCTTGTGTTATGGACAGATAGTTGATACACATATAATATAATCTTAAAAACATACATATTATAATTATAAACACCCATGACTGGAGTACAAACATTTATGCTCATTACCCATAAATTCCCCCAGCGGGACTCGATCCCGCGTCCTCTGACACAGCAAGTAGGGTCACTACAAACTGAGCCAAACTGTCATTTTAATTTACTGCTTGGTAAATCTGCTAGTTTAATTCAGCTAAGTCTACTAATCTCATTAGCCGTTTAATAACAGTTAGATAAAATAACTTTTAGGAATTATCTGGATTAATATATAGCTATTGCAATTTCATTTTGGAACAATGCATCTGACTGAACTCGACCGCAGCTCTGATAATTTGTGCTGCGAGATATTCCAAAATTGATGAATACATTTCTGATTCATTATACACCTGCTATTTTTCAATGCCATTTTTTAGTAATTAATTAAAAGTAATAATAATAATTAATTAATAATAATTAACGAATTTATTTAAAAATCTACATTCCACCTCAATAAATGATTATAATTATAAAACCTTGCCCAATAAAGAACAATCGTAAAAACTGTGTAATTCCATAATAACGTAATTATATTGTGGACGGTATAATGTAGACAACCCACGTTCTATAGTCAAAACGTAATTTTATTTTTATCTTATTGTTAAATGGGTCCGCCTCAAGCAATAACTCTATGAACATCCTGAGTCAGCCTTTAAGGATTCTTGTAACAATCTTTAATTTTATTTCTATCTACGACCGATAAAGTAGCTGTTCAATATGGAATAGAGCCTCCGGCGATTGTGTTTCGTTCGATAACGAGCATCGACCAGAAATGGTCTCTCTAAATGTAATTTGATCAGACAAATTGGTGCCTAATTTGAATTCAATTTTCCATCTCTAGCAATTAATAATTGTTATTTTTAGATGTTCTTTATGAATGTAAATATATTCAGTAAGAATTTTTTGAAATACGGTTTGAATTCGTCTTTCATTGATAAATACAGATTATATCGGAAGTTTGTTATACTAATTAAAGCTTAATATATTTTCCTTATTTCAACGTGACTGTAACTAGGGAATTGAGAATTTAAGTTCAAGCTCCGGAATGTTTCTCATATTAAATATTTTATGTTGTACTACTAATTAAGGGTACTTATCGATTATTATAAATCAATAGGAAGAAAGATTTTAATTACAAAAAGCGTCCGTCGTCACACTTAAGTAGATTTCATACACAAGTAGATTTAGTTATGTGGTGATTTATTAAGTAGATTTCATAGACAGAAATTAGCAGAATTATATTTATATATAATAATAATAATTTTAAGAAAATTCTATAATGGGAAATATAATAAGACTAGCATTTCCTGCTAGTCTTATTATATTTAGCTAGATTTTACAGGTGGTTTTAAAATTTCTACTGTAAACAAAACTCAAATTTATCACTAATACTTACTTACGCACTCGCAAGAAAACAATAGCAGTATGTCGTATACAATATATAAACTAGAAAAGCAGGATAATCGTTGACAAATAATATAACGGTAAGTTTTAAATATGAAGTAAAGAGAAAAATCATTACAAAAATATTAAGTTAGAATTAGCTTAGAACTTACACATTAACACCTACAAATTTCTGTTTCAGCATGAATTCATGTTTGTACCGCTGTGGTCTAATGTCGTATTTATGTCGCACCCACTCTGCCGGCTCACGATAAAAGGTTTAAAGCTATGTGGCTGTATTTCGGACATTCTAATCTACAATTTGCTTTCTAATGGCGGCTGTTTTATGACTACTTAATATGAACATGTTCACACTTTGGCATGAAATAACTTAAACTTAAAATAGTTTATACTCAGCAACTTCAAAAGTTTCTGAAATCGAGGTGTCCATAGGGATATTGTAGGAAGAATCTAATTCATTTTTAATGTATGTTTAAAACTAACTAAACTTAGATAAATAAATTCATGATAAAACGCTTTTTGCAATTTTCTGTTATAAAAAGTTTACCTATTAAGAGCTCAGTAAAACTACGTCAAAAATGTTTTCGATAGAAAAACTTACGGAGCGCTGGGAATATTCTGGTTGAACTTTCAGATTGCTGTATTTAAAATTTACGTTCATACATTTATGTTTAATACATTTATTAAATTCTTTTTGCAACGATTTATTTAAAGGCGTTAAAGATGGTACTGAATGATTTAGATAATAACCTAAATTACAACCTATCTAACTAACCTATAATTATAAAGCCTAGATTTATATCTAGGCTTTTTCATATATTAACAAAGTTATTTTTTCTAGGATCTTACAATAAAACTGAAATTACAAGTTTTTAATGTTTTTTCCCTATATTTGCCAAATAATCTTCATCGTGCAAGTATAGGTTCAAAAACTGATGTACCTAGAGGCCATAAGCGTTTTAATAAGTACCTATTAAATATCAGTGTTTTTATAGACTGTAAAGGATTTTAATAAAATATTATATGAAATAGCTATGTGATAAAAATAAATATCTGTTTGGTAAATGCATATGTATGGTATGTATTTTAGAAGCGTTTTACTAGCGTCAATTAACAACTTGGTCGCCAGATTAATCACAGTACTACTTTTATCTACGCGACTTCTCCTTGCTTAAAAGTAATCAGCGTTCCAAAGGAATTGAGATACGGAACTTCTCGCTCTCATTCTATTACGAGAACGAATTTTAGAGCTTCCACGGTTACCTACTTTGTTTAATAATTTTATTATAATGCGTAATATATGGGGACTATTATGTTAAAATAATTTATTACTCGTAAAATAATACTAGCATGTACCTGCGGTTTCGCCCGTGTTGAAACTTCCGCGCTACACAACTTGAGAGGAACTTCCGATGTGCTAATCTGAAGATGGCCTGACAATTTCATGAAACTCGCTCTAGACATTTTGGAGTCTATAATCGTACATACATTCACATTGATTTCCTTTACAATTATGTACTCGGTATGTTTTATATTTTTAGTATTGAGATTTTAACGTTACTACAAGTCCTTCTTTTTGTTAATAAGTTGTAGTCTGAGTAATTTAATCAATAAAGTAAATATAAAATTTTATTTATTTTCACTCACTTGATTTTAATGTGTAATCCGTGCAAAGCAGAATTCTAAATCTACACTGAATATAATTTAAAATAAGGCAAAACCTGCATTTCTAGATCCAAGCAATCAAGGAGTGTATATTTGTTCGTATGAGTGCAATCAAACCAATTCTTATAAAAAATCTTATACAGTTTATTACGGTTAGATAGATAGGCAGAAAGGGGTATTGGCTTTTCACCTTCCAAGGGAAGGAAACTTCTAAGTAAGGAAGTTATAGAAAATGTAAGACGCGCTTTCCTGTTCAACACGTTACCTATTCGTATTGAATGATTTCATTCTACGTAATAAAAAAATATTATTTTTAAAGTTATTTATAAACTTGAACTTGCATTGCAGGGTATTTATAATAATTGATTTTAAAATAGAAGCGAGTCCTCGAGAGAAAATAGAGTTGCTCAGAGCGATCTGACTGGTTTGTATTTTGTAATTTAAATATGTTGGGACATTATTACATACAGCACCATCTAGTTCCATGGTAAGCTACGAGGCTTGTGTTACGGGCACCAGATAGTTGATATACTACACATATATAATTTTAAATACATACCTATTATAAATATAAACACCCATGACTGGAATACAAACATTCGTGCTCAACAAATGAATGCCCCGAGCGGGACTCGAGCCCACGACCACTGACGCACCAAGTAGGGTCACAAGAAACTGAGCCAAACGTATCGTCATATCAATTTAATAGCGTATATAATAGTTTCGACTATAGAATCGCAATTATTAATACATTTGAAAAGCCATGAACGAAAAGCAGTAAGCAATTGTGTACTATCGACTTGACCTCAAAATATAATCTACAAATGTTGGCTTATTTTATTTGTTAGATTTATCTAAATATATTATATCACTAATATTTTCTATAGCTTCATCATTTATTACTTTTTTTCTTTTAAAAACTCATCAGTGTTTAGACAAAGGGTAATAATGTTTGTATTTGACTCAACGTTATCATATTACTACTTTGAGACTAGAGACGTAAATGTATCAAGTGCCGTTAGGTGCTTTCTATCCGCGTCATTAATCTTCCGTTAATGGCGACGTGCTCTAATGGACAACGACAAAAATACCTATTATTAATGAACTCGCCTCTTAAAGCAAGTACACTTCAGGCTCAAGTTACGACAGGTCACCGTACTTATGTTGACTGTAAAGGTAACAGTTGGTTGGCCTTTGTGGAACTTCGAAGTACGTCATAAAACAAAACTATGAAGCCTACTGTTAAAACATGTCTTTTTATTTTAATTCTACGTAAATATTATTTCTTGTATTTGTAATGTTAATAAATGTTATAATTAATAGGCATTTATATTGGGTTTCTAATTTAGTAGCGCTTTATACAAACAATTAAAACGTTGTGTTATGAGCACATAAGTTACTATATACCTATATACCATTGAAGTAATATTGTAGAAATAATAAAATTGTGGGCTTATTTTAAAGGAGTGTTAACTACTGACAAGAGCAAAATATGTAGACTCGTAGAGTTAAGTAAAATGATGATGTAATTCAATTCTTTTGCTTCAAAGCGAAATGATATTTATAGTTATAGTTATTGTTGTAATCAAATTGCTGTACATTGGCTTTTTGAACTATCATAATCGAAAACGTTCTAATAATCTAATATTCAAAGCAGATTAGGGATATACTTTTCCTTTTCTGAAACTGGTTTTACTTGGTTTTCTGCGTTTTCACGAGTGACGTATGGGTTTTGAAGGTTAAGTAGATTTCTCCTTTTTTACATTTTAAAAGATCTAAAGTGTACAGAAATCAAAACTTTGTATATGCACCGTGGACAACCATGAATGATAATTATGTATTCAGACATTTTTAAAGTCCTACTGATGATTTAAGCTCACTTTATAGGTATAAAGGGTGCCAGGCCATATTTAGGCGTAGTTCACCACGCTGTTCAAGTTTGGGTTAACAGATTTCACGTCATTTGAGAATATACCAGGTTTTCTCACAATGTTTTCTTTCACCGTAAGAGACTAACCATGTTAAAAAATGATTCGCATATAAAAATGTCAAAGGTCCGAGACCGGTGCGTGATGTGAAACTTCATATGGTTTCCTAATCGAACCCGTATTAGGCTCTCATGGTTATTATTACTTTTATAATAAAGTAATTCTATACTTCGAACCCAAACGTAATACCAACTTTAACCAAATCTATGTACATGTATGTAAATAAAATTGAAGTGTCTGTTTTTAATTTCAAATTAACAGCTTTTCACTAAATGCAGATGAAATTATATTCGGTACTAGCGTCAATCAAGTTTTAAAATTTTTGTTTGTCTGTCTGTCTGTCTGTTAGTTCCGACTAATCTCTTAAATGGCTGGACCGATTTTGACGGGACATTAAGTTGTAAACAGCAATTGTTATAAGGCGTAACTTTTAAACCGACTTTAACAAAGGAGCAGGTTATATTTGAGAAATTTTATTTATTTTAACTAGCGGAACCCTAGGGATGTACCCGAGCGAGGGTGAATCGCTAGTTCTTATATAAAAATGATATATAGATATTACGAAAAACATAAAAAAAGCTAAAGCTAAAAACTAACATTTAAAACTCAAATTTAATATTTTGTTAGTCTCCTATTCGCGTATCCTAAACGAAATATATTTATGCGCGTCACAACGTTGATATATTTATAAAAATCCCGTTTCGAAACGCGCCATCACTTCTGCTGGTTGATTGATGCATGCGATGTGCGGGTTGGCCTATAATACGTTTCTGTTGCGTCACACGCCCGGGATTGGATCCAGGATTGGGATATGTGATGTGGGATTATAGGGATACAACTATCACTCTCAATTGTGAACATTAAGCGTGAAAACCAATATAGTTTTATATATTGGTAGAAAGTGGAGTAAACCCTACATAATGAGCACTAAAATAGATTTGTTAATTATTCTTGTGAATATATCAGATATTTCTGTTAGCAGAAATTTAAGTTTTTTGAAAGTAGGAATAAAATACTCGTACATATCCATGTACTTTCATAAAGATAATCAATTCATAAAAAAGTGAGTTTATAAACGTAGGTACTGATGTTCATATAATGTAATAACTTCAATGAATGTATTGTCATTGAAGTTTGGATATAAAATAAAACGTCACATTTTTGTTTCGACATTATTAACAGGTGCACAGGAGCGTTGACAGGGTTGATGAAAATTTAATCTTTAATACATGGCTGCAGATAGCTGTGATGGATTATAATAGGGTATCAGTCGTGAGTCGTGACAATTACTCGGGGTCTCAAGTGTGCTCCGTCACGTCGGCATCCAATCAACGCGGATCAGCGATATGCAAACCTAACCTTGTTATGCATTCCCATTGAAGAGAGATGAGAGAAGACGTGCAGCAAGCTATAACGTGTGCATCATTTTCGGTTATATGCATTATGCATTTATGCAATGCATATGTGTAATTAATAAAATTTCAGTGTCTATTTCTAATCTCAAAATAACAGATTTTACTAGACATATTATATATGAAATATACATCATGGTATTTATAAGAAAAAACTTTTTCTGTCTGTCAATTTTTTTTCCGGCAGAAAAAAATTGATGCGTGCTTAAAATCTTTATTTAATATAAATAAGTATCAATGTTCTCTGTACATTCATATCAGTACATAAAATAAGTTAAAGTTGTAGCGTCCAGCTTTACACTAAATGCATATTGAAAAAGAAAAAATACGGCACTTACATCAAAAAATCTATTTTGTAAATTATCTGTTTGTCTGTCTGTTCGTTTCGGGTAGTCTCTGCGGTTGGTGCACAGATTATGAAGAGACTGAAAGTCACAGAGACCTAATGTTATAAGGAGTAACTTAGGGTACTTTAATTTTATTAAAAAAATATATAAACCGTTTAATTAATTTTAACTTACGCCCAGCGAAGCGGGCCGGGTTAGCTACGAGATAATATTTTTAAGACATATATTGTTTATTCTATGTATTTTTTCGCCTACGGTTTCAGTTATAGCTAGACGTTTGAGAAAGGAATCTTTAATATGAGTTCCTTCTCTATCTCTTTTACTAGTTGTCAACGTATAGTAAACTGAAAAACCTTGAAAAAAAATGGATATACAAGTATATTATGATTATGTGCCTTGGCCATCTTTTCTAAAGAACAAAACAAATAACTTATTACGTTTACTTACTAAACGTTTTTTAGCTTTTTGTAACGTATCTATAGTTAAATTATATCTGTTATTCATACATACATAATGTTATACTTGTAAAAATTCAATTGAATATATATTAGAGCCATACCTCTTATTCATACAAGTTATTCTTTTCATCGAATACTTTATTCTGTAAGAAGTAATTGGTCCCAAGTAATTTATTTGACGAATTTCGATTAGTATTGGGAGGCCTTTTGACGGTCTTAATGATATACTCGATACTGTAGATTGGATCGAGAAAATGTGAAGGGCGGAAAATCATTAGTAATTAATGGATAGGGCATTATTACGTACAAAAATATGGACGACGTATAACATAAAACCATCGGTAAATATGAAAGGAAACAACAAAATGAATAACTATCTTCGTGAAAAACGCGAATGTCTCATTAATTAACGGTATATTTTTTCATATCACTCTCAGTAATATTATAGCGAGAGTGGGAAAATGTTAAATACATTTGTATTCAAAATGATTTTTCTATAGTTCATGGAGATAGTTTTAGTTAGTGACTAGTTTATATCTGATAGCTTATGTCGTCATAGATATGACGTCATGTCCCTAGGTACAGTCGTAAGCAATGAAATGTATACAAGTTGACAAGTTTTCAAATATATGTAAACATCAAACGTAGCAAAAGAAAGTATACAAGCTTTGTGTCAAATAAACTTATAAAGTATCCGTTAGTTGTTTCATATTTAAGTATACATTTTTTACAATTCATTGTAAACACTATAAAGCGAATATTTGGATACTTGTTTCGCTTCATAAGTATTATTTAGCCTTTAGTCTACGAACTACGAATAAAACATAAAATAATATTTTCGTATTTAACAAAGTTTTCTAATACAAATACGGTGGCTCATCCATGAATATGTGAACACTTTAATCTGGACGCTAGAAGTCTAATTTATTTTTGTAAGAAGAGTAGGTATTTTCGAAAGCTTCTGCGTATCGTAAACAGTAGGAATTTTACTAATTATGAACTGATTCTCCACCTTGGATTGACTTCAAGCAGAGCTTTCCTACACAGCTTTTGTACAGATACAAAATTGTACTCGTATAATATATGAATTTTATATATAAATTCAATTATCTAAGGTCGCTGTAAAGTTTATCATAATTTTGGTGATGAGTCCATGGTTGGGTTCTAATAAAAGAACTCTTCAGCAGTCAACAGCACAGAAACAAAATTTTGTTTTAGTATTTAATAATCATAACCCGTTCTTAGATCTTTCATTTAAATGCTGCATTCATGATGGGCTCGTAACAAAACATCTCCTCCAGAATTCAACATCATAAGTACGATTTTTATACAAAAACACTATATAATTGTAATAGCTTATCTGAAAGTTCACCGTGGCCTAATTGCCGCACCCAGGGTATAAGAGATCTTCTATGCAGTCAACGGCACAGACACGATTTTTAAAAATATTGTACTGACTATACAGTGTACTGAGTACTATGCACTCATATTTTTAAACATGACACGCAAACGAAATAATTAGATAAATACATAACTGTAAAAATATTTTTAAAGAACATTTTAGGGTTATTGCATAGGAAAATTAAATAAAATTAAAAAGAAGGAGAACGCATAAAAGTTTGTTTTAAAAAATGTATTATTATGTATTTAACTTCAATACATAATGATACATTTTTAAATCATACAAGGGTCATAAATATTTTCGCGTAATACTCGTAGTGCATACCGCCGTGAGCACGTTTGTAGCACGTCACAACATTTTGACAATTACAGGACAAGATCTGTTTATTGCAAATTTTAAATGTGTAACAAAGCATTTTCAGAAAAGGATTCGAAATTACTAGAATTGCTGTCAAATCTCAAAATTTTCTTATTTATTCGCTTGGCTTTTTTGGGAAAAAATAAAAAAAAGAAATAATAATCGGACTGGAAACACTTGGATTCGAACCGAGGACTTCTGGTTAGAGACCGCTCGGTTTCCGCTGTCAATCAATCTGAGTTATTATAATCTTGTTGATGACAGCGAAATTTACCTTCGTATTCTAATTGTATTGTAGCTTTTTTTTCATTGCCTGAAAATATTGATATTTTTAGTGTTCTTATAAAATATGATTTAATCGTAATGTGATAATAAATAATTATAATATATCAGAATACATATATATATATATATATATATATATATATATATATATATATATATATATATATATATATATATATATATATATATATATATATATATATATATATATATATATATATATATATATATATATAAAATTGAAGAATTGAAGATTGTATTTAATTTATAAATTAACAGCTTTTCACTAAATGCATATGAAAGTATATATATAAACATCAATTTTAAACATATTGTGTATCTGTCTGTCTGTTGGTTTCGGCTAATCCCTGAAACGACTAAAGCTGACCGATTTTGACGGGACTTTCACTCGCAGATAGCCAATGTTATAACTTAGGATACTTTAATTATAAAAACCGTTTAAATTATTTTTAACCTTAACCCAGCGAAGTGCGCCAGGTATGCTAGTGGTAAATATTTATAGGTTTGTGTTCCAAATTTATTTAGACACCGTTTTAAATAGACACGCAGATGAACTTTTGTTTTCTTTACTTATTTTGTGTTAATCGCGTTTTACTTAGGTTAAGAGATAGAGAGAGAGATTTGATATTTTAGTCTTTTCTGTAGACCTTTTTAAGACCAAAAATTTTATGCTCTCTAATGTTTTCCTGTAAAAATGAAATATTTTTATGCAATAAAAAATATCCATAGTTATGACCCGAGTAATGTTATCACTATCACACACATTTGGTTATATTTTAGTTATACTTTATACTTTATAAGTCCCTGGTACTTTTATGTTAAACGATGACATACAAACAGACAAACATTTAAATAAAATATATCGTTTTGGAGTCTATATTCAATACACAATTCGTTACAGTCACTGTTTTAAAAAAAATATATTTATAGTA
Source organism: Boloria euphrosyne (assembly GCA_951802675.2). NCBI lineage: Eukaryota > Metazoa > Arthropoda > Insecta > Lepidoptera > Nymphalidae > Boloria > Boloria euphrosyne. Next base: position 5,252,078 of record OX637876.1, read on the forward strand.
TAAAATATAAATGTTTAAGTTACTATTTTATTATAATCTTTCTAATAAGTATATAAAAAAATCTCGTCTTTGTTATAGAACTCATCCGAAACGACTTTATCGATTTTATGAATATTTTGTGTATATTTGGTAGGTCTGAGATGAGATTGTAGGCTATTTTTTACTCACGTATGTAGGTGATAACACGTAAGTAGGGTAGCTCTCGCCAGATATTTCATTTTTTGATCAAATTTTTATTTTTCATTTTTTTCTCTCAATCGCCATTATATAATATAATGTGTAAGTTAAAATATATCTACACGAAACTAACAAAAATGAAAAAAAAGTCTATCGCGCGTGGGATTCGAACTCGCATCGCAAGCTCACAAAGTTTAAGCTACAGCCATACTGAGTAGGCTATTACAATTTGACATTTGGATGTGAATTAACAAGACATTATATTTCTCATAACAAAGCAAACTAAAGAATAATTAAATATTTACTTTTAGAAATAGATTTTAAGTTGACGTCTTTGTATCGAAACGCAAAAAAGCGACGTTGCCGTTCCGTCAAAGATGTATGTATATTTGACGGAACGGCAACGTTAACATATTAATTTATCCGGACAGTAGTAGCAAAGCCTATGAAACATATTCAGTGGACCAATGGACGTGACAGCTAAAGCTGCCACCATACACTAATGTCCCAAGCGAGTGTATGGCAGCTTGGGCTAGCTGCTGGCTGTCACGTCCGTTGGACGACTATATGTTTCATAGACTCTGGTACTGGTACGGCAGTAGCCCAGTGGTAACGTGCTCGCTTGGATATTATATTGATGCGGGTTCAAATCTAGTTCCGAGATAAAAAGGGCTAAATATATATAAATTTATTTGACAGTTAGTTTATTAGGAAGTTTTATGTTGAAAAAAATGGATGATACAGTATATGTATTAGAAAACTTTGTTTCAAATACAAAAACATTATTTTATGCTCTTTGAACACAAAACTGTGCACATTTTTGTGCACAGACTAATAGCTACATACTTATAACACGAAACGTGTATACAAATATTCATTTTAAGTTACCTATTTACAATGAATTGATAAAGTTGTATACTTAAATATGAAACAACTAACGTATACTTTATTTTAACACAAAGCTTGTATACTTTCTTTTGCAACGTTTGATGTTTACATATATTTGAAAACTTGACAACTTGTCAACTTGTATACATTTCATTGCTTACGACTGTACATAAATAGCGTGACTACAGCTTAATAAGAAAGTGAACGGAGAGATGAAAGTGTGTATGGGGAATAATTTGCTTAATTAAAAGGGGTACTCTCTTTATTATTTATTAATTTTAGTTTTTATACAATTCGAGTGAAGCAAAGGTGTTATTCTCATATAGAATTACCACAAGGTAAAAACTAAAAACCTAACACTAAATAGAAAAAATAAACATAGGCTTACTTGCTAAAAGTAACATAATATAACAAAACAAGTTTAATTTAAGCTTGGCATCATCTGTAACATTTCAATAGCAGAAATATTACAGTTACAAAAATCAAAACGTAGCCTAACATAATATTTTTACAGGATAACCTGCGGCTCTTACATATTATTTTTCATAAGAAAACCGTTTGTTCCGAATAAGTTATAGAAATACCTTAAAAGTTACAGAAAAATGGTTGAATAGTGAGGTCAATTTATAAATGAGTGTTGCACATCAGTCACGGAGAGCGGTCTCACTCGACGCACGACCGCGTGATATATTGGATCAATTTTACCTCCTTGATATTTTTAAAAAAAGCAATTTCTGATAATGAATAGTAGTGGAAAATAATTTTAGGCGAGCTCCTTAAACTTCTTTGGTGATTGCCTTTAAATGGTTTTCGCTTTAACTTTCCAATCCAATCATAACTTCGATAATTTAGTTTTTTATATAGGTCAATTCAAATTATGAAGTCTGGATATTTATACTAACAGTATTTTAATTTTCACTTAGTTCTTCCTACGTTCTGTATCTAATGCTTAATATAATACTAGTAGACTTCATCTTTATCTTATAACATTAATTAAAAAGGTTTTAGAGATTACTTTACTGACTTTTTAATCATTTATTATTTAAACAACTTCTGATTACTCAAGTTTGTTTTAAGAGCTTTAAGTTATAAATTTATCAGACTCAGTAACAAAGTTCAGGTCGGTGATATCAAAATTTTATCAACCAATAAAATCTTACTGAGAGTTACAAAATTAAGAACTTCTATTACTTTTACGGTACTTTGGTAAGCTGAGAAATAAGTGAGGTTTCACTTTTTAAAAAATAGGACAAGTGTTCTACTGCTCACGTACAAAGAAGTGAAAGTCTCATTATCACGACCAAAGGGAGCAGCTTTGCGCCTCTTAATGTAGATTAAAAACATAAAATAGCACTTCCACGACGCTAACCACTCGCATGCTTTCTTATCAAGTAGCTAAAGAGCGCCCGCGCCGTAGACGCCGTAGGCGTGTCACGCGATCTGACGATTAAAACGACTATTCTAAATTATATCGCTTTTTTAATTATTTGCTTACAAACGCAAGCTTAAAATTTAAATGCGATAGCATTGCTACTTTAATTCAGCGATAATTAAGTTATATGGTGGTATTTAAACTCGTTCAACCCTAAGTAAGTTCAATAAAAAAATTAGAAAATTATTAATTAAGATTTAATAGTATAATTTAAAGAATTTTATAGATCTACAAAGAAAAGCTACAGAAAATGGTATAATAAGTCTTTAAAAGTGTCGTTGAAAATAAGTTTTTTCCAGACGATTATTCTATTAAGCTAAATAAAAATATAAACAGTAAACATAAAGTATCTAATATTGGGAATTTTATTTCAAAGTTCCTGCAGATTGTGTTCATTCAATTGTTTTTGGCTGGAAAAATCCATTTATTTTTCTGTCCTTCCTTACTTTAAAAATAAGGATGAATAATTGTCATACAAACTATTTACCTCGAAAGAAAAATATTTGTACAAAAGCGTATAGTGCCATTTGTACAAAGTAACTGATAAAAAGTTATAGCACTGCCTTTGAGATCGGGACAGACTTCACTGCCACAGACTCTATGCCGAAACTTAGACAAACTGTTACACTGCTATAGAACCATTTCTTCCACAAACTAGTTTAAGTTTTGTAAGTGTCGATATTCTTCGAATTTCAGATTGAAACAGTTGTTTCGCAAGCATATTTTGACAATTTACAAGTTATTAGCCGAGGTCGTTATGGCGCAGGAAATTACTGAATAAATTCGATTGACTCCACCACCTGAGGCGGACTATTGGTGCTTGATCGCCTATTTGCGTGTCCACCTTATACCACTTTAAAAATACTTCGCGATATAATTACTTATTTAAAATACCATGCCACATTAAATGGAATTATTTAAAGAAGCAATTAGAGGTGTTCCGTAGCGTATTGCTATTTTAAATCCTCTAATCTTGTAGCAATTATATTTGAGTGTCATCAGTTTTCAAAAAAGTTGTATACATTTTAATAGCAATATTATTTGGCTTATAACTAGCTTCATGGTGTGTTACGAGTAATAAAAACTCATTATGACTGTATGAGTTAAAATTAGTTTTGTTCTAACATTTGAAGTGGTAACCCTCATAGTGTTGTTGTTTGCTAATTATATGCTTAGTCTGAGTAAGTTCGCGTGTAAATGGCTGCTTTTGCCTTTTCAGTTAACTAGGTTTCAAAATTTAATTGAGTTCATTACAATTATACACTCTTAAAGATTTACCTACAGTTCAATTTTGCGTACGTTTTAAGTGAAAAGTTTGGTTTCATAATAATAAAACTCTTTGTAAATAGGTAACACCTTTTTCTTTAATACACTATAATATTCTTGTATAATAATTTTGGCGCAATACACTTTAGCAGGGCTAAATCAACAGAATTAAGCAATAGCTAAATATGTTATCAGAGTTAAAATTTTCTATAAATAACTTTATTTGACACTAATTGAAAAACGTTACGAAGCACTAATGCTCGTATTTTAACTAAATTGTGTTCACCGTTGAAATTCGATATTTACGAGTACCTCTAGTTAAACTGATGCATCGTAAAATAGTAACATAAACAAAAAAAAAACTTTTAACAATGTCCAGCTTCAATTTGGTTTCCTTTTTGCTTAGTTTTTTGTAGGAAGCGAGTAATGTATAACTATGCCCAGCTGCAATATAGCCTAAAAATCTCGACTGCGCAAACCAACTAAAACAGATATCTGTAAATTAAAGTGTCCAAAGATAGCAAGATATAACGTTGACATATTCTTATTATCTAATTATATTGAGGAGCGTAGATTATTTCACTAGGAAATTAAATGAAAACACTTCATCTCACTCGGCTGTTTCCCGCTTGGGTAAGGAAAAATATTAGCCCAGAATAGATTATGAAAATCGGGAAATACTTATGTTTTTCTAAATGTTAGGAATTTTTAGGGAGTTAATTTAGAATAATATTTATAGATTTTTTATCAAGCGGTATTGATAAAATATTTTTTTAATATATACTTAATAATATAAAATTCAGGAACCACGTTTAAAAAACATGTAATTACAATTACATCTTAATAATTGTCTTTATATAATGTATAAGGTCATGTTAAAGCCCAAAAATCTAATAAAATAAAAGTTGGCCCAACTTTCTTTAAAGGATTTAAGTCAATTGCTCATTCAATGCTTGGATTTCATTCGTGGTTAATAAATTCAGGGAAAAGTAACTACACTACAAGTATAATAAGTAGAGATATTATGTATTATATGCATAATAATTAATATAATAATTATATAGTAAGTAGATATAATTATTATATATTTATATTATTAGATATTAATTAATTTGCAATTATCAAAGTGTGTCAGATGAGCTCTATCCATGATTCATTTCCACGTGTAAATCTGCAGAAATGATTTTGATAGCATTTAGTACAAATATTGTATCTATAGCTACGGATAACCGACTTATTTTGACGAAAAATAAAAGTATAATAGAAAGATAACCTTGTGAAATTTAACAACAATGAAAAATCTAGATAGTCTAGAACCTGAGAAAGGACATAGGCTACTTTTCAAGGTGAAAAAAGGGTTTTAGTTGTTTAAATAGGGGATGAAAATATGTATGGAAATTACGTCATTTTTAAAGCTAGAAGCTTGAAACTTATTTTTTAGGCTTTTGTATATATAAATAAGTAAGACATTCAAAGTTTGTAAAAAAAATTATACTAAAGGGGGTACCTAGGGAAGAACCCGAGAGAAGCAAAGGTGAGTCGTTAGTGTTCTATAAAAATCCATCCTATTATACCTACTATATAAATATTGCTTCTTAAAAACAAAAAGCAGTAAAACGAATAGAATCCTTATCTTCAGTTCCGCACGACTTGATTTTACAAATATTTTGATATCTTACTTGAAATATGTTTTATGTAAATGAAATATAATGATCTAAATGTTATTAATTTATAAAATATTGTTTTCTATGATGGTTTTATAATATAATGTTTGTAGTATCCACCTTAAGAGCAGTATGAATGTTTAATTAAAACATTTTACGTTGGAAAAGTAAACAACATCCTCGAGTAAGGCTCGTCTTCAGAAGACTTGAATCGGATGTTTTATTAATACATATGGAATGTAAGTAAAATGTTGGATTTATTTTTATGCAATGTCAAAGTATGATTTTTTAATCTAATAAAAATATATTTTTATACGGTATATTTATTTTGTTATTAAGTTATACCTACATACTAAATTACAAGTATTTAGTCTATAGGTACTTAGTTATAATCAATTACTTGACGCTTTATTTTAGCTTTAAGTGAGATTTTTATCAACAGTTTAAAAGATTATTTTCATCCAGTCCAGTTCATCCTAAAGTCCAGTCTAGTCTAATCGTCCAGGTATTCATCCAGTTAAATTATCTATACTTAATTTTGGCTGCAAGAATAAAGGGAAAATATTATTTTGCAAAAGTGCATAAATGAAAAAAATAATAATATCATGATAAAACACTCACTGTGATTATACTCGTATATATCACTTTGTAATAATTAAAAAAATATCAATAAAAGAATAAGTTCATTAGAACTTTATAACGAAGACTTTACTTACACTTCAATAAGTGCTAGAGTACTTTTAATTTAATTTTGCCAACGCCCACCCACCCGCTTTTCACTTCTCATTAATATTTATACTGAATTAATTATGAAACCAAATTATTTTTTTACATATTACACATTTTTGCAATAATAATAACTTGACAGTGAGCATTTGAATTCTGAAAGAAGAAGTAATCGAGGTCGAGATCAAATTTAAAAAAATAAATTAATAATGTAACTTAATTCACCAGTTCGAAAAAGTGACGAAAAAAAAGAACTGGCCTAAGAAATTTAGTGTGATAAAAGTGTGAAAAAGTAAGATTTTTCAAGCCATGCAAGACAATGGTAACGCTCTTTTAGCAAAATGAATCGAAACTCAAGGCCACGTGGTTGAGTAGTTAAGTGACCCGTCGTCCCATTAAGATGGGTTTGGTTCCGTTTCCGTTGGTTTTTAGTAGGAAGTATTGGCTTCTCCAGAGTCTAGACGCTGAGTCCTACATAGCCACCTCTATGCATGTAATTAAATTCCCCAAAGGTAAGAAAAAGTTAAATAAAAATTTATTATAACATAAAAAAATAGTAAAGTAGAAAAGCGAGAAAAGTCTCAAATTAAGTATCAATTACATATTATATATAACCAAAGTATCAATTATCAAAAACGAGTAAAACCACAATTAAACAAATAAATTAATCTAACAATTTTATTACAATTTTGCGGACGAATACCTGCAAAAGCAACCCCTCATTGTACAGTATATCCTATTGTAAATTCTAAATAAACACGATAATTCAAAGCGATTCGCCATTCATACTAGCAAGCAATTAAAATTGTGAAGATGACCTAATTATTCTCTTTCTTTATTCTTGAAACAATAATAGAAAGCGCTTAGTATATACTAGAGCATAAACCATACTTTGTCTATATTTATTATTTTATTTTTTGTATACAATTAAGGACATTGAGGCTGTACACATTTTTCTAATATGAAGACAAGTCTTAGGTAGAGAGGTGTTTTTTCCGGTTCCAGGATAATAATATTGTAAGCCCTCTTCTGCGGTACTTAATGTTTTGGTGGGTTGGTTTTAAGTTAAATCGTTTAAATTATCTTTCGATCGAGATGTATATAAATTTGTCTCACTCATAAGAACTGTAATCTGTTACTATATACAAACTTTTGAATGAAGGTCTACTCCAACATTACGTATAAACCATGGACTATGGTTGCCTTTTGGGAACGTTATGTTTCAATTTCAAAGTGACACTACCCCAGAGTTATATCCCATAGGCGTTAGTCTCAACGCGTTTAGTGACACGGAAGTTCCTTAAAATATTAACTTTACCTTAGTTAATGATTGAACATTTTTGTCAAAGTCAGTTAAGATATACACAATTAATCAGTGAACTGTTTTAACCATTCTTATATAGTTAATGCTTGTTCATCAGTATATTATATCGCCTCTTGCGATTTTTGTAATTAATTTTAACTGCTGGTCCCACTGCTAGAAGGGACGGAGACTCTTTTCCATACTAGAAGGCCGTAGATGACAGTAGTAAATGAATATGAATGATTTTATTTTATTTCCGATGGACGACAAAAAATAGGAGTATATTCTCCTTTTCGAAAATCATTAAATTTACACTGACATTTTCCTTGTACTGGAATAGAACTTGCTTGCTGATGCACACTATTAACTTATAAACTAACTTCGCAGTGCCTCAGGGGCTCAGTAAAAGAAAACGTACCTACAAAGCCATTTTTCCCATTATATTCGTAAGTAATAAAGTATAATAATTTCGCACTATATTAACAAGTAAGGAAGGAATTATAACAACTTATCATGGATATCTAATGTTAAAAAATCAAATTAATTTTGGTTAATGTTCTCGTAACTACATTCATATTATATTTACATATAATAATACTTCATTATATATTTTTTGTTAAATATTTTTCTATAATCATGTTTCGCTACTAACTTCCATAATTAATTGGTATATTGAAAAGAAAAGCATTCACTGGAGTAATTCATACCAACTATTTACCAATATATCTTACTATAAATATATTTTAACAAAATAGTCTTTACCTGCGGATAAAATGTGGGCTTAGTTTAGTAAATATACTTCGCCGAATGTTGTTACTAACGTAAAGACAATATGTTACCTTTAATGTCAATACAATCTCTTTATCTCCTTTATACTGAAATATCGACTATACTACATACTTAATGGTTAGTATTTTATCAGATATTCTGCCGCAGTAAACAGTATTAATAGTGCCCCGGATAATCAGTTATCAAATCAAATTTTATCAAAATCTATCCAGTGGTTTTCTCGTGATGTCACATGCGGACAGACAAAAAAAATCTAAAAACTATAATTTTGACCTCTATGTCAGTAATAATGAATACTTCAATAAGATTTTCAAAAAATGTTTATAATATATAGCATATTATGGAATTAAACTTGGGTAGAATTTTATTTTTCCTTATTAGTAATACTCGTAAGCATATTACACTGTTGTATTTTAGTTAACGTAAGCAACGTTACAAAATATAAAATATAATAACTTCTTAATTTAACGGTAAACAGAAGGTAAGTAAATTAAGAGCTAGACTGAACAATGTTCCGTTTTCCAAATTCTCTTATTTACCTAGTTTCCACATAACGGAATTTAAAAAAGCTAAATATTTGTGTGCCGTATGTTATGTCGAGATTGTTTTGGAAACAACGGCTAGCCGCAGAAAGGATACGTGTAAGTAAATTAATGAAATTGCTGAAAAGAATATTAAAATGTTCAGCTCTACATCGGCTACTTCAAGTCCATAAAGTACAATGTTGACAATTTGAGTATTGAGGAGTGCACTGAAATTCCGTAAACTTTTTACGACAGACCTCCCCGATGTGAGTATTTATCCTAGATTTTCTACTTACACGATAGAACTATAAATAATTTTAAATAATAAACACCACGTCATAATGACAGCTATTGTATATACATGATTTTATTTGAACTATGTTTGGAATCCAAATGTTTAGTTTATGGTTGTTATAGAATTAGCCTAAATTTTTGCTAAGTTGTAAATAAGGAAGTACTATTTATTTATGTTTATATAATATCATATCAAAAGTCTTTACTTAGAAAAATTACTTAAGCCGATTTGAGCGATACGTCCTCGAGCACTACGAGCTTAATATTTTTATAAATAAATGTAATAAACTAAATTCGACATGATTCGAAAGCTCGCATATTTCGCAAATAAAATGAACATAAAATTTTGTTATTATTCGTATGAACATAAAGGGGAATTCGATATGCGCAAAACGTCTGAGGGCTCCCACTCATCTTTATTTGTTTTAGATTACTTTGGGCTTGAAGAAGTTTCGTGCGGACCGTGAACACATCCATGGATTTATAAAGGCCCCGCGAATAACAAACTTATACGACGTTGAAAAAATAATCACTAAGTTTTTCAATTCGCGTCGGATTTTATATGTATTATGTACTAAGCTGACAATGGATAACTAACTTTCTTGGGAAAACTCCAGACATCGTCAAGTATTCTCATACCGATAGTACAATTTTATTTTGAAAAGCGATCTGTGGTTTTTATGTAATGATAAGGATTTCCTTTTAGTAAAAATTCTTTTTTGACGTTGATATTTTATCCTTTGAAATAAATTTAAAGTACTTCATCTTGGTATTTGAGCGCTTACTTTTATTTATTTAAAACAAGTCTGAATGAAGATGATTTTTTATTTCAGTTCAGTTTTAGATTCTGGCAAAGCGACGAGGCAGATTCCGTTAGATAACAAAATATACGACGCTTTGAAGTTTTTACTTTTATGTAATGCTTCAGATTTTCCGTTATTTTGCTCGAAATTATAGGTGTTATTTTTTGTACTAACATTACCACTCGATTCAAATAAGTATGAACTCCTTAATTCTTCTCATCAACTCTCTAATGAAGTGAGACTCAAATTCAAACAGCGAAAGTTTCTGAAGTAGGTCATTCTATAAATAGTTTATACGAAAATAAACAAAACTGTTGCGTTTTACTCGCAAAAACCTCTAAGCACTTGCGAGGAAAATCGCGTAATGTGATAGCCGAGGCCGCCGGCGCAGTTCATTTGAATATTTCATAGGTTTGTGGCGGCAACGTTTGCCGTAAGTGATTACCGAGGCCGGGGCGTAAAGATATGACATCGTAACATACACGTTTATCTTTTATAACAACTGCTTGCGTTGTTGTACTTTGGGGGAAAATAATGCATTGTACGACTTTGATCATGCAAAGCGATTCTAATTTGGGATAAAGCTTTTAAACATGTGTTGATTTTTGTATTGATGTTGTGTGTATGAATATTTAACGTATTTATTTAAAAAAAATACCTTCAAAATAAAAATAGTTACAGTACGATATCCGGCCCGCTTCGCTGGGCGTAAGTTAAAATAAATTGAACGGTTTTATTATTTTTCATTAAATAAAAGTAGTCTTCGTTTACTTCGTTAACATTAGCTATCTGCGATTTGAGAGCCCTCGGCCGATATCGCCGCGCCGCATCGGCTATGTCCCTGCATTTTAAATCTGTCATATCTTCGAAAATATTAATTTAAATAATTACATACTGTAAAGGGCCATATTGATCTATATAGATAGATAGATAAATGCACAATTTATTAAGGGTACTTAATTGGATAAGGATTATTGCTGTATTGCTTAAAATCGCTTCGTAAATAAGACATTATTTCTTGTAAAACGTAAAGGATAAAAAATGGTTATTGTGGGCTATCCCTAAGAGATAGACATATGCCATCGCGGATTTTTTTGTAGAGCTTTTTAAGGGGTACAATACTGTGGTACATGGTACATTAGCCAGCGTTTGCAATGTAAGCGCAAAAAATGTGTTTATTTACGACATCACATTAAAAACCTCTAAAATTATCAGTGGTTCTCTACTATATTATGCATGTATTACACATATAAACCGTCCTTTTGAATCACTATATTTATTTAAAAAAACCGCATCAAAATTCGTTGCGTAACTTTAAGGATCTAAGCATACATAGGGACAGACAGTGAGGCGACTTTATTTTATACTATGTAGTGATTACATAATGCTTATATTATAATCCTCATAAGTATATTTTGAGTAATCCCTCAATATATTATCATCTTTTAAGTTTCAAAATTTAAGATCGAGCGAGTCGTCCCGTCCCGATTTGTTATGGGTTGGGGTATGTAACAAATTGTTAGCCGAGCCTAAACTCTCACTGGTCGTGTCGAGCAGTCGTCCCACCGGAATATGAGAGTGATAAGGAACAGAGAGTGCACTTGTGTTTGCGCGTACACTCGTGCACTATAATATATCCCGCGCAGATTGCTAGTCTCAATGAGATTGGCCGCCGTGGCCGGAATCGGTCAGGACATCATCATCTTATAATATCACAACGTATTCTGTACCTATAGCAAAATATATATTATATAATATGTAAATATCTATATGTATATTACCTAATATGATATTGACGATAAATAGAAAGAGTTGAAAAGTATGGGAACATTAAGATTTTGCCATGTATTATAGATTGCAATGTTAATTAAAAAAAAATAATTTTGTGACATTCCTTATTTTGCCCCTGTACCCTTCATATAAGGAAAATCAAATAGGAAATCAAGTTATTTAATGCTCTAATGTTAGAAAAAACAAGTAAGCAGAAAGTTTTATTTTATAATATTCCACAAGAAGACCGCCGATTTAAAAAAGGAGGAAGTTTACACTTCGCTTCTAATTTTTGTTTTGTTTTAAAAAGTTGTTAAGATCACGTGATTAATGGACGACCCCTTAGCGTTATAAATCCTTTCAAGAAGGTTTGTCCAAAAATTACATAAATAATTAACTTTATATAATACTAGCAATTCCTGCGGCACCGTCCGCCCGAAGGATGAAAATTTAGGGTTATAAGAATTTTTTGATGCCAAATAGTAAAAAAGTGAAAAATTTAGGCTTAAAAAAATTAAATATGTGGGGAGGGCCACCCTTGTCACCTAGGGGAATAAAGAATAGCCTACGACCTATTCTCAGACTTACCTCCTAAGTATACACAAAAAAATCATGAAAATCGGTCTATCCATTTCGAAGGAGTTCGATGAACAAACTCCTCCTATTACACGAGATTTTTAAATATGAAGGGTACAGGGGCAAAACAAGGAATGTCACATAAAATTAAAAAAAAGTTGAAAAGTATGGGAACATTAAGATTTTGCCACGTAGGTATTATAGATTGCAATGTTAATTAAAAAATAATAATTTTATGACATTCCTTGTTTTGCCCCTGTACCCTTCATATTAGATTGTAAATATTATAAATAAAAAAGTATTATAAATTTTATTTTCGATAGCGATTTTTTTTTTAAATTAGCAAATTAGTAACTTAACGACATATCATCGTAACTAAATCCATTCAAGTCCTTGTTCAGTGGCTTCTAGAAGTGCCAGTTGGGCACAATTTACTTCGCCAATGTAGTCGTTGTATGGAGAAGACACGTTCTCGTAATTAATTGGTCTATTATTATTTTTTTATTCGTTCAAATTATTCAGTCCGATTACTATATACCTACTTTATAATGTTATGCAATGGGGCTTAGAACGGACTGCTAGGACAGTTTGAATTTATTAATATTCAAATACCATAAAGCTATGTTTATGTTTAAGACAATTTATTAGTACCGAGTGGATATTACCCGTGTCGTCATGAATTTCTAATATTTATTTGTATGCTAGTACAAATATACAGTCTCCAGAAGTCATAAAATCGAAGTTAGGATTGTCGAGCTCGAATGCGGCTGGCAATGTATGTACGAGTATGCTGTTGAAAACTAAGCCTTTCATAAAGTAATCTAAACTATTACAGAATTCGTTTCGGGCAATACAATTTGAATGAATAAATGCTAGAAATACGTGATAGTTGTTTATTTTAAAGTTGTTTGAGCATTTATTGTGTATTAAAATTGTTCGTAATTTACTACTAGTTAATATGTTAGCTGGTGTAGTGGCTAGCATATGTTTTTTTGAGACCTGGGTCGGGCCAATATTAGTTATAGGATCTTTCTTTTTTTTTTATGGGACAAAGGGGGCAAACGGGCAGGAGGCTCACCTGATGGTAAGTGATCACCTCCGCCCATGGACATCTGCAACACCACAGGGCTTGCAGATGCGTTGCCAGCCTTTCAGAAAAGGGAGGGAGGGAGGAGGGAGAAGGACGGGATGAGGGATGGGGAGTGGGCCTCCCGGACTCTCACTCACTGAACGAAACGCGACCGCATAGCTGTCACTTCACGCCGGTCTTCTGTGAGAGAGTGGTACTATACGGGGCGTGCCGGCCCATTCGGCTGCTACCCGAAGGTAACAAGCATGGCACTCACCACTCGCAAAATTCTATTAAGTTAGACTTGGTTACCGCCCGGAGTTAGGAAATTTTCTCACCTTCGTGTCTCGGAGAGCACGTAAATCCGAAAAAGTTAGGTGTATAATATAGTATGAGAGTGACAAAAATAGAGATATGTCCCAATAGAGTATGAGAGTGACAGAAATTGAGAGTGCACTTATTTATGTCTACGCGTACATTTGTGAACTACAATATCTCCTGGGAAATCGGTGGGGAGTATATTATTAATATGTTAAAGTTTAATATGACGATACAAAAGACTTAGGAAACGAAAGTAAAATTATTATAGTAGAATATTTTCGTTGTTAGTTAAATACTGAAAAATCACAATCGACAAAATATAAGCATGTTTATTTTTGAATACGTCCCTAGGTTTTTAAATTGTCATGCCATATTACTTCACCGATCTCAATGAGTTTTTGTAGAAATCTACGGATGGAGTGTACATTTTACACCACCAAAATAAACAGACCCACGGGACGGAGGGCGAAATTTATTTCAAAATTTATTCCAAGTATTCTGATAACCTGTTACGGGGTATAATTTATTTACGTGAAAGTTGTAATATAATATAGCGGTAGTACTTTTTTTAATAATTAAAATGATATTTATAGGGTAACCTTGGCCTATAGCCAACCGGCATTCGTTATGAAGCGATTCGGTTTCTACAATCGTCATCGCTTAAACGCAGCGTATGCATCTTGAACTTTAAATCACTAATAATTGAAATGAATGTACATTGTCTAGCATCATCTATTCGTTGACAACAGATCACGTGACATATCTAAGTCATATGTCAAACCCATACATTTTTTTCTACTTTCGCTATCGCTAATCGATTGTTACTTTGTCTAGGCCCTCTTATCCGATAAGTCAAAATTTGCATTATTGATTTGCATTATTACTCGCTGTATCGAAAATGCATAGGAAATGCAAACGTCTTATATTTGGCTCAATTCAAGTATCACTAGGTACAATTCACTCCGTGTCTCGGACATCTGGACCAAGCCAGACGCATCTGCTGCCAAGTGGATATGAAATAATAGGAGTAGCTGTAAATATCGTGTGTCAACTGTCAGACGCAAGGCACGATTAAGCCTTCTGTTAGTGACTTCAATATAAATCTGATGGGTTGGTTGGCTAGTGGTTTAATTATCTAAATGACACTGTACTAATATCCGATTTTACACATATTATACGTTACTTAGTTCCAGTACATTTGTTACATATATAGTTAAAATGAAATATTAATTTTAAAAATCTGGAGACAAGGTGCGTCATATAATATTATGTTGTTGAAAATTAACAATACATATATATTATTACGTTATAACGTATGCATTTTTAGAAAGCTGTTCAACTCCGAAAAAATATAAAAATAACATTTTTAAAACATTAAATAACTTACGAAGCAGCACGAGTTTTTAAAATACTCTATATGAATGCGCAAATATACTGGTAATAAAAGCATTTATGACTTAACTATTGATCATTTAAGTATATAATGCCTCCGACTATAAACTTTTAAAGCCGTAGGGTTGCGTTACAAACGGATTCGCGACCGAAATTTCAAGTACAAAGGTGCATATATTGAGGATGTTACGACTGTAAATATCAAGCTTCCTTCGGAAGTGAGAATGACTCTCCAAGGAGATTGGAATTATGCGACAAATGTGCCAACTGCTAAGCGTTTTACGGCTGAAATGACGCGCCCAATCGGATTTGGATCACGTTCTCGAAGCGAAGACGGTTTGACGTGCTGTCGTCGACTTGCATAAATTTGCAAGATTAAACAGGCCTCCGTCGACCTACACTTCACTGTACTTATTTACATAAATGTATTCCCTTTCTGTGTTCGTCTGTCTGCTTCTACAAACAGCGGAACCATGTTTTCTGATATTTTTGGCTAATGTCGCACAAAGCTTTGTCGTGCCAAAGTAATTTCCTTAGCATTTTACTTTTTGACTGTGTTTACAAATCGTATGCATCAACTATTTTTAACACTGCGCTTATTTTTAAGTAATGTTGTTATATTTTTTATTATTACTACTAATTTTACATATACCTACATGCTATCGAGCTTTTATATATGAATTTAGTAAATAACTGCAATCATTAGTCTATAAACTAGAAAAGGTCACATGAAAGTTACGAGTGAAAACAGCTAGTGCCTCGAAGTATAATAAAAGCCCCAGTTATAAAAAAATATGACAAATTGCTTTGTTTAAAATGCGATAGCGTGAGCTGGCTTTTCATTTTTTAAATGTCACCGTGTATATTTTTAGCTAGGTGGGTAAGGAATATGAATCAGTTTAAACTCATTTTATCGGTATGTATCTGCGCGAGACATGACTTTTTACGTGATCGGATTTCGGCCCAATTATGGCCGGTACAAGGAACGTTGTCAATTGTATGAAACTAACAAGTGACAAGATTTTGGAATTTTTAAATTTTATATATGATCAGATAACGTCTGTCTGATGTGAAATCACTTCCTTTGATTACTATCTTTCCGCATACATACCACAGGTCCTCTGTATCCATAAATGTTTAATGTTAAATGTTAAATGGTTATATGGTCGGAGGATGATAGCCGATTAGATGTCCCTGATTACCCATTAATAGCACTAACCTCATTGTCTTAACATTACGCCGAGAGATCGTATTCGATTAATGCTAAAAGTTAGAGTAGTAATAAGGAGCTGTGAAAATTGGCACCACGCGTTTGTCTCTTCGAGACATAGGTAAATCTAGGTCTAGGTTTAAGTTAGGAATCAGCGTTCTACCTACAAATTTCATAAATATTTTTTGTGTATATATATATATATATATATATATATATATATATATATATATATATATATATATATATAATGAAAGAAAAGAAATATAACATTTATACACATAAAATATTATGTTTCAATTTACACCGTGGAGTTTTCATGAAATGTATTCAGTTCGCCTGTAACAATCGTTGACAGCTGCATTAGTGAGCGGGGCGCTATAATTTACAGCTCACATTTCCATTGTGATATTGTAAAAAAACTGTTGTCATTATCTAATGGAAATTGAGTTAATTTACAGTTTTCGCCTTTGAAGGATGGAAATTTTCGTTTTTTTTTTAATATAATAACCCTTAACTAGCTACTTACCTTAGTTGCCTTTTCGAAAGACATGTTAATGATGACATGGCTGATCCCCCTCGCATTGAAGGGAGTAGTTGGAAGTTAAAAACGGCTGAAAACAATACTATTTTTAAATAAGATGTTAAATAAAAGTTTAAAAATTACGTCGATTTGCTCTAATTATTAAAATGAAATGAAGAATATTTGAAAAATGATCCATGTGACGGCTGCTCTCAACAAACATACCTATTACTAAAAATAGAGATTCTTCTTCTTCTGGTCTTTCCCCATCTTTATTTGGGGTCGGCTCTCCTAATCATTCCCCGCCATAAATTTCTTTTTTGGGTCGTCCTTGGATCGATATTCTTATTTTCCATGTCTTTTTTAATTACCACCGCCATCCATGTAAGTTTGGGCCTGCCGCGCTTTTTTTGGACCGACCTGTTGTCTAGCACTTTCCTTGTCATGTGATCTGCCGGTCTCCTCATGACATGTCCGTACCATTTCAATCGTGTTTCTGCTAACTTGTCCTGTATCGGTTTAACCTTAAAACTTCCTTTGATGTAAATGTTTGGTACTTTGTCTAGGAGCAGGACCACCTGAGCATTTTCATTTCAGGGCGTGTAGCTTGTCGGACTGGTGTTTCTTGAGCGGCCAGCATTCCGCTCCGTGAATCATTGCGGGTCTTATTGCAGTCTTGTACACTTTGCCTTTGACGCGTATTGGCATTTTTGAATCGCAAAGCACTCCACTCAGCTCTCTCCACTTAAGCCATCCAGCATTTTTGCGGTGCGCGATGTCTACGTCTATTGTGCCGTCATTTGTCAACATACTGCCAAAATATTTATAGCTGTCGACAATTTTGAGAGCCGTATTCTGCACGTACATGGTATGATGGCTATTTTTATCAGCGAATTTACAGAGCATGTACTCGGTCTTTTCTCTACTGATCTTTAATCCTGCTTTTTACTAAAAATAGAGATTATTTCAGCAAAATAACTAATGCATTTTACAGATACAATATTAGATTTCAATTTGTCATAGGGTTTCAAATTTCAATAAACCAATAAGATATAATCGTACTAGTGGAAACCAATAGCCAATATTATGACGACTCAGAGTGGCTAAGGATCTAGTTCATCTGAACATGTCGGATTGCTGTTCAAGACGGTGTCATATCCCTTGATCCCTCTTGATTGGATATATGACATATTTCATTTTCACAAAGCTATAAGTTACAGTTTTTTACCTACCAGTATCAGTTTACTAAAATTTTATTGAAGCATCGGAAACATCTAATCACCAATTTGCTTTTATACTGAGTAATACATTTTTTATTGGCGCTATCTAATTAGTTTACAGGTTTCCAATTCGTCCTAAAAAAGCGTTTCAATAAAAAGTGTTAAAAATGAGATCTAAATATTGTGTGAGAAAAAAAACGAAAAGTTAATGGTGTGTTTTGTTTGTAATTACCATGGTCAAAACCCCAGCTTTATAGTAAAATATTAAAAAGAAATATTTTAGGACACGATTTATTTACAGCTTTGCTATACGTATACAATATAGATATATAAAGCTGATAATTAACTTCTGTTGTAATTTATATTTCATAATTAAATCGAGATTTAACGAAATATAAACGATCGTTTTAAATCGGCTTTAGAAGACCGACGACCTCTACTGTCCCACAGGATAGATCACGATAGACGTAAGCTTAGAAGATCTGCCGCTGCGGGAATTACCTTAACGTTTGATATTATTTAATTAAAGAACCGAAATAACTCCGAGTCATTTCTGATTAAGTAAAGCTTATAATTTTTCGGAACATTATGAGATACCTACTGATGTTAATGATTCCGCGAATCCGATATTCTTACACAAAGTACTATATCTTTAAATGGGTTGAAATGTGAGAATAGTACTATCTTCAAATATGACAACTGTCACCCAACATGTGCCTGAAGAAAGAGTGTAACAAGCAAGTAGCAATATTTTACACTTTGTTGAAGAAATATCATCAGCTTTTTTTAACGTCCCACTGCTGGGCACGGACCTCCCTTTAATACGAGGGGGATCAGGCCATAGTTTACAGCGCTGGCCTAGTGCGTGTTGGCGGACCCTAGAAATGATTCGCACATAAAAATATCAGAGGTGTAAGACCAGAATTTAAACCCGCATCACTCGGTTATAAAAACTAGCGCGTTAAAACTGGGCTACCACTGCCTTTTAGAAAGTTGCTGAAGAAATAGCAACAAAACAAAAGATAAAGATACTCATATATCTTAGCTTCTCCTAAACTATTGAATATAAACGTCAAATATAGGATTTACTAGTATTCCCAAAAGGTATGTAAAACTCGACCCGCATAAAACTGGTATATTCATCACATCTCGTAAAAATTCGTCGGATATGCACTACGGCAGCTGATCTAGCTGATTGCCGCGTTGGCAACGAGTTTGAAGAGCTGCCAATATTTTTATTTTCAGTCGGTATCTATCCAATTAAATTTTATTACAAAATCAATCAAAAGGGCATTGAATTGTCAATTAAAGTAAAATTATAATTTTAATATTTATCAACTTGGTAATCAATAAATACAGTTTGTATTAATTATTGAACTTATTAAGTATTTGTTGTCAATATAATATTTAAAACTACAAAATAATGTTGTGATAAAATAAAAATCTACAGAATACAGCTGGAATTATCAAATATATAAATCTAATCACATAATTTATACGGTTCGAGAAAGTAAACTCTTCAAAACTATATTTACACATCAAGAACGTTGTATTTGACATTTCTGACATAACATAATCATACTGACATAGACTTGTCGGAGAATATTATGTTGAAAAGATTTTATTTGCATGTGTTACAGTTATTTTGGAATTTACTTACGGAGAAAATAATAGAAGTGAATTTTATTTTTCTTTCTGTAACTTGGGCCTATTCGGTTTTATACCCTTTGAAATCAATTTACTTCGGTCCACCATATCCATTGAGCCTGAGGCTGTCATATGTTATGAATGTCTAGTCGAGGCTCAGTTTTTTCTAACGGCCATCTAACAACGGTTGTCTAATTTAAAATTTTTGTAGTGTCGTATTTCATTTTTAAGTTAAGCATAAAGATAGTTGTTCTGTCCAAGCGTATTAAGCTATTATAACGTACATACTCGTATATACCAAAAATACTTTGATTCGAAAAAAATATTAAAATTTACAATAACTTTTCATGCTCAAATAACCCCGTATCATGTATCTCTATTATTTCACTGAAAACTGTTTTCATATCAGTAGTTTACCTATAATACTTTAAAAGCCTCGGGTTATATCATATAAGATATTCGTAGCTATTATTAGATCGTAGTCAAATATGTTACAACTCAAACTCAATCTTATATTAGATACAGTAGATAAACGATGAAAATAATGTTTGAATTTATGACGTAAGTGTTAACCTATTAAAAATGATTACAATTTTATAATAAAAAATATATTATTAAACTAAAATAAAATATCATAAATAATATAAATGTGATAATTTGAATGTATGGATGTTTGTTACTCAATCTCGCTAGAATTGTTTATATTTGGAATAGCACGTAGGTTACTATTATCTCGAAAACGTGCAATGTTCTCGTGTAATAGATTTTTTTCACAGAATATAAGTATGATAATAATGTTGAAACCGATCTTCTGTTATTGTCTTCATTTTATCTTTAACAATTATGAGCAATTATTTACACTGAGGTTTAATTAAAATTTTAATAAGATTCCATTTTAAAAGCGTCTTGGAATAAATGATGGCGCATCGTTACGTAACGAGGATGGAAAATGTAATCAAATGTTAATTGAACGCAACCTTAAAAGTTCTTTCATAAAATTTCATATTTCACTGGCGACTTACCATATACTTACTATATTATCTATAGTCGTATTAATAATATCATGTAGAATATCGTGTATAAAAATCAAGACTGAGATAAACTATAAGCAAAGCCCATGAAACATACCTATAGTCGGCCAACGGACGTGATAGCCCAAGCTGCCATACACTAATGTCCCAAGCGAGCCCAAGCTAAGCTAAGTAAAGTAATTTTTGAGAGCTTTAAAGCATCTGGTATAAGTTACCGTAGCCGGAAAGTGTCTGGCAGTATTGATTAGAAAAATCAGCACTAAGGCTTTAAGAAAAGTGAATACTATTTCACTTAAATTTAGCACCTTTAAATTAGTCGTTGGCCCAAACTAGCGGGCACGCATACACTCTAAGTACATAGTAAAACTACTTAATCCCATATATTTGGTTACTGAGAAAATAAGTAGTTTGGTGGCCCAAAGTAAAATCTAAACCTTGGTCGATTATATATTTTCACAATTAGAAACTAGCTCGTTTTGTTCAATAAAACATTGAATTAGAAAGATAAATACGTATTTTATCATTCATTTTTTATGAAGTCCCAAGAAAACTACAAGTAGTTTAAATTAAGCCGTACCAAACCCGTCGAATTAAAAATATATTCTTAGTAATCTTTTACTAGATAACAGGACACGTCTTAAAAAATAAACCTCCTGGTCTAGGATAAGTCAAACAAAACCAGCTCTTTATTTTATAAATAATTCAAAAATCTATGAATTAAAGACGTCCAATGACATATTTTTATCTAAATTGTATGTTCGTTGAAGTCGTAAATTTAGCGTCTCAGTGGTCCCTTTTGCAACTGAAAACGTCCTTTATAACAGGGTATGTCCGGTCGCACTTTTACGACCGGGTGGGTATATGCAGTCTCAATGCGAACTCAATAAAGCTAGGATCGCGGTTCTACGAGTATTTTATGTACCAAATACACCAAGTATGATTTGGTTGTTATATACTTTTTATTGCTCACATTTTTAGTTTCGTTTGTTTTAGTAAAGTAACGTAAGTGCCTAGTGGTAAGTAATATTATTGTCGTGTGGGTACGCAATGTTTATACACTTGTCTTAACATCCTTTATAGGAAGTTTATACGTCCTAAGACATTTTTCAGTATAATGTATTTAAAAGGAGTTGAACTTACTAGAAAAGTTTTAAATTATCGAATACGAAAATGTTTATCCAGCTAGAGCTATACATTTTAATATAATGTTATCACTACATAATATTATTTACCGATTTTTATGCTGTTTTCACCAATGGAAAGAGTGGTTCTAGAGGAAGGTTTTAGTATATAATTTGTCAAGTTTTTGTATACATTTACTAGCGGAACCCGCTGGCTTCGCTCGTGCTTAATCTGGGGACGAGCCTGAGCGAAGCGAGGGCGGGCCGGTAGTTTATTTATAAAAGTCACATAATTTAATTTGTTTTTTATAACTTATTAATTATAACTTATTTATTATAACTTATTTATTACAAATGGCTTTTAAACAAGTCGTTTTATAACCAAAGTAATTTATGTCACTAGATCATTGATAAAAGCTATCTGACAATTAACCGCTTGAGAGCGTCAAGACCTTAATTGACACCGGAAAATCTGGGTTTACATAGTATGTATTTTCAATTTACATATTTAATACTAGATTTTACCGCAGTACTGCTTGCGTTGTACTGTTATAAAAACATAATTTATTATCTATTTTTTGGAATAAGCTCTGTAGTAACAACATAATGCAAATCTTTCGAAATTTCGAAAGGTATTAGGGGTATTCTTTTTAGTAATTTAAGTTTTACAGTTACAGTTTTGTTACACATTTATGAAGCAACAGCTACTCGGTGGTTTTTAATGTACCTTATCGGAATTTTTCAAGAATTGCATTTGTAGACAACATAAAAAAGTTGCATTCGCTGTTGGGCTAAGAATTATTATAATAAAAATATTGTATGACAGCGATCAAAAACATCACAATATATAATAGATCACAATATGATAATAAATTGTTAAAACAAAAGCACCATGATGCAGCGTTTTGTTTTTACTTAGAAAGCTATAATTATTACGTAGAAATTCTACTGCTCTGCTTGTACCTACTGAAATTTTTTACATTTACTTTCGCAAACTTTATTTGTATATGCATCACTGTAGGTATATATTTTTAAAGTCAATAAAGAATGTATAATAACATTTTTAAATAAAAATAATTATAAGAAATATAAGTTATTATTGATTTAAGAAAATCTTAAATTACCTCAAATATATTATACAAATATTTGCGCAGACTGCTCAAGAAATTGAGCAAGACCAAAATATAGTCAACCAAGACGTTTGTAAACAAAAAGGTACCTGACCTACAGTTCCCGCAACTTTTTATTAAAGAAATGAGTTTTACTGAAAAAGCAGTACATTTATAAATATAATTTATGATTAACTCTTTAATTAGTCCATTGAGCTATTTACAATTTTGTTGCTAAGCATGAATTAAAGGTAAATAATAATAATAAATATGTTTAACACACATGACTGGAGTACAAAAATATTCGTACTCAATAAATGAATGCCTCTTGCGTGACTCGAACCCGTGACTGCTGACGCAACAAGTAAGGTACAAACTGAGCCAAACGTGGGTAAACTTTTAAATGAACATCAAATATCATTTGTTGTATTTTAAATTAATTTGAGGAAAATTTACTACAGTTTTATAAAAAGCTATATATCATACGCCTGGCATCTATAGGGACAAGGAATTATATTTGAATTCTTCCTACTTGCTTTTGAGTGTAGCGAAATTAAGAAAACAAACACGTTTTTAATTATAAAGATACTTTTTGTTTGAAATTGATGTTGTACGGCCCTTGATTAGCTTATACCTAAATGGTAATTAAAAATAATAATTTTAATGTCCGGATTACCCACAATACGTAATAATAACCTATACCAAAGATTTAGGCTCTCTGTCAACAGTCATGTAATATATAGTTTTATTTAACTATTTTTTATTAATTTTAATTAGTAAGTTAGACTTATACAATACATCACAATTATTTTAAACTAAGTAAACATAGCCCTTTGTTTTCGAAATAATTCTTGTATAAATACATATGCTAAAGCAAACTCTATCTTAACAATATTAAGATTAAGATATACTTAAGAAGTTTGACATCAGAATGTTATAAACCATGTGTATGATGTATCAAAAAATGTCCTTCAAAAACAATTCCACGAGGGTCAGGAACTAGACTTTACCATCAATTCGCGTTGGTGTATTCCTTTTAAGCCATTATTGAAGCAACTTAATAAAAGAAAGATAGGTGTATATTATCCATTTCATCATTAATTAGCAAACGACCAACGCTACCTTCAATTTTAAAAGCCCAGGTATACTACACTTTATGTACTAAAACCTAAATAGGACTTGCTGCGTGATAAATTAATAACAAACATAACTTTCACATTTAGTAGCATATTGTAGTACGAACCATCTTAGAAAATTGGATTTTTGATTTAATCAATAGAAAAATGTGACGCAAATTTTATAAATCATACTTATATTAAGTACGTACATTAAAAGTTATAATTTTTATCACGCAAGGTTAGTATTAGTGGTAGGAGTAAGTGGAAGTTTGAACGCGGTTTAAGCGTGTTTCATGTATTTGACTTGGTCTTGTAGATAAACAAGATAAGGATGATTTATTCATAAGTTAACTACATTAATTTGTAAGAATATTACGTTAAAACCTTTTAAATTATATATATATCTATATATTAAACACAAAAACTAGGTTTCTACTTATGTCCGTTATGGATTTTGAAACCATTCAACGATGTGCCCCAAACCGATTATGATTTCATTAGTGATGATTACGGATTACAATACCCAGCAATAAATATTGCACATCGATATTTGGAAAGAAACCGTTGGCTAATTTCGGCTTCGTAGAGCTTCGTAGAGCGAAAGAGTAAAAGACATAATAAAAATAGAAAATTCTGCAATATCACTACATAGTATAAAACAAAGTCACTTTCTCTGTCCCTATGTATGCTTAAATCTTTAAAACTACGCAACGGATTTTGATGCGGTGTTTTTTAATAGATAGGGTGATTCAAGAGGAAGGTTTATAAATAAGTTAGAGGATTTAAGCATTTCATACACATTATATTACTCTTTCACATCAAGTAATTTAAACAAATATCTTAGAGGTATCGTAAAAAAATTACGGACGCGACCGCCTGCCGCATCGTCTAGGGATGAGCCCGAGCGAAGCGAGGGCGAGTCGCTAGTTGTATTATAAACAGATTAAATTAAAAAAAAAAACTACTTCAATAACATACTTGAATTAGTGCTTTTCATGACTTAATTGGTAATAGTAAAAATCAGTAGGTATTTATATATAAAGGTAAGTAAGTATTTTAATAGTTAAGTTTTATTTTATTCACATTAAAAATGTTTAGCTATATCGGTATTATTAATCTAATAAAAACATACCTACTAGGTGTATGTATTTAAATAGTATATTCAATATATTATGCATAATTTGATATCGGAAAATCTTAGACATTCAAAGCCTTTGAAACTCTAAGCTGCTATTGGCAGAATATACGAAAACTATTTTCTGTCTTAACTAGTGATAAGAAACTTTTAAATACTGGCTGTTCACGTATTGTTACTTGCACGGAATAACAAAGCACAAAAGATTTCAAATTTTATTAATAGAACTAGCTAGCTTACTACATACAATCTTGAGTTTAGTTTATAAATTCAAAATAACTGCGCTATTGAGTTGATGTAGTTATATAAGTAGACCAAAGATAGCCCTCAAAACCTCTTTTGTTTGTATGTCCGTCCGATAGACCTGTACCTAATCTCTAGAATGGCTTAACCAGTTTTAAAGAGAATTTTAAAATATGACAGGTTGGATAAATCTCAGATTGATATAGTGTGTTCTTTGCTATATAAAATTTAATTTTTAAATTATAAATTGCACGTAGACCGGTGGCAGAAAGCTAAGTGTAATATAAAGTTTTTGATCATTGCTAGATTTTCTACTCTAATATTTCTATAGTTTATTAAGTAGTACTAATGTTTCTCATAATAAGATCTAATTCATACGGAAAGTCAGGTTGACTTTCCGTATGAAGTCGAGGCGATGTGGTTGATCACTTGTGGGTGATCCCGTAACGCCCCAGTAAGGCGGAGGTATGAGGAGTACTGATTTTCTTAGTCGGTAAGTCATAACCACCGGCTGTCTGAGGATTGACATAGACCTGCTCGTGGCCTATCAGTCCTCAGTCAGGATTTAAATACTTGCTAAATGTCTATTCTGTTCGGCGCTTTCAGCCTGAAAAAGTGTCAGAAAGAGTTACTTTAATATTTATAATATTTGTATTGATTTAGTGCAATTATGCCAAGAATATAAATTAGTCTCACTTATTCGTAGTAATGGCGTTATTATTTTAATATAATTTGTTTTTACGAAGTATAAAAACATTAACAGTTTTTTATGAGCAGTTGCATAGTACATATACTTCATGACTATAAAAGCCAAAATCAAACAAAGAATATAAAATATTTCAAGCAAAAGGCTAATTGGTGCCGTATGTTATCTGCGTTATTCAAAAAACTTTACTTATTCGCTTCGCTTCGTACATAATATGTACAAAAGCAAAATATAAGTCACACTTTGTAGAAATTGAATGTTTGAATCAATTATATTCAATGAATGACATAAAATATAAACGCTATTCACCTTTGTTTATGTTTTTAGTTAAACATTACTATGAAAAACATTTTAAAGTGAATTACACTCGATCAAGATATTTTTCTAGTTACGTTTTTATGGATAAAATAAGCAGTAGAGAAAAGAGAAGGATTTGTTGACAACTGGATTAGTCGGCATGCGCTCGATAAACCGTATGAGATATATTCCAACCTACATTGTAACTCATCATAAGGTTTGGACTAGATGTCATTCTACTATCTACATGCAATTGTTAAAAAATAGAAATGTAAATGAATATAATGAAATGACATACTTAGGATCTAGGTGTTAAATTTTTAATACTTTATTTGGCTCAGTAAATAAAAAATAATTGTGATATGTGACTTGCTGTTAATTGTATTAATGCAAATCAATCTATAATATTATAATTTACGCTAAATTCAAACAATCCACTGAGCTTAAAATTTTGAAAAGTCAGTAGGTACCTATTGTTGAAGACAATCGACGTCACAATATTCAGTGCAATAAACATTCAGTTGACATTCGGCACGTACAGCTTCTCCATTCTTGCGATAGCGGAACAAAGCCTTTTGATCTTAATGTTTCGTCTCCAATATAACCTGAGCATTATGGTTTTAAACTAGCTGGAATAACATTATGTATTCTATAAGAGTGCATTGTATTAATATTGTACCTTAAAATACGTTTTAACAACGTTTCCTTCTATATACGTATAATATTGTTATATTCCATGAGATTGGAAATTAAAGTACATTTTTCGCATTATAGATGTTTTATAGCTTTTGGCGCACGAGATGCACTTATGACGGAACACTAGCACGCAGTAACATGCACGGGGTACGAGAGGGAGAGAGGAGTGACGGATGCAGTTTTGGTTTTACCACAGAACATATAAAATAACTGAAGTTGCACTCCTAGGATCTTGAAGAAAGCCGCCGTTATAATAGCCTACAAAATTTCCAACGCATTCGAAATCACTCTTTACTGCTTCGCTCACAAGAACGTAATTCCCTTGTGATCAGAATTTACCTACACCACAGCAACCCTTGACGTCAGGGTTGTACGCAAAGTAAAATAAAAAACAACATACTTGATTTTAAGAAGCATTTATTGTATTTACAATTGTTTAACTTAAATGTAGTGTTGTATGTATTTCTTACCGTCTCTAAAGTACCTATTATTAAATTTCTGTGTTGCGAAAATTCGAAATCGAACAAACAATTTTTCATTAGATGTAATAAAATTTTATTCCTTAGCACAGAATATAGTCAGAATAGTGGTCGTAGTACATCTTTTCTTATAATTTCAGTCCTGTTCTGTGAAACTCTGTCTCTTTTCCACTCATAGTAATTTATGAACAACTGTTCTTGTCGCTAACTATCATACGTTGACAACTTTCTTCGGATGAATTAAGCATGATTTAGTATCCTTCATGTTTACAGCAGGGCCAAAACAAAGTACTAACGAGATACTAATATTTGAGAAAATAATTAGGAAGGTAAAAAACTTCTTTCATTATAATTTTAAATGAAAAATTATAATACTCTGTATATTGGGCTTCTCCTAATATTTTATAAAATGTAACGGATCTTGACAAAAAATAATAGAAGTTGTGGGTCCACTCATACACGAAAAATGCGAAGAAACCCGAAATCAAAATATTTCTAATTCCCATATTCACGCAAGTCCGTCTCGTACTTTTAATTTAATGCTTCCATGAGCACGCTAACAATGAAACATTGTATTAATACTTAAATAAAACTTTTAATTAATCAAATTATTTTGTTACTTTGGTATAACATTGAAAGCAAAAGTTTCAAATAAGTTATTTTACATTTGTCTTTTGTTATTTTCTAAGGAAATAATTATAAGTTGTAAGCTTGCGAACCCTTATCTGCTAAAACTAACAGGCAACGAATTCATTGTGTAACTCTACAAAGTTTTCGTATGCACAACAAAGAGACGGGGTATAGAAGAGGCGATTTCAATCCAACCGGATACGTGACCTGAGTCAATATAACTGTCTGCATACGTCAAGGCAGTACTCAACAAAATGTACGAAAAAGTTGTAATTTGTAATTTTGTTTGATAAATGGTTAGAGAACGTATTTATAATATTTCAATGAAAATCACTTTATATATCAGGCACATTCGAATACTGAAACTACATCTTTAACATAACTGCCTAAAATATTGGTGAGTAAGACTTAACAGAGAATCGTAGTATTTGCATAGGTCCAATTATTTAATTTCTTATCTATAATAGTATCTCATTTTTTATAAAAAGGTTAACCTGCTTGCTACTTATTTAATCAAAACATATTAGTAGTAGAACCCTTCAATGGCTACTAGACATGCACACCAATAATTCTTTTCGAAATACACAGGTTTTCAGGATTAAGGTGAAACTTTTTAGATTTCATTTATTTATATAAGTAAGTATTTTTAACCGACTTCAAAAAAAGGAGGAGGTTCTCAATTCGTCGGGGTTTTTTTTTTGGCTGGCACCGCCTTCAAAATTAACGAAGTTCTTAAAAGTATTATTTTCTACTTTTTAGTTTAGATTTGTTTAGTATTGAAGTCGGTTTTTGTTTTTTGTTAAAAATAATAGCTTATAAATAAGCATTTTTCGTTATTGTTTTCAAGAACTGTGTTGTATACATACTATGTGGCTGGATTTTATATGTTAATACACCACTATGACGGTCATAATACACCACTATGACGGTCATGATCTTAAGGCATGAACATTTAAATAACCCAATTTTCAAAATAAATAGTTCCAAAGAAAGTATATTTCAATCTTGAAAGTCTATTAAAAGAAGCTTGTCGTTTAAATTAAGTTTATCAATTCCAATTAAATATTTTATTGGGGCTTTTTATACTATCATAGTAATTATATGGAACAGTTTATTAATCATTGAATTCATTATATTTTTTAAAAACGTCTTTATACAATAATAGTATAATCAAAAGTTAGGATCTTAATGTTTATCTGGGCCATCACAAGTGCAGAGGAACGGCACGTGCCGGCTGTCGACGGAATGCTTATTGCACACAAGATATACGAGTATTATACAATATAGCTTGCCTCTTATAAAGTGAAGGTTGAAACCTCTTTGAGCTAAATGAGTTATGATTTTGCTTCAAGCTATTCTACTGATCTTTTATAGACTAACACTATATTATTAAACTTTTCGTCTTTGAATTTTCATCCTCATTCTACTTTTATTCTAAATTTTATAAACTTGATTATGCCTTTGTGTACATGTTTTAATTCTTCATGCTTAAAGAAATGAAAAGATTTGTACGATATTTAATATATGCATATTCTATAACCCATTTTAAATGTCTTTATTTTGAAATTACTTAGGGATGGGGTAACCGTAACTGCTCAACGTCTACGGGCAGGGAATTGTGAGCGTATTTAACAAAGGTAAAAAGTTAAACAAAAATGCTACAGGTAAAATAAGTAAAATTGTACAGAATTAAATTCTTTCCAAATTCCATTGACATCTTAGTTATTTTCTTTAGCAAAAAAAAGTTTTTCGTTTGCTATACAAAGGAGAATAGCTACGGAGCCGCAGTGATGCGGCTTTAATCCGACGCAGTACGTGACGCTTGTGTCAATATAATTTAAAGCATGAGTGTGTCAGGCGTACAGTTAACGTGGGATAGGAAATTGCAGTCACGTTTTAAAAGGAAGAAATTTCAAATTTTAAATTGCATTTACGTTTAAATTTAGAATTCAAATCCTTTATAATTATTTGCATTTCAAATAGAAATATCTTTGTTTTCCTTTTCACAGTTTATGCTCGTGGTATTAATTTTGGTTTATCTTTCAATGTTTCGTCGTGTCGATTAACCCAAATACATCCACTGCTGGTCTTCTACGACATGTCATGTGGCATGCGATAGGCCTGATCTTCCGCTACTTAGTAAGTACTTAGTTGAGCATTTCTCGTCTCCATCGACCGTCCGTTCTGCTAGCGAATAAATAAATAAATAAAATAAATAATTGTGTTGGGATAATATTACACATAGCACCATCAAGTCCCGTGGTAAGCTACAAGGTTTGTGTTACGGATACCGGATAATTGATATACCTACTACAAATACTTATATAATTTTAAATATATACATATTATAAATATATACACCCATGACTGGAGTACAAACATTTGTGTTCAACAAATGAATGCCTCCAGCGGGACTTATTATTGATTTGACGTAAATCTACGTTTAACTACTACTACGTCTCATTTTGTGCCGAATCTAAAGGTATGATTATATCTTAATAATTATAAGTATATTAATTATAATAAGTATATTAACTGTCTAAATATGTAAAATTGAAGTAAATTAAAATGAAGCATAAGCGGTTTACACGGCAAACGTTTAGAAACTTTGTTCTCCCCTAATTAACCACTTTCAGGCGACCCTCCTTGATTAGATCACGTATCGGGGGATCAATACGGATTTCAGAACAAATAGAATCTCATTCCTCATTTTACTGTTGTTTCACGGTAAGTAACTCTTCATTGATAAATGACGACTCTAGATGTAAAAAAGAAATAAACTGTTTTATTATAATGGAGGAAAATACAATTGCTTACAAATTTGTTGCCTTTGAATTTGTTAGAGTTTAGTAAAAGGTAAATTATATTCTTTCATACAGCGTTCTAATCATGAATCCTTAAGTGCATATTAACTTAATGCATTTCTATAAGTAAGTATTAAAGTACTGTGTGTCATGTACATACATATTATAAAACAAAGTCCTCCGTCGCGTCTGTCTGTCTGTTCGCGCAAAACTCAAGACCTACTGCACCTATTTTTGTGCTGTTTTCACCAATGGAAAGGGTGGTTCTCGAGGAAGGTTTTAGTATATAATTTGTTAAGTAACATTGGCTAAAATGTCGCAAAAAATACGGACGCGAGAATAAAATGCAAGCTCTGCTTGAAGCGCCGCTGCGCTTGATGCAATCGCCGACCCTACCCCGCACCATCTTGCCTACTGTTTAGCTAATAGCACTTACAAAAAGCGATTTTTTTTGAAAATTCTGAAGAAATTTCAACTTTCTACCACCAATTCCTATTTTTAATAGCTTCATCCATAGATAGGTTTTAACGGTTTAATAAGGCATTTCCCCGCAATAAAAAGTGTTTTATAAGTTGATCCGGTTGATTAGTAATCATAATACCAAATTTTATCCAAATCTGTCCAGTGGTTTTCCCAGATAGACAAAATAGATTATAAAAAAATTAAAAATAGACTAAAAATTATAGATTTAAAAATTATAATGGGAATAAATAATAAATAAATATGTTGGGACATTATTACAACAGCGCTATCTAGTTCCGTAGTATTACGGATACCAGATAGTTAATATACTTACTACACATTTGGATTTTAAATATATACATATTATAAATATTAACACCCATGACTGGAGTACAAACAATCGTGCTCAACAAATGATTGCCCCCAGCGGGATTCGCACCCTCGACCGCTGGCGCAGAAAGTAGGGTCACTACCAACTGAGCCAAACGAGTCGTCGAAAAGATTTCGATAAGATTTTACAAAAAATTATTTAATGTACAGATTCGATTTGGCTAGAATATTATTACATGTAGGTATAATTGAGTTTATTAAATAGAAGCAATCGAGTGTGAAATAAAATGTAGGCAGAAATAGAATAATAGGCGCATCAAATTCATTATAATTGCCCTTTATTTTTAATCTAGTCTGTTATGTAGGTCCAGTTAAATTATAAGTAAAATAATATTTTCCTTCGATACGGTAATTTAATATGAACATAGTAAGCGATAACTACTACAGTTAAAATTTATTATTCCCTCTTACTATTTGCAAGCATATCTTTTTTGACGATTTTCGATTAAATTAGACCATTGCCATTTCTTATTTCCATCCCTTTTGTCAGAAAAGGAATAAAACAAAACATAATTCTAACTCTTTACAAACTTTCACAACTGTAGTTACGGTTCATCCCGACCCGTTAACTTTATGAAGAAAAGGCTGTTTAGCTAGAAATATTTCGTTTCTGAAAATTTACACTGTGATTATAGTTATAAAATAACTAATTAATAATATTTTAGCCACTTCAAGAAAGTAAAACTAATATTAGCTTATTGGTTTAATTAGACTCGGTTCAATAGCTACGAAAATCGTTTTCCACATCTATATTTATATCTATCTATCTATATTTATAAACATTTACTTTAATATTTCTAACAGAGCTAAAGTACATTAAATATTTTTTGGAAAATCTTATTGAAATAGCCATTAATATCGATGCAAAGGCCAAATCTATTGATTTTAGAATTTATGTCTATCTGTCTGTCTATCCCAGGATCTATCGTAGTTTCTTCTGAAAGGAACTTTATAGATTTTAATGAAATTCGGTACACTGATAGCCGGGTCAACTCATACTTTTCACTGCGAGGAAATATTGCACCTCATCAAATAATCTCAGGGACGAATCCAGACGGAGCGAGGGTGAGTAGCTAGCATAATATTATATGGTTTACTAATTCCTAAAACAGTGGCTTTTTTATGTTTATAAATATTTGGTTTTATTTTTTGTAACTTTCTTTAGAAACTTTCCTTTCTTTACTTTTTCGCCACACACTTGCATCGTTTGGGAATCAAATCCTGGACCTCAGCCATTTTAATCATTGATACATATAGGTATAAGTTATATGTTCGTGCGGAGCTGTGCACACTTTAAAAAATATAGAATTTTTGTCTCGTAACTTGTAAAATATATATTCAATAGCATTTAAGTTATTGTGATAACATTTTCACAATGTTCCTAATGTAGTACCGCCATTAATGTTCGACTAGAGGCGAACTAGATGTATCCAAGCAATATAAGATTTATTAGCCTAAATATGCGTTAAACCAATAGGTAATTTATGTATGTACAACGCACATACAATAAACATATACGAATGTACATAGTAAGGGGCATTAACCTCTATGTGAAGTGCCATGATAGGGAGTAAATATTTAGTTATATAATTATTTATTTTAAATATGGAACTAAAGACCTAATCCTGTACGTAAATATGGGTCGGAAGTGAATAGCTAGGTGCTAACCGCTGACTCGCAATGAATAACTGGTAACGAAGCGATGTTATTCGCTGAATGCGAGATTTTCAACTAAGTAAAATGCTAGCTTTTACTCTTGATTACTTTAGCTCGTTTGGTTATTTACTAGAGTACTTATATATTAAGTATGAAAGCTCTTAATCTGCTTTAATTCATTACTTTGCTAGATACCAGTTCTGAATTAACAAAATATTTCCTTTGGGACTCCTTAAAGGTAAATCAAATTGAATTTTATTGCATGGTTGGAATATGCACGTATTCGACTCCAATAAACTAATAAATATATTGCTTTCTCTTAGCAATTATTATATCAGAACTTTGCAGCATAAATTTGCAAATTTTGTAATAAATAGGATTTGTTAGCTAGTAACAGTTACAATTCATAGAGTTTATTTCGACTGGCATCAGACGAAAGATTGAGGATGGGCAATTTTATTTGATTAACGTTACGCGTGTATATCCAGTGCGCCAATATTACATTAAGCACAGTTTTTGTCAGCGTTGTAGGTTTGATTAAAGCAATAAATCGACTCGAAGCGGTTATCTGGCAGCTCTGTGGAATTAAAGCGGCAACGGGACGGGATTTGGCCGTAAATTGTCCCTCAACCGGCTTTCTTCTCTTACCATCTTATGTACGAGTACTAAATAGTTTGAACATTTTCACAACTTATGAAATTTCTAAAATTGCCCGCTAAGATATTCGATGAGAAGTAAAAATATGACATATCATTCTCAAACTTGTATAGTTCCAAAAGAGGTTACAAATATTTCAGTAAACATAATTTAAGCTTATAAATAAATGAAACTAAAAAAACAAAATTTACGCCATAGTAAAATAATTATATGTATTGCGTTTCAATACATTACTATACCTGTTGTTTAAATATGAAATCTCTCCCTCTCTCTGTCTCTCTCTCTCTCTCTCTCTCTCCCTCATTCTCCCTCGATGTTCTATAGATCTAAAGAGAGAGTACTTATATTTTTTCGGTGCATTACATTTTGTTTTGCTTGGTATATTAATAGATATCTATGTGCATTGTGTAAACATAGTGCCAGAATCCTTATCAAGGGTCTTCAGACCAAGCGGCATACAAGCTTTCGCATTCGGTGCAATAAATTATATTAGAGTTGATCCCACTCAGCATATAAATCAAATATAAGGCGAAATAGGCGTCGATGATCTATTCTCGTTTAAACTAACCATTATTTACCCCTTCATTAAGTCAAGCCTTAATAGCCGCTCATATTAAATTAATAATTGAAGTTACGTAGTCTTACAGTGAATTTACGTTACGTTTTAACAGTTCGTATAAACTCAAAGATGTGATATTTTGATTTTGCATTATAGGTAATAATGATAACCTCATATAAACTATCATGATAATAAATTTCATCAAAATGGGTCCAGTAGTTTTCTCACGATTGCTCACGGACAGACAGACAAAAATTCTATAAACCATAGATTCGGCCTCTGTATCGGTTGTAACAGATTTGACTTAGAATTTTACTATACGCATAGATTTAATATGTGGTATACTAAATGACGTTTTCGTTACAAATTGTGTCAGTAAAACAAAGTGCCTGACATTTTGTGGTAAAAATGATCTACCTCCTTATTCCTTCTAGTCCTTATTTCCTTAATGCATCCTGCAAGCTAGCTTCGTGGTAGTATGTAAGCCATATCGTTGTAAGTTAAAATTATCTTGTCCATACAAAATTTCAAGTTGACAGCTACAAATATGAACAAATGTGAATATATGTACATCGCAACTCGCGAATAAGCATCCAAAGATACACAATACATGGACACACACATTATTCTTAGGACGGGGTAGTGAAGTTTTCACATAAATCAGTGGGTTAACTTTATTCAAACGACTCTCAGGCGACACTCGTTCGGAATCCACGTCATCTCTAACTTTGCAAAGTAACTTCTTTGCAAAAGTGCTACATACATATTTCTTTGTTTCAAAGACATGTTACGTTTTATAACATTAATTACTAAGAAGACTGTTAATATACTTTTGCTTTAGAAAATAAGCGTATTTTTTAAACTTGTTTTTTATATAATTTAACATATTATTTCTTTTCTCCGAATGAACCATGTCTATAAAGTATACGTTCTTTCTTTACGCAAGGTATGTAACATAATATGTAAAGTTCCAATTTTTTTTACATTAATATTGAAAAATAACATTAGAACTAATTATACGATTATACGTTTGAATGTAATAAATTTTATATCATAAATCTATAATAGGAGCTTACGCTTAGTACGTTTTTAACTCGTATACAAAAACATATGTCTAACAAAATTTTCAAATTTACAAATTATATTATGCAAAATAAGAGCCAGCTGGGATTAAATAAGATACAATGCAACTTTTCTACGCTATGCGCTTTAATGGTTAAGCAAACATTCTAAAACTATTAGTTTGGCGTCTGCTTCACCGCTCTTTCTATCCATACTGTATTCTTCAACAAAATTAAACGATTAGTACCAATTAGTTCTAGTTACGGATTTACTTGTGGATTTCTGATATACTTTTATACTTATATGCCGCAGACACACATATGTCTTTTTAAGGAAGTAATACAACTATAAAACTGCATTGTAGTGCGTATAGCAAGTAGTTTAACACAAAATCAACCTATATAACAAAACTTACAATCGACTAATCTGCTTGTTGGCAACCATTTTGAATGATGTGAATCACTGCACATGTTCAATTAAATTAATCTGCTCTGTTTTCATATTGCAATCGAGACCATGCATTCGTAACGTGTTGCAATGAAATCAGATATTTCTCAATTGAGGGACTAAATTGCATTATTTACGATTCATTTATTTGTACAATTCATTATTTTTAATAAAATAATATAATGTTTGTATTATATCGTAATGTGGACAGCTTAGTACTATTCATACGCTACCAGTATGTTCAAAATATTATTGCATCTCTTGCGGATATTCTATAAAGTTGGCTACGGCTTAAACTGACTCTCGCTTTATACTGTGTGTAGAAAGAAGAGACAAGCTGTATCTTTTTACAATTAAATAAAAGAACCTATGACATTGTTTTATGACATACGCTCTCTTTTATGTCGCCCAACTTTCCACGTTAGAAAAGCCATCAACTCTAATAATAACAAAACAGCATATTGTTATATTATAAAGGTACACGGCATTACATAAGTAAAATTTTAAATATTATATTTACATACGTTCTGTATCTTTAACAGTACTTTTTTAATATCATGATGTTTTTTATCTGAACAACTCTATGTTTATATTATATTATACTCTTAATCTTTATTGCACAAAAATTACAAAAAGCAAAAAAAAAAATACATAGAAAGTGACGTGGACATTTATGGTATAATTTAATATTTTCAAACAACAATATCTGTTTTTTTAATATCAATGTTTGTCAACGTTATTTACCCTCAGCTATCTCTATAGAAAATATCAAATATTTCCGCTAATAATATTATTTCTCGCATAAGTAGATAAATCGAACTGGTGCCCGGCGGCAGCCACAAACAGGATTTTAATAAAAGTTAATTTATTCAATAAAAGCTGGCAGACTGCTGGATCCTTATTGGTAATGGATTTAGAACTCGAATTCATTTTGAATTCGCTGACAATCGATGGGTATTTACGTGTCTAGGAATACAAAATTGAATATTTATTAATTATAATCTATATTTTAATTATAATTATAATCTAAAATAAATTAATTTCTTTTCGGTACATATTATAATCGTTATAGCTAAATGATATACAGCTGATATACTTTACAAAACGATTTTCAAAAGTTT
The DNA here is from genome assembly GCA_951802675.2 of Boloria euphrosyne. Taxonomy (NCBI): domain Eukaryota; kingdom Metazoa; phylum Arthropoda; class Insecta; order Lepidoptera; family Nymphalidae; genus Boloria; species Boloria euphrosyne. The sequence continues at coordinate 5,289,395 of OX637876.1, forward strand.
TCTTTTGACTGGTACAAGTGAAGTGAGTAATATAAAGAAATAAGTATATTGGATATCTAAACAATATTGGTTTAGAACAAATCTTACGAACTAGAAGTTTGATATGACGCTGGCGTGGTAATATTAACAATGACACAAAACTTTCGACCGTCACCCCGTCATAAAATCTGAAAGCTGTTTATAAAATATCGTCTTTCAAGGTTTCTATAAAATTTTTTCACTATACAAAGGATTTTGGAATGCAATAATAATAATTAATAAATATTATGTAATAATTAATAAATAGTAATGCATACAAATATGCCTGCACTCTTTTTTCTTTTAAAATTGTTGCGACCGATGGCTATACGTGATCTTTGACTCCGAGATCAAATCCTGCCAAACTTCAGGTTGAGAGCATAAAGTATACTGAACTCGAAAGTTATCGAATCCAGGATTTCCGGATCTATAGCGATCTATACAAGTATTAAAAAATGAAGTGTCTGTAAAATTGAAGTGACACAGATTATAAAATCAGCTATCAAAACAATATGTACACAACATGTATTAATGTATGTCTGAAATTATACCTACACATATGAATCTAGGTATCGTATTTTATATTCCAGCTCAAAGTAAACATTATTGGTATCATTATGAAAATATTTTGCTAGTGACATAATAATTCTAGTGTGGCGTATAATAACGGCTACAATACCACTTACGCGACTGACTCCATTGCAATGTTTACTTGTTGGCGTGAATACCGTAATTTAGGTGTCACGCGCGTATCATGGACAAGCGACCGCCATTAAGATACAATATTAGTGTTTTTTTAAAATATTGTGCTATTTTCATATCACAATAAAAGTTTTCTAAATTTTTATAGAATGTTTAAATTGATTTTTTATTTTATCGATCGGATATACGAATAATAACCATCCGTAGGTAAACAAGCAGAGAGAGATACCTTGCTCCGTTGTTTTTGTAACGTTCAATATAATTATAGATATTGAGACCTATGAATAAACAAAAAATATTCTGATTTCTGGTAAAAATAGAGACATGCATCTACAAAATAACTGTTTTCTCCCATGAATATGAGAGGTTTTGGTGCAATATAATGCAATATTTAGTACATTAACTTATTGTTTTTGTTAATTAAACCCTGCTACTGCTTTGGTGTAATAAATAATTGAACCAACTTTTTGTTTGGAGGACAACTCGGCAAATCAGTAATTATTGTGTTAACACATGGAAAGGACACATTTTCCTGTAATAAAAGGTACACTTAGTAGTTAAAAAATGTAGTAAACAAACATTTAATACTTTTTACATAAAGCAAATTGAGTAAAGAAAATGTTATATATGAAAATATAACTAAGCCTTAGTCGAGGTGCTACATTGAATAATGTCTCGTGAATACCTTAGTGCAATAAGCGACACTCGCGACGGCCACCCGTTGGGAAATTATGCTCTCACTTGCAACACACGCGTGTTTAAAACTCGCTGCTTTGCGGATTTTACAGGAGAATTCCAATATAATACATGTTCATACTTTTTATTTGATTTTTATTATGAGCGGTTAAAAAGTATGAGAAAATCGTTGCCTTAAAATTTCTTGTTCTTATATTATTTCGTGTCTTATATACTAGCTTAAGAGCTAGTAACGTTTTCGAGAAAGCATTTCATTAAGGCCAGTGTTTAGATATGCTATTTCTCACACTCTCCCGGACATCATACGGGCTATCTGGCTGGCGGTAGTGGTTGCGTTCATCAGTGCGCATCGTACTTGGATACGTAAAATATCAATTTACTACGATAATTACATACATTTGTCAATGCGCCTAACAGGAAAATGAAGCAATTACTGGTTTAAACATATAAATATTGCTACTTGAAGTTCAGCCTTAACAAAAATTATATTTAAAATCAGCGTCTGGCACAATTTAAACAACAATGGAACTGTGGCAATAATAGATTCATGTTGCAAAAAGTTTTTTCCAGTTAGTTAGTTGCAATTAACATAATAAAAACAAAAGGAACCTTCTTAAAGTTCTTTGAAAAATTGATATTTTACCTATCCAAGTACGATGCGCACTGATGAACGCAACCACTACCGCTAGCCAGACATTCATTTTTTAACATCTTCACGTGTTTCTAACACTACTTGTCTTTAACCAGTTTTTGTACACTATTTCTCACTTCCGTAGGTTGACTGGAAGAGATATCTTCTAGAGATAAGTCCACCTTTGCTCACGTTGGTTTCGGTATTATTTGTGTAAGATCATCTTATATGCGATAAAGAATATAATAAACGATGATTTTACGTCACTATCGGTCTAAATCTGATCTGCCCTGATTTGATTTCCCCTTCGTAGTACGGACCTCATTAGCGTCCGGCAATCCAGCTGACAGTACAGCCAAACACTTGGGGGCGGTACACCTTGATGTACGGTTCAACTTGCGCGTTAATTCAAGTACTTCTATGATACCAGACTGACCCGTCGGGGAACTCCTTGGTTATTGTTGTCTGCTTCGGCAGGTCTCAGGGGGAGTTCCGTTGGGTTTAAGTGATGTGTACTGACTGTAGCCGGTGAGTACCACATAACCTCCAGTTGTATGTATGCAAGTGGTATAAGTAAATAAATTTCCCAAAAGAGCTTTACGCATTAGGGATAGAAGTTGCACCTTCCCTAAATATTAAGCTCTAGGCTGCCATCTACTAAGAGTTTTTTAAAAAACAAACATGAAAAGTATTATTGCCTACTCGGGACTCGAACGCCTCGCATACAAGCTAACCATAAAACTAAGCACATTTATGAAATAAATAAAAATGATTACTGATAATTATATTTTTTTATTTATTTCATAAATGTCCAGAGGTGGTGAAAAAAATAAATAAATCGAATATAGTTTAAAAAAATATTTCAGTAGATCAAAGGTATCCATCGATTTTAACAACAGTAAATAATTTTAACAATGAAGTGAATATAAATTGCTATTAAATTAATTCCCGCTTCACTGTTTTCAGGCCTCAATCATTTTCGAAATTGATAATAATTTAATTAAATATTTTAAACTACCGTACGATCTACTCACCGGCTGCAGGTTGAGATTTTAACTTTATATTTAAGCAGATTTCACATAAAAATTAAAAAAAGAAACGAGGATATTTATTAATATTGACTGATATTGGCTCCAACACTAGCGTATTTCTCAATATATATAAATGTTAAGAAAGCTGTAATATTGTTTATTTCAATTAATGAAGAAATACACTAAAATATATACTTATATAATAAAAAGGTAGATTTTGCTTGAATGCGCTAATCTCAAAAACTACTAATTTGATAAGAAAAATTATTTTTTCATTAGGAAGCCCGTTCATTGGGGAAGGCTATATAGTAGGTACTCGTATATATGTATTTTTATGCCAATACCCTAGGTAGCGGAGCAGAAATTACGAATGTATCTATATGTGTCAGAAGTTTCCCTCCTTATGTTCGCTATATTATTTATAATTCTTTAGTAAAGTCAAAAATCGATTATTTAATACAACTCTGGGGTAATGCAGCTAATAGTAATCTAAATAAGTTACAAATAGCACAAAACAGATTAATCAAAACTTTATTTCATTATAATTATCTCACGCCTACGAACCAAATTTATAAAGAAACTAAGCTGTTTAACATTCAACAAACTTATATCTATAACACATGCATTCTTATACGGAAAATATTAAATCATGAAATACAAACATCAATATGTTTTACAAAAAATAAACTGACGCATAGTAAATTGCTTCGAAATGCAAATAATTTAAAACTTTACAAACCACGCACTAACTACGGCAAAAAAAGTATTATGTTCGAAGGTGCAATGCTTCGATCATAGAAGGTGCAATGCATCAATTACTAAATATTATTAAAAATGAAAAATCTATGTCAGCTTTTAAAAAGAAATTAAAAATATATATTGCAATTAAATATACTAAATAAACATCAATTTAAATTATCATTCTATATTTATAATATAAAATAAAACAAAAATTCACGAATATACTTAAAGCCACTTCCAGTATTCTTATTCCGAGTTCTAGTTAGTAAAATAGTTTATACTACCCGCAAATGTATTTCATTTTTTATATAAGTTATAGTTACAAGCTGCCCGTTTTATAATGTTACCTACGTAAAACTTTAATGTTTCTCAGTAAGTGAATTGTATTCTTTTGAGAAATAAATGAATCTTAAACCTCATGTATAGTCTATTCTATATTAATCGTTTAAGCGCACCTAAAAAAAAGAAGGCGAGCAAAGCGATGCTAAGTCGCTAGTATACTGCTATTACTACTACTAGATACGTTATAAATTTAAAATGTAAATATTACATATTTATTTGTTTATTCAATAACAAAAAGGCAGCGAATGAAACTGCTTCCCATATACTGAAATAAAGTAGACGGACAAAAAAGTTACTAAGTCCGAATGTGGTGCGAGACTATTTATTTATTGTTAGCATTTTTATTTTTCAATTCGAATAAAAAGTACTAAAAATAAAACTAACACTTGTTTGTTAAGCATAGCTGCATACTGCAAAAAACGAATTTGTGAATTTGATTGACTTCGTTACTTTGGTACATGTTTTCACCAGTGCTAAAATTATTTAGGTTTTTACTACGTAGCAAAATCATTATATTTTGCTAAGATCACAGAAAAATTTTTATTTATTCAGTTTAGAAAAGTAAATACATCTATATGAATAGATATTTTATAAATAATTAAATTTTCAATATAACAGGGTATGTTATCAAACACCCCCGAAACGGTTTGACCGATCTTTATGAAATTTTTGGTGTACATTTGGTAGGTCTGAGAATAAGTCGTAGGCTGTTTTTTTATTCCCTTAGGTGAAAAAGGTTGCCCTCTCCAGATTTTATTTTTAAACCAAATTTTAATTTATTCTTCTTTTATGATACGCGTACTACTATATTTACTATACAACCTCCCTAAATAATTCCTGTTTCCTTAACCCGAACAAACACTTATTTGGGCTTTAATTATACAATTTTAAATGTTTAATATAAAATATGAAAGATATCATGTATAAAAAAAATCATTTTAATAATCTGTGAGATAGTAAGAAACGATGAAACGTTGAAATGCGATAAAACTTAGAAGAGAAGTTATTTACACGCCCGAGAATATCATAAAGTATCACTAATGAGATGTATTAGTGTGTAAAATAAAAAAAGTGACACTAGAAAGTTTCAATTTTTATAAAGGTATTTTTTTTGGGTTTTAAAAATAAACATCCTAACATACTACTTTCTTAGGTTTACACGAATATTTTACATTATAAATGAAACTATCTTTTCGGATTTTGTGGTCATGATTGCTGTAAAGCATTCTAAACTTTGGAAACCAAAAATCAAAATGAATTCGCAACAAAATCCGAAAATCCCGTCCAAAAAGATATATTTTTAAACATCTTAACAATTTCTAGTGTCTATACAATTGTGCATTTATCATTTACTTAAGCTGCTACAATTATTATTCTTATTTTACAAAGTTAAACTTTTAAACAAATACCTATTTCTTTAGATTTACGCGAATACTTAGGAAAACGATCGTTTTGTATTTTTCAAGGTTTTTTAAATTTTTTTTTCGACTTTAAGTCTACTATATATTCTTTTAGTATAAAGGCAGAGCATTCCAATTCAACACAATACAATATTTTATTCATACTCTTCTGTACAATTCTATTTATTGACCATGATTTTGTTTTTTCCTTTGATATATAAGAACTTCAGTATGTCATACCTGTATTATACCTCGAACCTTTTTTCAGATGCCTTATATACTCGTGGCCAGTACGTGACCTGCATGAAGCAGGACTTGCAAAAGTATGGATAGCAGGTATGTTATCCATACGTTTGCAAAAATTGCAATCTTTCAGTACTACACTTAGTTTCTTGTCTCAAATGTATTTTAATGCTATTAATAGTTTGTTGTTAGAGCAATACTCGAGAACGTTTTCGTACTACTATTCAATAATATTGTTACTACTTAATTGTAATTATTACGAATACACCTTAAAAATTAAAATAGAAAATGCTAATTAAATATTAACATAAATTGGTTTTAACACTCCCTTTCTACAATGTACGGTTTGATGTTGACAGTCTTTTTTAGTAATTATAGGTTGTTTGTAAATCTTCGCTTCTCAATCGACAAACAAGATTCCCAATTTACCTTTAATTGATTGGTTTATTTTGTGTGTGTTTCCATTTATACTCATGTTGCCTATAATACGGGGGAGTAAGTTAAATCAAAAACTCGAAATTATTATGTTGTGTTATTGTGACTATTGACTTGATAATATTATACAGTGAAAATTTATACTTATATTACAAGTGCGAAAGGAAATCTATGTGTGTGTGTTTATCTGTCTGTTAGTACATAATATATCACGCTTAATCCACAAAACCAATTTAGATAAAATTTTGTATAGAGATAGTTTGAGACCATAAGAAAGATCTACGATAGGAGTTTTTATTACAAAAATAATTTTCTAAGGGAGTGGAAAGTGAGGTGGAAGTTTGATAAGGAATGATATAAAAAAACAATCAAAGAGGTGAACTATTGGTTACTAATTATAAATACAAATCAATTTGGGTGACATTAAATATGTACTGTTTAATATTTCAAAACAGTTCGTAATGTAATAACAATATCCTCCCGACCGATTACGGCCACGGCGGCCAATCTCATTGAAACTAGCCAACGGCACGGGAGATATATATTGAAATATTGTAGTGCACGAGTTTACGCGCAAACACAAGTGAACTTTCTGTTCCTTGTAGCCTAACTTCTTTATATTATGTATAACTTCTTCTTAAGTACTATATATATTGCATACTTACCTTAACGTATTTATTTATTAATATTTAGATATTATATAAAACATGTAAAAGTGAAAGGCACGGTGCGCCGGCGTTGCCGCCGGCGGCCGTCCCCGCATTAGTCCCAGATCGACGTTCTATCGCGAAGCCATCATTATTACAATCATATTCCGATGGAATGAATGCTCAACACGACCAGTGACAGCTATGGCTCAGGACCGACGGCTTTACGTGGTCTCCGAGGCACGGGGGTGAAACACCACCAACTTCCCAACTCCGGGCTGTTACTGAAGGCTTATGAAACAGAAAGACTCAATAACTAAACCGATCCGAGACTCGTACCCAGGACCTCTCAGTGTGCGACCGTACATGCTAGCCACTACACTACCGAAACAGTTAGCTGGCAGTTAGGCAAAATACATATAATAATAAATATATTATGTATGTATACAATATACAAACCGAAAATCGCAAAAAGGAAATTTGGGAACGATTTTGCTATTATTTTGCCACTAGTGTTACTATAATCCGGGTGTGGTCAATAAAGGATCATATCATATAATGTTCAGTAGTCGGCGATACGACAATTTACATAACATTTGGATAAATAACTACAACAAGTCTTGTGATTGTAATATGACCCTTGTTACATACACTGTTCTGTGGCTTTCGCTCCCATGGAAATTTACTATTATTATGTCCATATATTATTTAGTAGTAGACGAAGGAGGGCGATGGTTGCGATGATGAAGGTGATAAAAAGTACCATAGAATCCTTACATTACAGACTTATAATAATAAGAATGAAAAATGGACGGAGTTGCGAAGGTAATATTATAAGCTCTATTATATTATTGAGTGATAGAGCAAGTTCTTTGGAGTACAAATATTATGCAGATAAATTATTTATTTCAGGATTGTAAATACCATTTCATAAACGGATTTATAAGTAAATATTAGTATTGATTCAATATCAATTATTATGGCATTCATTAAATTCATAGTAACGTATGCAGGCCCTTTTTACTTCCGATTGCTAGGCACGGGCCTATTCAACTATACGAGTCATATAAGCTAAGTTTTGGTGACTTCACATTTTTTTTTAACCCTTACCACTTTAAACTCATTAAATATCAGAGCTACGTACAATATTTGAACTCGCTTCATTCGGTTTCCTAATCGTAAGCTACCACTGCCATTTTATAAAAAAAAACTTAGTACTAACTTAAACACTACGTTTTCCTAAGAAACTCTCAGTGTGCACCTGTGCATATTTTAAGGGTATTCAGCTCAGCATTTTGTGAATATATAACCGTTGAAACAACCATCTCTTGTGACGACCACCCGTAGGGAAATTACGCTTTCACTTGCATTACCCGCGCATGGTTAACGTTGCTTGACAGATTTAATACAATATTCTGATAACAAATGTAGAATACGTATGATGAATAACATAGCAAGACTTCCGATTTTAAACAAAAAGGCTTATAAAGTGGGTAATGTCTCGTACTTTTTAGGAGAATTTCGTAATTCTTTGAGAGATTTGCAATATGAAAAAAAATAACAAAGACGGCACTATCTCGGGTTCTAGTTACCATGTTAAAACCCGTGGGCAGTACTAGTAAAGTGTGCCACAGATTCAATCAAGAGTGTAACTACTGAGAATAAGAAAACCATGGGAAAAACCTACAGTATACTACATAACATAATACATAACATAAACAATTGATAGTTGCAGTATTTTAAGTTATATTTTCATTCGCATTCAAATATATTTTTATGAAATTCATAAACTCCCCTACTTATTTCGTTTTACACAAACTTCGAGATTGAAAGAAGAACGGAAATGTATGATTTGCGCTCACAAATAAATAATAATTCGTACTAATACTTCTACTCATCTATTTTAATACCAATAATATCATTCGTTAGAACGTATAATTTATATATTATGTAGTCAATAGTCACCCCTCGCGAGAACTGAACTAACACTGTTTGCCAAATTGGCTACTCTTCCTAGTGCTGGCCATAAATTGATATTGAAGTAATGATACATTCAAAGGCTGTAACAATGCAATAATTTGACTATTCACCTTTATAGAAATTCGTTCACTCGTAGATATTTTAGAAATACGAGCTTCATAAAACAGAGGGCAATTGTTCTACAGAGCAATTTGAAACGGAATCCGGCAGTAGTCATTGGCGTCCAATTAAATGGATTTAAATTTATTCTAATGGAATGTAAAATAAATCGAACGTTCAATAGATAAAATAAAGATTGCGTCTGTACTATTTTTTTACATTTTTGTTTGTTTATATTTACTTAAGATATAAGCAAACATTATTGTATTTTTTATATTTTTAATTGTAATATGTACTTAGATGTAGGTGCGAATTAGTACTTTTATTGAAAATAATTACTGCTGTACTTACGACCTCCATCTTGTTTAAAATGTACCTATTAATAACCATATCTATGCCGAAAACTTGTATGTTGAAATAGTAATATTTATACATAATTAGCTCAAGCTTAAATTAATATTTTAAATAAAATTATTTTTTGAAATATATTAACATTTTAATAAAACAAGAAAAAAAATGTACAACGTAGTAAAAAAATATATACAAGCAAGAGTGTCATGAGTTTTTAAAATACAACCACACTGCTATCGACATTAATACACTGAAATGGTTAGCCAATTTACTTCGCATTTCGTGCTCTCAGCTTAGTATTTAGTAATTAGCAAATGAAACAAACGCTCGTCATACGCTCCGTAACTTGGAGGTATTTACGTAATGGCCGTCAGTGAAAGCGGCTAATCAGATTTCACCGGACGGGGTGTAACTGAAGCAGACCCACTGCTGTTACAAATGCACTCCATTTACCCCAATTAGTACTATTCAGGACGACAAGCTTATATACTATAATCTAGCGCAATCATATGTTACCAAGAAGTTGAGAACTGTAAAATAATTGGCCATTAAAAGTGACTTTTGAAGGAACTACATATATTTCAGGATAGCGCATTCGATTCCTGCTTAATGTAAATGTTTACATTAAACTGGAACGATTCATCTTGGTCTTTAGCGGCAAAATATAGGTATTTTAGCACTATTACCTCCTATCTTTCATATATTATCATAATATCATAATATTATGAATTACCTACATTCATATTATCTAGTTTCGGTTTCAAAGGTTAAGTAGTCTTTTACCTTTTTTGATAGTGAGTGAAAGGTATCGGCTTTTATATTTTGATATTAAGATTAAGGCTGTCTCCATGATTGTAACAAGACGTAAACCTTGTACTGAGGTCGAGATAGAGAGAAAGACACTTCTTTCTCGTCTCCGTAAGTTAATCTCGCAGCAAAATTTTCTCTGTCCATCCCGCAAGACTGTATACACTGTTAATATGATATTATTATAAGCTTATAAATATTATTTTTCCTTAAAAATAAAGAAAGAAATATGTTGAAACTTTCGTATATATACAGTGCTAAATAGTAACTTTTACAATAAAGTTCCTTAATATCTTGCCTTCCTGCTTCTCAAGTACATAACAATAGCAAAGCTATTACACACTTAACCCCGCTTCTCTTGCATTTAGCATAAACGAGCCTTGAACAATAAGTATGTATTGTTTGAGTAAGTTAGATGATTTCAGTCATAATACCCACTTCTATCCGCCTTGAGAAGCGACGTTGAAATTGTCTTGAAACGTGCCTCCATCTTCTTGAGATTAAAATACAATTATAATATTTTATGCAATGGAAATATTTATTACTAGCGACTCGCCCTGGTTTCGCTCGGGATCGATATAGTTATAGTTAGGTATTAGGTATGATGAGTTGTTGTAGGTTGTATTTTTACAGTCAGATTCAAACGGTGTATCTTTAAACTAGAAATATATCTAAATATACTTTCAAGTTTATATTACTTTAAAGGTCAAGCTTTCAAAATTTTAAAATACTACTTAATGGAAAAGCAAATACTATACGTTTTTACGTTTTTCCATGCTGTTCGCAATATTTCCTTCATAAAAACCTTACTCGGACTTAAAATAATATTTTTATTTGAATTTTGTGCTTAGCCATTCATTTAACTATTCATTTTATTTACAAAGATTATTATAATAATTATAGAGGATTATGTAATATGTATATCAAGTATATAAATATAATAGAAGAATTTCTCTTCATTTTATTTGAATAAGTAACCATTTTATTACTATAAATATGAGTTTTAAGCCATTTAAAACTGTCGACCAGTAATAGAATATGGTGGATTGCAGGAAATAAGTTTGCTTATTGCTTAAGAATCTTGTTAGTATTTGCATTCACTGTAATTAGTTTGATTTGACATGCTTAACGAAATCTGTTTCCTGCTTCTTAATCGAAGTTGTTTTTTTTTCTAAAAATGTAATGATAATATACCTACCTAAACCTATACATTCAACTCTTACTTGAAGTTCATTTTTCAAAAACCTGTTACGCGAAGGATCCGGCATGTTTTAGAGAACCCTCTCAGACATGACGGTTTCCTCACGTTTTTCTTCATCATAAGACAAGAAAAAATATAAGTACACATAATTACTTTCTATTCTAAACTGTTATTGCATCCATATTGCATAACAATAGTATTAATATAAAAAAAGTAAAATTCCTCTCTAATTTTGGAATATCAACTTGAGATACAACGAAACCAACTTCAATCACTAAAATCTACCCAATGACGGAAAAACGACATTAAAAACCTCATCCTGTTCTTAAATCTGCTTTCAATAACAAACGCTACAATATTGATCCTGGTGAATGCAGTGCTTATATAAATCGCAATCTGACGATAACTTTCACGCGGGTTTCAATTTCAAATCTAACATGAACCGTTCTGTGCACTACAATGGTCCCGACAAAAGTAAAAACCTATGGTTCTATCAATTTTATCTACATTGACTAAAATGTTGTTTTCAATGCAATATTTTCTTTAACAAAAAAGTATACAGATAAAGGATAACTAATAACTACGATAACTAATTCTATTATTATGGTGAATTAAATAAATTTAAAAACATCGTTAGGAAACCTGTGTTTGAGAGAATCTAGCAAGTTTTCGAAAGATATGTGAAATACACCAACCGCACTAATTGTCCAGTGTAAGTAATCTACGATCTGATCACCTTCGTAGTAAAGGGCCGTGCTCAATAGCCAGACGTTAAAGACGACTGAATTCATAAATGTTAACATTTAATAATATTCGCGCAGTGGTTAGAATTAGATAGTTATTTTTTTAGTGGTAAAAGTAAAGTTTATCTATTAAAAAAAATAATTTTATTGAAATAGAGGAGAAAAAGGGCACTTAATTGTAATCTTTACCTATTTACTTAAGATTTTATGATAATTTTTAAGAATGAAATCACGATTCGCATAAATTAGAAAATGTCACAACACTACCCAAGTTATATAACATTGACCTAATAATAAGATTAGATTGGGTAAATAAAATTGTAATTGTATTGTACAAGTAACAAGTGTATTGTAATATAAATCTTGTAACTATTCACATTTTAGCTTATAATTCCTCAGCATTAGATATTAAATAAGATAGAAAGATAAATATTGAGAAGAGAATATATATTGTTACAATGAAAGATACACATCTATGCGTTACAGGGGAATTTCAAACCTATAAGTTATATTATTATTAGGTACTATATTACGATAAGTACTGATAAAATATTTAAAGTATCAAATCTGAATAGGTAATTTATTACATAAACTATAATAAATTGATAGTATGAACGCATATGTTGCGTGTTTATAGTACCCTCCGTATGCTATGCATAAATGATTGAAACATACTCGTAGCTTTAGGATAAAAAAATTGGAACAATGCGGCGGACACAACTATAACATGTAACGCATAACATGCAATGTTGCGTATTTAAAATTATTAGGTATATCCTTACTAATATTATAAATGCGAAAGTAACTCTGCCTGTCGGCCTGTCTTATCACGCTTTCATGAAAAGTACTGAACTGATTTATATGAAATTTGATACCAGATATTCTAGCGCCTGAGAAAGGACATAGGCTACTTTTCATGGTAAAAAAGGGCCATGAAATAGGGGATGAAACTTTCCCCTCCAACACGTGCGTTCACTTTGTCGTTGTGTAGGGGGGGGGGGGGGGGGGGGTGAGAGTAGTCTCAGTAGCATCCGGCAATCCGGCCGGGCGCGAAGCCAAGAAACGCGAGGGTTGGCCCACTTCATTGGGTGGTGCAGGGAGGGTCCGCTTCGGTGGGCGACGTGTCTTGCGGGTTGCTCCTGGTACTTCTCTAATTAGTATAGTGGACTGTGGAGCAAGCCCCGTGGCTGTGTGGTCTGTTTCGGCAGACCTGCCGGGTCGTCGGGGCGTCGTTGTTGAATGCGCAAGCGATCCTGCGACGCCCTATTAAGACGGGTGAGGTAAGTTAGGTTTTAGTGGGTAGTACTGGCTTTAGGCCAGTAAGTTCCACATAACCGCCTTTTTTCTACAGGTGGTATGCGTTAATTCATTTCCCAACTATAAAACAGGGAATGAAAGTTTTTAGGCTTTTGATTAGATATAAATAAGTAAGACATTCTAAGTTTGTATAAATGTTATACTAAAAGGGGTAACTAGGGACGAACCCGAGCGAAGCGTATATATTAGAATAAATGGAACAATGCTAGGTACAGGCTTACCTTCATACATCAATGTGAGGGGGATAAGGCCTTAGTCCAACACACTGGCCAAATGTGGATTGGTGTACTTTACATATCTTACGAAAAAAGTTTACTCCATTTGAAAGTGATTCGAACAATGTAAATTAGAACCCGCATTACTTGGTATTCAGAGCGAGCGCGCTACCACTCGACTACCACTGCTATTCCCAAAACTTAATTTATATGCAATTTTAGTATTGTAAATGGCCAACTGTGTAGTTATAATATGGTTTAAAATAGCCTGTAACTTAATAGTTTCATTAAAAATTATGATTGATTAAATAATTTAAATTAAGTACTTTACATTTTTTATGTTTGGTAAAGTACATGTCTATAAAGATTACAATATTCGTGTTTTAGATTATTGCCTTTGAAAGTTTTGATAGCAAATTTTATACTCAACAAAATGTTTGCTTTAATTTAACATCGTATAAAGAGGTATGTACATACTTAATTGTAACAATCATTTGACGCTTGTACCACAAAGGCTGGTAATTACGAAGTGGAGTTTGTAACAGAAATCCATTCTACACTTGCTGTTGGTCGGTTGCTGTTATTTATGCAGTAGCATGCAGGTAAATGGAATGATCATCTCATATTTTTATAGCAAATTGCATTTTAACAATGTTTTTATCATAAGTTTAGACACCATTTTTTAAAAAAAGGAAATAAGATTTACTTCAATTAGGGGTATGGGTTCAATTCCTGTTTCATGCTTTACTTTAAATGAACTAAGCTCGTAGATTACCCCTACTTTATTAGTTTGGTGGTAAAAAAATGATACTTTTATTAAGTATGCATACTATGTGATTCTATAATTAATATAAAACTATATACTTCTAGAGAATTTATTTTTTATACTCTCATTCTGTATTTAAGCGTTAACGTTATAAAAGACCCTCAGGCATGTAGATTTCTTTACGATATTTTCTTTTACCGATATCACAAGGGAGAAATCATGGTAGAATTAAAATAAATAAATAAAAATATAAAGAAAATCGCACATGAAAATATCAGAAGTGCGAGACCCGGGATTTGAACCTGCCCTATTCCTATATAGATTGCCGAAAGTAGTCGAATTTAACCAAATTTAACATTTATGTCTGTTAAAACCTTGTGTATGCTTAGATATATAAGTCTGAATATTTGTAGATGATACTTTGTGTAATCCTATTACATCAAGATTTATTTGGCATATTAATTTAACTAATGCAGGCAAATAAGGACATACTTCTTAGAGGTAATATTCTGACAAGACTTACGCAGGTGCGTTGATATTCAAGATACCTTTCTAAGCAAATATTATTTGAACGGACAAATATATTTCACGAAATTCAAGCAAAGATTTTAGTCGTAGTTGAATTATTTATATATGTTGTGATGCCTATGTCTACTCAGAAATGCCTCTATATACGTTTAAATAACAAATATATATAATGTAAGATACATACATATTGTATTTGAATAGAATTAATTTCTGTAAATACATAATAAATAAATATGTTGGGACATTATTACAATAGCGCCATCTAGTTCCGTGGTAAGCTACGAGGCTTATGTTACGGATACCAGATAGTTGATATATTTAATCGTGCTCAACAAATGAATGCCCCCAGCGGGACTGGAACCCGCGACCCCTGGCGTAGAAAGTAAGATGATTACCAACCGAGCCAAACGTGTCGTTATACATACATACATAGACATAGATAATATAGTAGACCTAAATGGATTTTTAAAAGACATTAACAGTGAACATGTAAAATTTTTGTTATTATTAAAATGACATCATTATAAACAGAATAGTTAATTTAATTTGCAATTTGTACATTTATGATAGAATTTGACCGCAATGATATAAGCAAAACCACTATTCTCGGTTTATGGAAGTGTAAATATATAAACTACTACTGTTGTTCCCTATGATTAAAATCTCCATAGAATATATATTTTTTTATATCTTCAATGGCGCTTAAATTTAGTGGCAATAAGTAATACAGAGTTGCTTTCAATTTATAACTAACTAAGTGAAGTATTTTTATGTATGATCACGCATGACTTTTTAGTCCGATATCGACGATTTTTTTTATTGGATATGATTAACCTCAGTACTTAAAGAATAGTCCACCCCTAAGTGTGGCAAATACAAGACGATTGATATTTCTTCTACTGTTTTTCTATAGATTATAATAATATTACTTAAATCATGTAATATGAAAATGAATAAAAATGTTATGAAAATGTAGTATAATGTATAATACTTACTATGATAATTACCAAAATAAACAAGTCGGCTAGTATCCATGTCAGTTTGTTCGTGAAAAAGTTGAGATATGGGAGTTTTCCTGAAGTTTTGAGTAAGGTCTCCAACTTCCAAGAATATCGTCGAAGTTTTATACCGCACATTAACATTTTTGAATATTATTTAGAGTTTTTTTTTCAAAGTTGTAATACTTAAGAATAAAAAAAACAATCTAGTAAAAATATTTTTTCGTAAATATCTCGTAATATATCTATGCGATTAAAGAAATTTGTGCTAGGTTTATTATATTATGTAGTATATACCTAATCTAATATATAAAAATCTCGTGTCACAGTGTTTGTTATCGAACTCCTCCGAAACGGCTGGACCGATTTTTATGAATTTTTTTGTGTATATTTGGTAGGTATGAGAATAGGTCGTAGGCTATTTTTTATTCCCCTAGGTGATAAGAGTGGCGCTCTGCAGTTTTTTTATTTTTCATTTTTAGACCAATATTTTATTTTGTATTTTTTTAAGATTTAGTATCAAAAAATACATATAACCCTAAATTATTAGGCTTCTACCACCAATCCCTATTTTTTAATATTAAGATTAGTATTTTGAATTAATTGAGTGCCGTCCATTATTATTGTCTGTGCATCGATCGTAGCATTGACGTTTTACTTTGTCAGTACAACTGTCATGTTTATTATCATACAAAATTTATTATTTATTTGGAGTGCTATTACTACTAATCTTAGCTTTATTTTGCAATTATAAAAATTGCTGGTGATTGTTCTTCAGTTTTAGTTATTTAGGGACTTCATAAAAATCAATAGTACTCAATTGAGTCAGGAGCTTCCGACAACGATCCACCAGGTAGTTACTAAACAACCTGTTTAAATCATTCCAGAAAATTTTCATACATTTATTAATTAGTATGTAATTATTAATATATATATATAAACGCGAAAAACACTCACTCACTCATCACGAAATCTCGAAAACCGCTGGACGTATAGAGATGAAAATTGGTAGGGAGGTAGTCTATAAATAGTAAATGTCCGCTAAGAAAGAATTTTGCGACTGGGCCGCATAAAGGTGGTCTAAGGGCTATTGCAAGTTTGTATGAAAGTCCTTCATTTTTTGTGATACAAATTTTAAACTTGGCAGAAAAGTAGTTGATAGTTAATAGATATCCGCTAAAAATCAATTTTGAGCCAGGACCGGATAAAGGAGGTCTAAGGGCTCTCGCAAGTTTTTATGCAACTCCTTAATTTTTTATGCTACAAACTTAAGGGAGGTAATGTGTAGTTAGTAGACATTCGCTAAGAACGGATTATGCGACAGGACCAGATTAAGGTCTAAGGGCTCTCGCAAGTTTTTATGAAATTTCTTCATTTTTGTGCTAGAAACTTTAAATTTGGCAAGAAGGTAGTTTAAAGTTAGTAGATGTCCGCTAAGAACGGATTTTGCGAAAGGGACGGATCAAGGTGGTCTAAGGGCTCTAGCAAATTTGTATGAAAGTCCTTCATGTTTTGTGCTACATACTTTAAATTTGGCAGGGAGGTAGTTAATTGTTAGTAAACGTCCGCCAAGAACGAATTTTGCTACAGGGCCGGATTAAAGAGGTCTAAGGGCTCTCCCAGTTTGTATGAAATTCTTTAATTTTTTGTGCTACAAACTATAAATTTTCCTGGGAGGAAGTTTATAGTTAGTAGACGTCCGTTAAGAACGGATTTTGCGACAGGATCGAATTGAGGTAGTCTAAGGGCTCTCGCAAGTTTGTATGAAAGTCCTTCACTTTCTGTGCTACAAACTTTCAACTTGGTAGGGAGTGACTTAATAGTTAGTAGAAGTCCGCTAAGAACGGTTTTTCTATATGGCCAGATTAAGGTGGTGTTAGTGCTCTCATTATTTCGTATAATATGTCTGAAAATAACTAAATATAACTTTAAGAATTATACAAATCGGACACTCCATTCAAAATATAATACGACTGTAAAAATGTTAATCTAAACAAAATATTAATGGAAACATATTATATGAAATAAATAGCCGCGCGACTCAGGAGTATATTAACGATGGGTTCTGAAATAGCTGGAGTAATTTTGGAGAAATTTTCAGGTAATCTACAGATCAACCTAGCGAGTGATCGAATGAAGTTCAGTAGCGATTAAAAAAATTAACGCGTGCGAAGCCGCGGGTACAGCTAGTATAATATAATTCTTTTAAACAACTATATAATATGATGTATTTAGTTAAAATATCTTTTTAGTTCCACATATTTTGGATGCTTAACAGCAATCATGATACGCAAAAGGAAATACTTTCTACTAAATATTGATTGCAGACGACATGTTTAATCAGAGCTTAATAGAGCGAGGTTATTTATTATTATTGCGTAGGTTCTAATGTTACTCATTAGTGACGATGTTTTTTGTAGTTTACAAATGTTAAGTATTATCTATATTGTTTATAACTAATTTATTGTACTCATAATTAACAAATGTTTTTATAAGCTTTGATTGTAACTAGGTAACTAATTTGGCATTGAGTGGTATATTTAGCTTTTCAGTTTTACACCACCGACACAAGCTTAAACTTAAAATAACGAATAATATAGAAAGCACATTCATATAAAATATAACAATATAATATACTAGCTGTTCCTCGCGGCTCCGCCCGCGTTTGTAGAAGGATGAAAATTTAGGATTATATTTAGGTTTTGAAGCCAGATCATAAAAAAATAAAAGTAAAGATTTGATCTGAAATTAAAAAATAAAAAATCTGGAGAGATCCCTACATATATTTAAAATGCTATGATAATTTTTAAATAATAAAATGGTTGTTGTGCCTCACTCGACATAGATAGGTATAGAGTGTCGCGGACTTTTTTGTAGATATTTATAAGATCTACAATTAATTAGAACATTTTATGGTTCTATCTTTTATACTTTAGGCAGCGTACACAAAATAAGTAACTTTTCTGGTTAATTTTTTACACCTTGTGTCTGAAAAAACCCAAATATCTTACGGAACCCTATTTTTTTCCAAAATAAAATATAGCCTATGTTACTCGTGGATAATGTAGCTTTCGAATGGTGAAAGAATTTTTAAAATCGGTCCAGTAGTTTTTGAGCCTATTCATTACAAACAAACAAACAAACAAACAAAGTTTTCCTCTTTATAATATTATTATATATTATATTATATATTATATTATATTATATATTATATATTATATATTATATATTATATATATTATATATAGTGTAGATAGTGTAGATAAATTAACTTAAATATTGACATTGTACATAGTTTAGATGTGTGTGGGTGTGTAGTGTATTATATACAATGCATGAATGTAAATACATAGCTCAGAAGTATTTTTATATACATTACTCCTTAAATTTTTATGCATTCAATTCTTTACAATCGGTATTATAAGTGTTTCAAATGTTACATAATATTTTAAATTATAGAGAGTGACTTCGGTGAAAAGGTTTACGTGATCAAAATACGAAAAGCAAGCTTCGGGCGTGAAACATGTATCGTTACTTTGGGAAATGCAACGAAGGAATACCATAAAATTGCAAGACTAAGTAATTTTATAATATTTAATATAACATACATTAATTTTCATTGTCCTTATATAAATGAGGAGATATCTAATTTTAGAAGGACTTTAGATTTTGTTACTATTATTTTAGTTTGTCTTTACGTGAATTCTTATATTTTGTTTACAATTACTGAATTTTATAATATATTTTTTTTATTTATGTTTAAATTCTAGTCAAGTTTTGCACATCACGATTTTCGTACAACTCGCTTAATTTTTAACCCTTACATTTTATATGACATAGGTATATTATGTACATAGTTAGAAAGAAATTATTTTTCATTGTTTTAATATTATAATTTTTATATCGTTTTTATTTTGATATTATGTATGGCTTTAATTTAATATTTCAACTTCACTTCTATTTTCGCACCTTTCATTTAAAGTTTTGTATAAGGATGAAAATACGGAGTTTCCTTGAAATACGGAAAATCTCTTGGCTATTTGACGTCTTTCTCGTATCGAAGATTGTATCGCATGCAGAATGGATATTGAAACACTTTGCGCCCCTCTATTTCATTTCAAAGACACTAAAAGCTCTTATAATAAGTACCTACTACATAAAATTGTTTTTGACGATTTAATTTTTTTTCATTTTTTATACCATGTTCGCATGTTTAAAATAATAATAATTTCTGAACAGCTTAAATATATTATATTATTGTCTGCATGTCTGTTTGTATGTTTATAAATTTAATGGCAAATAAAATTTTCAGGCGAAAGTACAAGGCGAAGAAGGTAAAAGAAGAGAAGCTAAACCAGCTGTTTCGCGTAAAAGTTATATACCATATAAACACGTAAAAAGCGAGAAAATAAAGTTAAAACATATGCCTTTTAGGTAGTATGCTTCACTTATATTATTATCAATACCATCACAGTTATTTACCACACTATGAATACAATTATTATCTTAGTAGTATTGACGCCCATTAGACCTCAGAATAATCGCTACTTCCCGCGCTATGTGCCTCTAGCGTCGTCAAAATTGTTAAATTTTATCTTAAATAGAACAAAATGACTACGCATATCTTAGAAGCTTACATATGCAGTTACAAATGTTTATTCTTCGGTGAAAACAAAATTTCAAAAATTTAGGTTAGTAAAAATCCCATTTAAAGAAAAGCTATTAATAAATAAATCATATTAATCCGTACCATTGTTGAACTCTATAAGTCTGAGCAAAACAATGATGTTGAAATATGGAGATTTGAACAAAAAAGTATATACAATTTTACGTAAATTATGTGTTTAGATGTTTATGTTGTATTAAATTCTTATGACTTATAAGAATATTGTAATAATAAGTCTACGGCATCGTAGTGCATGTCTGAGAGAACCTAGCATGTTTTCGAAAGCCTGATTCCCCTCGTATTGGGAGGAGGAGGGGAATGATATGATTTTTACACAAAGCAAATGATAACTGTTATAAGCTGAAAGAAATATGGATGTTTGAAATTTCAAATCTAAACTTACTGTAGAACAAAAAGTTTTGAATGTTATGTTTGATTTATTTCAAAACTTATATTTAAAAATACCACGTAGATGAAACACATTCATCTCAAGTGGTGCCTCGAATACATTTTATATTAGACTAGAAGGCAATATGTGTATACGCATTCGCTCATTATCATTTGGCAGTGATAACCCAGTGGTGGCTCGCTTTGGAAAACGAGAGAAGCGGGTTCAAAGTTCCGCATCTCTTATATCATCGTGTGCGTATCATTTCCAATATGATTATCGGCCACATTATCTAAGTGAACCTTGCAAGCGAAATCGAAAAACATTTACACAAGCTTAATATATTTAATTTTCTGAAATAATATCGTATAATTTGCTCTCAAGCCTTTGTGCATTTATTATGTAAATATGCCTCGCATTTGCGTATTTTATTAAACATAAAGCATTACGCGAACTATACTATTTTATGTTTGTTTTACAATATTGTAATGGCACGAAGGTAAATCGTATTTTTTATTTACTAAAGTAAACCAGTCATCATTATTATGTCAGAAAAAACACGATTTTTTTGTTATAATTCATTCAGGTCACTTTATAATATTCATCTATCACTCGCAAAAGTATTTATTTGATATATAGAAGTGCTCAAAACACTTAACCGATATAAGCACATCACGCTTTTGATTTTGCTTTGAACTGAAGAGGATATTTCCTATGTCCTATTTGAAAATCCGATTAAAATAATCTATATTATTGATGCAGAAGAAGAATCTGCATGTTGTACAAATTAGGTTTGACTGCAGGGAAACGAATCACGAGAAACCCAAGAAAACCTCTGAACAGATTTTAATGATATTTGGTATGATGTATAGTACAATAGTAATTTTTTTTGAGTATTTTTAAAACGAAAAGTAAAACTCTATAACATGAAACACACGAAATTCATTTACAAAGCAAACAGCTTTTTGCAATTGAAAATTAAAATATTTTTTATTTACCAAACATCATATATGTTCCAATTCTTACTTCGATATTGTTTTTATTATTATATTGTGTCCGTATACTTTTATTAAAATAGGATTTAAAAGTGTATGTACTAGCATAAAGTGGAATACTTGTATATATATATATATATATATATATATATATATATATATATATATATATTTACTTTTAAAGGCTATTTTTAACTAAGTCCTTTGATCATCGTTAAACGTTTGATAATTGCGTCCATGTTATTTTAATTCCAGAGGCAAAGAGCATTAAATTGTGTACTATTTTAATTTAGAAAAACAAACCTTTTCATAGATAAAATTAATATTAACTATAATTATATTTGAAATTTCATGGTTAACTCATAACCTCAATAATAAGGCCTTTAATAAATTATGTATTTGTTTCGAAGACTTAATATATGCAAATACAAAACAAGTTAAGCAGTATCTAAACTTCAAAGTAGTGAGTAAATACCTACTACTTCGATGCAATAGAACTTAGAAGTTTATTTCAATTTAATTCCTTATAAAATAGATAAATAAATATATTACTGACACCATGGCTTTTCAGACTGATTTACTGTTACCTGAATGTTCGCCTGAATGAACCGGTGAAAATGTCATTAAAATAGATTGAGCTGTTTCTGAGAAATTACGGTAAGTAATAAATATACAAAAATGCAATTAAACTTTATCTATATCGGTGGAATAAAATAACTATACTCAGTTAAAGTTTAAATGGTTTAAATGGTATATTAGCAAAAGTTCTTGTAAAAAGTATAATTGAATAAAGTTTGATTTTTAGTTTTATTTTTTCTAGGTAAATATTATGATATAATATTTTTAATGTTGACTTTATTCTGTGTTTATTTTCGAAAAATTATTTCTATAGTTTTAAACGGAACAAACAATGCAACTCGTTCTGTATTAGCCCAATATTGATTCGATAAATTTCACGTTTTTTTATATAAGGCAGTGAAAGACTATTTATTTGTGAAACATGAACTTACGCATAGTATAAAAAAAACTGATTGAATGAACTTAAACAAAAGTAAACATATGCATAAAAGAAACTAAATTGTAAGTTAAAAGATGTTACTTCCTTGTACATTTTGAATTTAAAAAATTGATCAGCTTTCCATTTTTCCAACAAATTATTAACTCGGTACGTACTTAAATGAATTAAACATGCTGGAAAACTTAACAAATTAACAGAATAATATTACTAAAATAAACCAACAGTTTGAAAAAAAGTAAAAAAAATAACAAGTAAATAAACGTTATCAGTTATACAGTGTTGTTGGTTTAGAACTAGCTTTAGTTAGTGAAGGGATTAATTTGAATTCTCGCCCGAAAGCTAGAAGCTATTTTGTAGGCGTCCTTCCTATTTCCTGCTTACCGTCTACGTAAAGTCCGGATCCAACTGTATCAACAGCAACGTGACTGCCCACTGGTTTTTCTCTTCCATCATTTGTTTACACGATGAAAAACAAATCTGTTCAAGAAACATGGCACTATATCTACATGAACGTTAAGTAAAATAGTAAGTTTAAATTTTATTTATACTTAATCAGATGTTAATAATGGATCTCCTTCCTTTCGTGACATACTCGTAATCATCTTTAGCCCTTTTTTTTAACTTCTCACTGCTGGACACGGGCCTCCCTCAGTACGAGGGGCATCATGCCATAGTTCACCGCGCTGGCCTAGTGTGTTGGTGGACTTCACATATCTTCCGAAAACTTGCTAGGTTTTTGCTAAGACATGCAGGTTTCGTCACGATGTTTTCCTTCACCGTAAGACAAGTGGCAATCATGTTAGAAAATGATTCGTACATAAAAATATCAGAGGTGCGAGACCTGGATTTGAACCCGCATCACTCGGTTATCCAAGCGAACGCGTTACTGCTGGGCTACCACTGCCTCTAATACTCGCAATAGTTCTTTAAAACTTTCACAGACTATGTAATATTTATTAACATATTATATATGTATTGAGTATGTATAAGAGCGGTTATCTTAGTAAATTGGAACGATAAAGAAAAACATAAGAAGGAGAATCTAGTATTTTTTTATTGCTCGATCATAAAAATGGTAATACAAACAAGTGGCAAACGTGATAAGATTGTAGTGCTAATGTTATAGTATAAACTATAACATTAACACAAAACTGATTGAAATGAAAGGTGAATACGTGTAATGTCTTTCAAAGACAGTTCAATTAAGTTCCATTCGTTTTATTTGTGACAAGTGTTATATATTAAATTATTTATTTTTGTAGTATACAAGTTCTAGACCCGAATGGGACCAAATTCTTTTTAGACTATTACTGAGGATTTTTATAACTTATACTTATAGCTTATTGTTAGTAAGCCGTTAACTTATTTTGTATAATAGATTTCATATCTGTATCATACTTTTAGTCTTCGATTCGATGCTATTAATTAAAATTATATATTAACTCTAAATAGAGCTTTTAAATTGATGAATTATGAAAGTTTAATTAATAATGAAACTTATAATAATAACTGTTATAAGCCTCATACAATAGGTATATAAATAAATAAATATGTTGGGACATTACTATAACAGCGCCATCTAGTTCCGTGGCAAGCTACGAGGCTTGTATTACGGATACCAGACAGTTGATATACTACACATATTAATTTTAAATAAATACATATTATAAATAAATACCCATGACTGGAGTACAAACATTCGTACTCAACAAATGAATGCCACCAGTGGGTCTCGAACCCGCGACCGCTGGCGCAAAAAATAGGATCACTACCAACTGAGCCAAAAATAACGTTTGTCATTCAGATATATACAAAATGTAATTAAATATAATACAAATAACTAGAGTATATACTAGTTTTAAATCTATTATATGCATACATATGTCATTTAACTCTATATTAGATAATTCCCTGAACAAACAGAAGATATGCAAAACGCTCTCACCACAACAAACAATGCATGACCTCTACAAATAACTGTCACAAGTCGACTTCTAATGATAAATTACTAATGTATGGAATTTAATAATTAATTTCCCTAGTTATTTCAGTTTTTAATATACAATTTATATGAATTAATGTTTATTAAAAGTTAATTTTAATTACAATATAATGTTAAGTAATAAATAAAAATAATATCTGAAAATATTGTAAGCAAAATATATTTACAAAATAAATATATCGTTTGACCTATCAAGAAAACAAATTGGTCTCCATGATCCCGGTATAATGTATCCACATAAATCGTTACCGCAGTAATTTATTACGGAAAATTGTATGCAAATATCTCTAAATTATAATGGTTATGTGAAACCTTCATTAAATTAATAGTGATAGATTAAATTGTTGATAGTTAAATATAATGGCTACAAATAATACTCGTATCTATTTCGATACACACCTATGCTTAAGTAGAGAATATTTTAAAAGAAGTATATTTTTTAACTAAAAGTATCTGTTAGGTTTCTCGCGGATTTATTTCGATTTTTATTTCCCGAAATTTTGAACAAAAGCTTTAAGTATAGCAATTAAAGTCACAGGTCACATCTAAAAAGACATCTCAAAGGTATATACATATTATGGTGGTTACCGACAGTACCTTAAAATTAAATCTATAATGTCTTGTTGTGTCTCACGTAGGATAAATAGATAAATATTGTAATGCAATAAATCTATTGTAATTAAATATTTTTTGAAAAGAGCAACTGCTGAGTTTCTCGCCGGCTCTTCTCGGCAGAACAGCATTCCGAGTCGGTGGTAGCTTACTCACATTTAATTTAATTTAAAATAAAATTTAATTTAAAATTTTAAGTTTAATCATGTAAAATTGACGATTCAAAAGAACTTGTAAAAGTCTATTTGAATAAAGAATATTTTGATTGATTGATTGATATAAAAATAATAAAAAAAAATTAAAAACATTTATATTTAATATTTACGAGTATGACTTATATCGAAGATACTGCTAGAGAAGGTATAATAGTTCACAGAAAACTGAATTATTTAGAATATTATGGTATAATGACTGTTACAAAGTGGTTTGTTGTTGTTTGCTTGCTTAAAAATATAATTTTCATATTTATTTAGAGTTTTATATTGGCGAGAATATTTGAGAGAAAGTGATTGTAGAAAGCGTACTTTCTAAAAGTGCAACATATAAATTAGGAGTCAAGTCAAATACAACTCCTGGGTAAGAATCTCAGTTTAGACCAGTAATGTTTTAGGTTTTGTTTGTTTAAAGAAAAACATCAAGTCAGAGCTTAACGAAAACAGTTGACATACTCGTATATACTTTTTTAATTAATGTAGATTAAACAAAACTGGTACATTATAATTTTTTTTATAGTCCATGGTTACTAGTTATTATTAGTTTTTTACATGTTATTGTTTCACAATAATATTAATTTATTCCCTTTTTTAATAATGCCTAAGCTTGTTGTCTATTAAATCGAAATTATCATTAGTCCTCAAATTAACTTGTTAGATCACTATTTGATTAATCTTGAGTATAGGCTAAATTGAATCTAATAGGGACATATACAACATTGAACATACATACTATATTATATATACATTTATTAACTTAGGTATTTTACTAGTAATATCTTCAATTACTTTTACTGTAAATATCATCTAATTTGTAGATGTAATGTAAAGTCACTAACTGACTCACAAAATTATCCAAACAACATCTCAAAGTTATGCCGTCAAAAGGAAGATATAATTTGGGAAACATACAGTGTAGTATTACATAAAATTGGTTATATATATTATTATAAAAAGCACAAACCAGCAAAGTTTCCACTTATAAATATTACATAAATTAAGTGTAAGAAAGAAAATAATAAAAAAAAATGGCAAATTCATATTATACATATTTTCTGCCGTGAAGTAAATGTAAATTAATACCTTAAATCTATAAAACTAACTTTTAAGAAGTATTTTCTAAACATAAAAATACGACTCTTTACCGTCTACGTTAATTGAATTCGTAAAGCTTAAGTTGGAAAATTAATTATTTTCCGTGCTTTAGGTGTAATAGAGGGTATCATCATAAATTTGACCACACAGTTATATTACAGCAATTATTTATAAGGTAAAATTATACAAAGCTTTTCAAATAAGAATATTCTTACTATACAGGTAAATAAAGTTCAAGTGTCTGTTTATATCGTCGAAATAAAAACTTAAAAGTATTAAGAGTATTGAGGCTACTTTTATTTAAGAAAAAGAATTAGGAATCCACTCAAATGAAGTAAAACTTTACCAGAACGAACCTTAACAGAGCCAGGATTAGTCCCTGGTTGTTTTAAAATGTTTAGATACTATATTTTGTACTTAGTATATAAAATATGTTCTTTAATTCAAATTTATTATTATTGTAATCATCACCGACATTTCATGTGTTAATTTTTAGAAGGTTATGTATTCCTATACGAGGACATATAGGAGAAAAGAAGCACTGAATTAAAAAAACAAGAAAATATGCCAATACCATCAAAAATCCTTTAGAACTTTGAAGATATGGTGTGAGCGAGAGTGAAAGAAATATGCCATTAAGAGAGAAAGACGTTGATGTGAAGTTATTACGAATGTTTAATACAAGCACAGACAATTCAACCTAATAGACTCCGCTTTCAATAATTTTAGTACGAAAACAAAATCGCCAAAACGTGGCGGGGTGCAGGGGAGATTGTCTATTTTTCATTGGTTCGTTCAAACTCATGTCAAACTTAACAATGTTAGTGACAATTCACTAGTGATGGACGAGACTCATTTATCGATATCGATAACTGAGTCGAATCGATTATTGTATAATAAAAAGACATGTTAATTGTTATACAAATTTGAGAGAACGATATATTTGCAAAAAACTGATTTTCGCGACCTTTTGACCTTGATATCTTTTTTAGCCGGCACGATATTAATGTCGATTATTCACATCTTCATTACAACACCGTAATAAAGGTGTGTACAAAAATTCAGCTCACTAGGAATTTTTCCGCAGATAAATCCTAAAATGACTGGACTATATAGTAAGAATAGTAAACATCTCACTAAAGTAAAAAAAAACTAAAAGCAGTCATGAAGACTGCCAACAAGTGAAAACTTAAAACTATACACAAACAGTCGTTATTTGTGGATAATCACATGAATTGTATATCTTAAATTAAAATTTGTAAATTAAAACTTTTTACATTTACCTAGTTTTGACATCTATCGGCACTCTTGAGTGTTAGTGGCCATGTCGATGATGACTTACATGAATTTACTCTCCATCCAAACTTGCTTATAGAAGTTTTCACTTCAATGTCGACTATTGACCCTCAAAATGTAATAATTTTGTATAAAGTCTTCTTATTGATTTTGATTCGGATTTTTTTTTGCTAAATAAGCCAATCGGATATCAATATATTTATTAATCACGCATTTTATTAAATTAAATAAATGATTTACGTTTTCATAATCAATCTGATACTTTCTCAAGTGGTAGTGCCATGCTTGTTACCTTCGGGTAGCAGCCGAATGGGCCCGCACGCCCTGTATAGTACCACTCTCTCACAGGAGACCGGCGTAAAGTGGCAGCTATGCGGTCGCGTTTCGTCCGGTAAGTGAGAGTCCGGGAGGCCCACTTCCCATCCCTACTCCCGTCCTTTGCCCTCCTCCCTCCCTCCCTTTCCTGAAAGGCCGGCAACGCATCTGCAAGCCCTGTGGTGTTGCAGATGTCCATGGGCGGAGGTGATCACTTACCATCAGATGAGCCTCTTGCCCGTTTGCCCCCTTCGTCCCATAAAAAAAAATCTGATACTGCAGTAAGTCGGAAAATAATTGTTCGAAAGAATTTAATGTTTTTGAAAAAAGAAACACAGGACGGCATATTGGTTTAGTTTTTTTTAAATCATTCATGCGAATGGTAACTTCACATCTTCTTCATATTAAATATTAATATATGTTTGTCGATAAACGTAATTTTTATGTTTACAATGTGTCTCATCACTAGTTGACACGTGCTAATGACAAAACGAGATAATATTATGTTAATTTATCTACGAAAGAAAGGGATGTCAAAAAACTAAAATGACATAAGTGTCAAGAAGACGCGAGCTCTTTTTATATTTTATTTTTAGGTAATTAATGATTTTTTTGACTTACTTGTGAAATGTAATACCATTTTTGGTGAGACTAAACATTGTACTACACTTTCTACACCGATATACTGAACAATACGGCATTATAACTGTAACTCGGACAATGTTATCTCTGTCACTGTCGGCGGCAGACTGAGGAACGAAAAGGGGCGGGGCCGGCTGTTATGCAGTGTTACTGCCAAACCTTGGCGAAACCATATCCCCTGTAAGGCGTCGTCTATAGGTTGAATTGTCTGTGAATACAAGTAAGTAAAAATATATTAAAGAAAAAATATCAATTTTCTTTAGTACTATTAAAAATACTATATATCTAATAGAGATACCTACTTTTTACATCTATCATAAATAAATGTAAAAAGAGAACGATTTGTAATTATTTCGTTGAAATAATTATAAAAAATTAAGTATTAATTATTACTTTTCATTAATTTGTGTACTTTTGTGTCGGTTTAATACGTTCACGAAGCATATTGCTTGTAATTACATTATTATAGTCGGTTTGACCCCGTTTTAAAATATCATGATCATTGTTGTTTTAAATTTTGTTCCCGAGTCGTTCGTATATAAGCTTAAACAAAGAAAGGAAATACGTCGTATAATTCTGAGAGATTCACGTCATACGTTTTAATATATTTTATTCACTATGAAAATCTCATGATGTATTCAAATATGTGCTTATAAATAAAATTAAATTATAATCATATATTGGTTTGGTCAATAGAATAACTCGTATAAGCTCGTTTATGTGATTGTTTATATACAAATAAAGAGTTTTAAAACTTTGTATTATAATAAAAAAAGGCTGTGGGAAATATTAGATAGAAGAACTTAAGAGGGTTTTCGGAGCATTGAACAGGAGAAGCTTTCTTACAAACAGTGTAAAGATATCTGAATTAATTTGAAGGTAACTTGTAAGTAAATAGTAAAAAAATTAATTTTCAATTCACATTAATATCACCACTAATATCACAGTACAATATATAATCCATCCATCAATTATCAATTTTCTATCTCCACAGTATTTTTCGCTCGCACAATATATCTCTCTTATTCACGTCATCTTTTTTTTCACTCATACATTAATTTTTCTCTTTTACGTATATGTATGTAAATCAAATAAATTCACTCCTTTTTGTTAAGGTTGATTAAACAACAACTTATATATAATCAAATGTACCATGATAACTTAAGTGGGCGGACTACGTCGTAGGCTTTTCGTAGAATCCAACCCGCGCGTATACTTTTAGTTACTTTACAACTATAGTACTTCATATTATAATGTTTTTATGATTTGAATGAGCTACTATAAAGTTAATGCGCCCTTTTTATTTGTTTGCTTAAATTTTTATACATTCGTTATTTTTACTTGCGGTATTTATGTTATATTAAAATCCAATGTGTAATACCAAAATAAATTAAAACAAGTGCGAGTCGGACTCGCCCATGAAGGGTTCCGTAGCAGAAGTAACATTATATAAAAGTTCTTTTCAACCGACTTCCAAAAGGAGGAGGTTATCAATTCGTCTGTTTTTTTTTTTCTTTTTATTTTTTTTTTATGTTTGTTAGCTCATAACTTTGAACTGGGTGAACCAATTTCGATGATTCTTTTTTTATTTGAAAGGTAGTGCTTCCCATGTGGTCCCATTTTAATATTTTCCAGTTTTGACAATGGCATCCATAAGAAAACCATAAAAGTCTTAAATTTGCATTAAGTATTTGCGCGACAAATGGACGAATAACTCAATATCACACCAACTGATTTCGATGATTCTTTTTTTAATGGAAAGGATATACTTCAAGGGTAGTTTGATGAGAGTTTGGTAAGGTTCTGATGATGGGATCCATGACAAAGTATCGGAACTCTTCAATTTTTAGGAGCAAATTAACGATGCTCGGCGGAATCTTTTATAGGCTATTCGGATATTTGAGTCACGTACCGTAACTGATGATGGAAGGTACAACTCCTCAACGGTTAGTAGTTTAAAGAAATTTTTTTCAATATAATACGCAATTATGGACCGATGGTTGTATACTTTCAGGCTATTAGGTTTACCTCATAATAGAAGGTAAATTTTTATAGTCATTACCTTACCTTTATCAAAGCCTTTAGCAAAGTCTCGCTCGAACCGTGCGGGACTCCAGTTCCCCGTGGGACGTATACACAGACTTTTGAGGAAAGGAAATTACGCCGAGCGCGTCGGTGCCGGCGCACCGGTGTACCTGGCCGCCGTCATGGAATATCTGGCGGCTGAAGTCCTCGAGTTGGCCGGTAACGCGGCGCGAGACAACAAGAAGACCAGAATCATTCCTAGGCATCTCCAGTTGGCGATACGTAACGACGAGGAGCTGAACAAGCTGCTCTCCGGCGTGACGATCGCACAGGGCGGTGTACTGCCTAACATTCAGGCAGTCCTGCTCCCCAAGAAGACTAAGAAGAAAGCCTAAGCAGCCACCGGTGTTATGTGCGTGTGTGGTGTGCTATGGTGCGAGGACGATAAGTGTCTCCGTTTGCGCGCGTGGCGTCATCGCAGTGTTCGAAGACTACCGTGTTCACGCAGGCGGTCTCTGCATCATAATATCATCACCACCATCACAACGTCGTATTCGTACGCGGCGAATCGCCGCGTATTTAATTCAAAAAGGCCCTTTTCAGGGCCACAAAATTATTCTATACACGCTCGTAACGAACAATGCCCGTTTCATTAAGCACGACGTCTAATCGAGTACGAACTAAAATATAGAAATAAAAATTTTTATTTCATTTTACATTCATCGCGTACCAAATAATTGTGGACGCGCTGAAATTAAGTAAAGTAACATTTATATTTTTTCTTTTTTCAATTGCAAAGCGATATATAGTAGAAAATAATTACATAGGTACACTATAAAGAAAATTACCTACGCCATCGGCATACCACGATATACACATTCATAGCATACTTATGGCAATACACATCGGTCGCTCAATATTTGGTATTAATAATAATTGGTATTAATTAATACATTACATACCAAGTTTCAGCAGTATAGTTCTTATAGTTTCGGAAAAAAAGTGGCTGTGACATACAGACGGACAGACAGACAGCCAGACATGACGAATCCATAAGGGTTCCGTTTTTTGCCATTTGGCTACGGAACCCTAATAAAAAAGTGCAGTTTTAATATATTTTATAACTTAATTCACGTTTTATGAAAGTTACTTAGTAACTTTTTTTATGTATTGTTATATAATGATCTGAAAATACTGAAAAAAATATGTTAATAGAAAAGCAAAAATAGCGTTAATAATGAAATAAATATAAAGCTAACTCGTAAGATAAAATTACCGAGTGTAATAATAATTTGAATACTCTTGATGTGTAAAACAAATATTATAAATTGTTTTAAGGGTAACAGCTGTTTGAACAGTAAAAATATCAGTTATCCATACCTTTATATGAAAGGTTTTTCAAACGCTTACTAAAATAATAATGTTTATTCATAAAGCTCTATGTAAAAGAGTAATTAATTATTTTTGAGTACTTTTTAATAAAATAAGTACATATTATACTTAAATTATTATGGTTTTAATAGAGTTCACGGCGGCGGCTTTTTGAACTTACAAGGTAATGCGAAGTTAGCGACGTGTTAGTCCCGAAAGAAATACCGCTAATTTCTTATAGCCAAGGAACGATAAAATATTATATACACATTACACACAAACACACACATATGTACATACATGCACACATACGTCCACAAGGATAATATATTACATTATACAAACTATCGTATTTAATATTATATTAGTGTATTATTATAGAAAAACGTATTAATACAGCTTATATAAATCCTGTTATTAATGTATGATGGTATGTAGGTACTAGGTACTGTGTGTTTGCGATAAAACTGATACATGGCAAATGGTGTGGCAAACGGTTGGAAGGCTTTTGAGTTTACTAGTTGAATGTGATAGAATTTTGGAATTTATAGAGATAGCAAAAGCTTCGAACTACTCTCTTTTATTTCATTATTAAAGGAACTACAATTATTACTGCTAAGTACTTTATATATTATTAAGATAATTAAGAAATTTAGGAAAAGGTAAATAAGACAAAGGAATTCGCAATACTTCTTTTTATTTACCACCAGTTCGGAAAGATTAAACCTCTGTCCTGAGAAGAACTGGCGAAAGAAACTCAGCGGGACTACTTTTTTTAATATCATATTATATAACAATAAATACAGCCACAACAATAGTTTGAATATAACTTGATCAACTTCAATATAATGTATAACAAAGAAACGTATATGACATAGAAATATATCAGCAAAACACTAACAAAATAATTGGAATTCAAATAAATACAACATATTATTTTGACCATTAAATCATATAGGTTTTGTATCATTTAATAGTATCTGAATAATTATAGAAATATAGAAATGTTATTTCTTATTTCTTATTTTTAAAAGTCACGATTATTACAAATGTAAAATAGTAACAATACAAAGTTAGAGTACTTAACTTGCTCAGTGAAGTGCTCCGGACTGTAGTCGGGATACGACCAACCGTTTCACAATTCATACACCTCCTTTTATATCATTGACAGTCAATGACAGTCTAAAACATCCTTTCAGTAAATAACTTGTAACTTGTTAATTATAATTCTTAAATTCGTTATAATAAATAAATAGTGTTTATAATATTATTTATCAATAATTTCGTAAAGTAATGTAATTTATAATGACTACTTATAATATTTATTCATAAGAATAAAAGACAATCAACAATAGTCAAAACAACTTCCTTTATAGAACATTTTACTTCTAAAATTGACATAATAATAAAGAAGATATTTCATATTGGTTTTCTATTAATAAATTACTATAAATTTCACTGTAATTATATACAAATTTACAATTTATATTATCACGGCCATACTGACTTGTGCTTCGTCCTCGAAGTACATAACACTTAATAAATAAAGCAACTTACAAGCTAATACATGTTCTAATTAAATCTAACATTTTTTGCATTGCTATACATCCTCACTTCTCATATTAAGGGGACATCATAACAACGGTCAATCGCTTTGACGACAATATTATCTAGTCGCACACCTGCTGCACATGAGCTGACTAGAACAAAGCAACGGACTTCAGCAGTTCAGTGCTCCTTCCGAGCCAATATTTACAACTTATCTCTTATAAGCTAATAATACATCATTCATTGTTAGTGTCTCACTTCTCACATTAAAATAAAATATTCTTATTGTGTCATATACATACATATACGTTTTACATATAATTATGCATATACATATTGTATACGTAGCTACTTGCATGGACATGTCAGTCCCTTTCAACTGCTGCTTACTACAGCGAGCACTTGCCGACTACATAGACATACCAATCCCGCTCACCCGCTGCTTGTGAGACAATTGGTACCAAATAGAAGGCCAACCAGCGTAAATAGGTATATAAATAACTTGAATATACATAAATATAAGTATATAAATAACTAGAATATATAGAAACATGTATATACAAAAACAAACATAAGAATCTATTAATAGAAAACCCTCGATTATACGAGTAATAAGTTTATCTAATTACTAAATATGAATCTTTTCTTATTATAACACATTTAATTTTCCGATAATATTTTAACAAATATTTTCATCCATCCATTTTACATATTTGCGACAGTTACTTTTTTTTTTGGAGCTACCCTTCAGAGCATAGCGGTCTATCTTGATTAATGAAAACAACATTAATTTCATTATAAATCCTAAATGTTTTTTGTAACATCAACAAAGTGTAATTTATATTTTACTTAAAGTAGTTAGATTCGTCGAAGGTTCGTACATTATTTTATTAGTATTAAGTATTGATATATCTTCCGTAAATCGTTCGGTCATTCTGATATCTTATTTCAAATAAGTAGTAGATTAATTGATTGGTGATAAAACGGTAACCTGGCCGTTACTACTTCTACGAGTAGGTGTGTCAGTAGTCATCATGTGGTGTTTTGGTAATAATAATACTGCTCGTTACTGTACACACACATTAAACGATAGATGTAACAAGGTGCGTAAGTACGTGGGGCGGCCTTAGCGCTAAAACGGCGATCTCTTTCAGACAACCTTAAACCTTAAAGGTGTGAACAATATAAATCAAGACTATTAATAAAAACAGGGGAAAAAGTATCATAATACAATTGGATTATACCTTATATATATAAAAAAATCGTGTCACGATGGATGTTCGCGATAAACTCCGAAACTACTGAACTAAATTTTGTCAAATTTGTAAGCATTTGTAATTTGGTCTCAATATTTGTTTTTGCAAATTATATGTTCATTATACGACTAGTACCTATGTATTTATTGGTTAGTTCCATAATATTCTAATTAAGTATATACCTAATATTATTATACTAGCAACGAATCTGCTCTTTTTCTCTTAAATGAAACAATTAGTACATCAGTAGTAGATAAAAATAAAATTGAAGTCTCTGTTTTTAATTTCAAATTAATAGCTTTCCACTATAAATGCCTATGAAAGTATATAGGTACGGTACTAACATTAAAAACCCATTTTATAAATTTTTTGTCAGTCTATCTGTCTGTCTGTTATCAAATCTCTAAAACGGCTGGACCGATGTTGACGGGACCTAGGCTAATTTCATTTTATTAGATAAAAATTTAAAACCGTTTAATTTATTTTAACTTACGCCCAGCAAGGCGGGCCGGGTTTGCTTGAAAAAAAAAATATATAAATATTATAAAATGGTAGTTTTATATTCAACCTCAAAATTGAATAAAGCAAAGATGTATCCGATATCAGTAAAAACTGCGTATATTTTTTCTAAGTACATATTAACTCTAAAGCATTTATGGTAAGAGGTTCAGAACCAAATTACAAAAGACTTTTTCTTAAAGTTTGAAATATATATTTTTTTGTTAATTTAAGTTATATAAGCATTACGTAAAGCAAAATCATAGAAAACTCATAATTTGTCGAACTTGTATAATATTATTAAGCACAGGTAATTTAGTTACAGCATTAACTTTAGATTTACCTACTATACGCTTAACGCAGCGAAATAGGAGTCTAATACTCAATACAATCTTCAAAGAAGGTATATTTCTTTTTATGAAAAAAAAAGATCAGTACAGAAACTTTAGAATAATGTATACTATTTTTAGTTCACTTAGCACCTCTTGTACCTCTCTTAGGTACTTCTTAGCTAGCGGGTATGAACACACTCGAAGCACATACACAAGCTACTTTGCTACTTAATCCTATATTTATCTATTTAGTTACTAAAAAAAAATTAATAGGCTAAGAATAAGCGGCATGTCTGGGATATTATTTTTACTCTGCCGATAGTAAGGGGGTACCTTTCTCACTAAGTTTACATCACGCTTTATAGTCTAAATACAGTCTATATATTACAAAGTTTTTTTATAAGGATGGCAGGGACAGCAAAAGAGATTTTACTTTTAATGATTATCTTTATCTAGAAAACTTTGTATTATTTTTTTTTAACTTATTCTGGAGCCACAAAAAAAAATCGAATTTAATATTCCCCGGTCTTATCAAATCCAATACGAAACTTAAGTTTGTTGTTTTGAGACGTGAGATATTTCTATAGAAACATATATAAAAATCTTAAACCTCAACTTACTAACCTAGATGTTTATTTATCCTTTACCAAACGAGAACTTTAACAGTCATTGCCTTCCTTTAAGGAAAGTCCTTTTGCCTATTAAAACTTAGAAGGTTGCAACCACAATTGATTTCGGTGGCGATATACATAGTATACCTATAGCTTAATACACAAATCTTTGCATAAATTACATTAAGTGGTGATGTTATGTTTGCAAAATTTTTCACTACCCTCACTTATCAAGAAATACCGCATGAACTAAAATTTTTCACGATGCATTGCTGAGGACTCAACTATATTGTAATTATCTTCAAAAATAAATTCGTTGTTATATTTAGGTACATATAATAAAACAGTAACTTAGTAAAATGGTACATGAAATATATATTTTTTTAAAAGTAACAACGACCAACGTATCGTGTGCCGAGTATAAACCCCAATGCAATAATTATTAAAATTCTTATTTGTTTGTCTGTTACCGTTTAACTCAAAAGTACTGGACCGATTTTAACCAAGTTTTTGTAATGATAATTTTTATTTACTAGAGTCAATGTTTAAGATACTTTTTACAATATGAAAATCTTTTATTCTTTTATCATAAATAAAACTTAAAAAAAAGATAATATCGATTAAAATCGAACTAGGACGTTTTATTTTGACAGTCAATGACAGTCTAAAACATCCTTTCAGTAAATAACTTGTAACTTGTTAATTATAATTCTTAAATTCGTTATAATAAATAAATAGTGTTTATAATATTATTTATCAATAATTTCGTAAAGTAATGTAATTTATAATGACTACTTATAATATTTATTCATAAGAATAAAAGACAATCAACAATAGTCAAAACAACTTCCTTTATAGAACATTTTACTTCTAAAATTGACATAATAATAAAGAAGATATTTCATATTGGTTTTCTATTAATAAATTACTATAAATTTCACTGTAATTATATACAAATTTACAATTTATATTATCAAATGCACTAATTTGAATTCCGATTAGCAAATTTCAGATTCGGTATTCGTGTATCGATTGTTGATGATTTGTAAGCGTTTCGTATTTATAGAAAGCAGTATATTTTATTGATATGTAAGCTATGAATTGTAAAAAAGTTAGTCAAAGCGAATCAAATAAAAAAAAGTTATCGCCTGGGTGAGAGAAGCGAAACAAAAGGATCGTTGGAAAAAATGAGGGTAGGCCACAACCTAGTAGACTTCAACTTAATCTATACTAATGATAAAATTTTAATTTATTCGAATCTGCACATAGAATATTTTCTGCAAATTCTTATTGAAATATGCATTATTATCGGCATAGAAGCCGAATCTATAGTTTAAAGAGATTTTGTCTGTCTGCCCGACCGCATCACGTAAAAAGTTTTTAATAGATTTCCATAAAATTTGGTGTTGTTATAGCTGGTTATCTGGATACTTTACATACATCTATGATACTTGCATGACAATATCACACCTCTGAAAAATTTATCGGAATCGGAACGGAATGCGAGCGGAACGAGGGCAGTCGCTAATAACTTATAATATCAAAAAAAAACTGTGAGGACGTAGAGACATTTTTTTATTTTAACTATACTTACGAGTATATGCAAAAAGGCTGGCAACACTGGCCCAGGTTACATGTCAAAAATATTGCTCCGTACTTATTTAATTATATAAAGTTAAATAAAATAAGTAAAATAGTAGTTTTTATATTAATTTATTGCCCTGTAAAATAGTGTTACTGTGTGTAATATGTGTATGCCAATAATATAAAACGTAGTGCTAAAACTTGGATATTATCGTGAGCTGTCAACGGGTCAACGGCAGAATTTTGAAATAGGACTAAAACCCGGGGAGTATTTTACCAATATAAGTATTTTAATCACACTTTCACTAAATATACTCCACAAAACTCATAATGAGTAACGTCAATCCACACATTTTGGCACCGTTAAGATCTCACTTTGCTTGACAAGTTGGAAGCAAAGCTGTAGATGGAAACATTGGCCACAGACAGATTAACTCAATACACAATTTACAATATATACTACTTAGCTTAATAGTATAAAAAAAAATATATCCTGTCACAGTTTCACCATAAATAATTACAATTATTCATAAAATATAGACTTGCACCAAGACCTTTATAGATTAAAGCTATTTAATAATTACATTTCATTGTATCATATTAAACATTGCTTATTTTTGCCTCATTTCTTTTAGAAATACTTTCTTACTGTTAAATTAATTATTTAATAGTTTTTTTTATACTTTCTCATCTCTTTTCAACAATTTTTCAAAATTCCCTTATCTTTCTCATATTCTCACTTTCCATACTTATTCCAGAATAGCAATGGAAAAAACAATGACCACCCGCAGGGCTGTTGCAAAGGATCTGGAAATTAAATTGAACATTACCTTGCAAGAACTAAAATCTTCCAAAGATCTTTGCAAACAGCTTTTGCAAGAACGTGAGGATAGTGAGGAGGAAATCAAACAAATTATTAAAAAAAATTCAGACTTGAAAAATGAACTCTCACAATTACATGAAAATTTCTTAGAAGTAGTTTCCCAGCGAGATCGTTTAAGTGACATAGTGAATGGATTCAGCCAGTGCAGTGATGAGCATGAGAAGGCTCTAAACAGAATTATCGAGCTTGAACTTAGTTTAGAAGAAGCCCGAAATTATGTAACCCAACTCGAGGAGACTAAAATGTCACAAAAAATAGAAAATACTCATTCCCTGTATACTGAGCTGGTCGAATGTAAATCTCAATTGGTGATAGACTTGACTAAAGATGATGAACCATTTGACAAGCAGCCCACTCACTTCTCAACACACAGTAAATTAAAAAAATATATTAGAATAAATAAATTCATAAAAAAAACAAATAAATTAATAAATAATAAATACACTATTAAACAAATTTGTGATCTGAGAAGTGAACGCTCTAAATTAATTAATAAATTAAATTTGTATAAAAATAAATTCACTGAAAGTAGGTCTATGTATGACCGGGACACGCTTCAACTACAGGCAGAAATTAACCATTTAAGAACTACATTAAATTCTCTTACTGAAAAATATGAAAGTTCTCAGAAGCAGATACAAGAACACATTCTTGCTGCTAGCAAATTAGTAGATTTGTGTAATTATAATTATGATAGATTTGAATCCTTTACAAACAAACACATGTGTAATTGTAATCAATCACAACCTGAAATTTCCATGCTACAAAACAGTCCTGTAGATGTAGATAGTGCCCTGGTTATACAGGGAACACAAAAACAACATGATTATAACAAGAAAATTGATGTAATAGTAAATGATTCCTCGACTACCACTGTCCAACATAAAGTAAACATAATATCTGACAATGTAGGTCAAGGCTTTGGTGCTTTATTAGCAAAGCATATGAATAATGTGCAAAATATATGTACACCTGGTGCCAGTTTCCAGCACAATATAAAGAAAATTTGCTCAATGGAATTATGTCCAAATAGTACTATAGTACTACTCCATGGAGATAGTTTGTCTGTAAGGAAACAGGAGGTTATAAATGGAATAGAAAATCTGCTTTATTTACACAATAAAAGTAAATGTAAATTTATAATTTGCTCTTTCCCATATTCCTCTTCCCTTACGGATGAACAAAATAAATATATATATAGCCTTAACATGACTATATATAATACAACTCACCGTCATAGTGACGCATTCTTTTATTTTGATATAAATAAATTTATTAATTCTAGTCTTAAGGTGACAAAAGGTACATTGTATCTGCCCTTATATTATAAGAAAAAACTTGCTACTTTAGTAGCATATAATATACAAAACCCAGTAGTACATTGTACTACTAAGAATATTTATATTATGAATAACTTAGAGAAAAATAATGTGACTTTACATGATACAATTTCTAGAGAAAGTCCTAGCACTAGTTTAAACTGAATCTTAAGACAATGCCTAAGTCTAACAGGTTAAATATTGTGCATCAAAATATAC
The DNA here is from genome assembly GCA_951802675.2 of Boloria euphrosyne. NCBI lineage: Eukaryota > Metazoa > Arthropoda > Insecta > Lepidoptera > Nymphalidae > Boloria > Boloria euphrosyne. Next base: position 5,330,173 of record OX637876.1, read on the forward strand.
AAGGCTTAGGTGGCAAAGAACTAGAACTAGAGCTTTATCTTGAGAAATACAATATCCATATAATATGCCTAACTGAACCATGGCTCAGAAAAGATTGTAATATTTTAAATATTGAAAATTATAAATTGTCAAGTTCGTTTGTTAGAGTGAATGCTACTCGCGGTGGCTCTCTTGTATTAGTTAGAAAAGATGTAGTTTGCAAGGGCCGACAGGACATAGTGGCACTCTCTGTCGAGCGTTCTATAGAACTATCCTGCGTTGAGACTCAACAGTATATTATATTATGCGTGTACCGACCCCCTTCGGGTGACTTTGATATATTTGAAAATAAGATGGACGATATCCTTAGAAATCTATGTACTAGTAGTAAATCCATAATTGTAAGCGGAGATTTTAATGTTGATATTCTTCAAGTAACGCAGCATAGTAATCGCCTCTTAAGTCTATTTAGATCGTACGACTTAAAAAATGTTTTTTGCGAACCAACTCGTATATCAAGTTTTTCCTCCACATGTATAGATAATGTGTTCTGTCATGAGGAAGTTCTCGAAAAATTAATAATAGCAAATTTAAGCTCAGACCACTTGGGTCAAAAAATTTCAATATCTAGCGATATCATTAATACTAAACAAAATTTTAAATGTAGACCCGTCAATGATTATAAAATTAACATCTTTAAAGAGAAAGTTACGCAGCAATTACTTCAATTGAACATGACTGTTGATAGTCCCAATTTTTATTATAATAAAGTATTTAATATACTATTAGAGTCATTCAATGACGTATTTAAAGAACGTACTATAATTAAGGACTCTAAAATGAAATTTAGCGACTGGGCGACAGTCGGTATATACCGAAGTAGGCATAAATTGTATGAATTATATAGTATGAAGCAGTGGAATCATGACCCAACGTTCCATAATCGGGTAAGAACTTATTCAAAAATTTTTAAAAATGTTTGTTTGCAGGCTAAGTCTATACACATTAGAAATAAAATTTTAAATTCTGACAATAAAATTAAAGCCACTTGGGACGTGATTACTCGTACGGCTGGAAGATCAAAGCCTGCTAGTGAACCTATCCAATTGCTAATTGATAATACTACAATAAGTTCCAATGAAGATGTTGCAAATTCATTTGAAAGTTATTTTTCGAAAATCCCTGAAAACGTTACATTTTCTTTAAAATCTTCTCCTACAGATGCAATAAATTCTTTAAAAAATCATACTCGTCACTGTGATCACCAATTTAAATTTTCATATGTAGATGCGAATGAAATAATTAAGATATCTAAAACTATTAATCCTAAAAAAACTGGTGATTTGTGGGGCATGTCTGTTAAATTACTTAACACAATAATAACAAACATTGCACCACAATTGTCTCTTATTTTCAATAAATGCATAGATAATGGAATATTCCCTGATCTCATGAAAATTAGTAAAATAATACCTCTTTTTAAAAATGGCGAGAAAAATGACCCTGGCAACTATAGACCTATTTCTATATTGCCATGTATGAGTAAAGTCTTTGAGAAACTTATTTTAAGCCAACTTTTGATTCATTTTAACATAAATAATATTTTCCATAGTGAACAGTATGGTTTTACTAAAGGCAAGTCTACAGCTGATGCGGGGGTTGCGCTTCTTAGACATATTTATGACGCTTGGGAAAAATCACAGAATGCAATTGGAGTATTCTGTGATTTGTCTAAAGCTTTTGATTGTGTGGAACATGAAACTCTTTTGCTTAAATTAGCTCATTACGGGGTTCGTGGTGTTGCTCTTGATCTCATTGCATCGTATCTTAGTGGTAGGGTTCAGAAGGTCGCGGTAAATAATGTCAATTCTTCAGGGTCTCCTCTTAGAATGGGTGTACCACAGGGATCTATCCTGGGTCCATTTTTGTTCTTAGTTTATATTAATGATCTCCCATTTTATGCCGACAAGTTTTGTGATATTGTACTCTTTGCGGATGACACCTCCTTAATTTTTAAAGTTGATAGAAAGTCAAATAATTACGACGAAGTGAATAGTGCATTATCACACATACTTCATTGGTTTAATATTAATAATCTGGCTTTAAATGTCAATAAGACAAAATGTATGCAGTTTTCATTACCTAATGTAAAAAGACAGAATTTTAACTTGTATCTTAATAAAGACATACTAAATATGGTAGATTCCACGGTTTTCTTGGGATTTACATTAGATTCAGGTCTGCAATGGGGTCCCCATCTCTCGTCTCTTGCGAGTAGACTGAGCTCCGCTGTTTTCGCTGTTAGAAAAATCAGGCAGCTAACTGACGTCGATACTGCCAGACTTGTCTATTTTAGCTACTTTCATAGCATTTTAGCGTATGGTATTCTGTTGTGGGGTAATGCTGCGGACATTAAATCCATATTTATTATTCAAAAAAGGGCCATTCGGGCTATTTATAACGTTAGCGCTCGGGATACTCTCCGCGAACTTTTTAAAGAAATTGGAATACTTACGGTTGCTTCGCAATATATATATTGTAACATTGTATTCGTTCGACAAAACATTAATTGCTACTCAAGACACAGCGACAAACACGGTATAAATACAAGAAATAAGGATAAACTTGTAACACCCAGTTTTCGCCTTCAAAAAGTAAATAGAACTTTTATGGGGCAAGGTGTACGCATGTATAATAAAATTCCACAGTCCATATTGAGCTTGCCTTTGAAACAATTCAAATCTAAAATTAAAAATACATTATTGAATAAGGCTTATTATACTATCGCGGAATACTTAGAAGATGTAAACGTGTGGAATTAATGTCTTGTTGTGTCTCACGTAGGATAAATAGAAAAACATTGTAATGCAATAAATATTGTAATCAAATATTTTTGAAAAGAGCAACTGCTGAGTTTCTCGCCGGCTCTTCTCGGCAGAACAGCATTCCGAGTCGGTGGTAGCTTACTCCCAAGTCCCAGACTTACAGACTGACATTTAATTTAAATTTAAAGTTTAATCATGTAAAAATGACGATTCAAAAGAACTTGTAAAAGTCTATTTGAATAAAGAATATTTTGATTTGATTTGATTTGATTTGATGCAACTAACAAATTTTGAAGAAGTCAATAATTATCTACTTCTAATTATATCAAATGCAAATATCGAATATATCAAAACGTTTGCACTTGATTTAATGATATTCAGGCGGTACAATAATTCGAAGCTAGGAAATCGGTAATAAAGATTTTATTATTTGGTTAATATTAAGAGGCCTCTACATCATTTTAATAAGTTAAAATGTGAGTATTTTATCCATATATTGGATATATATATATTATATTTACTCCAATGTAATAGGAACTTTTAATGTGAAAGCGTGTTTGTTTGTTTGTTTATGAAACACATATACTTCTAACACAGAAAAGCAATTTATATAAAAAAAATGGATTATAGACACATCTTCTTTATCTAAACGTACCTTTTCACAAAACTTCCATAAGTTTATATGCATGAAGCAAAATAAAGAGCCACAACAATTATACAGCATATAAACAATTAATGAACATTTATTAGGAAAAACTATAAACTATGTAGGTATATTGCGATAATAATATAAATTGAGGCATGTGGATATAACGTGTAAACCGCACCGATAATAACTAGCTAATTCAAATTTACATCTAATTATACTATTTGACCACTCATTATCGCAATGAAATAATATGCAGTATAAGTTGCATGCTTCGTTAATTAAAATAAATGTTATGGCGGCATTATTCGTCATATTTATCTAATTAGCAAGGATTTTAATTAAATTTTTTTCGCACTCTTACTAAAATAAAAATTAAAAGCCCCAACGAGGCTCGGTTCGAATAGAGAGAGATGGGATACCAAAAAATCGAATAACCATAAACATAATATAAGGATAACTTAGAGTCGTTTTTGAAAAACAGTGGAAGACCTATTTACTATTGAGACCTCCATGTCTGTCAAGAATCTTAAAAATTATCAAATAATGAGCTATGCACTCACAGTTACAGAACAGTACTGAGTCCAACTCAACAATTGGAAAATCGAGAACAAAAGTTGTATAAAAAGGGACATATAAAATCTGTTTAATTTAGATCACTCAATAAGTTTTTACGCAGCGACAGTTTAGACAGGTAGAGTGTACTTCTAGTGAAATATGTATTTTGTAAAAAACAAAAATTGTTTCACATAATACTTTCTTAGATTTACGCGAATATTCGACATTATAAATGAAAACTACCTTTTCGGATTTTGTCGCGGATTTATTTTGATTTTTAGTTACCGACGTTTCGAATGCTTTACAGCAATCATGGTCACGGGAGAGACTCATCTCAAAATAAATCCGCGACAAAATCCGAATAGGTAGTTTCATTTATAAAAATTTTTCTTTATAGACTTTGAAACCATCCAACTTATGTATCCCAAACTGGAAAAATAAGAAGAAAAGCTTTCATTATAAAGGTAATAATGGCACGGCACATCTGGTCTATTGAGAAGGTCGATTTGATACGATACTTTTTAGTGCAAAAAGATATTTCATTTAACATCCGACACGTTTAATTGCTTTATTAAATTTTTATCATTATCGATTAATCTGTATAATCACCAAACACATCCGCTATTATCTCAGTTTTTTGCAACTTTTCTTTTTTGTTATCTATGTGTTACCTGGATATCAAATCTCCTTATATTTTGTTTTTTAATTGAACACCTATCAATTTTGTACCAATAAATTTAAGCCTACATTATTCAATGTTCTATACATATATAAGAAAGCGGCTACAAGGATTCAGTGGAGCCTGTAAGTCGATGCGACGCGCAACGGACCGCAAATTTGTCCAAAATACCAATGAAATCCGATTACTTGAGTGCGTGGCAAGGGAGCGCTAACGAGCGAGATATCATTACTATACATCAATTATATCGGTTCTAACTAATTTACCCATCAGTTAAGATTAGGCTAGCTATTAGTAATATACTAAATATTAAAAACCTAAAGAGTATTCACTTCAGTATTTCTGTAACAGATTTTCTTTTTAACAATAAATATAATATTGTATTAGTTTATAAATATTTTTAAAGGAATAGGTAAGACTTATGATAAAATTTTAACATTGACATTTTTGAACAACAAATGACATTATTATAAAACCTTCACTTTTTAACTTTTGCCGCCCGCGTTATAAAGGCCGGAAATGAAATTTTTTTTTTTACAAATTATTAACATACGAGTTTATGTACTCCTCCATATATTCATTATCAAATACGAAAATAACTTTTCAGTTAGAACTAGTAGTTCCCGAGATGCGTGTGTTCAACCAAACAAACAACAGCTTTTAATATTTTATAATCACATTTATTTAATGTTATCAAGTTATTTTGTTGTATTTCAGATTACAAATAGTCATTGCTTCAGAACGATATAATATAAATTATATACGGCATTTAGAAGTAGTTATAAATGAAAATAAAAAATCTAAAAAAGCGGTTTTGTATATAAAAAGGAAGGGTTTAATCTTCGACAGTTACTAATAAAAAATAAATAAAAACAAAATAAAACAACTAAAGTTTTTTTTATAATTTTAATAATGTTGAATCATTAGTAAAAAACACGGTTACGTTACGAGCCAATACGATATTCAGGACATTTGAGGAATATCGACATGATCGTGTGCATGTCGCAATAATGGATTCATCGAGCTGACCAACATTGACATGTAACATTATCAAAAGCTCTTGGCAACACGGTTCATTTGCACTCAGCGGATACTAAGGGAATGACAATAATAATTTTATTAAAAGAACTGACAAATTTGATGACACATTTGGGTTAGTTTGTAGTGATCCTTCTTGTCGAGCCTGAGTCAGGGATCGCGGGTTGGAATCCCGCTGGGAGCATCCATTCGTGTAATGAGCAAGGTTTACATATTATGTTACCATGGAACTAAATATTATAAGTCTTGTAAGTAAATGTTCCAAAATTTATTTCTTTATTATTGTTTTTAATAATATATCAAGACTATTGACTAAACAATATTTAGTAGACTATTACCTTAATTAATATACCTTACCTTAATTATATACCTAATTAATTACGTTTTAAAATTTCAATAAATAACAAAAAAATGCAAAAATGTTTCAAGTTCTAGCCAACTAGTATTTCGAGTTTCAATAAAGATTAATTGATTGGCTAGTTATAAAATTAAAGTTTTCAGCGCAAACCACCACAGTATTGGCGGCGTAGATGAAGAACTTAATCTAAAGCCAGCAGTTTCGAAGTTGTAGGCACTCATTTATATTGCAAAAGGAAGTCCATAACTTATATAATATTTATTATTTTATATATTACCTACTTTATTTACTTACATTAGCATTTCCCGCGGCTCCGCTCGCGTTTTAAAGAAACTAAATTCTTAGATTTCATATACCGTGTGATGTTTTTCAGCCAGTTTTAATGGTTAATTAAGATTTCTCAGAAATGAGATATTTTCCAGCAGTAAAAAGTATCCTACATTCTGACTCAGATAACCAGCTACCATCATATAAAATTTCATGAACATCTGTCCAGAGGTTTTCTCGCAATGCGGTCACAGACAGACAGACAAAAATTCTAAAAACTATAGGTTCGGCCTCTATATCGATAATAATTACTATTCCAATAAGAATTTCCAAAAAATATTCAATGTACAGATTTGACTGAGATAGAATTTTATTATATGTATTGAATTGTTATAAATATATATAGATTATAAATAAGTATAGATTAACGCATCAGTAATATACTTAATAACATGAAATTCAAAATTCTATACATACATATTTTTTGTCCACTTACCCATAGTTTTAAAATACTAAAACAAAATGCGTTTTAGAAGTCCGACAATCAACTTAAAACATTTTTTTGTTACGGAATTCTCGGTGTAACGGGCAGACTAGCACTTGACCAATTTTCATAAAATGTGAAATTCGTCAAAACCGATCAAATGAATCCAACCGAAATGTTTTTCATGAAGTCATTAAAGTATTCGGCTATCTACCTCTTCACTCCATCAACAGTATAGTTTAATGGTGCCAAGTTATTGCGATATCATTAAACTTTTACGAACATAAAAATTTTCAATTCGATAGGCAATTAGAAAACTCGACCTCCTAACAGAATGTGAGTCAAAGACAATTAAGTACCTTCACAGTTACGTGTTAAAATCAATAATATAAATTAATTAATAATTATTATTGATTTTTCCGTACCTAACATCAAACCACGTGTGTTCGATATTCATATTAGGTGACCTACACTTCGTCTGAAAAACGAAAAGTATAATATTCTACATCAATCCCTGTTTCTATTAAAAAATATTATTTAAAATTAACTGTTACTACTACTACTACTAATATTAAATTATTAACGAATATTATGTCCATCTATTTAGGCCAATTGAACATTGCGGGCATTAAATTCGTTCAAACTTGAAGTTAGATTGTTTCAAAAGATTAAATTTACCTTCTTGATTAAATGAAATTATAAGGTAGTTTTTTAAAACATTCATTTAAGTTATTGTTTTATTATTTTTAAGACCTTTTTCTACGTTAATAATAAAAAAAATCAATATAATAAAATAAATTTTTTAAAAAATCCAATTTTGTAACATATAAAATGTAATAGTGAAACTGATAATCCACTGAGCCGATTTAGTGATATGAAGACAATTTGAGACCCTGGGAAGGCCATTGAATAGTTTTATCACGGAAATCTTCCCTTAAGAAGGTGAAAATAAAATAAAAAAGCTTGTAATCAGTGCTAACATATACAGGATTTTTGTAGTTAGGTATATATATTTTTTATTCATAATATAATATTTCTTTTCTTTAATCAATAGGTGGTTTGAATAAGACTGATCGACGTGAATAGTAAATATTCATCATTTGAATTCATGATTAGTCCCACTCAATTCAGAACTGAGACAGGCCCTAATCGGGTTTTCGCGTGACCGAGTTGGGACTTCAATTAACAAAATGGATAATCAGTGCGACAGTGAAAATTTATATTTTATTCTTATTTACATTAATCCTTTATTGAACTTGTCGGGTCAAGATTTATGATAATCTACCTAAAAATATTCGTTTTTAAATAAACTTTTCAAGTCAAATTTTGACTTTTAACACGATTTTTTGGAGACAATCTATACTTTCTGTAAATAAATTATTGTATTTTAAAACTAAAATCAAAAAGGCTTTTCCTTGTAGTTGATGATAATGTTGAACACAAATGGTAAAATTATATTATGATAATATCAAAGCTTATGAAACATACAGTCGGCCAACGGACGTGACAGGAGTGACAGGACAGCCCAAGCTGCCATACACTCGCTTGTAATTTTAGTGTATGGCAGCTTGGGCTGTCACGTCCCTTGGCCGACTACGTGTCATAGGCTTTGATAATATAGAGTCAATGATATTATAAGTAAAAAGGTGTAGATACGTTACCTAAACGACATTCTAACTTCAAAAACGGCACACTAACGCACATATGAATAACTAAAAATATTGCAATAACACTGAACACACTACATTACGATTAGTTGTCAAAATAGAATGGCATGATTCAACTATCGCCAGTGAAAAAGAGACAAATATAATTCGCGACAGTGCGTCGTCAACGCGTGACTATGTTCAGGTGGGCCAATTAGCCTAGTTTTGGTGTGCCGCTTTTTGAGCGCGTATGACTTATCTACACCTTTTTTTCTAGTATATCAATGTATAGAGTAATATCATAATATGGTAATAATATGATGTATTCTAACATTGTTCTCCATATTTATTATTATTTTTTTTAATTCTTATACAACATTAATGATGTATCTTTATTGTTTGGTGTTTTTTAAGTATTTTTAATTAAAAATATTCAGTTTCATTGTACTGCTTGAGAAAATAAAATGTATAGAAAACTGAAAAGAGAAACTACTATACAAACAGAAAAAGATAAGAAAGATATTAAAGACTATCATGATGTTTTATTGTAAGTTACTTTCATTTTTGGATATTCAAATTATGAGGCATTTCTTCTTAAAATTCACTTATTTATACATTTATAAAATACGAAAGATTTTATATACAAGGAGTGCTTAATCATTGTTTTCTTTTGTACGATAATTATGAATAAAATGCAAATTGTAACGAGTTAGTTTCTTTTGCGTATTTACTTATTTCATATTTTTCGCAGTCCTTAGCAGTAAATTTAATCTTAATAAAATAAAACTTCAATCAGCTACAGATGACATTATACTGTTTATATTACAACTCAATAGTTACTTGAAGTTTAAGTTTTTAAGTTATCAATATTGTTTTTAATAGTTTGAATTCATTTTATAAATGGACATTCTCTTTTTTTACTTAAATATTACTTAAAGTATTATGATTTTTTATTATATAAAGTGTGCGTGGGCACTAGGCAATGTCTCTGGCAAAGTGTGTATGTTCAACTGAACTATGTAGAGTTATGTTAATTTGAAATCTAGGCTAGCAGTCACAATAAATTAGGTTATCAACCAATGTACGGGTCAGTTGTCTGGTGAGATAAATTTGATTTTGGTAATTAATACTTTATCAATTTGTTTTCGAGACAGTGGTTGCCCAGTGGTAACACGCTCGCTGGGATAATCGAGTGTTGCGGGTTCAAATCCGGGTCTCGCACCTCTGATATTTTACATGTGCGAATCATTTTCGTTGAAGAAAAACATCGCGAGGAAACCTGCATGTCTGAGAGAACCTAGCAAGTTTTCGAAGGAAATGTGAAGTCTGCCAACCCGCACTAAGCCAGAGTGATGGACTAAGGCCCGATCCCCCTCGTATTGAAGGGAGGCCCGTGCCTAGCAGTGGGATGTTAAAAAGGGCTGAATACATACATAAATACATTTTTTTTTCAAAATGTCATAATATATATTAAATATTTCATATTTAGAAACAGATAAGATACGAACTCACCTTTGTACTACTTAATTCAGAGCAATGCAAGATAAAGATTTCTTAAAAGAGGTAACCTTTATCAAAATTCGATAATCACTTTACTTACAAAAGAAATGCAATTATTGCCCGTGTCTAATCATCGAATATACCCTCCTAATAAGCTACACTCGACCAGGACACTGTCATGTGTCACGATCGTTGCTGCAGCCTATATTATCCAGTTGAATCCCAATTTACATTATTACCAAAATAGATCGGGCCTCGTTTCATTTGCATCTCCTATATAATATAATTATTGTGTTACATATATCGACTAAGAAATATTCGAATTTTGAACAATATTAACTTCTCATTTATTTAATAAGAGAAAAAAAATTGTTTTCTTATCGGTCACCACGCTCAAAAAGTGTAACTTGAATTAATATCAAAGAAAAAAACAAAGGAATAAAATACTGCATAAATAAAATAAATAAATAATTATAATTGCATAAGTTGATAAAAACAGCTATGCAATAGCTTTACCGCGGCAGTCTCCGAGTGCCACACGTCTTTTTATTAAATATATAACACTATAACAGCATCAATAACTGCCATGTATTTGGACCAATTTGCATGTTTTTTTTTAATTTGTACTGTCATATTTTTATGATTTTGTTACGCTATATTTATTAAAGTGCAAGCGCAACAATAACAGTTCGGAGTTCCTATGGTTAAACTAAAAAGTAAAAAAAGTTGTAAGTAAAAAAAGAAACGACTTCGTCAGTACACTTGTGTTTTGTTACTTGTGTACAGTTACTTGTGTTTTGAAATATGAATACCAATATTATTAATGATTTTTAATGAATTAGAATTTTATGGCATGTAATATGTATACATATGTAGTATTACATTTGTATGTAATATATAAAAATCTCGTGTCACAGTGTTTGTTATCGAATTCCTCTGAAACGGCTTGACCGATTTTTATGCATTTTTTGTGTATATTTAGTAGGTCTGAGAATAGGTTGTGGACTATTTTTATTACCCTAGGTGATAAGGCGAACCTCTCTAGATTGTTTATTTATTTTATTTTTAGACCAATCTTTTATTATTTATTTTTTTATAATTTGGCACAAAAAACACTTATCTAAATTGTCATCTCATGTTATAGGAATTGATGGTTGAAGGATTCTACCATCGATCCTTATTTTTAATAGCTCTAACGCGGGCGGAGCAGCGGGAATCGCTAATGTTTATATAATATATGCTTATAACAGGTTTGAGTAGAACAGGAACTGACAGCAAAAGTTTTAAATAATTACTAACTTTAAAAATCCAAATGTATTCTACTCTCAGCCGATGTGGTGAGATTGTTAAGAGCAATTGAAATTAAAGCTAACGTAAAAACGGTTTTTATTAAATGCTTAAAATATAAGCGATTTATAAACTTTGTAAAGTATCTTTATGAATCGACTTAGAAATCCTTCGTGACTTCTTTGAACAATACCTGTTTCTTATTGACTCTTCAACGTGTTTATTAAAAGAAATTAATATTCCTTTGTCATGATGTTTTTGACAGCGATGCCTACTATTCCAGTCGCTGCGGGTTTAATTTTGATTTCTTGTAAGTAAACAATTAATAAGTTATTTCATACCACTTTTCTCTTAATATCGATATTCACAAAATATCTTTAAAAAGTTTTGCAAAAAAATTAAGTAGAATTTCGTAAACATGATGCTTCCATTAAATCATGCATAATATTTTTATTTATTTTATTATATTAATAACATTTTATGAACGGTTTAACATAGCTTTATGAATACTGAATATAGTGTCGTATTTATAGTGTTGTTGGTACGATGCACGGTGGGTGAATCGAAAACAAATCAAATATGCATCACTCGTTCAACCGTGAGATCGAATTCGCACATTAGCGATATGCCTATCCGATTTAAAATTTCGTGAAAATTGCATCAACTGTTTTTCATAATGTGTATCAATCAATATTTTCAATACAGCTAGCAAGCTTTATATTTATGCTTATTATAATTGCTTTGAGTAGAACATCAACTAAAAGCTAATGTATTTCTAAATGATTAGTAACTTAATAAAGTTCATATATTATACTCTCAGCTGTTGATGTGGTGAGATTGTTTAAGAAATGAAATAGGTAAAAATTTTTTTAGGTAAAAAAATTTATAGGTAAAATAATTTTTTTTTTATAAAATTTTAAAGATTGATGATAAAATACATTTTAAGTGTTAATATTATAAATTTGAAAATAGGAACAATAAGTTGATATGATTATTTTCATAGACTAACAATAGAATTTAAATTATCTACTGTTATTTCGCAACATAAAATAGTTTAGTAATTGAATAGTTATATCCTACGAGTATGTATGTCATGACTTGCGTTTTTAATTAGTCTATTAATGTCAATTTCTTTTAACATAAAAGGAGGTTAACTCGCTGCAAAAAATATAGAATTCTAAAAGTTATAATGAATCCCAACTCAAATCTTCCTTTTCTATCCGAAGTAGTTAGGTATCTTGTACAACGTCAATTCACTCAATTCTTTATAATCCTTTGCAATCTGGCTTCCGACCTGGAAGTTCGAGTAGTGTGCCAGCTAAAATAACTTGTAACATTCGCTTGGGCATGGTTAAGCAGCAAATCCAAGTACTACACATTTTTGCTTTTTAGCGTTATTTATTTTTAATTTGTTTTTCTGGGTTCTCTTAGTATATCTCCCAATCTAATTAACTATTTACGTTGCTACCTTGTATGGAAGTCGGAAATATATATGAATTTATGGATTAAAATGTAAGAAATACATATGAAGGGACACTAAAAATAACATGCGGCACTATCTAGTTCCATGATAAGCTACAAGGCTTGTGTTGCGGATGTACACCACCAACACCATACAACCCATAACTGAGTAAAAACATTTGTACTCAACAAATGATTGCCCCAGCAGGACTTTAACGCGTGACCGCTTACATAGCAAGTAGGGTCACTACATACTGAACCATACGTGTCGTCAAGCTTTCAGTCAAGGCTGGCGTTCCACAGGATATTATATTGTCTCCTCTCTTATTTTAAATATTTATTAGTAACTATTTGTCAGTATATCTTTTCTCTCTCACATTAATAAATAATTATCATTAAGTATAAATCGAAAACTTTAAATCTACTATTATTAATGACACTAATATCAACGTTAAAATAGTTACTACTTTTAGTAAGTGGATTGGGTGCAAATTACAGTAAAACTATTAAGAATCTCGGAATTAAAATGGATCTGCTTGTTTTGAGTGCCACAGGTGAAATCTTAATGAACATCAAATAAAGCTTTCACTGAGACTAGGTGCAGGACTGACGGTATTACTTGCTCTCCGAAGTACAAGGGTAAAATATAGCCATCTTTTCAAATCTTCCAGCCTATAGATATCGTAGATATAACATAACATGCTTAGTGTGAACGCAGATCTTCTGTAAGTTCAACAATATTAAAATGTTGTTTCGACGGTATGAATTTGTAGGCAATTAACGGATGTTAGTAATTTGTTAATGGGCGTACTTTTCTCGGTACTCGGAAAAGTTTTGTAATTAAACCCGTGAACTGATTAATAGAGGTTTAAATACCGTTCGTAGGCATATACTATTAGTGGATGAGTAATTTCATCAGCCCACACGCTTGGCAACACTATTGGATGGCCCTTCTAATAAATGTAGTGTAGGAGTCTTATTAAAAAGTTGAATAGTGTAACTTAAAACGTTAATTTAATTATTTTTTATATCACCGCTTTGTTAGAAAAGATTATTAACAAGCATAGCCGTGATTACCATTTGGATTTTTTTGATAGGGCATTACTAAAAATAACAAAAGCTTCTCTATTTTAAGCTCACATGGGAATTAATTGATTTGGTATCGCTTAACCTTGTTATATCCAATTACTTCCATAGCCCCTTTGGCGTGCATCAAAATTTGTTTTGGTTTCTGTGATCTGTGATATCATGAATTTTTTTTATTCGCAATCTACTAATTTGCTAACCATTGACTATTCTTCGTATACGACTATATATATTTTGAGTAATGTGCATATTTTAATTTTTACTTTAACTCTTACACTTTTTTGATACATATTTAAGCGAGATCATTTCTCTTTATTTATTTATAAATAATACAGTTCAAATTCCGCAACTGTTTATCTATACTAATATTATAAATGTGAATGTAAGTTTGTTTGTTACGCTTTCACGCGAAAACTACTTAACCGATCATCGTGAAACTTTGTACACATACATATTCTTGAAGGTATTAGAAGTAACATAGGATACTTTTTTCGAGCGGGATTGAAACCATGAACGCGGGCGAAGCCGCGGGTACTGCTAGTACTTTATAACTTGTAATCTCCCTTAAAGGATAAATCACTATATGATTATTCCTATAAAATATATTTATAAAAAGGTAATTCCACTTAATACGAATTTAAAGTAATAGTAATAAATGCAATCAGTAGCGAAACAAAGTTGCTTTCAATTTTGTAATGCAAAATTTACTTATTTTCGCTGTTGAATTGAAATTTTCAATGTAAATTAATGATTGGCTTTTTGTTCAGCAAACTTAATCTTAATCCTGCAATTTCGATATCGAGTTTATTTATTCAACGGATGCAAGTTCAACCTTCCAATTACAGGCACCGTTGCGGCGACGCGGCGGTTGATAATTACGATTATAATATAAGATCTGCCTTTAAGGGTATTGCTTTAGTAAATAATATTTTAATACTACTAGTAGCTTTCATTACTATATAAATTTTATCCTATTTTTAAAAGCAAGGATTTGAATAAAACATTTTTTTTCGTTTAATTTACAAACTAAATTAGAATTCCTCCATTACTTTGTTTTTAAATAAAAGTATATTGATGGGCTCTGTATAATATCTGCTATCTGCGAGTAAAAGTCTGGTCAAAATCTGTGCAACCGTTTCATAGGAACAAACAAACAGACAAAAAAAGTTAAAATTTGTGTTTTTCTTAAAGGAATAAGTATAGTACATAACTAATTACCTATAGTCATAATATGTCTTTAGAAAAAAACCTGTTTAGTTGATGTTACAAACAAACATCTCAAATTTATATGCCTCTATAAAAGGAAAGCATGCAATATTTATTTAACATTTAGCATTCACTTTTTTCTCTATAAAAAGAATCATGTTAAATATACAAAGCGTATGAACAACATATTTAAGAATGTATTTCCTATCGTACCGAATATCACGATCGTAGCTGTAGGCTATTTATGGTAGCGGAAGATCAATTTGCATTCTCACCGAAATGGATCGTGAGGTTGTTTCGTCTGCATCCATCTCATTTCCTGCGAATAGTAGACTCGGTAAGATTCGGATGAGGGTCTATCGGTTGGCTACGTCAGCTAGTATCTTATTTTAGTTTGACCTTTTGTGATTTTTAAACTATTCACATCAAAACAGTCGGCTAAGTAAATCTTTTGTGATAACATTTATCTTATTTTGTCTCGGTATTTTTCTTTCGTATCAAAAGAAAATGTGATAGTAGAACAAAAATATTTTTTCATGCTTGTAAGAAATTATTTTATTAATATTTACATTGCTTACAAATTAATTCATTCAGAAATATATAAAATAACAATTTTGTTTATTCCTATCTGTTCCATGAATTGCAGATATTGGTAGCCAGCAAGTAGTGTTTTTGTGACCGCATTACGAGAAAATAATAATCCTTAAAAATAACCTATGTAACCAACGCGACGTCCAAAGCCAAGGAGGTATAAGATCACCTGTATTTATTCGTACGTATTCCGTGCTTATCGATTTTATGTTTGATTTATCAAATTTGAGCTTTGCTCATAAATAATTCTATTTTATAAGTGGCTTTAGATGTGCTCATAAGCAAATGGTGTGGCAGCGTACGGACGGACAGTTGGTTTTCGGGATGACTGGTTGAGTGCGTTAACTCGTTTGCAAGGGGTATATTTAGCATCCATCATCGTGTTAGGCAGAATTATTTGTGAAATTTTGTAAGAGAAGTATGAAAATTTGGTTATTAATAATGTGTAGTGTTAAATATAGTAATAATATTTAATGTTAATATCTGAAACTTCCTAAATATCTCATTGTATATGGAAGTTCTTTTAATTTAATTTTAATTACGTTTTCATTTCTAATTCATTCATTTTTACTTAATATTATAAATGCGAAAGTAACTCTGTCTGTCTGTATGTCTGTCGCGCTTTCACGCCAAAACTACTGAACCGATTTAATGAAATTTAGTACACAGATAGTTTAGAGCTTGAGAAAGGACAAAGGTTACTTTTAAAGGTGAAAAAAGGATTGTAGATGGTACCTAGAGGCGAACCCGAGCGAAGCGAGGTTGAATCGCTAGTTCTCTATACTCTAAACAGTTCATAAAAGATATTTCTTATGTGAAGCATTTTAGTCAACTTTTTTAAGTATACTGCCATATTGAAACAAACATTCATCTCCTAATAGATTTTCAATCTCATTTTCGTTTTAATACATTATTATATTCATTCAAATTATAGATAAGCAATTTTGTTACTGATCACAAAACTTGCTCGTGAATAAACATCATCGAAATTTCATTATTTAGAGTAGTGGGTTATGAAAACATATAACAGAAATTGAATATAACTCAATAAATGTTACACATACAATAACTTTACTGGTATATTTAACGTCGGGGGACTCCCCGTTAGGTGGGACGTTAAGAAATATGTAGGGTATGTATAATTAACTTAGACTTCGATAAATGTTTGTAGAATGTCTTAATAAATCTTATTTTATAATATGATCATAGCAAATTAATAGGCTATAAATCCAGTTGGCTAGTAATCCATAAAATAATACATTATAATGTTAAAATTAAAAAAAAATATCCAAACTATAATAATATCTACATCATTAAATTATTAGATATATTAAGTTCTTTTTTCACTGAGCAAAGCGAAATGAGCGAAACCATTTTGCTTATTATTCTTCTTCTACATAGAAGGAAAGCGGTTATATGAGAGATATTATCGTTTTCCCTCTCATTCAGGTATTTATTTTACATTTTCTAATTTCAGATTCCGAGAAAATACTGTGACGGACGATATACAGACAAACATACAAGGAATTCTACAAGAGCTCTAATTTAAGATACCGTGTATTAGGTCAGGGCCTTAATAACAATTACTATGAGAAATTTTATAAATATAATATAACAAAGTCACTTTTTCACGTTAACTTTATAAAATCTCTACAAATATTATTGTTATAACTTAGCTGAGAATTTGTCTAGTTGATGTTAAAACTTTCAGAAATTATTTGGACGCTGTTGTCCCTTCTGAGTTTTATGTCTTCTCAAAACAATTACTTCGAAGGTTGAACAAGTTACATTAACTAAATAAATACGTAATGCATCCCAACTCCCGGCTTAGAGAGATTAAGTTTCTTGTCTACAAAGCCACCACTAATCGAGGCTTACATTGGAAACTTCAGTTTTCTATCGGTACTAATCGATAACCGCTCCTAGCACTTCTTAAGAGATAATGAAAGGTTTAACAAGATGACTCGCCTTGCTTTATTAACTAAATAATAGAATTTACTAATAACATTTATTTATAACTCACCATGTTTTAACCACATCCATAAGATTTCAGCTGCTTAAATGCTTTGTAAACTGTTAATATTTAAATGTGTTAGAGTGTAATTTCGTTAAGTATCGTCCAATTTATATTTCATACATGTGTAGTATAGTGTAATGTTTTTAGATCCAGTTATTAGTCTTTACCTGTACTGTACATACTCGTATAAATATGATAAATTGAAGTGTCTGTTTTTAATTTCAAATTAACAGCTTTTCACTCAATGAATATAAAAGTATACTCGGTACTTACATCAAAAAATCAATTTTTAAAATATTTGTCTGTCCGTCCGTATGTCGGTCAGTATGTGTGTCTGTTTGTTCCAACTAATCTCTGAAACGGCTGGACCGAATTTGTCGGGACTTTCACTCGCAGATAGCTAATAGTATACTTGGAGTAACTAATTTTATTTTATTAAATCTATATGAAAACCTTGTAATTTATTTTAAATTACGCTCAGAGAAGCGGGTTTGCTAGTTTTTAATAAAGTTTTAATATTATGTACGTTGATCAGGTAGAATAGAAGATAACTCTTCCAGACTGTCTATGGAAGCGAGAATGTGAAAGACTAACCGTGTTGTTACGAGTATTATGAAGTAAAGAATTTAAATAAATAAATAAAAATAAATAAATATGTTGGGAAATTATTACAACAGGGGTCATATTCGTCATTAAGAATATTAAAGAAGAATGAAATGATGTCCTTATTACGGTGAAAGCGGTGTTGACTTCTAGCTGACCTTGCTGCTGCCAAAATTTATACATTGTGCTTCATTTGAATTAATAATAAGGATAATAGCCTCAGCTTAAGAATGGACAACAAGTAAGGTAAATGCGCCATATCGAATTTTGTCTGCTCAAAATGAAATGAAAATCTGCATACTGCAGAAAATTCAATATAGGCGAAAACAGCAAACTATATACTTTTTATTTTAACTAAGGAAATGTTATGGCGTTATGGAAACTTGCTTTACGAGAATACATATTATTAAAACTAAAGGATTTTCGCCCTCATGAAAGCTATAAATGTAAACGATAGACATTAGTTACATTTAATAAGGGTTTATTGTGTTGTTTTACCTAAAATATTATAAAATTTATAGAAAAATTGTATATAATATAAAATATGTATACAAAATAAATAAATAAAATGATCTTTTTATATTTTAAACATCCATTTCAGCGTAAGATAAACAAAATCTTCAATTTGACAAAATTCTGATCCCAAGATCTTGTCGGCTTATAGATAAATGCTCTAAACTATTCGATGCAGCGTAGAGCTCTCGAATGTAGAACTCTTTAGTAGGCTTTCTTTGAACAACTCGACAATACAACATCCCATTCATATTCTGATAGAGTTGCTCAGCGGTGCATATCATTGCTCATGAATATCAGATATTTAGATAGCTTGTAGGATCGGATGCTAGTGCAGGGTGTTTTGAATTCATTTCCGGCCATTTGCGGAAACGGAAATAGAATCGAGTATCGCCGGAATTCCATTCACTTGCAGACGTATTGTAGGTAGAGATATGATAATTAGATCTGGCTAGATCCAAGCCTGGTTGAAAGCGTTCAATGAACACTAAAACTCGTCGTTTATCATCAAAAGAAATAAATCGGAATTATGAACTTTAATTTCTTTTATATGAAGTCTATGCTATTATTTAAGTTTTAAAACAAATGGCGAAATATAAAAGCCGTATTCATTATTGGCAGAATTGGCATGTTGAACAGATTATAGCTGCATCAGAACAAAAGGAAAAATAATTTAAAAGTTTGGGTAATATATAATCGTATTTCAGGTCTCTTTTATTATTTACTAGCAATTTATTTTCAATTCGCTCTAGTTCATCCCTAGGTACTTTTTAACGTTGAGTATTAAATAGAAAAAATAGACAGTATGTACATTAGTATCCTTTGCTTGAAAAATATTGATTCCCACAAATTTTCATCTCTCTTTAGAGATTATTTCCCGTTTAATAACTCTCCTCCGTACTTCTCAGTTCTCAAACTTTCTTCGTACAAATTTTTGTCTAAATCGGTTCAGCGGACTTTTAGTTTACCCATTAAAAACAAACCTATAAATCATAGCAATAGTAAGGGCTAGCGTGAATGAAAATGTTCAACAGTGAAAAAATCTATACAATTACGAATTTATATGGCAGTATCAGAACTATTTCGTTATGATTTTATAAATAATTGTTAAAATAGAAAACTAACAGTCTTATGTTCATGCTGAAAGCTTTTAAGTTAATTGTTACTTAATACTTTCTTAGATTTACGCGAATATTCGACATTATAAATGAAACTACCTTTTCGGATTTTGTCGCGGAGTCTCTCCCGTGACCATGATTGCTGTAAAGCATTCGAAACGTCGAGAACTAAAAATCAAAATAAATCCGCGACAAAATCCGAAAAGGTAGTTTCATTTAACTCTTACTTTTCGGTTGCATTCCTAAAATGTTTGAGCGATCACAATTTAAAAAAAATCAGCAGATCCAAGTGAAGACAGAGAGAGAGAGAAAGACACCGTTCTCAGATTTCATGTCAGACTCATTTGTATTGATAGTACCAGTAATACCATACTAGTGCGTTTTAGTCCCGCATATATGAGACGCCCTAAATCTGGCAGCGTGTCATCAAAAAATAAATCATCAATCAGCAAGTTAATTTAAATAAGGTTTTAGATTTATCTTTACGAATAAGCTCACCATGACTTATTTAACATTTTAATGAAAATAGATAACATGCTTACACACTCGTACATTAATAAAAACACAAAAAAATATTTCAACAAAAAGTGTCTTATTACCCTTTAAAAATATTGGCTTATTTCAGCGAGTAAGTAGATATTTATGCCCTCAGTTGTGAGTTTTGGGGAACAGAAGTTTCGACAATAAATTACTGCAATAAGCAGCTGGTGATATTATTCATGACATTTGTTAACTTTGTTTTAACAAACTTTCTTTAAAAATAATGATAAAAATATTTTTTTATATAATATTACCGTGTGCTTTAATAATGTTAAGTAGGTATATTTTTAAATATTTGCTATCTTAACGATTGTGTCAAATCAACTCGTAATTTCATGTCTAAGTGACCTAATTATATAATTATATTAATTTGTTAAAAACGAACTTTAACAAAAATAAATAGGAAAGGTAAAGGAACTTTAAAATGTAGAAAATATTATTTAAACAAAGAATTTCTTATAAAACAGTTGGTGTTATGATCAATAATGATAACAAAATCAGTACAAAAACGCGTTCGTGGGAAACATTATAAAACTGATAAGCGGTTTATGCAAGTTAAGAATATGACCAACTAATTTTTTAATAAAGTCAATCTATACAATGTGCATTTTAGAATTTTTAAATGTTTGACGGTTTTTAATGACTAGGAACGCACCATGAGAAACTCACAAGACAATTTTTTATGAAATGGCTGGTTATCTGGGACAACATTTTTTTACTGCGGGAAAATATCTCGTATCTGAGTAATCTGTACTAATCGATTAGCAGTATTAAGGAAAAACCCCGAGTGGAGTAGGGTGAGTCGCTATTATTTTATAAGGCAGAATAAGAGTGACACATTTTATCTTTCCCTCAGTTATGTTATATTTTTATAAAAATATCAAACGCTTGATCTGTGACGATCAAGTAGGGAAAACTTTTGCTAAAGTTTAGCATTATAGAAATTAATGAATACTGTAACAACATCGTTTATATCTTTTATGACTGAATTTGTACAAGAATGTCCTTTTTGTCGAAAATAAGGAATGTTTTCTCAGAGGAGCTTCGTTAGATGGTTTTACGAGGCGACTACATTCTAGTGTAGGCAAGATTTCCCTACGGTAACGCATATTTTATATGCTTTGTAATTTAAGTGGCTACTGCTTTATTATGACGCCTAGAGAGAGAACTGTTCTACTTGTTTTATTACTAGCACAAATAGTTTACGTGTGTCTTGCTTCTTAATAATATTTATAGGTGTATACTGTATATTACTATATAAAATGTATGTATTATACCATACAAGTCTTAGTCTCCCTGTATCGCTTCTTATATCATTATGATTATAATTTTATAATAAACTTTAGGAGTAAAGGCTTTTATTAAGTCTTTCTCTTCACATTTTCCTTAATGCCAATTAAATTCTATTTTTGTACGCGTGTTTCATAATTCACGAGTGTAGTATATATACGTATGTCAAATATAGAATAAGGCACATGGCATCATATGAATGCAAGAATATCAAATTAAATCTTAAAAAATTAAAGCCTCTTAACCCATTTCTTTAAAAAAAATCTTTACTCTTCACATATGAGTTTTTACTACGTACGCACCCTTCGCCGTGTCACTGACGTAGAATAATGGACCAGTCGCTTACCAAATGGAAATCCGGATTATGATAAATCACAAACTTTTGAAATTTGCCGCCTATCCTGTTGATTTATTTGCAAAGTATACAAAGCGATATGCGGTGTTTTCTCGCAATCGGTATTTCATCTCTGGAAAAATGGAATCGAATATGAATGATGTACGAATAATGCCTTTGTCGTTTCGGTAATAGAAAAAATATTCAGATTATTTCAGCATACAGAGCGAACATTAATCTTAAGAACTTCAATAGGAATAGAAAAGTGGTTATGTGTATTATAATAATTAAATTTGTATCATGTAACCTTTTGAGTCACACTACCTTACACACATTCCTAATACGCACATGATAGTATCATCAGCTCCATAGTTTGACTTATCATAGAATTTAAATATAAAAATGCGTCAATTTATTGAAGAATTTCGAGAGTGGGCGTGAACGTGAAAGTGACATGAACCGTTCTTATAAAAATAATTATTAAGTAATTAGGGCGAGCGAAGCGAGACCTAACACTATGCCACAATCTGAGCATTTTGTGGTACACTTTACTGAAAAACTATCACGCTTATAGAGTCATGCTTTAGCATAGTAATTTAACTTCATATCTAAATGTGTTATTTGTAAAAATATATAATTTTATGACCATTAAAAATAACTTGAACAATTTTGTGTTCAT
Organism: Boloria euphrosyne; assembly: GCA_951802675.2. NCBI lineage: Eukaryota > Metazoa > Arthropoda > Insecta > Lepidoptera > Nymphalidae > Boloria > Boloria euphrosyne. The sequence continues at coordinate 5,352,878 of OX637876.1, forward strand.
TGGATATAATGTTATTGTACTACTAACGCCATCTGTTAGAAAACCAAAGAGTTAACATCGCTGTAGCATTATTACCCGTTAGAAAAACTACGCGAGCCCTCACAAAGCTCAGCTTTTGCTAGTGTAATTAAATCAAAATAAATTGACCTTAACGAATATTTAACAATCAAAACATTACGTACGTGACAATAGCTTCCATATTCAGAGATACACTTAAATTATAATAAGCGTACAATATGATCACAAAATTTAGATAGTAACACAATTAATCATTATACTAATAGGCGTGTGATTGCTTTCCAATATCAGTTATACCCAAATAAACTCGTTATTAATATTAGATTATTTGACATATTAGAGGAGGAATCGATAACATTATGTATGACTGTATAGAATATCAAACGCTTCTGTTTCTGATTTGTACCCTATTATATACGATATTCATATAACGAATGATAATTATTTAGTTTATCCATAGAAATACTTTGTATTTATTAATATGTTTTTTATCAAAGAGATATTGAATTTAACTGAGTTTTTAATTTTAACTTTTCATCGTTAAATGTGCGTAATATTATTGCGACGCTAATGGAATAAATAATTTGATTATTTTTTATGCTCTATTGTTATTTTAAAATTATTTTTGACTGCTTTAGTCTATTTAGGATCTACGACTGCAATTGAGATTTCCTTATAATTAAATTTGACCATATTATTATGAATAACTAGCGATTAGCGATTTAGCTACCTTGGGTTACATTATTAGAGTTTTAGTATGGCTCCCAACTTTTTTTTGAAACTATAATATAGCCTATGTCACTCGGGGATAGTGTAGCTTTCCAACAGTGAAAGATTTTTTCAAATCGGTTCAGTACTTTCGGAGCCTATTCAATGCAAACAAACAATCAAATCTTCCCTCTTTATAATATTAGTATCTAGATAAATATGTTATTTATTTTCAATTGTTATTCTCTTTAAGGAGTTTTGTTATTTGTTTCTAAAATAGCTAGGTACCTACTTGTCCATCAAAAAGTGATATTTTCTCATCAACGTTAATTGCTGGCGTGCCTGCCCTCTATCTCCACTAATAAGAAATATGGTACTTAACGAAAACAAATGTCCCTGGGAGGTGTTACATTTTATATTTTTGTATCACGCGAGCTTCGATTTATTATTCCGTGATTGCGGCGATAAAGTGTCCTATAAACAAACAATAGCAGAATACAATGAAGTGGAGGCACCGTAGGAACTAAGAAATAGCTTGGAAGTACATCAGCCGTGTTTTAGTTAAAATAGGAGTGTCGAAACACTTCATTTATGTCTCCTTATTACCATAATACATTTTGTGAAATAGTCCTTTCTTGTTTTATATAATCCTAAATTTAAGTAAGTAGGTACTTAAACGCATTTTTTCTACCACATGAAAATAGAATTTTACTTTTAAAATATAACATACATTTAATCATTTAAATATCATTGAGTTTGGCTCAATATTAAACTAAAACGACGGACGATTAACGATGCTACAAAAGAAACAAAAAGCCGCAGCTTTAGTTAGTTTGTGGACTCAATTTAAACTAAGTTAGTAATCCGTAATCCTTTTTATGGATTGTCTAATGAATTCGTAATTTAAAAGTTAAGTAAAAAATATATTTTCACTTAACTTTTAGGGATCAAAGTAAGGTGTTAAAACTAGTATTGAAGGTAAAATTCGATAAATATAAATAACCAAACCTCATAACTATTTATTAAGATATTAGATGTTTTACGACTAATTTTCCGCGTGTAAGTAAAAAGTAATAAAAACTGACTAAAATAAACAAGTCTCTAGTGGTATTACCAACTACCTACCAACATGCACATTCAAAAAATAATCAATATTCGTAATGACACGAATGTTGTTATAAGTTAAGGTGCGTTACGTAAGTTCTGTTTGATTAATTTTAGTAAATAAGTTAAGCCCTTATAAGCTTTAAAGCTTACTGAAAATATAAGCTGTCTTTAAAAAAAAGGACTTAGATAGTAAATGTAAAAAATTTTGTATGTAAGAGACAAAAATTATTGCTTAATGCATGCAAACAATTGGGAACTTGATAGTTTATAGGATAATATGATAAGATTATCACAGAGTGTAATAAGGGGTGTGAGTGCGTCTGTTATGTTTTGACAATATTATACATTTTACTGGTAACTAGCGATTTATTGTCGCTTCGCACACGTGCGCTCCTGAAACTTTAATATTTTTGTGCAGTACCTGATTTTTTATATTAAAAAAAACTTAATGTCTAAGCCTACCTGCCAGTTAAAACCCTATTAAAATCAGTCCAGCCATTTCAGAGATAAGCTGGAACAAAAAGACCCACAGACAAACAAAAAGGCAGAGAGATTGTTTTTTCTATAAATACTTGTAAAAATAAATAATATATTTGTATTTAGTAAAAATCTGTTATTTGAACATTAAGAACAGCCACTTCTATTTTATTTATCCGTATTGATTGGAATAGAGTTAACTCATTTCCTAGAAGCGAATAATATGGCGCGAAGTCAGTCGCAAAATAAAAAAAACTTAAAACAAAACAATTTATTCATTACTTTTTCTTCCTTCCTTCTTCACAATTTAATCTATAGGAGTATATAAAACTGAATCCCTATTTTCCTTGGTCACGGCATCACGAGTGAACGACTGGACCAATTTTACTATTTCTTTTTTCATTGTATTTTTTCTCTTCAGGAGAAGGTTCTCATGATAGAAAAAAAAATGAAGTTGTGCGGAAAATTAACGACGTTTGATGTTTATTTAAAGTGAGAGCGCAAATTAGCAAATACATACCGGGCGGTGCGAAGTAAAAACTCATCATACGAGTATATATTATTGTCTATTCCGTACTTAGAGTTAACACGTATCCTAGGGATGAACCAGAGCGAAGCTAGGTAGGGCCGCTAGTAAAAGATAAATTGCAATTGTAAGAGAAAATATTGAAAAGCTAAATAAATCGTATCAGAAGTCGCTCTATAAATAATTATGAAACTGATTTCTACTGCAACGTAACAATTCACTTAGTAGTGCTTACACTGTGACCACGCTTTTCTAATTTTACTTTAAAATGCTCTTGAAGGTAAAAGCTGTTAATTTTATTAGAGTTTCATAGTAGAGTGCTTTCACTTAGCAATTTCTAAATTAATTTGAACTTATTGAGTCTTAAAAGTTGGTGATAAAATATTTTTGGTCCATAAACTACACTTTCTTTATTTTACCATGAAACTGTACCAAAAGAAGTGTAATTAGTAAGTAGTTCGTAAAGTTTTAAAAATAATATTTTTTTTTAAAATACGACTGAATTGAGAACCTCCCCTCTTTAAAGTTTATTGAATTTATTGTTATTATTTATTATTCGCTAGTTAAAAAAAATACAATTTCTAAAATAAAAGTAGCCTAAGTTACTCCTTATAACATTAGCTATATGCGAGTTAAAGTCCCATAAAAATCGGTCAAGCCGTTTGAGAGATTAGCTGGAACAAACAGACAGACGGACAGACAATAATTTTAAAAAATGATTTTTGATGTAAGTACCGTATATATTTTCATATACATTAAGTGAAAAACTGTTAATTTGAAATTAAAAACAGACACTTCCATTTTATTTATATGTATAGATTTATATGAAGTCAATAATATATAGGTAGTATAGTAAATATTATTTTCAACAAGCGGTTAAAATAATTGAAACCTCTAATCTCTAAGCGAGATGAACGCTCTAACAAATCGGAAAATAATCCATTAGTTTAATGGGCTTACCATTCATTTGGATTAGATTAAAATTTTAATTGATATCTGGTTTCAGCAATTTGCAACTCAACAAATACTGTAATTATACAGGTAATTTGTTTTAATCCTATTAAACACACTGTAAAGAACAAACCTCTATGATTGTGTTAAACGTTATGAAAGTAAATGACATTAAGAGAAAAAGCTGATAGCTAATCTAACAGACGAATACAGATGACAAAATTTTAATACAAAAAAATATTTAAAGTGGTAGCCCAGTGGCAACGTGCTCGTTTGAATAACCGAGTGATGCGTGTTCAAATCCGGATCTCGAACCTCTGATATACTTGTGCGAATCGTTTCCAGCATAATTACGGTGAAGGAAAATATCGTAAGGGAAATCTGCATGTCTGAGGGAACCTAGCAAGTTTTTGAATAATTTCTGAAGTCCGCCAATCCGCACTAGGCCAACGCGGTGGGCTATGTCATGATCCCCCTCGTATCTAAGGGAGGCCGTGCCCAGCTGTGGGACGTTAAAAAGGGCTGAATATGAATTTAAAATATTCAAATTTCTTGTGTGTACATTTTTGTGTGTATTTTTGTTAGGATTGTTTTATTGTATTTTGGTGTAAAATTAAGGGAGAAAGAGAATCTTTCTATCTAAAATTACAATGTCAGAACAGAATCAAAGCCAATGCTATACTAAATTAAATACAATTTTGGTTCTACATCGTTAATATTATTACAAAGTATGTACAATGTACATCTCGTAAAAAAACACAAAAGGAAAAAAGTTTGCCTATCCCTATAAGCTGTAAGGGTCATCGTTAAAAGTTGTGTATGTAGAACCAAGTCTGTTACTTTCTCGTTTTAAAGTAATTTAACAATCATTGACACAATATTTCAAAATTCAATTTAAAAGGCGGTTGTAGCCCAGTTGTAACGCGCTCGCAAGGGAAACCGAGTGAAACGGTTTCAATCCTTGCACCTCTGATATTTTCATGTGCGAATAATATTCAAAGTGGTCTTAAATCAAACCACTTGTCTTATGGTCAATGAAAACATCGTAGGGAAATGTACATGTCCGAGAGAAGCTAAAAAGTTCTCGAAAGATATGTGGAGTCTGCTACTTCGTTCTTCGCCCGTACTTCGATCGCGTGGTAAACTATGGCCTAATTGAATGCCCCTCGTATTTAAAGTAGGCCCATGCCAAGCAGTGGGACGTTTAAAAGTGCATGATACCTTCTGAAATGATGATGAAATTCTAAATCTAAAAATATAATTCCTACTTCATATTTTTTTCTGTTTTATTTTACATAAGAGGACAATAAAAAGATATGTAACAGATGTAGTCTGAAAAATTATGTTATTAAATATTATATTATATAAAGGTAATTTTATTATTTACAGCCATATCTAATCAACGCCTTTGTAAGAGTCCTTTTATAAGTAATCTATAAATTAATATTACATTAGGTTTTTAAGACGTCATGACGTGGCAAAATATACCAATACAAATATTACAAGTATGAAAAATATACATTTTTTAAAATTTGAAATATCATTTCACATTGTAAAAATATATATTTTACTGTCTTAATCAGAATATTGTTATTTTATAAGTGTTTTTTTCTTATTTATATGCTATTGTTATTTTGCAATGAAAACTGGTAGACACACGCAAGGCTTTCAAGCAGGTACTTAGAGCTGACAAAATGGCACTTGCGTCTCTTGTCAGCGTAAGTGGCTCTCACGTCTGCCAGCTCTTGGTCTTGCTTACATTCACACCCATGGCTTGTGAAAACACTACGACCGCAAAACTAAATAAGTCGGTTTTCAATATATATATAAACATCCCTAGAGCGTATAATATGTAATCTATATAGGTACATACAATAAAATTTTAACTTAGACGAATTACATATAGTTATATTCGTACTATATTTTTTGGAAAAAAAATTACAACTTTTAGTTTGTATATCTGTATGTTTTTTTATCTGTCCGTCAGTGAAAAAATGGTTGTATGGTACAACTACCAATTTAGTTGTATTTATATCATGAACGTGAAATAATATTATATCGATAAAAATTAGTCTCCATTTGGAATTGAGTATTGTAAAAAAATTTTCATAGTCAATGTTTAGTGAGATTTTTATTAATTACTTATATTATGTACAAAATATAATATTCAACTCAACTTCAACGGCTTCTCATACTTATTACAATTATGTATATCTCTGTAAAACACAAAAAGTTTCAGGTACCACTTACCTTATTATATTGCTATAAATCGACTTTAAATAGACAAATATTATGAGACAAGATAAATTTAACTATTCCAAATTCTCATATCTAAATTATTAACCACAGTTCTATACGGAAACATTAATAAGCCAAGACAAATTAACAAAATATAACTTTCTATTTACTGTACAATATTCCGTTCATGAAGATTCTCCGATAAAGTTTGCCTTCGGCCCTGAATGTACTGTGGCTATAAATATATTGCTTTCAAAGCGACACCTGGTTTCACTATAAATTATTTAGATATCGTCTGGGATTGTATGCGGAGACTTCATTAATGTACTGAAGAAAAACTGTTCTACTAGTGGACAGCCAGTTGCAAACAGTAATTTATTTAGTAGGAAATACACTGAAAACATGTTTTGTTGAGTCAGCATGAGGCTTAGAAATAATATGTTAAAATAGGTCTGACGGTTTACTTTATTATTACTTTTGGTAACAGTCGTGCTTTTGTGAATAAACAACCTAAAATATTGTACTCTGTATTCTATTTTTGTATTGTACTACTATCTGTATGCCTTAAGCATACATGGTGATTACCATTTTAAAAAACATTGTATTAAATTTTGGTTGACAAGCAATCTCCATGAAAACGCTTGCATTCTAATTAAAGTCTCTCGAGTAATTTTAAGTAATTCTGTCTAACCGCCGCACTCATAGTCACTGACTGAAACATTAAGTCGAGAACGACTTTATGCTTCATTAAGTGACTATGAGTGCGGCGGTAATACACCATATTATTACCTATACACCAATAAAATAGAAATAGAAAGAAAACGAAAACTTTGATGACACGTTTGCTAGCGGTCACCGGTTCGAGTCACGGTGGGGGCATTCATTTGTTGAGCTCGAATGTATCTAGTCCAGTTATGGGTGTTTATATTTATAATATGTATGTATTTAAAATTTATATATATGTAGTATTTCCGCTATCTGGCATCCATAACAAAAGCCTCGTAGCTTACCACGGAACTAGATGGTGCTGTTGTAATAATGCCCCAACATATTATTTCGTGTAATTCAATAAAATAAGATCTAAACTGTCTGTCCATTTTTTCAATAATACTATCGAATATGAAATCATGATTCACATTTAATTTGTTTTATTTCATCCCTTTTGGTGCGCACGAAGTGAAAGAGAATTCTCAATTCAACGTTGGAAAGCTATCAATCCGGAAACGTTTTGTCATATGTCCTTTCCTACGTTTTCGCCGAAAAAATATGTTTTTAGAATTCAGATAAATGTGTTAATAAATTACGCGTATGTAAGAGTATACTACATGAGTATACCTCAAAATTTAATCAATTTTCTGTATAATTAAAACAACTTATATTTACTTTGCATAAGTACAATAATTGAAACTGAGTGTCGATATCGAAAACATGATAGAATTAATCATTCATTATATGTATCTACATTGCACAAGTTTAGCAAGTAGGCTAAGGCTAACCGCCGCCAATTATTGGAATTACTTAGAAACTTCTAGTACTCAATAAAACTAGACAAGAACACATAAAACAAAGAAAAAGTAACTTATTTAATAATTAACACAATTACTCTCACTTTATATCGCAAATAGATAATGCTACTTCGAGAAGTTTTATTTTTATCTATGTACTTCCTCCTAACCTATTTTGGCGACGGTGACACCTACCTCACTAAGACACAATTGCACTATTCCTGTTACACTCATGGTCATGCATGGTAGAACAAGGATTCAATAACTTGAACTCCACTCGGAACTCGAACCTAAGTCCTTCGGATCTGCAGCCGTATATTCTAGTAACTACTAACGCTTCTAAGTTCTTCTGATAAATATAAATGCTTAAATAGATTTATAGACATAGACTTAATGCATAGATTTACTATGTCTATAAATAATTCTTATATGTAGATTTTAAGCTCTAAATATCTCGGATACTTTAGTGTGTCACTTTTGGATATTTTTGTTTGTTTTAGAATTTCCCATTCATACCAACTAGATTCATCGTTAGCTGCTACAACTTTGAAAAAAATCTAAATGGCGACGGCTGGTATTAGCCAGCTTCCACAGAAAAATGTTCGAACCCCTTTTATTTCTGAATATTTTTTTTACCGACTTCAAAAAAAGGAGGAGGTTATCAATTCGTCGGGGACTTTTTTTTTTTTTTTTTTTTTTTTTCTATGTATGTTCCCCGATTACTCGACGATGGCTGGACCGATTTGGAAAATTCTTTTTTTGTTTGAAAGAGTATAGTTTCTAGTTGGTCCCATAGTCACCAAGTCACGATCTGATGATGGGATCCCAGGGAAATCGAAGACAACTCTCAAATTTTATAGGCACTTATTACGTTTTTCATATATTTTCTAAAGCTGTTCAAGTATTTGCGTCTGATAATCATCATCTCCTGTGGTTGAGCTAATGATGGAAGGTACAACTCCTCAACGGTTAGGAGTTAAAAGAAAATTCTTTCAATATTATACGTAATTATAGACCGATAGTTAAATTCTTTCAGGCTCTTATTAACCGACTCTAAAAAAAGGAGGAGGTTCTCAATTCGTTGGGGACTTTTTTTTATGTATGTTCCCCATTACTCGAAGATGGCTGGACCGATTTGGAAAATTCTTTTTTGTACATAAACAAAATAAGTATCTACTTTCCGCTAAAAATTTGAAAATAAATTATTTTTAACAAAAAACAAAAACCGACTTCAAAACTAAACAAATCTAAACTAAAAAGTAGAAAATAATACTTTTAAGAACTTCGTTAATTTAGAAGTCGGTGCCAGCCAAAGCAAAATAACCTTAAATAGACACATAAGTATTCGATTAATCTATATCTATAATATTTGTAAACATAATCAAAATACCGTTCGAAAGTTCCTTGCAAAGGCAAGATAAGTCTATCCGTCCTGGCTGGCACCGACTTCTAAATTAACGAAGTTCTTAAAAGTATTATTTTCTACTTTTTAGTTTAGATTTGTTTAGTTTTGAAGTCGGTTTTTGTTTTTTGTTAATTTAAGGTACGCTATCATCTAGTTTTTCAGCGCAAATTTGTTAAAGGTCCAAAGGGTGAAGAATTAATACGACCGTTATTTATAGAAATTCTTATAAATTATTATTTATAATATTACTACTTGAAATGACCCTAAAGTTTTTCTAAGCCCTAAAGAACTAATCTCGCAATAGAATAAACAAAATCCACAAAAGTAATGAATACATAATTTCAAATTTTCTTTAATATTAAATAAAATGTTGGGTAAAAACAGTATAATTTACTCGCTTTTCTGTTTTAACTCTATCAATGCTTAACCTTATAATAAGATTTTATTATAATATATTCTTGTGAATTTAGACCAGAAGTGAGCTTTCTTTTAAAAAAACAAGCATACTAAATCGACCTCAATTTATTTTAAGAACTGAAATGGCTAAAACACAATTTAACTAACTGAAAAGACAACTAATCTACCAACAATGATATTTTTAGAAACAAACCGGCAGAGTAACAACCTAATAATGCTACCACGATAAGTGTCATGACACAACTACCCCCCGATGCCGGTTATACATCGACTTTTATAGATTTCTCCCTACCCTCTAACATCCTTTTTCCTATTCATCTTCCACACGGCCTTTCCTGACAGGAGACCGTCCTCGGGCTCCTTCATCTTCTAACCTTAGGGTTCAGAACATCGACATCGAAAACCTGAGTGACGCTAGGAGCTATAGACATTACACTCTCATCATCTGCTGCCGTATGAACAATTAAAATCATCAGACAAAAAAAAAACACAAAGTGCATTTCTAAAACTTGCGTGTCTATACAAAGGTTTCAATTTGATTCATTCGTGGGCTAAGCTTACCTAGCATAACCTAAGCACAATGGATGTGAAACAAACAGATATCTGTACCAATTACCCGGGGCAGGACCCGTCGGGGGAGTGCGCCCTCACGACTCGCCAGAGAACCATGTCATAGCTTTGCGTGTGTAAATCGGTACCTATAAAAGCATGTTTCAACCCAACCTAACCACAAATTTACGTTACCTAGCATAACCTAAGCACAATGGATGTGAAACAAACAGATGTCTGTACCAATTACCCGGGGCAGGACCCGTCGGGGGAGTGCACCCTCACGACTCGCCAGAGAACCATGTCATAGCTTTGCGTGTGTAAATCAGTACCTATAAAAGCGTGTTTCAATCCAACCTACCCCCAAATATACGTTTAATGTTTGCTGCAAAAACATATGCAACGGTCAACTCATAGTATGATCACTGCTCCAGGACGACATGTCTGAGTAACCTCCAAGACACTGTCCGAGCTCACACACATTAATCTTAAGCTACACAAGGTATGGTCCATATACTAGGATCGCATGTCTGAGCGCACTCCAAGACAGCATCCAATAATATGAAACCGTACCCCATTTGAAGTGCATCTGTCGGCCAGGACAGCATATCCGAGTACAAAGACCTGCGAGACATGCCATCCCCGACCGCAAGATACAACTTCCCTTGAATGTGTCAACCCCAATGAGAAAACACAAAATAAGCATCTTTTACGTACACAGTAAAAAATAAAATAAAAACTTTACAGTTAACATTTCTACAAAGGCCTGGCATAAAGCACAGCACCTACTATAACACAGATCACGACTACCGCCACGCTCATGACGAGGACTATAACTACATCGGCGACTTTCACTACAATCTCGCTGGTTGTCTGACATAACAACTAAATTGTCTAATTTAAGCCTGACAAGCACACGACAGACACGGCACCCTCCGAAAAAACTTTTAAACACATACAACCAACAAATACATACTACACGCTAAAAAAAGAAGTGGGCGTAACAGGACCTATCCCACTTCTGATCTTGTGAATTTAGACCAGAAGTGAGCTTTCTTTTAAAAAAACAAGCATACTAAATCGACCTCAATTTATTTTAAGAACTGAAATGGCTAAAACACAATTTAACTAACTGAAAAGACAACTAATCTACCAACAATGATATTTTTAGAAACAAACCGGCAGAGTAACAACCTAATAATGCTACCACGATAAGTGTCATGACACAACTACCCCCCGATGCCGGTTATACATCGACTTTTATAGATTTCTCCCTACCCTCTAACATCCTTTTTCCTATTCATCTTCCACAATATCTATATTAACTAACTTATATAATATTAATAATAATTTCCGACCGATTCCGGCCATGGCGGCCGATCTCTTTGAGACTAGCCAACTGCGCAGGATATATTATAGTGCACAAGTGTACGCGCAAGACACAAGTGCTTTGTATTCCTATCACTGTCATACTCCTATTAGACGACAAAAGAGAGCTAACTGCTAAGGCGCAGGACCGACAGGCACGGGGGTGACGCACACACACGCTAACTTCACAACTCTGGGCCGAGGTTTACTAAGCAGAAAGACGCAATAACCAAATTTGGCCAGATGCCGGACTCGAACCCAGGACCCAATGTGTTGCCGTACATGCTAGCCACTACACCACCGAGGCAGTTGTTATAAAACTATAACGACGTTTGAAGTATGCGATACTGATATCATAACTGAGCACAAGCCAAGAGATTGCATAAAATAAAATCATTTCCTTTCATGATTCTACAGCGTATATCTACATTATGTTAGACATTTCTTTATACTGTACTATTTAGTGTAGTGGAAGTGAATGAACTCGCTCACATTGAATTAAAACGATTCTAATTTGAATGTAACAATATGAATGATTTTAAATTTTTTAATTAAAAATAATTTAATGTTTAATATAATATGACATTTGCAAAATATTTTTAGTTTCATTAACTTTATTATTCAATTAAAAAAAATGACTAATCAAAAGTAGCTTAGTAATTAATGCTGCTAATTCAGTATAGTGCACTTACTAATAATTCTCTTCATATTAATTAATTCCGGATATACTAAAAATTTCTGTATTTTTGTGTATATCCGTTTTAATTTTTCTTTAATTGCTGTCTCGTCTGATGTCAGCAGTCGCGCAGGCTTTGCGATTGCTATTTACACTTTTTTTTATTATTTTTGTCGATATCGATTGGAAATTTCAATTAAAAAAAATGTACTTTGCTGATGAACAGGATTGGACGAATACATTGAAATGGTTTTATTTAAATCTATAATAAAATTTACAATTCGTATTTTGTCTTTGCCGTTAGATCGAGGTATATATTACACAAGGACACAAGGAAATTCTCAGACAAAAATTAAAACTGGTCGGTCGGTCGTTCGAATCGCTATGAACAGTCTCGAAAGGAGGTCTTAGTAGGGTTTATTGCATCTTTGTTTGCTCGAGAAGCAATAGAAGCCGGCCCGCCCCTATAATTCTACTACAAGTTTCCGATTGTTATTACCCTGTAGTCGGCATACATATTGCTGGTATAAACATGATTGACTTGTATCTAGGGATCTGAAGAAGGGTTATGATTTAAATAACTACTTGCGCTTTATTTATCTACTGTCAGCTATATTACCTTTTCTGTTTTATAAATTCAATGTATATCATTATTCTTCTTGAATATTATTCTACCAGACGTTGTGGCTAGACAACTTAATAGATGAAGACTGTCAAATTTTTAAAAATAAACGATTTCTAGCAAACTATCCCTCAATTGCCTCGAACATTTTTCTTTTTATTTATTCATAAGCGAAAGCGGACTAAAATGGACGAGAGCTCCTTGGAAATTACGTGACGGTCTCGGCTTAAATTATTTACCAGCTTCAACCTGAAGATACATAGTTAATAGTTTCACTGCAGTTTCTTTTTCTTCAAGCTCTTTAAGTTATATTTTGGAGTTAAATTATCAAATTATTTAAATAAATATACAATTCTTGTGAAAAGTAGCGATGAAGTTTTGAATTATTTTCGCATGCTTCTTCGTGAGAAAAATTGGAAAATAGTTAAAGATTTTCTGGTTCTTAATATAAGCTTACCTTAAAATACATAAACAGCAAATGGATATCTACTAATGGAAAATAGTTATTAAGAAAAAGATCTACATTCTAGTCTATTAGTTCAGGTAGCTGCTATTTTTGGAATGGTTAATTAATATTAACCTAGTCACACCGTCGAAAATGAGAATCTACCCCTGAAAATTTTTAAACCAAAATTTTATCTTACAGATTATAGGGGGCAAGTTGGGCGGACTCACTGGGAGTGTGTATTCAAACTCGTGACAATGTTTCAACATTGCGCTATCCTCATCTGAATTTTAAGAAAGATACATCTCTCCTCAATAGGTATATAGGTCATTTTCAACTTTCCGAGAAAAATTATAAGAACTAAAGTTAAGTTCATTAATCAATTTTCTACATTTTTTGCTAGTTTTTGCTGTTCATAAAGGAGTTCTTCGAGGATAGAGTCGTAGCTGGAAGTTAATTAAAATAATTATGACTTCTAGTTTGAAATCAAATGAAGAATAGTTTTGATAATTGACGTTCTGTTTAAAATGAAGTAATCTTTTTACCTAAATAGATCCTCGCTAACCTAATGTCTTATCTTTACAAACTATTTATCTTGCCCCATTGCGTGCCGCAGAATTTGATAGGGAAGGCTTTGTAGTGTCGTATTTCAGATAAGTCCACTTAACGTCCCGATCAACTGGAATAAGTCTTTTATATCTTCCAAGTAAACGTGTATATTTTATTAAACCTACTTCTGACACTTTAGGTAGTGGTGGCCCAGTGGTAACGCGCTCGCTTAGATAAGCGAGTGATGCGGGTTCAAATCCGTGTCTCGCACCTCTGATATTTTTATGTGCGAATAATTTTCTAACATGAGGAAATCTGCATATCTGAGAGAACTTTGCAAGTTTTCGAAAGACAATATGTGAAGTACAAATAAGTGGTGGACTATGGCCTGATCCCCCTCTCATTGAAGGGAGGCCCGTGCCCAGCAGTGGGACGTTCTAGTAAACTTTATTCTAGGTTCCATGAATATGATTTACCTTTTAATATAAATAATTGTTTTCAAGAATTTTTAAAGCCCATCTATAGTAATTTAGATAAACAAAAGATATGCGGCTAACAAACAGATGGAATAATATGTATTGAACTCTTGTCTTTGCATATTTAAATATAATCTATTTAACTTGTGTGCTTCTAACTTAACTCAATACATAATTTTCTTAACTTGCTTCTCAACTAGGTATTTTGGTGTTCACGCAGGATTCACCTATTTGTAAATTTTCTAAAAAGTTTTTTTCAGTTCACATTATATTATGTATTATCTATATACTATTTATAAAGCTGACGATTTTGTTTGTTTGTTTGTTTGGTTGAACGCGATGAATCTCAGGAACTACTAGTTCGATTTGAAAAATTCTTTTTGTGTTGGATAGTCCGTTTATCGAGGAAGGTTATAGGCTATATTACATCCCGCTACGATCAATAGGAGCTGAGCACCAATGAAAAATGTTGCAAAAACCGGGAGAAAAATATTATTTTTGAAAGTTTCCGTTGCGTGCGCTGTGTATACGGTTAAAGTTATGCAAAAATCATGTACGACGGAATCGTTCCTCTTTTAAAGTTCAAAAAAAATGTCCGCGATCATTGTTTTAACATACCTCCGCCACAAAATAATAATCACTGCGTTCAAGACGGCGGTGGCGAGGGGGGAGGGACGCCGAAAAGAATTTGGTTTTCAGCTTTTAGAAGGCGAGCGAAGCCGCGGGAAAGGCTAGTTACGAAACAAAATTGTATAACTAAAACATATTATAGAGACATTAGTTGGACTGAATATAAATAAATACATAATAATTTTCATAAAAATCGGCTTATATTTGAAAATCAGACACGTAAGTTATATGCAAACAGGCCTGTATTTTTATTATATTTTAGTATCACTTTCTTGCAGATTATATATGAAGTTACTTTATTTATAGTTAAGTATTTATGCCAGAACATTTTAAAACATGATCATGTAAAAAAAAGTTACTCTTACTTACAGAAAGTCCCCATTTCATCTTCTATTACCCTAATTTATCAAAGAGCTCCTTTGGGCTCCGAGTTATAATAAGAAAACAAAACTAAAGCCAGATCTTTTTAAAAGTATCCTTTCCACTAGTCTTGAGAATCAAATTTCTTTTTAATTTAATTTTTAATGAACTGATGATATTAAAACTGAGTTGATTTTGAAGTATGCTATTAAAAAAGTAATTAATTATATTATGTTATTTTATATACAAAATTGCAGTACATTTGTTGTTGTTGGTATAGTTTTTAACTATAGTTATACAGGCAGATGACGATATGGTCCCTTTTTTATATATCAGCTCAATCCAAGTCTTTAATAGGATAACCTCAAGTAAAATATGTCAGTAATATTCATTGAAACATTGTCCCATTAAAATTTAAACTTTTGTCATAAATACAAAAATTAGACGTCTTAAATGTTATTCGAATAAAAGCAATTACGCTGAAAATTTAATTCTTAATCTTAGCTACAAAATTAATCTCATAAAGCCAGTCTATCATCAGGAGAAGAATAAATGAAATTCTTTAGGAATGTATGAAATAATAAGTCTATTAATTACCGGAGATTACAAAAGAGTCGCGCAGTAAGCACCGTCTTGAGGGCGGCTCAGATCTTAATGATCATGTGATCTCCATTTGTAGGAAGATTTGCGGTGTCAACGCAATTATGTTAAAGATGTTAGGTGCTTATGTGTTTTATATAATTTTTATGTTATGTGGAAATTTCTATAGAACTAGTTAGTGTACGTTTCACATAGATTAGAATATTTTTCCCGCATTAAAAGTATCCTATATATTGAAGTGGGTAAACAGCTAACATTATACCAAATTCGATCAAAATCTAACTAGGGGTGATCGCATAATGCGATCACACATAGACCTATAGACAGAGGAGATAGATAATTAAAAAAATTAATAATGTCAGCAACATCTTTAGCCCGGAAGTTGAACAGTGTCATGACAACTTAGCTGTCATCCCCCACTTTGATTACTCTCCATAAATACGAAGTTTGACGTTAAGAGCGGGTTATTCCTGTGCGAGTTACGTTGTAGTGCTTTAGCTATTAGTGACAGTGCGTAAAGTATTAAAGTGCCGTGAAGTGAATTGTTATATAATTAAGTAATGTTATTCGTTATTAATGGTATAAAGTGATAAAGTGATATATGTGGTGTAACGACATAAGAAAGGTGGAATAATTTAGTGTATAACAGTTTGAATGTTCATATATACACCCGTCGTTTACAATAACTTAAAATTTGGTCTCTGTATATGATACCAATGACGACACGTTTGGCCCTGACGCTACTTTTTGCGACAGCGGTCGCGGATTCGAGTCTCGCTGGGGCATTCATTTGTTGAGCACGGATGTTTGTACTCCAGTAATTGGTGTGAATATTTATAGTATATAATATTATGTATTTAAAATATCAACTATCTGGTATCCGTAACACAAGCCTCGTAGCTTGCCACGGAACTAGATGGAGCTGTTATAATAATGTCCCAACATATTCATTATTTATTTATTCAATGACTATTTCACTAACGTTTCCCAAATATTGTATAATATAGTTTTACACAACGTCTAGCCAGTACATAGCGTTTTTAATTAGACACCGGTTTGCTAAACGGTTCAAGGTTTTTATGTTGTATATAAAACATACACAATAATCCTGCCTAAGTGAGTGTAAAATAAGCTTGACACACATTCAGATCAACTTCCATTTAATTCTATGGTAAAAAAAGAACCGCGTTAAAATTTTTCGTCTTGACTATTTAACTACTATTGCTATTTTTATTCATACTTTAGTATGTTTTTTGTCATTTGTGTTCATCGCAACTAATAATATATCGTACATAAATATCTATATATTACATACCAAGTGATAAATGTGGGTGGGCGTTATATATACAAGTATAATACCCGAGTATTATACTCAGTAACATGGCTGGTAAAATTTGGTTATGTCATTAATAAATACTTATTAAAACTTAATTATTTATCACAATATCTGGTCATTATGAATATTATTACCGACGGTCATCTCAATATCCAATCCAATTGACTATAGATTCAGCTGCTTGATTTTTTTCTAAATTTATTGTAATTTTTTTCTGTCATTATATGCAGCTTAGAATAATAACGCATGGAACGATAGTTTCATACATAATTCCGCTCAATATTGAAGAAACATTCGAATGAATGCGTGCGTAAGTGTCACGTAATTACAACCGAAGGCACGCACACATACAACTAAATTATCACTACATATTATAAAACAAAGTCCTCCGCCGTGTCTGTCTGTCTGTCAGTTCGCGATAAACTTATAAACGACTGCACCGATTTTCATGCTGTTTTCACGAAAAAATAGAGTGGTTCTCGAGGAAAGTATTAATATGTAACTTGTCAAGTTTTTGTATCCTATAGATATAAGATCTAATATTATATATATATATATATATATATATATATATATATATATATATATATATATATATATATATATATATATATATATATATATATATATATATATATATATATATATATATATATATATATATATATATCGTATATATATATATATATATATATATATATATATATATATATATATATATATATATATATATATATATATATATATATATAAATAAGAATAATTTGTAGTTTATAAAAAAAATATGTAATAAATATCTTTTTATATTGTTAAAATTCACAGATAATATCTTTGAATTTTATTTTTATAACTAATTATAAGCGTAACAGCTTATATCGAGGTCCTATTATGCATCTTGTTGAAATAGGAATTAATATCGATGAAAAGGCCGAATCAATCGTTTTTAGAATTTTTGTTTTGAAAAAAACTACTTAACAGATTTTGATGAAATTTGGAATTATGACAGCTGGTTATCCGTGTCAACATTTAATTGCTGAAATATATCACTTTTCTGAGAAACCTAAGAATATAGTTTTACTTTTTAGAACGCGGCCGGAGCCGCGGGAAATGCCAGTCTAAACTAAATGCTTAGTCTGGAATATATTATTAGAAATATATTATTTCTAGTAATACAATATACGTGAAAGTAATCCTATGTCAACATTATCAGCGTCTAATGACATCACGCTACGTGTGGATTTATATGAGACGCGCTTTCTCTTGAAATTTTAATGAGTACGAGAAATGAATAAATCACGGTTAGGCCTTATGTACACTGGGCTGGATGTTAAAAGCTGACATATTTAACACATTGATACAACGCGCTTGGGTAGTGTATATGAGCCCCAAGTATGATTTTGCTTCGCTACGCTGCTTTATACATTAAGAAAATTATTCTATCATTTAATGTAGAGCTATAAATAAAAAATAAATCTGCGAATTCTAATTAATTGCCTTCAAATTTCATAATATTATGATATACATATGTCATGTCATTAAGATAATTTCGTTTTCTGGACTTAGTTCCACAATAAAATGTATAAGTAAAAAAAAATTATCTTTGTTTACTCACCTCGCTCCGCTTGAGTACGTCCCTAAATACGTTTTGACGTTAAGTAGAAATCTTTCCAGCAGTATAACGTATCGACCATGTTGACCCGGAAAACCAGCTATCATGACATCAGACAGGTCCAGATGGATGAACAGACAAAAATTGTAAACACTATAGTTTCTGTTTTTACAATACTTGTTACTTACTTATTGTGTACTACTTGTTACGTACTTGTATAAGTGTTAATTAATAAATATAGTTTGTATTAATAAAAATTCATGAATGAAAAAAAGTAACAAAATATCTAGATCATAAGTCTTATTGATGTAACGTTTTTTCTACTTCTAACAAAATTAATTATATAATTGTAAATTACACACAAAATATTATATTTTTGTTAACATTTAGAACTAAGTTATATTTAAATTACGTAGTTAATTTTAAACTTGTCAAAAGACGCCTTTCGGAATTATTGAATTACGAGCGTAATATGAAAATTACCAAACAAAGCTTAATTAAAATAAGCGGTTGAGCAGAAAATACAGCCTTATCGGTGATGAATCCGATGCTTTTATAATGAGCGCCCACGACCAACATGTAACAAAGAGGATTTCAAACTGTAAGAACTGAATACTACTTTAAGTTTAATTTTAAAATTTAATAAAATTTATCAATTATTTATATGATAATGTGTCATTATTATTATCATATGATAATGTGTCATTATTGTGCCTTAAAAGTGAGTTTATATATTTTATACCTTTCATAATTAATCGAACTACGTGCTTGTTACTTCATCATGTTAAAATATTTGTACGGATTCGGATGTTTATGACCTGAACTAATTTCATCCAAGTCACATCCTGTGTACACATCAAGTAAAGCAATGAAACGCGGCCAAAAACTTAACGAAATAATTATACTAACGCATATATATGTAGTTGAATTTGGCTGAAAGCCAACAAAACCACAGACCAAACAATCTTCCCATACACTGAGTTCTATCTTACCTAAATGCATGCAACGAAGCTATTCACCACGACCGTTTTAGCATTTTGCATCTAAATCTAAGAATATATATTGCTATGGAAATGACATTACTACAAATTTTTCTTTTTCTTTATATTACAAATATTATTGATTCTTTATCATTATCACATCAAATTATATTGATTTCAATGAAAAGTACAGAAAAGAGTTCAATTTCGAAATATACAAGGTATACTTTTACATCGAGAAATGAAATAAATTCAAAGCAGTAGAAATTTTATCAATGTATTGATTTTTGAGGTGATAGAGACATTCACATTTTCCTTTAGAAGCAGATTTTTTCAAATAGAACATTACAGGATCTTATTGTAATGAGTAAAAAGATTAAAACGAAGGCAGGTCTCCTGCCTGTATACGTACTAACAAAAAAGTATTAAACAAACTGATACCAATTAGCTTTAATCAACTAATCTAAGGAACCAATGTAAACACTATTCTATTAAATTAAGTAGTCCGTAATGAAGAGGCTCGGCAGGTATTTTTATGTCTGTAATCTACAAAACGAAGTGTCAGAAGGTGAACTAAGGAATGAGCGGAGGGTCGCGTGCAACACTTCTGCGTGACCGCGAACCATTGATCACTGTTCTTGAGATACGATGCGAAGGACATTTTTACACAGACCGCCCTTCAACAACGAAAGTGTTTCTTTTTGTTGTTTGACATCCGATTCTTCACTTAATCGACATTAATGTTGATAATATATCGACGCTTTGAATAAAACTGGTGCAATGCAGTGTAATAAATTTGAGAAAAAAACTAACGATAGATAAAAATAAATTATGATATTGGTTCATAAAAGCTATTTTTCATTTAAGATTTTAGGTGGGTTTTATTATTGCTACGAGTCCGACCGAATTCATACGTCAACTTGTTTCTAGATTTTTTATTTAATTTTTACTGATGGGATTTTATTTTTGTGTCTATAAAATTTACTCGTATATAACTTCTAATACCCTGTCGATCCACGAACTAACAATATAACTCCGATCACTCAGAACTTTTGTTGACGGAAAAACCCTAAGATTACTATACTACTCATATATACTAACTTGGCTAGACCTTGCTTGTAAGCCACTAGTCCAATGAGGCAGATAGTTATTTTTACCGTAATTAATTGATAAAAACACATGCTATTCATTAAATGCGCGACGTAATTGAATATACTGCGTAGCAGCAGACGTTTATTAAAACATAGACTAGCCAAGGTACAACGTTACTAAGAAAAGGAGAGCTCAAAAATGAGCTTTATTTAGCACATTATTAAATTAAATTTTACTTCACTTTTTGTTCATCAAAATAAATGAAATTTTAAATTCCTTACAATAAATATTTATTAATTATAAAATATATTTTATAATGGCACATGCTTTAAAGAGTCATACAATTGTTTAATTTCTGTGTGTTTGTAAGATAAATAATTATATTTGAACTAAATTCAAATAATTTTATTTTAAGAATTCTATTATTTACGAAACTTCTCTGCCAAGTAGACTTATTCTGATAATTAGACTTATTCGATCTCGTGGTGAGTGAGCGGAGGCTAAATGAAAGGATCTTCACCAGAATGTTCTCCAGAATTTATGTTACTACCAAATGTTATCAAATTCTGTTTAATGTTTTAATCGTAAAAAGGAAATTAACAAAGTTACTTTCACATTTATAAATATCAATATGGATATCCGATTCGCACGTGAATCGAATTTACGACCAGCCAAACCATCGTCAAATAGGAGGAAAGAAGTAGATTTTCCTCTTCGACATGCTTTTAAGTACTTTTTGTACGATTCAATTGAAACGGTTATTTACTTAGGCTTGTTAAAATTTCCGCAAGTGATAAATAAAACATTTTAGAATTTTAAGTGCTACATTGATAATTTTGTAAAATATTCACTTTTTCTTTTTTAAGTTACATCTTTACTCTACCATATAATGTTGTAATACTGTGTATACACAAAAAGTTACTTTAAATCAGATTCATATTATATCAATAGTTCTAGAATAAACCAAGGAAACGTAACGTAGGTATCTCTAATTGCCTTCTGGTGTCGGCAATCTAAATAGACGATGCTGGATCAATGGTATCTATATATTCACAATGTACGTACCACATACATATGCAATACAATGCAACTTCTCAGCACTCTCGACAAAGCTATTCACCAAACTACTTACAACATAGTTCGTGCTATAACTCTTGAGGAAATTTATAAGCGGCGTTTAGTCTAAGCTACGAGTATAGGTATTTTGATTTAGTATTTTATTTGAACCTTAAACATTATTTTTCATCTGTGTGATGACAAAATTCCTACTCTCTTGATTAGAAAAGTATTATTTGTTTCACCAACGTTTTCACTTAATACGGTAAGGCTTAATCGATTATAATAACTTTCAAATTTTTAGTATTGTAGAATGATGAAAGGAACTGGAATTAAGTAGGTTATAAATAAGTAACAAAGTAAATAATGTTCTGAAAACTATTCATTTAATTTCATTTTAACAACAATATTAGGTACATTAATAATTTAGTCAGTTTTATAAGTGCCATTTTTTATTATAATTTCATTTCTCGTAGCTCTCTGTGCTACGATCAATGTAAAACAGGGAGAACTTTAATATAACGTGTCGCTTTCCGTCTATTTTGCCAATATGTGTTGAGTGCCAGTCGCTATGTAACGTAACGTCTTCATTTAAATGACAAGATCTTTTATATATTTGTAACTAGGAAAAATCTGTCTATGTATATAATATTTCTATGGTCAATATCATAATGATTGAATTAACAGGTATAAATTTCAAAAGCTGCTTTTTTATATTCGAAGCGTGATCGTTTAATTGAAATATATGTTCGCGTATTTGGCCCTTGTCACCGTCTTATTACTGAGTGTTGCCCTCCTATCAATATCAGAGAGTCTACGCCAATTTCTATTTTTATAAAATTCATACAAATATTTAGCATACGAGTAGATACAAAATATTCGTGTTACAATACATTCCGTTTGAGAATGGTAATTTGCCATGAGTTAATGTTAGTATAATGTATTCACTTCCTTTTTAACGTCCCACTGCTGGGCATAAGCCTCCCTTCAATACGGAAGCTAGTATAATATGCACTTTAAATAAAATTCTTAGTTAAATACCTTAAAATCAATAAATCATAACACGTAACATAGGATACCATTATCAACTAAATTATCTATGTTATTGGATCTTCAGAAATATTCACTTCTTTGTGTGCGCGCCATATGCGACGAATTACTTTCTTTTGTGAGCGGCTTGCGGGCTTCATATTGTATCTCAAACTGGGAGAACGAAACATCCTTTAGAACGCTCTCGGATATCGTCAATTTCTTCGAAAAAGTGTACTACTACCATATCAGATGGAGTTACATTCAATTAATTTTTAGTTGTTGTACAATATACGTAGTATATTTTTATTTTTTTTATTTGTTACATCAAATTTTGTCTTAAGTTGAAGTATAAGTATAGATTTATTTAAAAAAAACATTTTATTTTAACATTGTGCCAATTTACTTTGCCTTAAACATAAGCAATATACATTATCCATTTATTACTTTAATAAATCGAGTCTCATGCAATAAGCGTGCACACGTGCCTTTTTCGTGCACAATTATTCAAATTTTACATGAGCAAAGATTTCAGTTCAAATATTATAATAATTTTTAGTACATGGGTACTAAAAAAGCAGTTAGTGTCATATTCGATCAGACAAACTAAATTTAAATTTAACATTTTAAAAGCTGTTGACATTTATTCACGACATATCGCTCAAAGACTTAAATAAATGTATAAACTTTGATGACATTCCACTTTTATTACGTGTATAAACTGAAATGTTAATTCGCTCATCTGCTATACTGAATCTGAGAACTTAACCCTTTAGTTTGACGTAAAATATTCACACATTTCATATAACTTTAATATACAGTTATAAAGTGGATGTAGTTAAACGTGTATTGTTAAAAAGTAATAAAATTTTCATATTTTATTCAAATAAAACAATGGTAAAAGTTTATTGGTAATATAAAAGCTACCCTTGCTAGCACTTTGTATTGCGTGTCAAGGCTCGACTAGCTTGTAATCAGATTATCTGGCCATTTGGCCACCGTACATCCGTTATCACAGACAGAAAGTACTAAAGCTCTACAAACATTTACGATCAATCGATGTGGTCACTTCCTGTAGTTAAAAGTGACGCTACTGAATTAGGGAATTTCTACGTGTAATTTAGTACGAAAAATACGCGTGATAATTCGAAAAAAAAGTTAATTCGAAAATCTATTATGATTGGACAATGTACTTGTAAAAATTTACTTACTCAAGTTACAGTACTTTATATTAAACTAGATTTAGCGCAAGCGAAGCCGCGGGTTCCGCTAGTAAAGGCATACAAAAACTTACACAGACAAATTATATACTAAAACCTTTCTCGAGAACCACTTTCTGCATTGGTGAAAACAACATGAGAATCGGCGGAGTAGTTTCTGAGCTTATCACGAACAAACAGACAGACGGGGCGGAGGACTGTTTTATAATATGTAGTAATGATATATTTATTTATTATCTAGTGCGCAGACTGTAAAGTCTATACATACACGTACAGTCTATACATACACTGGTACAGGTGTTTTTCAAAGTAGAACACAACTCATGCAAAGGTGGTATTATGACTACCAATCTAAGACCAGAGAACCTTTGGTAAAAGGTAAAATGTATTAGTACCACGATGAACATATTTTTCGGGAAAAATACAAAATTGCGGGTTTTCCGAAACGTCAACTAAATAATACGTGTATATT
Source organism: Boloria euphrosyne (assembly GCA_951802675.2). Classification (NCBI taxonomy): domain Eukaryota; kingdom Metazoa; phylum Arthropoda; class Insecta; order Lepidoptera; family Nymphalidae; genus Boloria; species Boloria euphrosyne. The sequence goes on from OX637876.1 coordinate 5,377,299, forward strand.
TATATATTATACTAACTTAATCTAATACAGATCCTACTGTTTAGAGCCGTTTGCCAGATTAATGAAATAAATTTACGTAGGTATATTCTAGCTTTGCTCATTGAAAATTGTAAGTTCTATGTAATTTCATACTCAAACCATAATATAGGTACTAAATTACTCATAGTAATTACCTACTATAATAACATATTCATACGAATTACGGTATAATTAAAAAAAGTACACTTTATATATTAATAAAAATAATATTTTGAAGCAAATATACCTTGAGAAGGGCCGATATATAAGTGTGTAAGATTGCTGACAAAAGAGTCAAAGAGATACAGCTTCAGCGATTTGTACGAGATGGTCAGGATAAAAATGTTCTTTGTGAAGCTTAGAGGGATTTACTCTTTTAACTCAACGACTTTCTCAGTAATAAGACTTGGAACATTGAATTGAATTTGAAATAAAAACTATTTATTACAGTTATTGTAGCGTATTCTTATGCTATAAAGTTTCTGATTTCGACAAAATGGCCACCAGCAAAAACTTGCGTTGTGTAGTGCGATTCTGTAAATAGTTTCATTTCAGTCAGCAGCTGAATCCGCAAATAAATTAAATATACTTAAAGTATATTCTTTAATAGATAAAGAAAATAAAATATAGATTATTATTCAAAGCGCCAACATAAAAATTTGGTGCTTGGTGCTCTCTCGACGACTGACGACTCGTTTGGCTCTGTTGGTTGTGACCCTACTTTATGCGCCAGCGGTCGCGGGTTCGAGTCCCGCTGGGGGCATTCATATTTTGCTGATCACGAATGTTTGTACTCCAGTCATGGGTGTTTATATTTATAATATGTATGTATTTAAAATTTATATGTGTAGTATATCAACTATCTGGTATCCGCAACACAAGCACGTAACGTAGCTTACTGCGGAACTAGATGGCGCTGTTGTAATAATGTCCCAACATATTTATTTATTATTTATTATATCACGCCTTTGCATCCTTACCAATAAAGCAGTAATGTCTGTCTGTAATTTCAAAATAGTGACGTAGTATATTACAAAATAGCGTGCTATATTGAGGTTACATACTTTCGTAAGTAACCAACTCAAGCTATCTATAAAGATAACGGGTATCAAGTCTACCAATCACTCTCCGAATTGGCTGAGCCGGTTTCGAGTGCTGGGAAATTTAGTGACTCGCTCGCAAATCGTCAGGGGTTCAATTCTGGGGTAAGTAAAAAAAGATACAGAGTTTTACTGTTACAAAATAATAAGCTCATAGCTTTAAAGCTCGCACTTGAAAAGCCATCGGGATGAACGCTCGTGCTTCATAGAACAGGTTGAATTGTCAGTGCACGTTGTAATTTTCTCTCAGTGTCAACTTGTTGTACTAGATTAAGATCCCAGAGCGTTCTGACATAACTTATTTTCACATGGATGAAACCTTCACGACTTAGTAGCGTCTAGTATACTTTTAAATACCTGCCTACTTGTGAAGCTTGCCCTGTGACACCTGGGCAGGTACCAGGTGAGAAAGGTAACTAAAAATATGAGTTATCTTTCTTAAATTTGTATGGCTGATTTTTATATATATTCTGTAGAATATTATTCTAAACTAGAATTATAAAGTGTCAGACACTTTTCATGGACCAGAGCTTTTGTCAGACGCTTTAAAGCTCGACAAAAAATTAATGAACTTTACTTATTTTTTCATGTCTGACTTTTAAATATGTTATTCAAGTAACTATTACAAAGTTATATTTCATCAGTCAGACAAATTCGAGTGACCAAAAATCCCTAAACACAAAATTATTCAGCCGGGAGTGCGAGCGCGAGAGCACTATGCGCATGGGTCTCAGAGTAAAAAATTGAAATGTATTGAAAATACTTACTAATTTCAATCCAAGATTTTTGCATCCTTATTTCAATAAGATCCCTTATAAAAAAAAAAGATTTACAAAAGATTCAACCCATGCAAAATGTATATCTATATATTTATCAAGTTGAATCTTTTTTTCTTTAAAAAAAATGTCAGTTTGACTGTGACTGTTTCACAAGAAAACCAATAGACACATTTTTATGAAATTGAGTATGGTCATAGGGGGTATCAGTACTGCAGGATTTGTTATTTCTGAGAAATCATATCAGTACTCAACAATTATTATGTAAAAAAATGTTCTAAAAACGCATTCTACACACCGGAAACCAAATTCTTAGATTGAAATTAAATATATGACTGGATACGTTATAACTCATAGTATATATTTCTGACAACTGAGATATTTACCTGAAGTAACGAGAATCCTATATATTGACCCGAATAACCAACTAAGATTATACCAAATTTCATCATAACGTGTCCAATGATTTTCTCGTCACAGACAGACAAACAGACAAAAATTCTAAAAACTATATATTTGGCCTCTGTATCGATAATAATGACTATTTATTTATTTATTTACTTGTTTATGTAATGGATAAAAGAATAATATAATAAGATTTTTAATTTAAATATTTAATGTACAGATTCGAATAAATTAGAATTTTATTATAATACTAGCAAATCATCAAAATCAGTCCAGCCATTTCAGATATATATATTCTTTTGACAGATAACACATCTAGATGTGAACTTTGATTACTATGTTAAAGCATAAATCTATAGGCGTGACTGTTTTTCAGTAAAGTGTACCACAAAACGCTCTGGTTGTGGGATAGTGTTTGTATAATAAATAAAAGATTGTATGATATAAATAAAAGATTGTATGATATAAATAAAAGATTGTATGTTTGTTCTTTATGCATTTCTAAACTATATATTCTATCTGACGAAATTTTGGTAAGGTCTTCTAAGGACGCCGGGGGTTATTGACCAAAAAAAATTAACTTTGTGTGTATCAAATAAATATAAGAATTTGCACAGGTTTTTTTAATTTTTTAATTTTATTTTTAATTTACATGTAGTTATTCAATAGCATTGTGGGAATATGTTGGTAGGAATATAGTTTTATAGTAATAGTAACATAGGTGTTCATTTTAAGCTAAATTCTAACTTCCTATTCTCTAATCTACTATTGTTTTCGCTATATTTACACAATGCACATATCAGTAGGTGCTTTAATTTACGAATATTTTTATTAATTTATATTCTGTAGGTACTTCAGGTGTGTATATATTTTTGTGTTTAGGGGATGTTTGGTCACTTGAATTTGTCTGACTGATGAAATATAACTTTGTAATAGTTACTTGAATAACATATTTAAAAGTCAGACATGAAAAAATAAGTAAAGTTCATTAATTTTTTGTCGAGCTTTAAAGCGTCTGACAAAAGCTCTGGTCCATGAAAAGTGTCTGACACTTTATAATTCTAGTTTAGAATAATATTCTACAAAATATATATAAAAATCAGCCATACAAATTTAAGTAAGATAACTCATATTTTTAGTTACCTTTCTCACCTGGTACCTGCCCAGGTGTCACAGGGCAAGCTTCACAAGTAGGCAGGTATTTAAAAGTATACTAGACGCTACTAAGTCGTGAAGGTTTCATCCATGTGAAAATAGGTTATGTCAGAACGCTCTGGGATCTTGGTATATACCGGTATATACTCGTAATAGGTGAAATAATGGAGAGTGTACGTATGAACTACAAAATATCTCGTATATGCGCGGCTGGCAATGACTCAAGCTTAGTGAAGTTGACTGCCGTGACTTAAGTCGGCTAGGACGACATTTTTATAATTTCATTAAAAAGGCAATGGAAACAAATCTGCCACGAAATAAATATCTAATCAAAAATATACAGTACCTAAAGTAATAAAATACTTTATTAATATAATTCTTAGTCTCCAGTGTATTATTTTCATTCATTTTATTTCGCAAGGTTCTAACATTTTGTTACACATTTTAATTAAACTGTGCTCCAACTCTCGAAATCGAGATCGAATATAATTTGTAATTAGATCCAAGATAATGCGTACCACTTAACATAGTGGGAGAAGCTTTGTATCCTAATTATAGGTTAATAGCCGTGTATTGAGAGAATTCTACCGTAAACGTGTATACAATAGCTTAAATAGTTTAACTAATTGAACATATTTATTTTTGTTTAATCTCGTTAAAACAATTATATACTACTAAGGCTTATCCATTCATTTTCCCTTACCATAAAAAACGTTGAAACACTTTTACTCAAATATTTGAAATACGCTTTAATAGATTAGGAATTATTAAATTTATTATTTAGGAAGTTGCGGGAGATGTCAATTGTAGCTATATGTGTGCAAGTTAGAAGCTTAGATCACAGTTAACGCAAAAATAAAACGAATTAACTTGATAATGACTGATAAAACCAGGATTAACAACGCATTAGCTACTAACGACGTCATTTACGTATACGCAGTATTAACATATTAACTAAGTCATGATTTTTCAGTTGTCAGTGGAAATGTAAATCTATGAAAATTTGTCTTTTAAGCCGATCATTAAATGTTTTACTCAGATAATTTATGCTCATTATAATATCTTTCGTGATATTATAATATCTTTCGTAACATGAATTTATTTGATTTTTTTAATTCTCTAAATTATTTACATATTGCTGGCTATAGTTCTTATGCTAAAGTAATCTATTTATCGCTTCAAAAGTCTTAGCATATAACAAAAGTAGCTCAAACATTTCTCATCCACAACACATCTATCTATCTATACTAATATAAATATGAATGTAAGTTTGTTTTTTATGCTTTCACGCGAAAACTCCTTAACCGATCATCATGAACCTTTGTACACATATTCTTGAAGGTAATAAAAGTAACATATATAGGATACATTTTGTACTTTTTTTTCTAGCGGGCTTGAAACCATGAACGCGGACGAAGCCGCGGGTACTGCTAGTATTCAATATTTGTAATTTAATATTTATTCCAAGAATGAACAGAATCAGTGACAACTTATAATAGTTACAAATTTTCTCAATAAGTCAAGTGTATTGCGAAGTGATAAAATTACGTCCTTAATAAAATTGTGTATAATTATATTCCAAACGATAGCTGTATAAAATTGATGGATAATTTTAGTAATTATATTTTAACACGGTCTCAATTTATATTTATTATGTATATTCCTAAAATAATTTATAATCAATGAAAAATAAGTTTCAATATAAGTAAAACTTTATAAGTAAGATTTTATTTATCACATTTACGAATTGACAGAACTTTCAATACTTTTCTATCTCATGGCATAGCCCCATTACTAACTGTCATTTGATATGATTAATTTTGGTTTGGTGATAATATAACATTGCTCCTCTTATAATAACGAAAAAAATATCACCCCCACCCTTCGTTACTTTGTAGTAATTTAATCATGTTACTAGACCCAGGTCGTGTTTATGTTTTATCCTAGTAGGATAATAATAGAATTGTTTCGTACAGATGTCATCTGACACATGCTTATACTCGACTTACATATTTCTATATTATACCTATAGTTTAATAAGTAATAAAGGTTTTCTGCAAAATGATTTTATAAATGAGACTTAAATATATGTGCATATCTTCTTTTATATAAATAAAAATTAATTTTAATAAATGTGTCCTCTATGCGTTCCTGAATAATTAATCCGAATGTGATAAAACTCTGTTGTAGTAATCTGTATACACCGGTAAGGGCCCAAACCAAACAGCGAACAGCGATCGGCCGACAGGTTGGTCGGGTAAGCGCGCACACTGGCCCGACTAAACTGTTGGGTTTGTTAGGTGCGCATACTAGACAAATTATCGGCCGACAGCTCTGAGCCTAGGATCCCACCGCAAGATTACTACAACTACGGTCATCGCGTATTTGATTGAAATCATTTTTTTATAAATTATTATAAATTGGAGAATATGGTTTGGCCAGGGTGCCATTTAAAATTTGGCCACTAGTATTTTTAATTAAAATAATATTAATGATATAAAAATAATATTAAAAAATATATCTCCAGATATATTTCTGAGAAATGGAGTATAGTTTATTGAAATACCTAATCAAATAACTTTTGTAACACTATATGACTGCTACTAAACATTTGATTTCAATATGAAGTAATCGACCTGAAGTGATTATCTGATTTGCAACGCTACCTCCCGGACTATAAACATGACATTCATATGAAATGGTGTCGAAACTCGAAAAAATGAAAGCCTGTCCGGCTGAACAGAACGATTTTCATAAAATTTAGTATACAGGTGATTTCGGGGGCGATAGATCGATCTAACTAGGATTCATTTTCAGAAAATGTTGTTTTATTCGTGTTTTCAATATTCAACTTTAGCGAAAATCAAGTTTAAACATAAACTTATTTCTTTTATTGAAAGAAAATAACAAAAAGGTGGCGTTTGGGTAGCCCAATATTGCCACTTAAACAGAAAAATATGACTCTCCCCGACATCTATTGGCGAATAATAATAACATTTTTCATAAAAATACCGAGCAAAGCTCGGTCATCCAGGTACTAAATAAATAAATAAATAAATAAATAAAGGTTTTTGGCGTATAAAAATCCTACACCTAACCATTCAAGCCTAAGAACGAACCCAAGTGAAATTAAAGTAAGTTACCTGATTATATAAAATGTAAACTAAGTGCAAATATAATAACAGGTTTTATTCTGCTTCCATACTTGAGTATTATAAAAGTACCGTAAAAGTAGCTCTTTATACCAAAATAACCCTATATATCTTTCGAAGTATGAAGGTATAAAGTATATGCATACATAGACCCACAAAAGGATTATTTGGCGAGTGGTTTTATTGGATTACAGCCAAGTTTCCTTACGTGCCCTGGGAAAGTAATTAATTTGGTAATAAAATTCATTATCATTTAAGCGATTAAGGTATTCGCAGGAGGATTTGGTATACAATTTTATGTAATCGAAATATATATATATATATATATATATATATATATATATATATATATATATATATATATATATATATATATATATATATATATATATATATATATATATATATATATATATATATATATATATATATATATATATATATATATATAAAGATGTTATATCTATTTAAAATATAAATATAAATGAATATATTTGGTCCAACAATTTGGTCATTACGTAGAAATTATCCACAATAAATATACGACAAATCTCCGGGTAGTTTTTATTCATATCACTTTACATTTATAATTTCTTACATAATACAACTCTAACATATTCTTATAGTCGTTTTCTGCCTCAAAATGTGGAACGTAGCCAAAACTCTGAGCTAATGTTAAAAATTAAGAGAAAATTGCACTATAGTTATCTAATAAATATGCTATCACTGGAAACCTAAGTTCATTTACTTGCTGTGCCAAAACGTATATGATATTCTGGTTGCTATTTGAATGTATTTACATATAAGACTGTCTTGGGTTTGACCCGTTTTGTGTGTATATTTTACAGTCGTGATATAAAATATTATGATATTCATTATAAAAATTATATTTAATTGGTTTGTATGTTAACCTGTATCTTGGAGATTCAGGCTATCATCAAGATAATGTAAATGAACGCAATTTCAACGAAAAAATTCTCGTCAAATGCGAGAAGACCTGAGTATTTGATATGAATTTCGGACGGAATGACGGACAGCAAAGTGATTTTTTTTTATGGGACAAAGGGAGCAAACGGGCAGGAGGCTCACCTGATGGTAAGTGATCACCTCCGCCCATGGACATCTGCAACACCACAGGGCTTGCAGATGCGTTGCCGGCCTTTCAGGAAAGGGAGGGAGGGAAGGAGGAGTGAGAAGGACGGGAAGAGGGATAGGGAGTGGGCCTCCCGGACTCTCACTTACCGGACGAAACGCGACAGCATAGCTGCCACTTCACGCCGGTCTCCTGTGAGAGAGTGGTACTATACGGGGCGTGCCGGCCCATTCGGCTGCTACCCGAAGGTAACAAGCATGGCACTACCACTTAAAAAAAGATCCTATAAGTGTTGTGTTTTTCCTTTTGAGGTACAGAACCGTGAAAAAAAAAGATAATGTGAAGGTAGGAAGATAATGTAATCTAAAGGTACATAAAACAAAATCTGCACATTTAACATTTTTTGGCAATGGGCAATTTTTCCTTATTGAAATTGTGACTAATGTCGATAGAGAGGCTTTATCTATAGTTTAAGAATTTCGTCTGTCTGTAATGAGAAAACTACTGATAAACATACAAGACTTTGGTTTTTGGTATAATGCTGCGGGAAAATATCTAATTTGTGAAAAAACGAATCCGAGTGGAGCTACGGTGAGACGCTAGTGTAAGCATATATTTGAACACTGTAATATTTCCTTTCCTTCTACTAACCTTATTTAATCGCAATTGCAACAAAATCCACCAAAAGAAATGTATTATCGTATAATATAATATGTACATGCATATACGTAATAAAATTAACCATTTTATTAAACACCAGCTAACTGAATTATAATCTACACTTTGACGTGTCCAACAGTAACTTTTGAATGGCTGTAGGTTAGGTATGATTTAATTGGTCGTGGCAACACGAACTGCGATTTAATCACTAGAAGCACGCAAAAGAGCGTAGCATCCTTACGTGTGGAGGTGTGAACTGTGCTGAAAAATTTGTATATGTGTTTTACTATAGGTAATAATATTATTAAGTTATTTACATAAGTTGTTTGTAACTAAAGCGTTTAAGTAATAACTAGTTTAAATTATTTAGAATACTTAAAGTTATGAATAGTGTATGTGAATGTTTTCATTATAACTTTAATTTAATTCTGAAATGTAATATACATGTAAGTTCTTAATTATTTAGGACTTAAGATACATTGCTGTATTCTACAAATGCCTTTTCAAATTTCAGCATAAATATTAAATTTAGTTATTAAAGGAATGAATTACATTAGGGATTTTATAAATCTTTAATCAATATAAGATGATATGATGATGATAAATCTCATCTCATCTCATTTCAGCAAAGAGTTGGTAACATTTACTATATAAAATATTTTTATATGAATAAAAATAAAAATAATATCGTAATAATAAAATATGTTTGTTATATTACGATACTAAAAAGTTACCACCTTAATTTGTACCTTTATACACATCTTTATATATATAATTCTTCTGTGAGTGTGTATGTCACTGAACTTCTCTCAAACGACTGGACCGATTTTGATGAAATTTTTTGTGTGTGTTCAAGGGGATCTGGGAATGGTTTAGATTCACAATTTTGTCCGCTGAACAATGTTTTTTTAATTAATTTTTAATTTATTAGTAGTTGTTGATTTTGGAATGTTTTACATTGGATCCGACAGACGGCGCTACCATCGCAGTGTCAAATTTTAAATAATACTAGCGACTCACTCGCTTCGCTTCGAGCTTCGAGCTTCGCTCGGGTTCGTCCCTAGATTCAGCGCGAGCGAAGCCGCGGGTTCCGCTAGTCTACTATAAATATCTAAAATCCACTTCATATATTTAAACTTAATAATGTGTAAGTAGTTCAACGTTGTAAGCCAAGAGTATAGTTTCAAGTCTACATTCAGAAGAGAGAAAACGACAAACAAAATCTTACATAATAATATTATGAAAGTTACTCCTCCACCTCTGTGAGGTTTTCTCTAAGACCGCTTTCAGCGATAAGGCCGCCTGCTGTGCATATTTTTTTCGTATTTTGGTTTCTTTTATTAATATTATTATTACTAGGGTAAATTTTAACTGACAATTAGCTATTAGGTACTCTGTGAATGTCTAAATTGCTAAATTTCGGTAGCTTACTTAGATGGAAGAAAATATGACGGCCCTTAATGTAAATAAGCGAAAATTCCAAATGTCATACAATCTGGTTATAAACTAGTCACGCAATATAACACGGACAAGTCACTTAAAAGGGATGGCTTTGTTGACGAAACTTGTTATTACTTGTTCTAACTGGCCCTACCCTATATTTTACTACTTTGTTAAAGTGTGACATATAATTAGACGGCTATCGTGAAATTTTAGTGTAACTAGAGTATATCTTATTAAAAAACCATTTGTATTCAGCCCTTGTTAACGTGCCTCCCTTTAGGAAAAGAGGAAATAGTCCACCATCCTGGCTAAGCTTAGCTTGGCGGACTCATTAGTCTTCCTAGTGCCTCGCCCTCGCTCGTTTCAGGTTCGTCCCATATAGAATAATTTTTACTGCATACTTTCTACTGCTGACATCTAACTTGCATCATAGCAAATTTCATCAAAAACTATTTAAACTAAGTCGGCCTCTGTATCAATAATAAGATTTTCCAAAAAAAAAGATTTATAGATTTGATTCAGAATTTTATTATATTATAGGTAATAATTGCTTGCATTGCAAGTATTAAAAAAAAACTTTACACATTACAAATGTACATTTTTAGAAATAATAGTCTATTTGTAAATGTTAACAACAAGAAGTATAAGAAAAGACATTATATTTTCAACAATAGACCCGGTATAGGTATTTCGTAAGACATTATTGGACGTACATTTAACCAGAGAAAAGGAATACTTTTGCTTGTTAGGTTAAAAAATATAATTTTATAGACCTTTTTGTCAGGAACGTCCAAGTCATATTGGCTTTGTTCAAAATAATATTAACTTTTCTTCTTTATTTTGTGAAAACATGTTACACGATTATTATAAATATTATGTTAAGCAGTTTAATTAATATCGTATTAAGATGAGACTAAGGATTTTCTTTAAAACTTTTGTTGTAAAATCTACAAGATAAATCTATTTAAAATGGCGTCCTAAATATTCTTATAATTAAAAAGTATTCATTATCAAATAAATATTACGTTAAACGCAACGTTGACACTATTTGAACGGTTTGTTTTTGAGCTTGATTATCCAAATAGAGATTAAATGAAATAATTCTGGTAAATTGATCTCTTTGTGTGTATAATATTTTAAAATACTTAATTGATATTGACATACTTACTGTGATTATTTTTCTCATTTTTATCGATTTTAGTGACAGGCTGTTTTGAACTGTTCTCTACGTTCTATATTGTGTACAATTAACAGAAAAACTTATAGTTTAGACAAGGTGACGTTCTAAAATAGGTTTAGCGTCAGCGTAGCCAAGGGTTCCGCTAGTTAAAATAAAGAAAATTTCTATGTAGTAAATTTCTATGTAAGTGAAAGTCCCATCAAAATCCGTCCAGCCGTTACAGAGATTAGCCGGAACAGACAGACAGACAGACAAACAAAAAATTTTAAATTGAATTTTTGATGCTAGTAGGGTATATATATACTTTCATATGCTTTTAGTGAAAAGCTGTGAATTTGAAATTAAAAACAGACACTTCAATTTTATTTATATGTATAGATAAAATCAACTTCATACTAAATAAATATATATGTAAGATATTATGTACTATGTAGTACGTTACTGCTAAAAAACACATTTTTTACATTTTTGTCTGTCTTAGTGTTTGTTCTCGCAAATCCCAGCTCTCAAATAGTAGATTTTCTCTATTTTTCTCTATTTTCGATCTCAAAGGAATTAAAAAACAAAAAAAAATCATAAAATAAGGTAGGGACTTTTAACACAGACTTAAAGCTAATTCTACAAAAAACAGCTTATAAAAAAGCTTCCAAAGAAAGTTCTGAAAGTGAATATTAAAGAAAGTTCTACTACTTTTAACTCCAAAACAATACGTCGTTCATTTCGAGTAACAAGTTCCATAGTTTTATACAAAATTGATAAGCCTAAACTTTGATATTTTTTCACACAGCGTAATAATTCTTAAAATAATAAAGTTCGTACATACATTGACAACTTTTTGTATCGGTATTTCTAATAAGTCGAGTACATAACATCACCTTGTTATTATTAGGAGAGAGTACTTGTAGAATGAATACTAAAGCTATATTTTTGTATGATCTCGGTACGAGTACATATCGGAATGTTGGATTCGGAGTAGCACAGGATCGAGCGAAGCCATTTTAAGTGTATTATATAGTATCTACTGCAAATATTGCAGATTGAAGTTCTCCTACAAAGCTATTTATGATTCTTATAATTAAATAATAATTAATAATTAAATATAAAGAATAATTACCCCTATTACTTACCACCGAAATAATAGATTGTATGTGAAGTCCGTGACACTGGATTAGTCAGCAGCAATATTATGAATATTATTATATTTTATAACGTTAATACACTTTCAACAACATTTTTGTTCTCAAACTATTTAATTGGAGAATATAAAAAGTTCCCTGGAAATTTAATTTTCATAATATTACCGGTGCCATTCTAGTAATTGGGCATAATTCAGGATATTACACTATTGTTATAACAAAGTGCGTTTTCTACATTAAGTTCAATGTATAACAGTTAAGAAACCGTTTTATATTTTTAGTAATAAAGATGTAGATTAATATCAAGATATTTACCAAAGAGACTCTTATTGCGTGACTTAAGGTACTTTAATCATGTTTAAGTCGAATAGCTATTTATACAATCATATTTCAGCCTAGGCTCACGTTCGCTACAATGTAGTGCACTATCTTAGAATAAATTAACTTTGTAAAACTTTTACAGGCATTAAGTATAATTTTTCGTCGTTATAAATTACCTCGGCGTTTTATAACCCCGTTATATTAAATTAATAATAACGTATGAAGTTTACGCACAAGTAACTTTTACTTATTAGTTCATTTTTCATGTTGAAAATATTATATACGAAGCATTAAAATAAGCAGAGCAATTTAATATTACGATTTAAGAGATGTTAAATGTTTACCGACCGATAATTTCGAGCAACAAACATCTAATTGTTATTGTTTTAACAAATTTAAAGGGTTAGGGTAAAAGCAAAATAAAAAATAGTACAAATTAGTTTGTATAGCACACTATATTAATTTATCACAAAAGAATATTTGTTGATATTTCCGCTAAAGTGGCAAGATGTTTAACCGAAAATGTCTCAAAACTAAAAGTACTCAATATTCTTATGCAAAATATGTTTTGTTATAAGTATTTTCAATTTTTATTTTTACTTCGGTTGCTTGCGTAATATTTGACTAAACTAAGTAAAATAATTTTAACGATACCTTTAGTAGTCTGCTGAGTTAATTATCTTATTACATACCGTACCTGTTAGGTGTACGTTCCAACAAAGTTACCTCTTTATATTTCTAATTATTGTCTATTATACGAATATGTAGGTATACTATAGGTAGGTAAATATTTAGCATGAAGATTCTTATTCTCTGAAGTAGATATTTTTAGTCTATTGACCAAAAATATGTTATTTTATCCATGGATTTTTATATAAACATTTTTACATAATTGGGGTAGGGATAAGTTATAATATTTAACTTTTTATTCATATAAGTATTTAGTAATAAAACAGCATAGAAAAATAAAACTCCTTTATAGCCTTAATATTATCAAATTTAATAAAATAATAAAGACAAACACATGAAATTCATAATGTTAACATCCGAATAAATAAATACGTACAAGTATTTAATCACTAATAATATATGCAATGATAATACAAAAAAAAGTTCATCTATTATAATATTTATTTACATCATTTATAGTATATCTAAGAAGGCGTCCCTAGAGATGTATTTACAATCACAAAATTTTGATTATAATAAAAGCGTACAGCTTTCTGTCCAAATTGAAAAATTAAAATTGACTTCGTTTTCCCTATAAAAATAACTTTACTTCCAATAAACGTTACATAAAAATAAATAAGCATTAATACTTAGATCAAATATAGATATGTATCTGATATTAAACTCTAAGTATATCCATGTAATGGAACACTATGCAACGGGATCGAACACTTAATACGTCTTTGGGATAAAATAACTTACCTAGTAATAACTTACAAACATAACTATCCAAAGTGCCTAAACGATTGTCCTTCGAGTGTCGGGTTATCAGACAGTGTAATAAGGTTAATAAAGATGAGATATAATTTATCACGTTTCTAACAGCATTGAAGAACTTAGAAGTTGTAGAAGTGAAAATGTTAATAACATTATACTTAACGTAGACGCCCCGCTCGAGCTCCGCACTGAAACAAACAAGACGTTTATTATTCCAGTTAATGGAGGTACTTTTTGGGAATGTAACGATGATAGCTCTTTAAAAAACTTTGTTTTGTCTGCCTCTTTAAAATTTCAATAAGTTGCGACGTTAAAAGCTTGTTAAGATCGACTTGAACAAATAATTTTGGGGATAAAAGTTATTTTATTGAAATGTGATTTTGTTCACAACTTTTAACAATAATACAAACGAATGTTCCTATCATTTTAAAATAGAATCCACACTAACTTCAAATTGAAATAGCTCTATAATCATAAATTTATAGTGGTTTTCTGGAGATTTACTCTAAATCAGGATAGAAGTAAAGTATTTTGCATACTATAAATTCAGTACTTAAAACTACGCGGTAATAGCTGCCATACATTTTGTAGCAGCGCTGGAAATCTCCCCTCATTGAAAAGCCGCAGCGAAGTGTTGATAATATGAATACTGTATGACACAATTTTCTTTAAAAAGAAAAGTCATCAGAACCTACATTATTATGAATTTTTATCTTAAATTTTTGAAGTTATTTATGCATATATAGCGCATGATGCTCATAAGTCTACATATATATTAAAATTTCATAAAAGTTCTTAACTTCTTAATGTTTTATTCTTTAGTAGTGAATAAACACGTATTTGAAGCAGACAACGGTTCACAAAGTTAGGTAAGTATCGAGTTATATAATAACGCCAGAAATTCAATTCTTCTTTCATTTATTTTCTGAATATATCTTTTTTTTCTTTCACCCAGCCATATAAGAACAGGATAACAATATTTGTGACGCTTGTTTGTGAAAAAGTATTGACTTGAGTATTCTATGAAATGGAAGTCCATGAAAACTGACAGTAATAACAGAAAAAATATGAACTGAAAAGTATTTTTTTGTTATCATAGAAAACTAGTATTTTGATAATAATATTTATCTTAAAAGTAATTATAATAATATGAAATACTACTAATGAATGCATAAGCTTTATCTAGCTTACCAGCTTTATCATCCGCTCGCGTGATACTAAGGTCGATCAAAAGTAGTGAATTTACTAGTCACACTACTAATTGCGACAGGATATATTTGTGTGAGATTTTAAAATATTAAAAAAAAACATTATTTTGTACCTAACGTGTCATATAGGTTAGTGTTAGTAATGAGACTAGCTGCCAGCCAGCCAGCCAAAAAGGTGGCTCACTGAGCGAAGAGCCATGATCGTAGCAAGGGAAAGTAGCTAATTTTAGGATATACCTTATCGATTTATTATTGCATATTTCCCTCAAATTTATTTAGCATTAGCATTCCACTGAATGAGGAAAGGATAGAACTCGACGTGAGTTTCACGCTGTCGCAAAAATTAAATTCGGAAATGTAAAAAAAGAGTGTTATTAAATAAATTAGAAAAAAAGTTATTAACGAACTTAAAAATTTTTGTATTAATTTATTTTTTACACTTTACAAATCTTCATATGTAAGAGTACTAGTCGAGTGAAGTGAAACTGAAATATTACATAAAGTAGGATTCAAACCCAGGACTTTCAACTCAACAGTCACATTACATTTCAAATACAAGTAACGAGACGATTACAAATAATATTAAGTCAATCTAAAATAAACTTCCTTAAGCGTCATTAGAATATGAATAATGAGGGTGTTAATGGAATCATTTGCGAAACAAGGGGAATGACTAATTAGATGAGATTTAATACAATATCTTGGTATCATTTCTGTTGACGCTTTTCAATGAATGGGGTTAAGTTTGTTGAAATATCGATCTCGGTATAATTATAATATCTTTAGTTGGTTCATTAAGATATAGGTTCTATTAATATAAAAATAAGCATTTAGAAATATTATAATAAAATTGCAATTAATTTGTACATTAAATATTTTTTTGAAATAAGAATGTGTGTCTGTGTGACTGTCTGTCCGTTTGTATATCTGTATGTCTATCTAGGAAACCATCACGAGAAAATCTCTAAAGAGGTTTTGATGACATTTCGTGTGGTGATAGCTGGGTGTCCAGATCAACGTTTTACTTTTTACTGCAGGAAAATATCTCATTTCGGAGAAATTCATTCTGACCGTTAAAATGTATAGGGACGAATCCGAGCGGAGCGATTTTGAATTGTCAATAATGATGCAATACAATAATAAGCAAACAAAATGATCAAAACGACAAAAACAAACGATAATAGCATCGGCCTACTGTCTCGTACATGTATGTGTGGCTCAAGGCTGCTGGGTGTGGCTCAAGTGTAGCCTTTGTCTTGTCCTAGAAAGCAATCTTTGTTTTTGCCAGATTTTATCGAAATCGGTCAAGCGTTTAAAGTGTGATATGAGTCGTAACTTTAACATTTGTTATTTAAAAAATAAATATTATAATGAGCTACAAAAATATTTATATTAGACAGATAAGTCTTGAAAAGCTGCGGAGGAGATAATGGGAAGATGTCAAGCAAAAAAATCATACAATTCACATAACTCACCTAACAACATGGCTTCTTTACTATCAGCTACCTGGCTATTGCCTACTACTGCTTCGCTTCCTTCTCGCCAAGCTAGCGCCACTCTAGCTATACATCGGACTTCCATAGTACGTCCGGGCGGTACTCTTAACCCGAGCGCGGTCGACAGTAAGCCGTGAGCGTGCTGTATAGGCGGATATTCGACTAACAGGTTGGGATCTGTTACCTAAAATAACAATAATCTCATTAATTAGGTACATATTAAAAACAAACTTTAGCATATACTTATGGGAACACATTTCTATAGTAATTATATATAAAATCCGTTCAATACGATTCCACTTAAAAGGAAAAATACAACTTCTAAGCCTATTAAAATTAATCTAGTTTACAAGAAAACAAAAATAAAGCTACTGTCAATAGTGATTTTTGTCAATAGTGAGTTTAAAATTATAAACTACTATTGAGTAAATAAAAATAATTTTAATTAGAATTCAGAGACTCTCCCATGACTTTATGTAAACAGAAGAAAACGTAAAATGCACAACATGTCCTGTTATTTTATTACTATTTAAACATTTATATAAAGTGATAAGTACCGGTATAATAATTAATTAATTAATTATATTAAATTAATTAATTAATATAATAATATATCGATTAATTTTACTTTTTGCTGTGTATTATTAAACATTTTGAAAGCTTTCCCCAAACTCTACTTGGTCATTACATGGGGTATTACAATGGAAGGAAACCCTTACTTTTGTCAAAAAGTCAGTTAAAATTGAACAACCCACATTACGAGAACATTTTCAAGTCTAAAAAGTAAGTACTTGGACGATATTTTCTACCGGCAACATTTACAGAAGTTACACCAGGTCTATTTCCAGCTTCAAAAATGACAAAGTTTTTCAAAACTTTGTCTCCTCTATGAAAACATAAAAAATATTTTAAAATAATTGTGCGATTTTTACTCTTCTGGATTGATATTTAAAGTTATTTAAAGATAGTTAATTAGTTAACTATATTACAAATGAAACTATCTTTTCGGATTTTGTCGGGGTTTTATTTAGATTTTTAGTTCCGGACGTTTAGAATGCTTTACAGCAATCATGGTCACGGGAGAGTCTCTCCGAAAAGATAGTTTCATTTATAATGTCGAATATTCGCGTAAACCTAAGAAAGTATTAGCTAACTATCTTCAATTGAGATTTATCTAAAAATGTAATAAAAATCTCAGTCGCATCTGAGCATTCAATATTTTTTGGAAAATTTTATTTAAATAATCATTATTATTGATACAGGGGAGTAATTTTATTTATTCTACGTGACACTGGCGAAGTAATCTGTGCTCAACTGGCACGCTTGAAGCGTTAGTAAGCATTAACAAGAGAATTGAATTGAATTTTATTTAAATTTTTCGCTTATAATATAGACAATAGACTATCTTTGTCTGTGGCCGCCTCTGAAGAAAACATCTGAACAGATTTTGATTAAATTTCATGTTGATGAATGAATATGTGATGGATCAACAATAAACATACAAAATACTTTTTTCTGCGGGAAAACCATTTATTTCTGTTAATACTTTATTAACTTTCAAACTAAAAATGTAAGATAAAAAGTAGTAAGTATAACATAAAAGGTATACATAATCTTACGTTCGTGACTTATTTTTCTTACAAAGAAAATATTCAATCCAATTTACTTCACAAAGAAACTCGATAAATATTTTTTTGGTATTAAGTTAATAAATTGTTTTTATTTTAAAACCATCAGCGACAAATCAAGATGGATTAGGTTTATACAAAGCTTAGCATTCCCAACAATACAAGTCCATTAGCGTTGACTCTTTGTTGTTTTGAAGCTTTTGATGAATTTATTAATGGAGCTATTTTTGCGTTCCACGAAAATGGCGATCGATTTTTAAAATTGCTTGTTACAACTTATTAAATTTATATTGCGAATGCACCTCTATAAATATCTTCATTATCTAAATGAAGGCATCATTTGCTGTTATTTTTTAACACCTGTGTTAAAGTGTCAAAAAAAATATAATATGTAAAACAAATTTCCATATAAAACGTGTTAACTACTTAAATGCAAGCCGTTTATTTACACAAAATGTGGTTAGTCTGTTTAACTGGAGTTAATTATACTTAATTATACGATTTTACAATTAAAAATTACTAAAATTTTTAATTGTAATAAATATAAATTATATAAATTAATATAAATTATATAAATTATGTAAATTATATTGATCATATAAGTCCTACTCATTATATAAAAAAATATTTAAAAAATATAGCAGACGTAAAAGCAAACTGGTGAAAAAAGCTCAGTGGAAAGTACTGTAGGCTTATATTGTTTTAATATACGAGTAATATTATGTTACGCGAAATCTCCAACACAAACTTATCAATTTTATTTGAATAGCTGTATTTTCTAAATCTAGAAAAATAGAACCTTTTTTACGTTTTTGGCATAATTTTGTATTAATGTAGTTATGATAAATGACTGAGGTTTACTAAACAAAAGACTCAATAACTAAGCTTGGCCTGACTCAAGACTTGGACCAAAGACCTCAGAATGTGCCGCCGTAGATCATGATTTCCACTACTTTACCATAGAAAGTAATATTTAGTACTGATTTAATAAAAGAAAGAAATGATTACTAATCAGTATTTCATTCATTTAGACTTATTCCCAGCAGCATTAATACTATTTCAGTCTTCATTAATTATTGTTAGCGTATTATTGGGATTAAAATAATTATTTGAATCAATCATTTACACATTTTTTAGTAAAGAAATAATTATTATTGTAATTAAATATAAATATGTAATCATAGCTCTTAAAATTATTAATGACAATATACTCGTATATCGTAATAAATAATGTGAAGTGGTCACAGTTGCGTACTAAATGTGTTGTCCATAAATAAAATCTCAAATTTACTCTTATTGATACACTTGTGCAGAATTTCACGTATCGTGCTTCCTTTCACTATTTATAAAGAAGGTTAGCGCTAAGGAAAGATTTTTGAAAATGCTTTTAAAGGAGTTAAATAAAAAAAAGTTTTATAAAGCTTCGCCATCATTAAAATTAAAAACTTTGAAGTCCATATAAATTCCATTGTACACATTGATTGTTAAAAAGTGTCGATAAGAATACTCATGGATTAAAACTGTTTGCGTAAATGGATCTTTAATACATATGATATTATTAATACGTACTGTTTATGTATTTAAGGCCTGTTACAAAAACGTAAAATATTTCATAAAATATTTAACAAAAGCATTTACAAACTTTTGAATTTAATAAAAACCAAAAGGTCGTACGGATTTTGTGAACAATAGAAGTTCGGAAAGATTATAGCCATTATCAGATTGTTAATCAGAAAAGTATTCTAAAAGTTAAACCCAAGAAAAATTCTAAATTAGCTTCGGTCGCTTGGAGATTTTCGAATTTTTACTTCATAATTTCGTAGGCTATTAGTTAAGATATCCCGGTAAGCGCGATTTATACTCTCTCTTTTAGAATTTTTAAATTAGATTCTTTTGTGTAACATAATTAATATTATAAAGTTTCATTTCTACATTAAGTATTGAAATGAGAAATAGTTTTCGTGATTCTTTATAGAACTGCGTAAGAGATTGATATAACAAACATTTAAATAACCAAGTTGAAAATTGAACTTCAACGTGTATATCTTTAAAATAAATGATTGCATATTTTCCTGTAACTCGTTCCAATTGTGTTATTTTTCTTACATCTGGAGCAATATTAAATATAATTAAAAGATATAAAGTAAACTTACCTTTTCGCCATCTATATCCCAGCTTAAAACTGTAGCAGGGTAAGAACGGCCTGATGTACAATTTAAAAATAATGAATCACCTCGCCTGTTCTCTAGCTCATTCCCTGTTATTCTTGGGCCTTCTCGTGGCAAATCTACAAAATCAAACGCTATATCAGTGATGAACGGTGCAATACTGAACTAAACTAATGAATGACTCAATAGTTTTTGCTTCCGGATAAGAAATAATTTGGTTTCAAGGCAATTACCCGAAGTAGGCTAATTGAAGTGAAGAAAAAACAAAAAAGAACGTCCAGCTAATGAGTTCCTTCTTAGTAAGTTAATTTTATCAAAAGAAAGTTTGAAGATAAAAAGTCAAATACTTTTACTCGTGTCGTGTGTGTTTCTTTATTCTATTATTTTTCGTCTATGTGACGAAAATGATGAAATATATATTAAGAACGATTGCGACCCTTATCAATCAAATAGAAAATTAAATATAAACAAGGCAAAAAAGTTTTTCTTCGAAAGCTAACTTTCAGCTTATAAAAATGTCGTCAATTACAAGGAGAAAAGTTTGCAGAAATGTTAAGAAAGACTTGAGCAAAATATTATTTAAGTAGGCTGATATTCTTCTCACAATTTCTTATTGATGAAAATAAATTAAATAATGCCTAACTGAATACAGAAATCTTCTCGTTATATTTTCAAAAACCAATTTTGTTAACCCGATTTTGATATTTAATTGTTTATTAGAATTTATAAGTAGTTGCGAAGGTCAAGTATCGTTCAAAATGCTTTACCCTTACAATATAGGACTGGAAAATTGCATTTAATTGGACTACTATGTGATATATAGGTGTGTTCTGATAAATTTCTTACTTATTTTATTATGAAATACATCGACTTGAATGTATAAGCCAATTAGCTAGTACTGTTAGGGACCTACTGCTAAGTAGGCAGTAAGTGACCCAAGTAATGCGAGGGTTGCTACTCGTAGTAATAATCCTTTGTAAAGGCTCAACATAATTTTCAAAGACAAAAAAATCTTCTTGAATTTAAATTAAATTGTTTAAAATTAGCTTGTTTGATTGTCTTAAATTAACGTACTTTAGTGATATTTTGATATTTTTTTGGAAATAGTTGGCAGGCACTGTCTGTGACAAGTATATTAATATCTGAGACGTCAAAAACCTTATCTCCCGTAGAATTGATTGCTGTAAAGCATTCGAAGCGTCGAGAACCAAAAATAAATCCGAAAAAATAGTTTAATTTTTAAAATATTCGCTAAAACCCAAGTATTAGGATATTGTATAGATCATTATAGTCTAAGAAAGGAAATCGATTAGAACATATATGGAGGTCATGTCTTGGTAAGTAAGGTAAGTTACGGGAAAACCTATGACAAGTTAGTTATTTAAATTACTATATTAAAATATCTAAAGGCTGTGTCACATAGTTGGAATTTTTATTACTGTTTTGTCTTTAACTATTTTTATATACATATATTAGTACTTACATATTACTTCCATTTTACTCTCTCCCGCAGCCGATGCAAAACTGGGTGCCTCTGCTGAAACTTCGCATCGGTATAGACCTGACGATTTTAATGTCACCGGATGAAGTACGACTTTTTTGTCATCGGATTTTGATAGCTAAAAAGAATTTTTTGTTAAACAATTTCAAATATAAATCAAAAGGCATTCAATTTTTAATAAAAAATATTCTACGACGCTCCATAAATTGCTACAAAAAGATAATTTCGAAATATTTTTGTATTACCGTTTTGCCATTGAAGTAAATAAAAAAGGAATATTTATTAATATGTATTCAATAGTGTTATTAATAGACTACAAGTTAATAAGTGAAAATATATAAAATATAAATAAATATGTTGGGACATTATTACAACAGCGCCATCTAGTTCCGTGGTAAGCGTACGAAGATTGTGTTACGGATACCAGATAGTTGATATACTACATATATAAATTATAAATACATACATATTATAAATATAAACACCCATGACTGGAGCACAAACATTCGTGCTCAACAAATGCCCCAAGCGGGACTCGAACCCGCGACCGCTGGCGCAAAAAGTAGGGTCACTACCAACTGAGCCAAACGTGTCGTCAATATATTTCATTGCCTACAATATCAATAGTAAAAATATTTCGTTATCCTAAATTACTTTGACATACAGAATTTAAATAAAAGGTTCTTGAGCTAATTAAAATTAAATGTAAGCAGTTTTATATTTCATTACACGGAAATCGTTCAAATCGTTCAAATAACTTGAAGCTCATTTAACCTTCTTAAGTCCTCAAGTACTTCTTAGCGGAATGATTTAAAGAAAGTACTTACATCGACTTTGATCCCTTCAAGTTTGTAAGAGTGTTTAGGCGGTTCATATTTAGGCATATATCGATAAAACTCTTCATTATCTCTGTACCATTTCACTGAGTAAAGTTTGTCGTCACCTAGTTCGTAATCGCAGTCCAGTTGTGCTTGCTGACCTCTCAAGCGATGCGAAGGGATCGAGACACGAACTATCCTTAGTAATAAGGATTCTGTAACAAGAAAATTAATCTTCTCAAGAGCACTTCAACTACGTTTGGGAACATTTATTATAAGATACAACTAATATTGTGAGCGGTCATGATAATATGAAAGACGAGTGTGGTCTTTATGTACATTCATAATATTATATATTTTTCTATATACCATGTATATTATAAGCTTTAGTCGAGTATGTGATAGATAAAATTATTTTATGTTATAATTTTGGTCAAACATGCATCATAATTAATGTTTATTACATCCCATTTTGTATTTATGTCATTCAAATATTTGAATTATTCGTGAATGATAAATGGGTACAATTATTGATAGGTGTTATTGAGAAATTTTATTCTAATTTATTGGTAGAAACGTTGCAGCCAGATAATGTTAGGTTGTAAGAAAAGTAGTAGGTATAAATAATTAATATCCCTAAACCCATGTTACGAAACATTTAAAGAGCAATTTTCCTACACCACACCGCTGAACTGATTTAGATGAATGAATACACTATGAGTACGTATACGTATATAGAAGTATTTTCAGAAATGAGGTCACTATCCCATTTTTCAAGACTCAAGATAAGAAACAAGAATTCATCCTTAAATATGCCACTACTATTTACTTACTAAATGTATACATCCTTACTTTAATATAAAGTAATAATGTAAGTAGGTCGTGAAAAAATTGATAAGTATATTATAATGTAGGTTATTTATCCCATTTTACTTTATTTACCTAAGTTAAATAATTTAATAGGTTAATATATAAATGTATATAAGAATATAATATGATATACCTATATATTTCAAATACATGCTTATTAAGTTTTATTTAAGGCATAAAAATATTTGACCATACATGTGTGTGTTTGTGTTTCTCTTCGGACTCTGTGTTTCGTGTAGGACAAGAGATGGCAATGCCTATAGCACGCCTACGGCGTTCACGATCGAAGCGAGGAAGAGTTTCTAGTGAACATGTAACTCTTAGTTATCCTTTTTTAAGTACTTTAAGAAGTGTATGTAATGTAAAAAAATATTTACGATTATGTACAATGTACATGTATTACTTGAAAAACCCTTATTACTAATAAATAGATAACACTAGTAAATTTCAATAATAAATCATTTCAATATACAGTAGGTGAATGCATAACTTGTCAAAAATTAGCAGAGCCGCACTAGTAAATTATCGATTTACAAAATTATTCTGCAAAGTTGAAGTTCATTATTAACTTATACCTCTATCTGGGTTGTATAAGCTGAGTAGGTCTAGGTACGTCTTTAACGTAAATTATAATGTTGATTACAACATTAAAATTCACGTTAAAGAATATATTTTATCAATGTTATGTAGATCGTGCGTGCAAATAAACAAACTCTTCAAATTTATATATTACTAGCGACTCACCCTTGCTTCGCTCGAGTTCGTTCCTAGATTTAGCGTGAATGAAGCTGCGGGTCACGCTATTAAAAATAAATAAAATTTCAAACAAAAAGTATCTTATAACATTAGCTATCTGCGAGTGAAAGTCCCGTCAAAATTAGTCCACCCGTTTCAGAGATTACCCGGAACAAACATACAGACAGACAGAAATTTTATTTATATGTACTGATGTACTAATTACAAAATTGATCGTCGTGGTAATAAGCTATCTAAAAATATATTTCAGCTTTTAGAAACGAAATAACCTTAATATATAAATTCGAAAAGTCATCAAATATCGAGAACTGCTTTACGTATAAAGATGAGTTTTGACAGGGAGTTTTTTTTAAAATTACGTAAATTATTTTTTATATGAAATGTAATACGTTTGTAGCTTCATTATCGTAATAAGATCAAAAAAAGTATAAAACCTTAAAACTCGCACAAAACTATTTACAAAGTGTGCCATAAAAAAGTTAAAATAACAGTAAAAATATTTATTTCAAAGTCAATATTTTATATAAGTGCGGAGGTTCCAAAGGTATACCAGAGGAATCGATTTGATTTTAAAGGAACTTTTGTTTAAATTAAAGCTTTACTTCTAATATCTAGTCAATCTTTAGGCCTTAAAGGAAAATTTACAAAAATGGGACTTTTGTTCTTAAAAAAGAAAAATACCTATCCTTCTACAAAGAAGAGAAGGTATTTTTCCGGGAGAGAATTAAAAAAAAGTCCAGCGAGAAGTGAAAACTGAAAACGTTCCGCCGAATAATAGGAGACGTGTCAATCGATTTTAGTTGGTATGTACAGAATTCCTTCAAAGTTCACATAGGCTACTTGGGATAGAAGTTTTATGAGTTTTATGGTACGCAATGAGGAAAGGGTCGGCCTCAGTAGGACGAGTGGCTACTTATTACTCGTATTAGTACTTTACATAAAATGTTGAATATGTCTAAATTACGGCGAGAGTAATGTCGTTTCACATTCTCGAATTAGGCCGTTGAAAATATTATTTTTTATAAAAATATAATATATTATATTTTATTATCTCCTTTAATGGATTACATCACACTAAATATCTTTTTATCAACAACCTATTGATGCATTTTAAAGATTATGCAACATACATTTTTTAATTGTTTATCGAATACAAGTTATGCTTAAATATACTTTATGAATAGAAAAGAAAATATAATAAAGTTACAAATCCGAAAAAATAAATATAAAATACAAATTTACAGATAATAATTACAAGTCGTGGCATGGAATTAATAAGCTGCACGTCTGAATGTCGGTGCCGATTTTTGGGCGAAATAGTCAGCAAGAGTTAGTTCTTTTGTCGTAGTAGGTTATCTCTATAGTTTTATTAATATTATACATATTATTACGCGTCCATATGTTTATGATATTTAAGTAATATATCTATATTCATAGTATATGTAAGTACGGTTACACAGTAACAAACTTATGACTTAAGAGATCTGTTGGTAAATATATCTGTTCTCTTTATTTCCCTTGAGTTTAGGTTGAGTCGGACCCAACAGTCATTTAAAGTAAGTAAACACGTTCATGAATGCCGAATAACTCATAATAAAGTCGTACAATTTAATCCTTGAAACGCAAACTTCAAGCATCACGACGTGGAAATGATTGTAACAGTTCAAATTTTGTTTAACAATTAGCTACAATAAGCCCTCCAATTGTTTTGTTTAGTATATTTTGTTATGATAGCGTCAGTAATCTATACTAATATTATAAATGTGAATGTAAGTTTGTTTGTTACGCTTTCACACGAAAACTACTTAACCGATCATCATTAAACTTGGTACACATATTCTTAGCGGTATTAGAAGTAACATAGGTTACTTTTCTAGCGGAATCCGTGGCTTCGGTCGGGTTCGTCCCTAGTTCGTTATGTTTAATTAATTTTAAGCTACGCTGAATTAATTTTAATAAATCTATATAAAATGTCACGAAAGCTCGGTCCCAGGAGTACTCTCTCAGATAACTTTCCGGCTACCGGTACCTGTTGGAGTATAGGGACGCCCTAGGATGAAAATAATATCGCTCGTGACAAAAAGGGAACAATACGCAACCATGGCATAACTATGAAATTTGTTGAGTTAAGCAAATAATACAGAAAAAATAATAATAATATATTACACTTTATTATTTAAATTTTGTTATATAATTTATTAAGTAAATAATTTGTATCTCAATATTTAATAATATGTACAAGATACGCGATATTTTATTACGCGATATTATATATAACCTAAAAATTTTAGGAAAAAATATTTCAAAAGTATGATTATTTAATGTGTCAAAATAATTTTACTGTCAAGAAAGTGCTATACCTAATTACGTTTGCGAGAAAACACTCCGTCACCTGATATTTTGATTGTGACGTCACTTTTTGACAAATAAGACAAATACTATTCTCTAAATGTATTCTGAAAGGAAAGCTTTAAATTAATTATTTTCCATTGAAATATGTACTTGCAATTTCCGCGGCTCCGCCCGCGCCCAAAGGGATGAAAATTTAGTGTTATAAATATTTTTGATGCCAAATTGTAAAAAGAAAGACGTGTGGCACTCGGAGACTGCCGCGGTAAAGCTATTGCATAGCTGTTTTTATCAACTTATGCTATTATAATTATTTATTTATTTTATTTATGCAGTATTTTTTCCTTTTTTTTTCTTCGATATTAATTCAAGTTACACTTTTTGAGCGTGGTGACCGATAAGAAAAGATTTTTTTTTTATTAAATAAATGAGAAGTTAATAGTGTTCAAAATATTTTATTATCTATTAAAAAAACCCGGATGTTCGCCATTTTGGATTTGAAAATGGACCTCATTTTCGCAATTAGCACCCCGAGAAACCTCGAAAATGACATCCATGTCATTATTGAAAAAAACCCAGATGTCCGCCATCTTGGATTTGAAAATGGACCTCATTTTCGCAATCAGCACCCCGAGAAACCTCGAAAATTAGATGAATGAAAGAATTCGTTACGGAATTTCTGGATTCGGTCTCCACGCTCAAGGCCCGCGATAGAAGCTTTGCAATAGCTTAAAAATAATGATAATTTGGTCTAAAAATAAACAATTAAAAATTTGGTCGGGGTCACCCTTGTCACCTAGGGGAATAAAAAATAGCCTATAACCCATACTCAGACCTACCAAATTTACACAAAAAAATTATAAAAATCGGCCATAAAAATACAGAATATGTGTCAAGCCAAAGTGTTAAAATACGACGTCAATACAAATTTGTTATGTACATTGTACATATTCCTAAAAGAAGTAGAACAGTAAGCACACCGAGACCCGAAGTTCACATATAATAAATCTGCGCTTTTTTTGTGAAAACCGCTTTTATGTAAGTATTTAGATATTGACCCTTAACTTAACCTTCAATCTTTCATAAACCTAACCTCTCTTGATACTTATAAATACTTGGCATAATAAATATAAGTACTAATTTGTATACTCGTATTTTTGTCAATTTACAGCTACTTATGACTTAAAAATATTTTTAATTTTAGTGTATTAAAAATGTAATACATATTTTTAATACGTTAGTTTTACCAATTATAAGGAATTGCGTAGCGATGAGATATTTTCTTGCAATAAAATGTACACTATATTTTGTTGACCTTTATAACCAGTTATCATGATATCTAATTTCACCAATCTGTCCATTGGTTTTCTCGTGATGCTATCACTGACAGACAAAAATTCATTCTAAAACAACAGATTCGGCCTCTGAATCGATGTTAATAATATTTAAATGTGGGTAGTGTAATAGTTTTGTTAGTAAAATAAGATTATACTCGTAGTTAGAAGACTACTGGCGATTGAAGTTTGAATGTGAACCAAATAAAAACTTTGCCTCATAAGTTGCACGTATGGATGTGCAAGAAAAGACAAGACCGTTTCCAAGACTAGTGAAATGCCAGTTAAATCAGGTAAGTATTGCTAGCTTTAGTATGGTGTGTAGGTATTATTAAGTTAACATATCAGTTAAATAAGTAAAAGGTAGGTTAGTGTTTATCTGTGAAAGCATTTAAATTAAAAAAAAAGACAGAATATTTTTTTTATATAATGGAGTAAGAAGGAAGGCACGAGTGTTATAATTATTTTTTTAATTAAATTATTCCTCGTTTTCAGAACCTACCGAGAAGGTAGAATTTTTTACATAAATTTTCAACATAAGACAAAATGTGCGTTTAAGTCACTTATATATAAGTTCAATTAGGTACTTATGTTAATGATTTAGCCCTTTTATGAACGGCATATTTGCACGAGCCTTCCTTCAATGGGAGTGGGATCAGGTCAGCGTGGTGAACTACAGCCTAATCCTCTTCCTATTGAAGGGAGACCCGTGGCCGTTAAAAAGACATGAATACAATCAATATAGAAACATAAAACAAACAAAAATAAAATTAACTCATTTTATATTGCAACAAAACATAATGTAATTGTAAAATTATTTTTTACCACCACCAATAAGGTACCACGGTTCTAATTAGATTTTCATTTTATGTAATTTTGAATCTACTTTAAATAAAGTAAAGAAATTACTGACTTCAGTGTGTAATAAAACTTGAAGAAACTTTTAACTACATAAGTTTCGATTACCGTCGAAATGAAAGCGAATGAAAATTCGCGAATGATTTCGAGTTCAGATGAAAATTGTGGTTATCTTGTTTCAGGTGTAGTTTTCAGATTAAACTGAAGCAAATTAAAATCTCAATATGGCGGGACGACGATTGGAGGATGACACAAATAAGGGCTCCTAATTTGGTAAGAGCAGATACATACGAAAATCGAAGCTACGACCTTAGTAGTTGATAGTTAACAAAGTTAGCAATACAAAATATGAAAAGTAATCTATGTATAGTCAGGAATTCTATGCATATTTTAAGCGTATTAAATATTAAGTACAAAATATTATTAATATTTTTCAGTTTTTAGATCCAAAGATAAAAAAAAGGATGCTCCTGTACCCCAGAACGCGTTTTAGAGTTATATTTCAATTAGTAGAAAAAGTAGAGTCTTTCCTCTTCTTTTAAAATCTTTAACTTACTAATTTGTCTAAATGTAACAATGTGTCGATCGCGTGCTTAGTAGCGCAAGAAAGAGTGAAGGGCACTTTGCCACGATTCACTAGACCTATAAGAGAGGACTAAAGGTGTATTGTAAAACGAGTCATAACTCTATATACATAAGGAATTTATAATTCGCAAGATTGAAACGAGTAGAACATTTCTGTTTAAAAATAGGCTAAAGTTATATCTGCATCTACTAATGCAGTTATTATCGTTAAGTTGTTTCTATTATACGTGTATTAAATATTAAATAAATAAATAAATAAATAAATATCAGAGTTATGTAATAATTAATCTGCTCTTATCCTCCTCCTATCCTCTATATATATATATATATATATATATATATATATATATATATATATATATATATATATATATATATATATATATATATATATATATATATATATATATATATATATATATATATATATATATATATATATATATATATATATATATATATATACAAGAATTGCTCGTTTAAAGGTATAAGATAGACAACTCAACATTTTTATGATTTCATGTAATTAAATACGTCTAATAGTCGCAATATATCATACTCATACCTTATTCAGTTTCGTTGTGAATATAATGATTTTCCAATGGATCATGGAACAATTACATATACCTATATAATTGTTATTATGATTAGAATCCATACCAGGATTAATTCCACAAGGATACAACAAAAGTGCAAAGCTCGAGAGAATAAAAAAGTGTGAGTACGTATATTTTATTCACAACTTTACTTTTATTAAAAGTGACTTACCCTCGCTTCACTCGGGTGCGTCATAAGATATATTTTGTTTATATAAGCGACTAATATAGCTTTGCTCGGTTTTTGCTTGTAACAGTTTTATACCTTATGTACTTATATACTTGTAACTAAAATATTAGTAATCAGGCGTTTTTATTGTACACTAGCAGTTCCCACGGCTTCGCCCGCGTTCTAATTACTATTAAAAAATAGGAATTGGTGGATGAACGTTGAAAATACTTTTACTTTTGTACTAATTTTCAAAAAAATCTTTGCTTCCTGTAAAAGCTATTAGCTAAACAGTAGGCAAGACGGTGCGGAGTAAGGTCGGCGATTGCATCAAGCGAAGCGGCGCTTGAAGCAGCGCTTGCATTTTATTCTCGCGTCCGTATTTTTTTGCGACATTTTAGGCAATGTGTACAAAATAAATTAAAATACTTGACAATTCATATACTAAAACCTTCCTCGAGAATTACTTTTTCCATTGGTGAAAACAGCATAAAAATCGGTGCAGTAGTTTTTGAGTTTTACGCAGACAGACGCGGCGGAGGACTTTATTTTATAATATCTATAGATCGTTATTGCAGTTGAAATTAAAAATCGTCTCATATAATAAAAAGTAGCCATAAACTACGTTCCTAAGTTTCGGCTGCGCTGCATATATTTTGTAAATGCCAGCAAAGCACCTTTTGTGCTCTTTATAAAATCGTGCATGAATTTTAAAATCTGGATACGGTAGATAACATGCTTGAAGCTGTAGCACCTTAGACTAACATGTCTTATGGGTTTATGTCAGAACTTACGTTATAATATCTCATATGCATAAATATACAAACGAAGGGAATATACAATGAGTACAGTGTGATGAAAATAAGGCGAAAAATAAGATTTGTTTCATACTAGTATATGCATTTACTTGTCTGTAAGTTCTAAAAGATATTTTTTTTATTATTTTTTACAACAGCGCCATTTAGTTCGGTAATAAGCTACGTTACGTGCTTGTGTTACGTATACCAGATAGTTGATATACTACACATATAAGTGATACATACATATTATAAATATAAAAACCCATGACTGGAGTACAAACATTCGTGATTAGCAAATGAATGCCCCCAGCGGGACTCGAGGACGCGACCGCTGGCGCAGAAGTAGGGTCACTACCAACTGAGCCAAACGAGTCGTCAAGATATGTATTCTTTAGCGTAATGCTACAAGGTTTTTATTTTAGGATGCATTCTAAGTGTATTGGTTATTCAGAAAGCTTTGATGCCTTCATAATACTGATATAATGATGTAGAGTTAGTAAAATATTCTTATACCTAAGGCATAACTTCAATTCATAAATTCAAACTTCTAAGCATATTATGATCAAATTCTGAGTAGAATCTTCTTCTTTGATTAATAATAATAATTTTATTGAAATAGTTTTATCGATTTTTAATTATCGATTTAGAGGACGAATCTATCCAGTTTTTGGGAATTTTGTCTGTCTCTCTGTGTCCGCATCAGAAAAAACCGCTGGATTTTTTTTTCGAAATTTCTCGTATTATTCTAAAGCTGGTTATCCGAGTCGAATAATATAGGTACTGTATGCTGCGGTCAAATATCTAGAGACGAATCCAAGCAGAGCGAGAGTGTATTTTATAATAAAAAAAAACGTTTTATATCTATAACGAATATAATTCGTTTTGAAACAAATTAAAAATAAAAGTATATAGAGTCAATTTATAATGAATTTTACAACAATAAGATGCACTTCGTTACTTCTAAGCATACATAGGTACAGACAGAAATAGCAACTATGTTTTTTCAAAGTTCGGTCACATATTGAATGACAAAATCTAATAATAAACCATGCGTTATGTTAGTTCGTACTCAAAATGTTAGTAGTCTAGTGTGTATGAATCCGTGTACGTGTTTGTTTTTACTGCCCACTGGAATAGTCACGAATTTCAGCAAAATACGGATTTATATTTATATAAATTCATATTTCTCTCAATTGTACATATAATATGTGTACTGTGGTAATAAATAGTACCTAAGCCATGCAAAGTACCTAAATATTTCATGGGATGAGAGCAACTTAGTAAGTAGTCCTGAATTTCGTAAATAATAGAGATCTATCCATATAAATATTATTTTAAGTGCATTGGTAGCTTTTTTAATTACATAAATATGTTATGACATTAAAACACAGCATCTAGTTTCGTAGTAAGCTACGAGGTTTGTGCTACGGATACCATATAGTTATAATCACATATATAACTTTAAATACATACATGATATAAATATAAAAACATACGACTGGAGTAAAAACATTTAAGCTCAACAAATGAATGCCAGCGGGACTCGAACTCGCGACCGCTGTCACAGCAAATAGTGTGAACACAAACAGATACATTTTGCAAAATATATCTTATGGTTTTGTATAAAAAACACAAACAAAGGGTACTATTTAAAAAACCATCAACCATGACGAGGCAAAATTGGGTCAAATCCTCTATTATTAAACAAACTTCTCAGGAACATTACAATTTATTATTATAAAATATGTGGATGTACATAAAAATATTAAGAAGGTACTTATGTAAGTACTTAAAGAGTAAAGGCTTCACATTTACATATAAAAATATTATCATGAAATGCAAATATAATAAAAGTAAGAAAGCCATGCCATTATCCTCTTACTCGTACGAGTATATCTCGAGTTCGCCAATTCTCGTGTTCTTGGTTTGTCTATTATATTAAAATTTCGCTCATATTTTATTAGCCTTTGAATTATATTGCTGTTGTATCAGCTATAAGTTACCGTGCCAGAGATCGCAGGTTTGATTTTTAAATTAGGAATGCAATGTTAAAAGAAAGCTCAGAAGAAACAAAATGCGCTTCCCCAAAGTCCAATGTGAAGTTCAAGTGTTCTTTATTTATGCAATTTTATTAAAATTACAAAGTCCTTAAAAGTATTATTTTCTACTTTTTAGTTTAGATTTATTAAGTTTGGAAGTCGGTTTTTGTTTTTTTGTTAAAAATAATTTATTTTTAATTTTTTTGCGGAAAGTAGATACGTATTGTGTTAATGACTATAAAAATTTACCTTCTATTATGAGGTAAACCTAATAGCCTGAAAGTATACAACTATCCGTTCATAATTGCGTATTATATTGAAAGAATTTTCTTTAAACTGCTAACCGTTGAGGAGTTGTACCTTCCATCATCAGTTACGGTACGTGACTCAAATATCCATATAGCCTATAAAAGATTCGGCCGAGCATCGTTAATTTACTCCTAAGAATTGAAGAGTTCCGATACTTTGTCTTGGATCCCATCATCAGAACCTTACCAAACTCTCATCAAACTACCCTTGAAGTATACCCTTTTCATTAAAAAAAGAATCATCGAAATCGGTTGGCGTGATATTGAGTTATTCGTCCATTTGTCGCGCAAATACTTAATGCAAATTTAAGACTTTTATGGTTTTCTCATGGTTGTCATTATCAGAACTGGAAAATATTAAAATGGGACCACATGGGAAGCACTACCTTTCAAATAAAAAAAGAATCATCAAAATCGGTTCACCCAGCTCAAAGTTATGAGCTAACAAACATAAAAAAAAAAATACAGACCTACCTCCTCCTTTTGGAAGTCGGTTGAAAAGGAAAAACCATGATCATGAAAATTATAAACAAAATTTAAAATGTTGTTATATGAAATTAAATATGAAACTCACTTTAATTAGTAAGCGTAAGGTTTCAGGTTAATTTATAAAAAATATGATCCTGATAATTGGTTTATTGGTAATTAATATCCACGTATGAGAAAGAATATAATATATTATATTCAGCGATTATGTCAATTAAGTAAAACAGTGGACAAGATGGTTCTATAAAAGTGCTGCTAATAAAAACTTTAATTACATTAGAGAACAACACAAGATCAAGCGTTACCTACGCGTACTTTAAAACAAAGTTCAGTCCAGTCTGCCTCCATCTGAACTTATAGAAAGTGATACTTGAGTTGTAGTACTGATACTACTGGACTATGACGTTGTATTTAAAAAAAGCACTTTTGTTTGTTTGTTTATTGTAATTTTGTTGTACGTATAGTAAGTTGGCTAAGCCATATTATAAAATTTATATAAAAATATTTTTAGAATGAAAATGTATATCTAAGCAGACCTTGGATATAATCATAGCTTAAGGAATAAGGTATATATGGATCTTCAAAAGATGTTATAAGACCTACCTCTTTTTTTATAGAGCAGGTAAAATGCAAAATGTTTTACTTATAAGTTATTATAATATTTGACAACAAAAGTGACTTTGTAGCAAAAGCAAAAGTTAATAAAAAATTAAAATACTTAGTAAAATTTATAAAAATCAAGAGGAATCATTCTATACTAACGAAATTTTCTTGTAAATTTTATTATAAGGTGGTAATTAAGTTATATCGAAATATTTTTTATATCAAAGAATATAAAAATCTCCAAATAAGTTTAATTTTATTAAGTAGGTACTCGTAGGTTATCAACAGGTAACTTGGACAACTTCAATGCTCTATCCGGTAGAAAATCTTTTTCCTCAAAAGCACGCGTGCCCGCAATAAGTACGTACGAATGTTCTCGGTATAGATCATATTAAATTCTATGGAAAGTATATGTAATATATTATATTTGTATAATAAATACAAATATATAGTTATAATTGAAATGTCTCTAATATCAAAATTATTACTTTTTACACTTCAGGAAAAGGTATTTTTGTATATATTATTTCTTGTAAGAGTAAATTCATAAAATGGTAAAAGTGTATTTTCTTCCGTCTGTCTATTCGTTCCGGCTAATCTCCGAAATTGCTAGGTTGATTTTGACGGGACTTTTTATTTGATGGGGCGGGAATAACCAAATGGGGAACAACATTCGCCTACGCATTCGAGCGTAGCAAGGGGAAAGTTATTGGAATTATATGAATAACTATCCATACTTGCACCTATAGCAGTATCTACATATTTATTTTACTCTGGATTCCCTGGTGCGATTAGAAATTCTATGCATTTTATACACTTTTGTTGCGGAAGGTTATTCAGCCCTTTTTAGCGTCCCACTGCTGGACACGGGCCTGGGATTCAATACGAAGGGCAAAACAGGCAAAGTTCTCTCAGACATGCAGGTTGTGGAAGGTTTTAAGCAATCTTATATTACGGTACGACCTAAGAGAGTAGTAAAATCATAAAATTAAAGAACGTGTATAGTGTCACGAGAAATAGTTAATTTCCCATATAATAGCTTAATAATTCAGAACTTATGTTGAAATAACGATAAAATAAATTTAAAAAGAACACAAGTTGGCATAAACGGCATTATAAAGTAAATTACTACTATTTATTTATTCTATACACTCTTTAATATTTATAGAAGATATATTGTTTATAATCATATTTAGTTTTCCTAAACTTAGAAATTCTTCTTCATCATAAGTAGGTACTGGTTCTATAATATCTTGTTAACATAATAAAATACATGCAAACATTTTTATTGATTCGTTTCGAGTATACGTTCTTTAGCCGTTACAATAAACGTTGAAGTATCTAATAAAGAATTTATAGCATAGATCCTTTTATTATATATTGCTTAGGTACATTGTTTATAGATACAATATAAAGTATATAAAATATTTATTATTTAAGTATGGTTATATGTATTTTCATCATTTTAAAGAATTAAGAGTTAACCGATTGAAACTTATTTTGTCTGAAAAATATAAACTAAAAGTTTGGCAAAGCTTACATGAATTCCGTAAAATACCTATTTCAACAAATCAGTTATTTCTCTAAGTTTTCCTCTTTTATATCTCCATTTTTTTATTTAACGGGTAATGCATATTAATATATCACTACTAAATACTCTACAATATGTCGAATAGAGCATGATCAATAAGGGTCGTTAGAAAAGCTTAATATACTGTGACAAAAAAACGTAACAAGGTACTTATATGTAAAAATTTCCTCATATTCCTTAATTCAATTAAGGTTTCGTATTTTATATTTTTAATTTATTACTTTTATTATAATATTATTGACTATCTCTTCAATAATAATTCATAAAGGTAAACAAAATTGGTCAAAGCGTCAGTCCATTACAAAATGTTTATTTTCAGTGTATTTTTTTATCATTCTTTTAAATATATAATTAAGTATTATTTTTAAAATAATAAACTACTAAGTTTCACCTTTGATAAGTAAGCTGAGGACCGCTAATAAAACAAACATCCTCTTCAATATAATCCGGAAAGTCCCATCACATATCACAAAACATTTCCTTAATTATTCAGGAAATTATAAGTATCACTTAACACTAATAAATCTGTTTCAACATCTAATAATTGTAACACGTAACTTGAATATAAGGAGTCGCAGAACGTGCGTCTTCCACGAAGACTCCTACACGACTGAGCGCTCGTGATGACTTTGCCAACATTTAACCGCTCGCCCCGCACCTAGCCCGGGTCACAAAGACCCCTTTACATTTTTATGATCTTACAGGTTAAGTTGATACATTTTGTTTGATCTGAAATACTAAAGATTCTCATGCTTATTTATACATAATATGAAAAGTCGTTCAACTATAGTTTGTATGTCATTATTATCTTGACATAAATAAAATATCAATTAATAGTCGGTCATAAAATTAATATAAACGAATAAAGTTCTTAATATTTGTAGATATATTTAGGAAACTATTTCGTTGATGGAATTTCGTATGAACATCGGTCATATCAATTTTATTAAGAACCCAGTATATTAAAAGCAAACTCAACGTTTTGTGTATATTTTTTACAAATATTTCCGCCTATTCATCGAGTTATTAAGGTAAGATGTCAACATCGCATGTTCATCTTATTAAAGTAAATGTCATTAGCTCCTACATATATCCCTTATAAATGAAACGTGTGTGCTTGTGACATTTTTTCTTTCCCCCTTTATGGGTACTGGAATGCCGTAACACTTTATCGTTATGATACGATATTCGGGAATAGAGGAGTATCATAAAATCATAAACAGCATTTTCATCCCTTACAAATTTCTCCTGCTTACCCTGAATGGCCTATAATGAATATCGTACTTGAAGCGTGCTCGCTTTATTGATAATTGACTGTAATATAATATAACTTTTGTTTTTACATTGTGATTTATAATTTAATGTGGGTACTTATAAAATTACTATTATACATAGGCTTACATCTACAATTTCTTATTGTTAGTTCGTGTATTGAAAGAACTTAGTTACGTTTTATGTATGTTATATATACAAGCTAGAATATAGGCAAGGATTTCAATTTTTGTTTGTAATAATTAATTGTGTATAGTAGGCGTGAAGCTATGTCCCAAGAGAGACGGGAAATTACTTATTGTTACTAAAAACAACACAAACTTCACGCTACTGATATACAGCTAAATTCATATGGAAACGTAAATCAGCACCACTCGTGGCTGTTTCTAAAACTGAGCTCTAAAAATATTTGCAGAATGATTTCTAATATAAAACCTTAAAGAGATTACATTCATTGTTCTTCATAGATTTTACCAATTACTTAATTTGGTAAGTACCGTAAACGTACCGTAACTGTACCGGCAAAAACTATATACCTCACCCAAACTTCGAATCCATGGTAATAATATGTGACACACACGTTTCTATGTATGTAGACAGATAGTAATGTTAAAACATTGTTAAATGTTAAACTCTACATAATATAAAACTTTACGTACCAACAATAACAAAGCAGCAAAAATATTAACTGTTACTTTCGTTTAATTCAGCATTTACTTTCAGAACCGTAAATTTCGGTACAGAAAATTAAATTTTCAGTTTTTTTGTTAAAGTTCATGTATAAAATTTATGAAAGATTGAAATTTTCTATATTAAAAAAACAGATTAAACCTTTTTTTTCAATTGTGTGGGCTTAACTTATGTTAACGATACGAATAATGAATTATTAATTAAGTTTACAAGAATATCTACTTGATATTTGATCTAAAGTATATTTATGGCTCATTCTTTCGTCACGGCAAAACCGTAACACAAATTACGTAAAACTTTACTGTTTTAAAGTAAATATACTAAAAAAATCTAAACCGCATACTAAAAATAAGCTGAGAGGTGTTACACAAATATAATCGTTTCGATATTTAGTTAAGCAACACCGTAGCACAATAGCACGCGACATCTTTGCGCATTACCCGGTGACAGGCGGGCGCAGGCGGCGTACTCCCAACGCTTTATCACTTAATTTGAATCGTGCCCTGAATTTCAAATGCCCTGTATTGCCTAGAACCCATTTCGGTGCACGAAAACGAAATCATCATTGGATGATTAATTTCACAAGCTCACGACGAATATAAAGTAATATGGAAAGAAATGGAACCAGAAAATACGTTACGTAAAGTCGCCCATGACTTCGATAATAACAAAGAAACATAAACTGACAGAATTTACGATATTTTTTATTCGAAGAGAATGAGGCTATCCAAATTATTTTAAGGGCGATAGCTTTTGATCAATAGAGCGTTCATATAATATTTCACTTACGTATCATTTTTGTTGTAGACTGCCATGAGATAACTGGCACTGGAAAATTGATAAATAAGTACGGGTCGATTGATTAATATGTATTATTACTTTCTGTTGCTAAAAAATTTATCAATACATGGAATAAAACAAAGTCGCAATGCTTAGATCTTGAAAACTACGCAACGGATTTCGATGCGGTTTTTTCAATAGATAAAGTGATTTTAGAGGAAGATTTTATGTGAAGTATAACTACCGCAACCCGCGGCTTCACTCGCGCTAAATATATTAATTTTATATCTCTAAATAAACTCTAACAGTAACGTTGTTCTACATATAGTACATTATAGATATAGTTTTGTTATACTAACTTAGACTTAGACTTAGAACTTTAACTTTCTTTCCTTAACTAAGTAACAAATACTGACCAAAAGATAATATTTCAAAAATGCTTAGGTTTTTTAGAATCTGAACTATTTCATGTAAGATTCTTTCCAAAAATCCAGCACACACGTTATCCTAGTTACAAATATTACTCATATCCATCTTATAACATGAAGAAGTAAGAAACACACTCTTATCTACAAATCTTCGTATTTACAATTTCCATCATTATAAAGCTTTGCGCACCGAATCATGAACATCGATTATCTAAACACAAACTCCAAACGATCATGAACATCGATTATCTAAACACAATTCGAAAAGCTGTCTGGTAACTAGTAAAATATTGAAACAGCTAATTTAGTTTTATTTGTCCTTAATTGAAGTTCTAGAAAAAACATCGTCAGTCGTAGTAATTTTCCTAGGTATTACGTGGTATACCTATGTCAATAAAACTGTTTGCTAGAAAAAGTGATGGTTCTAAACGACGATAATGCCGTACTACTTTTTAGAACCCCAAAATAATGAACGTGTAGTATAATTGCCCGTAACATAATTATCATAACATAATTAATTATGCAACTACAAATATCGCCAGAAAAGAAGAACATGACATGTAATCTTCTCCCCCAATCTTTTGAAGTTTATCTGGATTAGCATAAATGAGCAACTCCGCCAAAATTAATCCATTGGCCTCATTTTACGTACACAGAAATGATAAAAATATCAATGATTATTATTAAAATTACAGCAATATTCACAGTATACCTATTCACGTTTCTGAATTATTTTTGTAAGAAGTCTCTCGGAACTACTGTTAAGGTTCAACTTACTAACTTTAACTAAGAAAATAAGATAAATAAGTTTTTCAATTTGCAAAGATATGAAAGTAAATCGTTTTTTTTTTTGAAGTTGGTATTATTGTTAGATACGAGTACGTACTATATGTATATCTAGCTATTTCTACAGATCAGGATAGAGTAAGAGAGAAAGAAAGAGTGAGAGAGAGAGAGAGAGAGAGAGAGAGAGAGAGAGAGATGATGAAAATTGAAAGAAACAATGCTAAGTAAAATTATACTTTATTTTGCTCTTTTATTGTCACATTGCATCATATTATGATGCTATAAAAGAGCTTTCATATATTATTAACAGGAAGCCATATTTAAACGACAGTAACATATTTGACAGATGACTGAAAAATAATAACCGTGCGATGTAGGAAAACCGGTAGAATCAGTCTAAAAATATTTATAAAATGTTTCCCATTTAAAATACTATATTAACGATGAGTAATAAGTGCTTAAGAAATAAATGGTAATCTACTGTAATTATTATAATTTATATTTCTACATAAGTAATATTGATTACATTCATATTAATCTGTCGTTAAATTTTTTATATATTCTTGTGAATTTAGACCAGAAGTGAGCTTTTTTTTTCAAAAAAACAAGCTTACTAAATCGACCTCAATTTATTTTAAGAATCTGAAAACGATAAAACACAATTAAACTAACCAAAAAGACAACTAAGCTACCAGCAATGATATTTTAAAATATAAACCAACAGAGTAACGACCTAACTATGCTAAAGCACTAAGATAAGTCGACCGTTTGGAATAAAAGGGTTCCATCCAACATTTTTCTATATTTTGATTTTTTAACTTAAAAATGTTTCATGTGACCATAACTTTGTTCTCTAAATCTTTGAACGTCATCTATTGACCCTTAATGAATTAGCTGCATAAAAAAGTTCTATTTGTGAAATTAATGATTCAAAAAGTTCCATCTGCCTCATGAATGTTAAAATCCAGATGGAACCATCTTATTCCAAACGGTCGAAGTGTCAAGACACAACTACCCCCCGATGCCGGTTATGCATCGACTTTTATAGTTTTTTCCCCACTCCAACATCCTCTTTTGTGTTCATCTTCCACAATAT
Organism: Boloria euphrosyne; assembly: GCA_951802675.2. Taxonomy (NCBI): domain Eukaryota; kingdom Metazoa; phylum Arthropoda; class Insecta; order Lepidoptera; family Nymphalidae; genus Boloria; species Boloria euphrosyne. The sequence continues at coordinate 5,418,399 of OX637876.1, forward strand.
TTATTTAACTTCGTAATTGTAATATAGCAGTTGTAGCACAGTGGTAGCCGACTGCCGAGTGAAGCGGGCTCAAATTAGAGTCTTTGATTAACACTGACTTACGGTGTAGGAAAACATCGGTAGGAAATCTTCTTGTCAGAGATACCTCAGTAAGTTTTCGAAAGACATGTGAAGTTCGCCAACTCGCACTAGGCCAGAGCTGTGGACTATAAAAGGACGGGATTCAATTTTAGTAGAGCAAATTTATGAAAGGGTAAAAATTTGATTTAAGTTACTATCACTAAAATACTAAAATAGTAGTATTTTTATGAAGTAGTTATGTCCCTTCTCGAATTACTATTCTTTAAACTCAACTGTCTTATTGCAACTATGTCTTAGTGGAATAGGTTTTAAAGAGGCTAGAGTACGTACGAGGTGTATTAATTAATTAGTTTTATTTAAAGAACAATTAATGGTCACCTAATAAGATCCCCTCTAACACTTCAGTCATTGAGCAGATATTTTTGGATGTATTGACTGCGGTGAATTGAAAATTCTACTGATATTTCAAAGAAAAAAACAAGGTCGGTAAGTAATCGTGCCGGAGCAAAGGCGGTTTTAACCCGCAACACACAAGGTTATGGTATATTACAAGGTTATAAGTTAAACCTGCGTCTAAACCTGCCTGTGGCTTGTAGCGTCCCAACGGATGAACTGATTTTATTTTGCTTTTGTTTGGAGGGTGACATGTTTGAGAATGTTCTTAGTTATAATATCAATTAAAATTCGTTTTGCTGTTTTGAGTTTACCCGCCTTTTTCTAGACGATAAAAGATTACGAATAGCTTTCACGGATCTAATCAATTCGAATCTTTGTATTTCGTTACTTTAATGCCATTGCAATCTCATTATATTATCTTCTTTGAATAAATATTTTTTATTATTTATTATCAATTGACCCTACATTACTAACAGTTTATATAAATACGAAGAACAGAATATAATGTATTATACAATTTTCTTACATTGAAGCTTGTGTAAATTTTAATAACGTTCAGAAAATGCAGCATGAACTTTAATGTAACATACCAAACCATAGCTAATGCACAAAATTTCTCCATATAACGCGGAATTTCTTCTTTCTAAGAAAGAAGTCATGTCATAAACGTGGTTTACAAAAGATTTTAATAATCGTGTCAAGTAAACACTTATCATAATTTTTACCAGTATGACCACAATGGGCTCTTTGTAAATCAAACATGCATAAATCCAGACTGCTCCCTTTCCGCCATTATGTCAACCGAAGCGATTTATGATCGCATCTTAGAGATTTTCACGAGGGAGAATATCGCAAAGTAAATAGTATTGAGCATAACTCCTTGAGGTAATATCCGAGACACATAAGGTAGGCATATTTTATACTTGTAATTGTTTTTCAATATTTGACAATTTAATTAAAAGTTGTAATCTTTTCGGATTGTATCATCTTTATTTGATTGCTGCAATCATGGTCGCGGGAGAAACTAAGGTTTGAGGTGTCTCAAACGAAAAGGCATAAAAGTTAGTTGTATTTAAATTGTCTTGCGTAAATTTAAAAACATGGAATAATTTTGTCATATGACATAATAACTGACTTGATGGAACATGCATGTAAGTTAAGTACTAAATGAATTCAAGCTTGGAATAATTAACGACATACTACCAATACAGCTCCAATGAAACTGAAATGTATCTTACAAAGTAACAATGCCATCCATCATAACAAAGTTAATTTCAAAATTAAGAAAACATATAAAATAAAAATAAAATTTAAGCGAGTTAAGAATACATATAAAATTTCTTTATGTTTCATTAAAACTAACAGCTTCAGTACGTACACCATAAGTTAGGTGCCTCGAGAATTTAGCAGGGATACGCCCGTTACTTAGCAAGGTATTTGTACCACTTTCAAGCGAAGCTGGCCGCGGGCCAACAGTGATGATATTATTATAGAGCACATTCAGGTTACTTAGAAAACTACAAAATATATTTAGATATGATGAATGTTTGCATGTACTTCATGCCGATTCACCTACAGTACCACAATAAATCGACACCTAATCATAATATTTGCGGGTAAGAACGTAAATTTTCTGTTTTCAAATTGTTAAAAAGTACAAAAAGAAATGAATATGTCTGCTTAAATTTCCCTAAATCAATATATGTATTAGAAATACACTAAGACTGAATTTTTGTCCAACTCTATTTGGGATATATTGTTTTTCTGCTGACTCCCCTCACTAAACTGATTATATAAACTAACTCCTGTAAATACTAAGATAACTTTTGATACGTCAACATCTTTCTGAAGAAATTTTTTCGTAAGCCGCACCTATTATGAATATCAGAATGAATATAAGTTAAGTGAGTAATATTGTAAACATAATATATTTTATATTTAAGACGGCAAAATAAATCAAGCAAAAGGATTATTAAAAATGGAGTACTGTTGTAATATTCTACATTTCATTGTCTGACTTTATTAAAAACCATATTAAAAGGAGCGATAAATGATGGGAAAGGATGGAGGAAAGAAATATAAAATAAATAAAATTACGAAAGTAATAAAGAAATAGAATGTATCCACTTTGCATAAAAGAAGTGACGCAATATGTATCAGCTTTTCGCGGACTTCCTTAATTAAAAGACTAGAGCCTCGCCCTCGCTCCGCTTGGGCTCGTCCCTAGATACATTTTAAGGGTTAGTATAGATATCTCATATATCAGATATTTTGTGCAGTAAAAAGTATGATATACAGTGGTGGTCACAGAATTAGAAACACCAAACTACACTCCCATTATACTAAACATTTAACTTGTTAACTATTTTTTTACTAATAAAAGAAGGTTTTAAACTATTTATATAGAATCATTAGTTCTTCTGTAGTATAAAAATATAAGTTTAGTAACAACAAACAGTTGTAATTTTTATAAAAGATCAACATTTATTAAAAGAGAATAAAAATACAAGGAACTTCGCTGGACAACAAATTAGAAACATACAAAATTAATACTTAAAACTTCAACAAATTATAATACTTTGAATAAAACATAAAATATACACTATGAATAACATGTTCATAGCTGATACAAGTACTTTAGTACTTGGTAGGATAGCCTCTATTGTCAATTACAGCTTTATAACGAAGCGGTATGGATTCTATAAATTTTCGACAAGTTTCCATTGCAATATCCTTCCAAATCTCAACAAATACGTCGTAAAGTTGGTTTATAATAGTGATATACTAATTTGATAGTGTTTTCTTCACGATGTTCCAAAAATTCTCTATCCGGACTGTTAACAGGCCACTCCAACATTGTCACCGATTGCTCTCTGAGACACACTTTTACGCTCTTTGCTGTATATTTGGGGTCATTATCGTGTTGGAAAATCCAATATACTTGTAAATTTCCGTCGGTTTATGGCTTATTTCTTATGAAATCATTGTTTCTTATAAGATATGAATCTTCCTCACCAGACGACCCCGTATCTATCCAGAGAAACATCCCCACACTTTAACATTTCCACCGCCGCGCTTTATTGTCTTTTTTTGTACTTTTTATTCAAAATTTCTCGTTCATTGATCATCGAACGTATCGTTTTTCATCAGAATTCACTAAATTTATTTTAGTTTCATCCGAAAATAAAACTTTTTTTCATTGTTGAACAGTCCAACTGCTATACTTTCTAGCGAAGGCTAGACGATTTTCTCTGTGTTGCCTAGAGAGAGTTGCCTAAGAAGTGGGACCTTCCTAGCAAGTCTTCTGAATAATTGGCCTTCAAAACCGCCTACGGACAAGTCTTGAGGACACGTTGCGAGGGTTGTCTGAGAAAAGATTTCTTTTCTAATAATATTTAAATCTAAAGGGTCCATTTTAGTCAAACGAACCATAAACCATGTCTTCTCGAACAGTAGTCTTCCTTTGTCGCGCTTCTTCTAGATACGTTACCAGATGTTCCAAAGTGTTTATAAAGTGCAATGGCGTTAAATACCATCTTTACAAAGCATACCAAGTGAACGACAATTTTTCTGTAAGACCATTTTTGTTTGAAATGAAAAATTCTTAAAATTTTTCTTGTAGCTCCATTACAGCTCTTGTCTTTAAACTTTTCTTTAAACTCAAAGTCAAAATGTAACCTAACTAAATGTATAAGAAAAGGCGGGAAACTGCCTAAAGTGATGAGCATAATAAAGATGAATTATAATTTCAAAAATCATATTTCGAAGAAAAGTCACACTTCGTTTCTAATTAATTGTCCAATTGCCAGTACTACAGTTATTGACACATTTTTTTTAAACTTATATTTTTAGATTTTTTTATTACTTGACTAAATTTTAATAATAGCTTTTATATTAGAGTTAGTATCGTAATATTTTAATGTGGTAAATCAATTAAAAAAATAAAAATTATTTGCAATACCAACATAAACAGCAATTTACACCCCTAAGTGACTCCGTGTTTCTAATTATCTGTCCACCACTATTGACCCGGAGAACCAACTATCTCCACACCAAATTTCATCACAATCCGGTTTTCTCGTGATGCGGTCACAAACAGACTGACAGACAGACAAAATATGTTCTAAAAACGATATATTCGGTCTCTGTATCGTTAATAATTACTATTTCAATTAGAATTTCTAAAAAATAATTAATGTACAGATTTAACTAAGTTAGAATTTTATTATATGTATAGATATACAATTACCGATGCTTGCACTTGAACGTAAGGTAGTGGTAAGTAATAAGTAAAGTTTTTTATGCCTATCATAATACTACCATAATACTAGCATACCATTATCATATAGTATAGTGATAGATGTCTAAACTGATCACCATTTCTAATTATTTTCCCTCATGTTACTGAGTACACCAGTATGTTAGAAGTGGGGCGGCAAAGATATGATTGTTGATACTGAAGCTCTACCTCTATTTACTACATCATAATATCTAAATATTTAATTCATTAGGTTGGACTTCAAGGATCTCTCAAAGGGATTCATATCCCGAAGAAATTCCTATTTAAAAAGAAATCGAATAATTTTGTGTAGAAATGTACCTTTTTATTTAATAAAATGGATTATAAAAATCTTTCATAGAGTTTTTATGTAAAATAATAAATAATATGAATGATTTGATCGACTTAATTTTAGTTTAGACTTAACTTTTTTTGTCTTTATCCAGTAACATTAGTAATAATAAAACGAAGAAACTTTTAAATCCTGTTGCTTAAGTGGCAAAGTGGAGAAGTTAGAAAAGCCTTTTAATTCAAACTAAAGACAAGTTGTCTTTTAACAACTTTTCATAAAAATAAAAAAATATATACTAAGTAAATTCAATAAATATATTTTAAAAATGGTTCTTACTTTATAATTATACGGAAACAAAAATATTTTTGTATCATATTTGCTAAGCTGCGCTCGCAAATATTATTAAATGATAAAACCTTTTCTCTCGGAGGATACTACTGGCGGAACAATACTGGTAATGTAATTAATGCACAAGTTATTATGAAACGCAGTCATTTGCTTAAATCCTTTTTCCCGCAAATTATTAAATATACCACAAACACGTCATACTAGGTACTCCTTACTTAACATTGTTAGACTTGTTTTTAATTAAAATAGAATATTGTATTAGTATTATGATAGTAATAGGTATATCGAAAAGCGAGTGTCAATTAAAATAGTTTTGTAGCAATTAAGTCCGGGTAAAAGACAATTTTATACACATATGCAATTGTTTAGAATAGCTAAAGTGCGCATACAATGTTATTAACAACATTCTCTTTTAAAAATTTATTACTATGCCTCGTCAATTTAAACACGATTAATATTAATTGATGTATGCTATATCAACCGGTTCATATTCGTTGAATCATTTGCATAGGGTGTCCACGTGTTATTTATTTCATTTCACTGCCATTCACATGCATGCAGCAGTAATAACACGTACGGCAAGCAGTTCCGGGGGTCCTTGTTTTGAGTTCGGGCGCAGTTTAATTATTGAGATTTTGGAAATTCTCAATAAGTTGGCGGAGTTTCACAAATGGCTTTGGGTGAAAAGAGCCGTCGGTTGTGATGTGTGAACAAAATATGATCCAAACTTTTATAGCTTTCTCCGTTTAGTTCAAGGGATACTTTCATTCGTCATTTTTTTTTGTTTTCCAACAAACCCGCTTAAAATTGCATTTTTATAAAATAAACTAAGTAACAAGTGCTGCCTTTAACTGCACTCTATTTTTAAACCATAAAATAAATCTCCAGTAATAATATATTACTCTGGTTTCATAAACGTTAGAATTTAGAGCCTCAAGCTTTTGACATTTTTCAAATGTCGATGTTATTACCTCCTAGAATAGTACAAATTATCGGTAGTTCGGCTTCGTGGAAGTCTTACGGGTACTTTTTAGCCAGTAACGTTGATATTTTTTTATCATATGACGAAAAAAGTCAAAATGTCATTGTTTTTGACTAAATTTTTTATGCGATTATTATGTGCTTAGTTCACACTGATTATGAATAGTGTTAATATATGGCTTGATTAGGTTAATGACGTGATTAGGGTAATTAGGTGTTATAAGCAAAATTTAAAATTGCGCTCAATACATAAATATATTGTTAGCTATTGAATAATAAAAGTTATATTTAATTTTATTTGACTTTATTGAATAATATATTTATTTAGTAACAATGTTTTTTACCTACTCTTTTTTAAAATTGTGGCATAAGTTATTTTGTCTTTTATAATTATTTATATCTGATAACGATTATAATTACATTTTAATGGACCATAATCAGTTAATAATATTCGACCAAATATGGTGACGACGACTTTACTTGTGAGAAAGAAATAAAAATATTTATATTTGTACCTTCTTGAATAACTCGTAGCGTACGTTATTAGATTCTATACCTACTCAAATGATTGAAGTACAAATATCCAAATACGTCTTTGTAAGCTTTCAATAATATTTAATAGTATTAGATCTATTTTCCCTGTCAATATGAATTAGACGCGAATAAAAATAAAAACAAAACGACGACGAATTTTCTTTATAATCAATCGTAGTATGTCAGAGTCAATAAATTGATTTATTGATATTTGATGGCCATAATTGAATAAGAAATTATATTTGTCTTGATAAGCATCTACCTAAATAAATCGATAGCGTTAGGGTTTCTTTGTATTTGTTTTTGTTCCAAATATTGATGTTTCGAATTATTTAACAGAAATACTCAATATCAAATTTAGCCCAGCCCTGAACTCGAACCAAAGACTCCTTGAACTGCAACCGCTGCCTAGCCAGATCGGCAAGGCAGATAAAAGTATACAAGTCTGTACTAAGCCCTTTTTTAACCTCCCATGGCTAGGGCCTCTCTTCTTCCCTTCATACAAGGGGAATCAGGTCATAGTCTACCACGATGGCCAAGAGCGGTTGGCGGACTTCACATGTCTTTTGAAAACTTGCTAGGTTCTCTCAGTCATGTAAGTATTCTCGTGATGTTTTCCTTCACCGCAAGACAAGTAGTAATCATGCTACATATGATTCGCATTTCGCACATGATAATATCAGAGGTGCTATAACAGGGGGGGGGGGGGGGGGGCACTCAAGAACATTGCTAATTTTTTTAAAGAAAGTTGCGCCATCTCCATTTCCTAACTTTTATAAATGCATTGCGTCTTATTTATTCGCCGATAGATGTCGCTAAAAATGTATTCGATCCTAAACTAATTGTAATTTAAACCACATTAATTAAATAGATAAATAAAAGACTTTAGATTATTATTTTATGAACAAAAATACTGTATGAAATAAAAAAAAACAATCAATACTTATTCCAAATGGCATTAACATTTTTACAATCACTTCCTAACATTATTTTTATAGCAATACTGGTTATTTTTATAGCAATACTGGATACACACAAAATTACAATTTACAAGTTGCAAATTGCAATTTGGCATTTGCAAATATGAAATAATAAATATAATATTATTCCGTTTTCTATTATTTTTTGTTCATCAGTCGTTGAGTCGAGATTATTTCTCCGTTTACTATCAAAACTTACTATTTTATTGTGTCCGGTGTCGGCAGTGTGCCGAATTATCGTAAATATTTTGTAGTTTGTAGTTTAGTGATATTTCGCGATAAATACGCTTTTCTATGGTGTGTGAGTTATTGAAAGCAAATTCATTTTTAATTTTGTGGATAGGCACTGTGTAACAAGAATATGTTTGAGATATCTAAAACCCTGAAAAAATCCGAAAAGTTAGAGTTATTTTAAATTGTCAAATATTCGCGTAAATCTAAGAAAGTATAGAAAATGAACTAAAATATTACGTATAAGAATTATTATTCAATATAATTTATTCTGTATTATCAATAAATGATTACTCTTGCATTTGTTGTTTTATTTATTTCTTTGTTCTAGCAGTTAATCAAAATATATCAATGGCAAAATAAATAGATATAGGCAACTATATAGCTACCTATATATAGCTACCTATATATAGCTACCTACGTATAGCTACCTATATATAGCTACATATATATAGCATTAGTTTAAGTTAGGAAACGCAGATGGCGCTTCAAATTGATTTCCATAAATATTCCTAGAGAGGGCACTCTTTTCCCAGTATATTATATATACTCTTTGTGCTATAAGCTAGTAGACTCATGACGTTCAGTAAAAAATTTTAATAATTTTATGCTGATAGAATATTTTGAATTTGAATTTGAATTTGTTCCATTTATAATAGGTATTGAAACGAATATAAATATATGAATGAAAATTTTTACAGAAGATAAAACTTACAAGACAGTAAAATGAAATTCAGTGCAGACTGTTTTCGTCGTTCAACCGATATTTCGGATGATGATTTACCTGATCATCGCACTGGATTGATAATCCCAAATATGCTTTGGAATATATGTATGTCTCGTGTTTGTTGGGAAAAGTACATCTTAAGATACGTAATTGTATTTTTATTTTACTAACATATAGTTTAAAATATGACTTAAACTTTATTTTATTGAGTTATTTTATCATATTGTAAATTTATGATTTTGCCCTATAATAATAAAGTCCTACACGACTTTTTTAAGTAACAAGATCATGAAAGTTAAAATCTATTCCATTATTTCTTTTACATTAAATTTTCTAGTTACATACATAAGAAGATATCGAAGCTGAATCTGACCAAATCAGAACAGAATATCAAATCAATATTAAATAAATAAATTAAAAAATAAGTACATCTTTGTTGTACTTAGATCAATTTATTAGCTTACAATGTACAAATGAAATAACATTTTATTTTCGTTTTATTACATTTTGGGTTTTTAGAGAATAAACTGAGCAACACTGCAATTAAAATCACTTTATACACACCTTAATATAGAAAGCAGAATTTTAATAATTCCCAAACCGTGTAGGAAATCTAACTATTAACGTCTATTTTAAAGTTAATCGTACTTTAATTAATAATAAAGTCTTCTAGTCGTACATTCTTTCTTCACTTGCCATTTCCACGTTGCTAAACATAACACTCGACAACAATGTTACAACTTTATTCGGTGAAACTCGTTTTAAAACATAGATCGATAATTTAAATACAGACACAATCTGTAATATATTATTATACATTAACATTTTGTAATTAACTATATTATAACGCCATCTTTATACGAGTATTTATGTCGGTGTTATTAAGGAAAACCCCGATTTGGGCAATTAAGGTTACGTTGGATTAGCCTTTATTCTTCCGGTGACGTGCTATACGTCATGAAAAAAACCATCAAGCCGCTCGTAAGCGGTATGTTGTCACGCTGGAAAAATCACAATTCATTCGAATCCTTTGTGATGCTCTGAAAATAAACGGAATTTAAAACGTTGTGACAAGTTAAAACAAATATATTACGTCATATAGCACTGTGAATTTTAATAAAAATAAATAAATACAAGAATTATTGTTTGATTTTTATTTGTCTTTTATTTTTAATTTAAAACTTATTATTATTATATATATTATAAATAGGTGAAGAACAGCCTTATTCTCTTTTGTTTTTCAACCGACTTCCAAAAAGGAGGAGGTATTCAATTCGTCTGTATTTTTTAACCGATTCTTTTGTTTATTAGATGAGTTAAAATGAAAAAAAATATAGAGATAGGCAAATTGAAATGAAGGAATGAACAAGTCAGACGCATTTTTCTCTTTAGCAGTCTTATACGTTTATGATGACTATTATTAGAATCAAAACTTAAATAGCTTCCTTAATCTGTATCTAATACACACATATATATTATGCACCTATATATTGTGTTTGGGAAAACATATTTCGAAAATTACTAAAAGCCTTCAGCGGTATTCCTGTAAACAATAAATATAATAGTATGTAAAAGGAACAAAATTTGATTGCATTTACCTTTCATTCAATATCCATGAGTAGATGAAGCACTCTCACAATAAATTGATTTAGTGTATACAAATATGAATTATTAATTAATATATCAATTTCGTTTTATAAAATACATGTAAATTTTTAATTAAATAAATTAAATATGTATTAACCGTAAATGTACAACTATCAAATTAATTAAAATATAGGTAGATGCATACAGCATAGTGGCTAGTATGTATAGCTGCAGATCCAGAGGTTCAAGTTGGAATCCCGGGTCGGGCCAAATTTAGTTACTGAGCTTTTCTTCCAGAGAGTGCAATTGTATCTCTTCCTGCGCTCCTAGCTAGTCTAGTCTCAATGAGATTAGGCGCCTCGGAGGAGGACATATTTAGTATTATGTTTTATCATATCATAATTGCTAAACAAAACAATTCCTAGTATTGATTTTTTTCACAATGAAATGGTTGGGTCTTAGATTGAAAGTACCTATACATATACACATAGGGACTCTGTAAAAATAGTACCTAGAGACACACTCCAACAAAGCTAAAGTGGCTATTTACTAAGATAATATAATTTAAAATATTATTTCTTTCGGAAAATTTACGTAAACTTCATAAGTAAAAGAAGAAAAAGCGTTTTAGTTCAGATTAGTTCAGCAATCTATTACTTTTATGTAATTTTGATTTATTAAAATGTTCGCATTCAACAGTAGGTATTGAGGCATATTTTAGCTGTAGGTGATTTATTCTACGATATTACGCACCCCAACCTGGCTTGAATGGCATTACGTTGACAGCTTATGAGGTCCTTTATTTATTTGATTTATGTAGTGAGCATAGATAGGGACTTTCAGTTTGAATCAGTGCAGTGATTTCAGTTGTAAAGTTACTGAGATACTGCTGATTTTCCGTTTAATAATAAAACGTTTACTAACCATATATTATGTACTTAAAAAAACGATTAAACTGGCAAAATAATATAAAGGTTATATCATTTGCATCCATGGGCGTAGCCAGGTACGGGCAGGGGGGGGCAGCTGCCCCCCCCTAGAAGATGAAATGCTCACAAACGTAATATTACGTAGGTTGCATATTATAAACAAAAACAACGTTGATTCTATTGACAGACGAATTTTATAAGATTGCACTATGAATGGTTGATTCTAGATTTGCTTTTCTACGTGCAAAACATCGTTACGTCGATTTAAAACATGGCTGAGATCAACGATGACTCTCAACGTCGACAACTTTTTTTCAATACATAGTATTGTGTGAGAGCTATACGGGTCTAAGTTGTGCGAAGGTTGCTCGTGCTTTGGCGATTCTCGAAGTGATGTCCTCTTCGGTTCGTCCTATTTCTGACACGCAGCTACCGAGGTATGTGCATTTATGGACGAGTTCCACTGCCTCTGTGCGGATCACCAACGTTAGTGTACTCGTTTCTCTGCTCCTCATTTCTCGTGTCTTCCTTATATTTACTTAGAGCCCCGTACTAGCTGCCCCCTGCCGTAAGTCGTTGGCCTGCATGTGCGAGTGTGGCTCAAGAGACCAGGGTCTTCTAAGAACTTGATTATGCCTCATTCAACGCCGTGGCGCTTGTCATGTACACATGTACCTCTATGTCCTCCGAAATGAGCCTTTTATGAGTCACTTTACAAAAATAATTCTTGTGATGTTAATTATTTTCTCTGGGAAGCCAATTTTGCGTAATGGAGGCCAGATGCTGGCCCACCTCACCGCATGTATCAAAGGCCTTTTCGAAATCTACAAAAGTGAGATACTATCTCCCTTTGCCATTCTGTTGCCCGTTCTAATATAATACGGAGGATGTTGATCTGATTTGTACACGATCGATTGAGCTGAAATCCCGCTTGCTCTCTGCGTATGAAGGGGTTGATGACCTGCGAGAGCCTAACCAAAATGACTTTTCAGAGCACTTTGAACTTGACCAAAAGTAAAGTCCGAAACAAAAATACCTCTCCAGTTACAGCATTGACTTTATGCCCCCTTTTTTGGTACAGTGATAAGAAGGCCTTTGTTCCAATCGCCTGGTTAATCTTCTTCCTGCCAGATGTGCTGTTATGATTCGGTCTGAGATCGGTTTCAAGTCCAGAAGGCCTCTTTTCGCCACATCCGATAATAGAAGTCCCACGACGTGTTCCTTCATCCTTCTTCATTAGGGAATCTTATCTCGTAAATCAGGAATATAAGGCCCGAGCGAAACGAGGGCGAGTCGCTAGTGTATTATAAATTCACTGATGGATATTTTGTTTTTCACCTACTAACCCCCGACGCAAAAACGACAGGTTGTTATAAGTTTGATATGTCTGTGTTTGTGTGTGTCTGTGGCATCGTAGCTCCCGAACGGATAAACCGATTTTGATTTTGTTTTTGTTTTTTTTTTATTTAAAATGTGAATTAGTCGGAAGCGTTTTTAGCTATGTTTGGTAAAAATCGGTCCAAGATGGCCGCCACCACAAAATGGCGATTTACATATTTTTTTCACAACTTCCTCAATATGGGTATCAAATGAAAGGGCTCGACTAGAAGAATAATGTACACTATATTACAACGGAATGAGGAATATTAACTAAGAAATTAAAACTAAACTAAACTTGGTTTTTTTTGGTTGATCAATGCCTTAGATTTATAAGGAAAGTGGAGTGATGACTGACATAGAATCTGTTAGATTCTATTAATAATCTTTTTTTGTTACTATTATTTTGTCTCAGAGGTTTTTGAAATTTTTAATTTGTTTTTATCTTATATATTACTAGCAGGGCCCGCGGCTTCGCTCGCGCTTAAAGTACTAAAAATATTTTGGCTTTATGCTATTACTTGTTGTGTAAATAACGAATCATTCCTCATTTAAAAGTACTACTAGACTACCTACTGTTAACTGTACCTATACAACCAGCTATTGTGTTTTCCTGTGGAGATATAGACTTACTATTTCAAACTTTTCGGTAGGTCTTACAAAACCATTCAAAATATTCTAAATTAATACATAATTTTGATATAATATAATCTTAAGTTTTAGTAAGAGTTAGCCATATTTGTTGCCCTTATACTTATTGTTCAATAGAACCAGTTATTGTGTTTTAACGTATGAATTAAAAATTTTACTTCAGTAAATGGTATTTTAAATGTTGTTTCGTGTAATTTACTTCTAATCAGTACAGAAGTTTTTGCCTGAAACGCGTACATCTATATGCTAAGTTACTGTTTTTATATCTACTGATAAAAATAGGTATTGAGGAGAGGAGATAGGAGAGGATATTTGATATTTTAGATATTTCTGTCAGACTTTTTAATACCCACAATTTCCTACTATATAGTTTTGATATATCTCTCAAGATTTAGCCAGCGCTAGGTTCTTAAGACGACTCAAATGAACTAATTATTTTGTTTTCCAGTGGAAATAAAATATTTTTCTGCAATAAAAAGTATCCTAAGTCACGACCCCAATAATAAGTAATCACGTCACAAAATTTGATTAAAATCCGTGCAGTACTTTTTGAATTAAACGATAACATTCAAATAGACAGACATACAGGCAATCAGACATAAATTTTTAAAACAACTGTTTCGAGGTCTATATTCAATACAAAATATTATGTTACGGTCACTGTTTAAAAAAAAATATTTACAGATTCTCTTCTGAGCTACTGTTTTATTATAAGCATTTGCCTTAGATTATATTCTTGGTTTGTCTAGCCTGCCCCCCCCTAAACAAAATCCTGGCTACGCCCTTGTTTGCATCCAAATATCTTTTAATCACGAGCAAGTGATTAAGGCTGTTAACAAAAATAATATTCATACATAAAATTACAAGAGGCCGATGTCTAAATTCTTTTGGGAGTTCACAAAACAAATCGTGTTTGGTGTTGGGCAATGTCATGCAAATTTTAAGAGGCTTCCTGATTCCGGTAAAAACAGCTATTGTTATAAAAATAATTGGGGTTACATAACCGTTAGCCCTCTCGGGCCGTTATCCCGTTTTACCCAGACTGTAATGCTAATTTCAATTTATATATAATGTAAATTATTTTTAATTTCTGTATCAACAATTGAGTGGCATATAATTACGAGTATGTGTTTGAATAATACTTTATATTGTAATTTTTCAATATTGTAATAAATTTTTAGTACCTAATCTTGTTAGTTTAAGTAAAGTTTTTTTCAATACTTAATTAATATTATAATATGTATGTAGATATTCTAAACACCTTAAGTTTAAGAAAATAACAAAGAACGTTTACTACTTAGCCAAAGTAAATTCTTCTTATAGATATTAATGAGAGATAAAAACCAACACTTTGTAACATTATAATTAGGAACAAAACTAAACTTTCTTTTCCTTCTGAGCAGAACTTAAAACCTTTTACACCAGACTCTGTAATTGCAGCTCTGAAGGCGTCGCAAAATACCTCCTTAGTCATTAAAGATGCCGTGACGCAAGCTATAAAGCGGGGAAAAGCTTTATGCAAATTATTTTACCTGTGGCACTGCTTGCTATTAGTAATAATCGTATAAGACGGAACATGTACATATAGTAACTTGCCTTTCATATTTTGTGGCACAGTGTTTGTGACGGTGACAAGCCTTGTTGTGGGTTTTATATATGAACACAGCCAACCACCCTCTAACGACTGCATTGTGTTAAACACAGTTATAATATAAATTTGAATACATTGAGATTTGCTTATACGAGTTTCTTAATTTTAATATGTGTCATATTCAACCCTCGACAGGTGAAAAGGAAGCTAAAATTAGATAAGTTAATTAGTCATCTGAAATAAAATCTAGGTCGTATTTACAGTAGTGTAACGACCGTAACTAATTAGCTGGTGCACTAATTACCGTATTCGGTCCGTTATTTTATAGTTTCATAAAAGGGGACGCGAAACGTTCGCATCATCCCTTTTGCGAGCTGTCAGGGCTTTAAACGTTCCCACAACTAACAAGTTTATCTGACGGGGATTTTATAACGGCATTAGATATGGTTTTTTTTCTAAAACTCCGCAGCAGCCAAATAATTGGATTTTTATGCATGAAAAATGTTCAAGCCTTAAATTTTTCCAATATATTTGCATGTTTAAAATATTTTAAATTTTACTTTTAAAGTGTAACAAATAATTTTTCCTGATGATATTTGAAGTTCTAAAAACGTGAGTAAATAGTATAGCATATTTATTTTAATGATATTTTTTTTTCTCAAATCGGGGTGTGTATTCAAATATTTTGAGTCTCTCATTAGAATCAGCTGCGGTGCCGGTTTGAGTGTAGAGTGAATTCATTATCGCGGTCGGGCAGTCGTTAGTGGTTACGACTGTGTTCACCAACTCTTTGAAATAATGCTCCCTTGGCACCTTGACGCGTTCTACACAGAACCATATATTATATCACTGAGATATTTTAAAACATCGCCCAAATCCCTATAGAGTAGAAAGTTCTACTTTGTAACTTCTTACTAGCGCAAAACATGTCGGTTGAAACTTAAGTAATAATGAGTTATTTATGCTTTTCCTATGGAAAGTTTGATAATATTTCACCATATTGAATTAAACGTGCAGAAAGAAATGAAACGAACTCGATCAAAACGAGTGTCAGTCGCTAAGTCACTCGTTTTAAGATAACTTTCTATCTTTGATGAATTTTATTCTAATAGTAAAATAGACGTGTGCTTTTCCAAGTTTCACAGCCGACCTACAAAAAAAAACCTTAAAACTATACAAGTAATACGCTGACGAAAATATGATGTTTATTGAAACGAAATACTTCCATTTTCTTGGAAATTAGATTTTATATTATTAACTTAACCGCGTATATTCCAAGTGCATAGAAAATTCGGCCGACCGTTCTCGTTGCTTCAGATTCTAATTACGCAAGTATTGTAAGGTCGTTGGCTATTCTGACCATAAAATGGTAATCCTTTATGATATCAATCGTCAACAGATTCTATTTCGTGGCATTAGTCCTGTTTAAATGACAAAATTTACGTATGATTTACTAATTAAAGCTCTTACATGTTATTAGTAACTATTGCCTTACCCTCGCTTCCCTCTGGTTCGTCTCTCCTGAAGTAGAAAAATATTTTTTCTTACGGGAACATTACATTTTTCGGGATAAAAAGCCAGACTAATCTGTTTCGGTTATGACAAATTTTATCTATAACTTTTCAAACGTCCTGGCGTGATTGCGTAACAAACCATCATTCCTCCCAACCACCAGTAATTATCCTTAAAAGATCAGTATTTTACACAAATTGCTTTAAAATAAATGCTAAGAGGTACGTTTTTTACTGGTTTAAACCTTAAAAATGTGTTTGTGTGTTAATTACGAATATAAAAGGCTTTGGCGACCATCATATGTTTTACAAATAATATTCAAAGCAAATGACGAAAAATAATACAAAAGTAATTAACATTTTATATCTTTTCGTAATTCAGTATAAAAATAAAAGAAAACGAGCCAAAACCCACAACCCGCCAGCTAACAGAATCACATAAACTTACTAAAATAACTTAACTTTAAAGTTAGAATAACGATTCATGTACATCCGTAGAAGTAGATCTTTCTATCCGTAGAAGTAGCTCTTGCAAGAACAGCATTTTAACTAACACATGTCAGAATTAAATGTACAACTAGCAGTTTTCGTCGCTTTGATTGACTACGTCATATCTCTAAACTTATTTATGCCACAGATCCTATATTATTACTATATCTCATACAAAAACCTCGCCATAATAATAGTTTATTGGAAAAAATACATAGCGAAGGAATCGAATTCATTCGATCTTAATAGGACAGATGAAATATATTAAGCCTCACGATGTACAATAGAAAAGTGATCCTAGCTAGGCTGGCTGGTTTGATATTAAACTGGTATTAAAGATCGCTCGCTGTTCATTGTATTGTATCGATTATGCCTGTTATTCATTGGATGGCGTTTTTTGATCCAGTTCTTGTATCAGCATTATATTATTATAAATGATGATTTTATTTGAAATCGTAACGAAGAAAAGAATTGTATGGCACATTTTTAATAAAAAAAAGCATAAACTTTATTATGGAAGAAGGTATTGATGAATGTAGTCATTATTTTCTACGAACATATAATATCTAGTTTAAAGTTATGTCCCTTTTTAGATTCATGCTTAATAATAGGTTTAGCTGCATATTATATAATCTATTTTTCTTCTTGTCTAATCTATTCATAATTCAGCACTTTACAATGACCTTTTGCTAAGCACGATCACAATAATTCACTTGTACAAGTTGGCCAAAAGTACAGTTTTACATGTTTTTAAAATACGCGAGGCTTTTCTTTATTGTAAGTGGTAATTATCTTAAAAATAGTAATTCGTACAAATAAAAATTTTAGTACCCAGGATTTATCCCGTTTCCCGTTCCCCTTGAATCCTAAGCAAGCGCATTACCACCGGGCTACCAATGTATCTTCATTTGACCTTAACTAAATTGAAATTACGAAAATAATGAATGCATAAATCATTTTAGCACAATTCTATTCAAAATTCACTTTACCGTATGCATGACTTGTGATTTATTCCAATTAAGGCTTAGTTCTTAACATTAAACAAAATAACATCATTTAGAATAAAGCACATTTAGTCGTAGCTAAGTTATTTGTTACTCAACTAAACTGCTTTTCTGAATTAGACTACCTTTCTAAAACGTAATGAATTAAGAGTCACGCCCAACTTTATGTATAAATCACAAAGAGAAAATATGACTTAAATAAAACATACGAGTAAGTCATATTTACTTTGTTCATTTAATAGCAGGTTTCAGCCACAAAGGCGTGAAAATTTTTCCGCAAAAAGTGTTTTGTCAGATATAACCCTTAGCTTCCATGTGGGGTCCGAACCACCCACTACATTAAAGGAACGGTAAAGGCATAGACGAACAATAAAAAGGTAACTCCCTACGACGTGCGTGACCACCGACTCAATGCAAATTACACTCCCATCCATTTTATACAATAAAACCAAATGAGCCCTTTTAACGCGACATAAGAAATCGATAAAAACTTCACGTCTAGCTTTACACTGTAATACGGTAAAGCGTACATTAAACTTTAAATAATTTATTTTACACAGTTATTTCTACTACAGTGTTAATATTACAAATACTTTGTTTTACTAAACATTTGTTTCCATGTTAAGAAAAAATTAAGTTCTTTCTGAAAATTACAAGGAAGGAAATATGTCCAAATATATTATACCTTAGTAAAGAAAATAGTGTAGTCCATTTAATTTAGTTAATACTAAGGTAGCTATTTTTTTTTTCAAAAAATTGCTTTTTTGCAAATTTATATAGTTATACTGAAACATTCACACTTCGAATATGGTAATCCTCTACAGTACTTAAAATCTAAAAGAACATTAAATTTTCATTTAACAAGGAAAATTTACACGCTGAGTGCAAAACAGTGTTTAAATTAGTATCATTGTCCTGTATTACCTTCAAAACGAAGACGAAAAGGGTTACTTGTTATCCCAAAACTTTACTTTTAAAGTTAAGTTAAACATGCTGACTATATGTAACACTTAAGTTTTTTGTGCCTAAATATTACTAAAATGATTATTTTAGCTTGCTTAGTAAATTGCCTAGTAAATATATAATATTTTATAATATATTTAAAAATACGTTTTAGAAAATAATATAATATATTTCTAAAATTAAATTCTACTAAATCTAAGAATTTAACTAAATCAAAGCACTAAAATGGCACTTGGCACTAAAATAATAGTATTTTTCCATATTATAACCTTTACTTATTGCCTCTGGGTGTTTTCATTGTCCATATAGGCAATTTACTAACCTATTTTATAAGTCATAACTCATTTAAAAATACCATTTCGAGGTCAACATCTCCTAAACAAACAGTCTGCCTGTAGCTAATAAAATTACGTAAATTAGTGACTTTACAGTCATTTCAATTTGTCCCTTTGAAATTAAATATTATAATAAAAGCTACGGTTTTTAAATAATAATAAGTCTGTTTCTTTTCAAAAATATCCTTTTTAAAGGATTTCTATTAGGTATATTGTTGGTATTTTTCACTATAATATAATCGATATATTAATGTTAATTAAATGTTGCCTACGCCATGTATTAGATACTAAACAAATCATGATCAAAACAGATTACTTTTAAAATACTTTGCGGATACACGAGAAGACTTTGGAATTTCATAATAACATTACTTGCCACCCCATGCATTATGACTTTGACTGAACGCGGTATATTAAAATTTATATTACAAGCAAGATAGACAATTTTTTTTAAGAAAAGCCTTATACATCTCTCAATTCAAATGGAATAATAAAATATGCGAGCTTTGCTACTTAGAGTCTACGAAGTGTCAAATGGTAATGATGTTGTAAGACAGCTTTATGTTTTTCTCAATAAAACTTGTGGTGTCTGTGACAGGTGTGTTTTTTAATTGGTTTGTTACTGAAAACAATTGAAATATTCAAATAAAGAAAAAGCAGCATATATTATTTACATAATATGTATGTATATAACAATATATTATATACGTAGCAAGTATATTTAAAATATTCCGAACAGAACACGTAGATATATAGATATCAAAGTTTTTAATAGATATGCATTTTCTAGTGCTGAGAAAAAATGGGACTTCTCGCTTCTAAAAAATCATATCCTAGTGTTGGGACATATTGTCATCGATATCTTTTTTAGTAATGTATCTTTTACCATAGCTTTTAGATTTTATTCTTTTCATTATTTCTTGGTATTTAACATAGGTACTACGTTTAAGTATTCGAAAGCAAGTGGAACTTGCACTGTTCAAAATTTACTTTGCATTATCAATAATGAACTAAGTAAAATAAACCATCTGGTATATCCGAACGGCTAGGTAGACCTAGTACTTCCCTGAAAGAGGAGTAGGTATAATATATATTTTATTGGTGGTGCGACAGAGTTGATTATGTAATTAAGTTCAAATCGCTAATTTGGCTGATCTAAAGTGATGAAATGTCACGTAGGCAGCTGAGTTATCGCTTGGTAGCGGATGTGCCTCAGTAGGCCAGCCATAAGATCCTGTGGTGAGATTCTGCGGTAAGACAAAGAAAGTTTGCGTTGGGTTAAAGTGGGTAGTACTGGTATTTTAGACAGTGAGTCATCACATAACCCTAATGAAAACCGGCAGTATGCCTAAATATATTAAAAGATGTAGATATATTATCTGATATACCAATGATTAAATTGTCAAAATTCCTAGTTCTATGCAACTTTAAATTCAACTCGTTTGATTTAGTTAATCAAACGAGTTTCATAACAAGCGTACATATAAAGTGTTTTGTATTAGATATTTATCGATATTCAAACAAACATTCAACATTCGCCTAAAATATCAATAAAAAATAATCATAGGTAGTAGTTACATAGGTATATGGAGTAATTACATGTTTCGTAGTGAACGAGCATTGCTTGAAGGAAAACGAGTACAATATGTGATCAAGTTTTTGACGTTGCAATCTATCGCTAATTTCCCAAGAGGATAACCTGCCGCCACAATAAAGAAACTATATTATTGTTACCCACGTACTAGTTTCTAAAGTATTAAGGTATATTATGATCGCGATGGCTGGATTTAATGTTCTTCAACGTTCTGAGATTGGTATTTCCATTAATAATAAAGTACTTATTTAATATTAAATTGCAAATGAACGTAATAAAATATTTTGATCAATTATTAATTGAGTATTAAATGGTTATAGTTTCATGATAATTTGATTATATTAATTTTAGGTATAATATATTACAGTCATTTCGGTAAATACGTTGTATGCATTGATTACAGGGAAAAAATGAAAGTGACACGTTTCGCGTTATTATGGGTGCAGTGATGTGGTAAGTTCTGTGTTCAAATGATTTTCGCATTTCATGCAATTACACGTATTAAATATTGACAATTGACAAATTATTGCTTTTCGCTGATTCATTTACTACGTTTTTCATTAATAGGGTATTGCTTCATGTATTTTTCTTCATATAATTTAAATTGAATACTCGTAAGCTAATAAGTATTTTATATGGCCACACATACGTGAACGAAATTCATTCTTTAACCCAAATTTTAACGATATTTTGTTTACGTACCGTGTGTTAAGGTATTAACTGAATTATATATTTTAGTAAGTAACTTATCTTTACAGCGTACATTTGGTCACTTATAAAGCAATAGATTTTATCTTATTAAATTTATAAACATGACGTAAGACGATGGTAATTTTGTTAGAAGTTCCAAAAGTCCTTATTGCGTGCTTACGATTTCTGAGGTCTAATGGGCGAGCGCGATTTTGCTGACAAATAAATATGTACCGCCCTTCCCGCCAAGAGTAATTGTAAGAAAGGGCCATTAAAGTAGAGGCATATAGTTTTATTATCTTATCTGGCCTAAATGTGTTTGATAAAATACGAGTAAGAATACTATACGAAATATTTTGTAAATGAAAACAGTTGGTGCTAAAATATAACACGTTTTTACGCGTTTGAATGCAGGCTGTATAGCAACTATATACAATATACATACTCCCTACATACTTACTTCATATGAATAATTGTGTAAAAAATACTTTCTCGATATTCTGTTATGCCTGCTTTATTGACCTCTCGTCAGAGTTCATTTTTATTTTCGAACTTTTAAGCTCTCATTTCGTAGCCATACAAAGAGGGCTCAGTGGCATGCAATACGATAAAGCACCAGTTAACATAAAAGGAACAGGAATTTCTTTAGCAATAAAAAGAAACGGCCAAAGCTGTGCGTGACCGCGGAGCAATGAAAATTCATATTTATTTTTATTTCATAAACTCAAACACGGCAACTGTAAATTATGGGGCTTTACATTTTAAAATTTAAATACTTCACATATTTTTCAAGGATAAACCTCACACTCGTATATAAAACTTATAAAAGTATAAATATGTAGAAACATTAAGTTTTTAAGCGACAATGAACATGTTTATTAGTTTACATTAGGCAGCAACATTATTAGTTTACATTCGAAGCAAAATATACTAAGTATACCAGGAAAAATGCCCTTTCAACACAGGATGTTATTAGTAAAGCCATTCAATACAAAAAATGGGAATGTAGAAAATTTTGGGATCCGCATTAAAAAATAAAGTGGAAATCACAAAGAAGAAGGTCTAAGTGACATTGTATTTAATTTTATCAAAATAATCGTGTACTAGAGGTGAGCTTTTAAAGGTTAGCTATCCTATTAACAAAAAATTAAATGGTTGGCTGCAGATTAATAATGTATTGTACGACATTTTAATATTTAAATCAACAATGCTCGTATTTCTTAGTGATTTTTACTGTTTCTTCATGTCAGGGACGTTTACTTGTTTGGTTCAACATCGTATACGCTAATAAATTTTATGATAAGCTTCTGGGTAACTAGAGAAGGTTGTGTGGTATAAAAGATTCAAGAACTTCTTTCATGCTCACAAGGGAGAAATAAAAGGCCCGCACATCGATCTCTTACTAAAATACCGCATGCTAAAAATATATAATACGTGACTTTTCCTATTTAATTAATTATTCCAAGTTACTAAAGTTAAATTAAGTTATACGCGGTTTGCGTACGCAAACTTAATTATCGTCATTTTGTCGCCTTTTATTAGCAGCAAAGTTGTAAAGCTTGTAGAGTTAGTAATGATTATTACATATTATATAATATGCAATATGTTAAACAGTAAGTATAAGCTAGTGGTTTACGTTCACTTATGAAACAGGGTTTTGTTGTAAAACATTATATCACACTAGAATATAGCGGTAGTCGAACTACTTTCTTTACCTGCAAAAAAACAATTGATAAGTACATATTAGTAATTTAGTTTCACAGTTTTCTTTACTAACCGAGGAGGAAATCATACATATACATTTAACGACACGTTTGCTTCAGTTGATAGTGACCCTACTTTCTGAGCCAGCGGTCACGGGTTCGAGTCCAGCTGGGGGTATTTATTTGTTGAGCACGAATGTTTGTACTACAGTCATGGGTGTTTTTAATTATAATATGTATGTATTTAAAATTTATATGTGTATATCAACTATCTGGTATCCGTAATACAATTTCGTAACATACCACGGAATTAGATTGTGCTGTTGTAATATTGTCCCAAAAAAAATATACAAAAATACAATCGTTGACCGCCGACATATGTACCTAAATCGTCTAAAAGATTTTGATCGTTCGATCGAATGGTACAAGTTATAAATTGAGATCATTACATGCATCTTTGATGAAGAAACATTTCTTTACCTCACAATAGCTTTTGTTAAATAGTGAATTCCCATATACCTATGACCTCATCGAGTTTTAATTTCCCAAGGGTACTCCTTGCGGCCGCAAACAAGCCAAACTTATTTAAGGTATTGATCTTAAATTATTGACAGTTGAAGAACTTCAAACTAATACTGAGTGATCCGGGGATTGCTATTTTATTATATCTTAAGAACTTTAGTTCAATGCCTGTTTATATAAGCTGATACAAATAACTTGTGAAAATACTAAATTGAATAAATGTTAAAATGAGTCGCATTAATTGATTACCAATTAATTAGAGATTATTTTACACATTTAGATGTTTTGTTATTAGGTATATGATTCTACAAGTCAGTTTTCCATTGTATGTATGCCTATATAGAAAGCACTCATATGTTTATATACATAATTTAATCTATATACGAATTGTTTAATCAAAATACACTTAATTAAAATAGACTTTCAAAAGCACTTTTGAATAATCAAACTTACGTTTTGAATTTAAATTGAAAGTCAGTGAAGTCAATTTGTGAGGAATCTACGAACGGTTGGCAAAGCAGTTCTGCTGAGAGCCAACGAGAGCGTTAACAGTTGATCTTTTTAAATATAATTATATTTTACAATATATTATTACAATAATTATACTTATTTTTATCCTGCGTAAATACCAACACTTAGTGAGATAAGTTTGAAAATAAGAAAAAAGATAGGGCTCAGCATAGGGCTATAAACTTATTGTTTTGCTTTTGAAAGCAGATAACAGCAACAAAATAGTGTATATTTCAAGTTTTACGCGCCGACTATGAATAGTTACGAAGTTCTGAACGAGGCGCTAGAAGGAAAACAAAGCGCATATTACTGCAAGTACAAGTCTTAGCTGGTTTAAATATTATGCAGAGTGTAAAATTAATGTAATCTCTGCCAATATATAATATTATATAGATACATAACCTTTTTAAGCAAGGAAATAATAATGAGGACCATCTGTATTTAATAACACAGTGGATATAAATCAAACTATTTTTACAAAAAAAAAAAAACATTACAATTAGACATTTTTAATGCTTTAGCACTATTTCAACACTCACTAACTAAATATTTGCGTATTAAATGTAAACATTTGCACCGATTTGGGCTGGTGTTCATTGGGAATTCTAAATGAATAGCTCTGTGATAACATCAATTGCATGCAATTTATACCTAATCAGGCAACCAGAAATGGCTATAATTTCCAATAGTTACAAATAAAACTCTATGGACGATAAAAACAAATTAATTACTTCGCTTTCCGACTGTTTCATGGAACATAAATAAAGGAAATAAGTCAATATCTCTCACAGTATAATATATTATATTGCTAACAAGGGTATAAAAAGCACATATTTCTTAGAGGGAATAATATTTTATAAAAATAAAATGTTTTTTCTCGTTTACGTGTTATGAACTAGAACAAATATTTGTAAGCTGTGTACAATATACTATAATATGCTTAAAATTGATTATAAATTGCGTTTTAATATAATCGAAGTAGGTAACTTTATTCCTCCTTTTTTACACTCCTTTATTTTTGAAATATTAAAATTTCATTCATTTATTGTATTGAGATCTTTTAAACGTCCCACTGCTGGTCGGGCCTACCTCCAGTATAAGGGGGATCCAACACGTTGGCCAAGTACAGTTCGGCGGACTTCACACGTATTCGAATATTTGTGAGGTTCTCTCAGACATGCAGGTTTCCTCACGATGTTTTCCTTCACCGTAATCAAGCTGGGAATGATTCGCACCGATACCCGGATTTGAACCAGTTTAGCTCATTTATCCAAGCGAGCGCTTTTTCTTTATAATATACAGGTGAAACTAAAATTCTAACTAGTAATTACACATTGTATTATAGCCCAAGAAAATATTACGCTACTAAATATCTCGTTTAAGCTCGTGAATAAAAAGGAAACGCGTCTTAAACTATCCATTCGTTTGGAAACTTCCCAACATACCTACAGACACGGGCGTCAAACTTTTTGCTTCAGTGATTAAAATAGGATATTAATACTACTCTTCTTTCTGTAAGGTCCATATCTTTATAAAGAATTACATTTATCTACTTATTTAATAATTATTGTCTGAAATGTCAGACTTTTCTTATCACGACAAAAATCCTTGTAGAATAAGGTCTACCTTCATCAATTTCTATAAACCTAACGTTTAGGTATCTATATCAACGCTCTTTTTTGCCCTTTTTTAAAGGAAGTGCCCCCCTCAAAAAAAATAATTTCGACGATGATGATTCACGAGCGAAAACTTGTTTTTCTTATTTAAAAACTAGCAATTCTCTCGCCTCTGCCCGCGTTTGTAGAAGGATGAAAATTTAGGGATTTATGTATTTTTTGATGCCAAATCATAAAAAAATAAAAATGTGGCCTAAAAT
This sequence comes from Boloria euphrosyne, assembly GCA_951802675.2. Taxonomy (NCBI): domain Eukaryota; kingdom Metazoa; phylum Arthropoda; class Insecta; order Lepidoptera; family Nymphalidae; genus Boloria; species Boloria euphrosyne. The sequence continues at coordinate 5,444,580 of OX637876.1, forward strand.
AAAAAGTCTGAAAAGGGTCACCCTTATCACCTAGGCCCTAGGGGTATAAAAAATCGCCTACGACCAATCTACCAAAGATACACAAAAAATAATATATATATATAAAATCAAGCCGTTTCGGAGGAGTTTGTTACGTAACCCCTTAGGGTTACGTAGCAAACTCCTCCCCATGCTTACATGGGGACCACCTCGCGTCGACCACCAACATCGCATTCCGCACCTGCACCATGTCTTTCATATTTCGACATAACTTTTGTGAAGTGTTGAAACATCCCGAGTGAACCTTCATACTTAAACCGCGTTAAAGACATTTTATTCCATTCCTCCCGTCACACTTCGACAGTGGAATCACCTTAGTCTAATTACTTTGTAAAAGTTTAATTAAAAGTAGTTTATAACTTAAGTTCATTTCATTTTGCATCCTCTGACTGTGACATTCTATAACTAGTTCAATAACAAACACTGTTGTCACAAACGTGTTGTCTTATGTCAATAAGCATTAAACAAATTTTCTAAGTCAATGTATTGACTTATTGTAATAAATAATATAATCTAATAAAAATAAAGATATACATTTCAGCGATACAGAACAACGACTTCTGAATCAATGAATCGAAAATATTCTCGCAATGACACCTGATTGAGACCGTTCAATCGTTCAAGTGTAAAGATATTTGAATTAACTTATATTGCGTTCTTGTTCTGGGACAGATTTTAGTATCTTTATCTTCTAATATCGAACTCCTCCGAAACGCCTTGATCGATTTTATGACATTTTATGTGTATATTTGGTAGGTATGAGAATAGGTCGTAGGCTATTTTTTATTTTTTATTCCCCATGTGATAAGGGTGGCCCTCAAGATTTTTTATTATTTTTATGATTTCTACCATCAATCCCCATTTTTTAATAGTGATTAGAACGCAGGCGGAGCCGCGGGAATTGCTAGTTGTTAGTAATCTACAAAATACTTTCTAAGCAAATATATAGCAAAGACTTTACAATAATCACTCACATAAGTCAAATCAAATTTCTTGCTCAGTGAAATACAAACTTTTTTAGTGACACCTTGAGTGACATAATCGTATATTTGTTCAAGTGTAAACGTTCAAATTATGTTATGACATTAACCTTATTGATAGAATAATTTCATAACCTTTTCAACTGACTTGTGAAACAGGATCCCGTGATTTACCTGTTTATTTGATTATGTTGATATTTTGTAATTTAATTTCTCTTAGAACATAATATTTGATTCATAGAATAAGGAAAACTAAAACAACCATTGTGAGGACGGCTAGTAAGTATATATATGTATGTGGTAGCCCAGCGTAACGCGCTCGCTTGTATAACCGAGTGATGCGGGTTCAAATTCGTTTCTCGCACCTCTGATACTTTCATGTGCGAATCATTTCCAACATGATTACCACTTGTTTTACGGTGAAGGAAAACATCGTGAGGAAACCTACATGTTTGAGAAAACCTAGCAAGTTTTCATAAGACATGTGAAGTCCGCCAACACGCACTAGGCCAGCGCGGTGGACTAAGGCCAGATCCCCCTCGTACTGAGGGAGCTTGTGCCCAGCAGTGGGACGTTAAAAAGGGCTGATGATACACATAGTATGGGTACAGAGTAAGTATATAATTAATATTTGTAATTGATAAGTGCATCTCACATCAGTGTGTATTTATCACAGAGTAGTGTTGTATATAGAGGAATTAGATGATTTTTTTTCCTAAGATTCTTTTGTGGGTCACTCTATTCCATAGGTCGATATTTTATTTCATCTAACACGCTAACTATAAGTTATTTTTAGATATAGTTTAAGTAAACTTAATTATAATTAGCCACAATTAATATTAATAAACAAAAACAGAATCAAGTCATAAATTAATAAACAAAATATCTTGCTAAATAATAAAATGATTAATATAAAGTTATGGATACATCGGAAATTTTTATTACTGTTCATTTACTCTGCTCTTATCGTAACATTAATCAGAGTTATTTATGTTGTAATTATCGTTTCGTGGTAGTGTACAATGTACATTGGATTGGTAAACATAAGTGCATTTATTACTCCAACGTATTGAGCTTTAATTTCGTGTTGAATATTAATAATTCATAATTTCAAGATAATAGTAATATGATTTTAATAATTTATTACTACGAATTATATGCGGATATATAATGTGTATTTATATTGTGTGTATTTATATTTATATAAACAATTATTGTGTGAGAAATAACAACGTTAGGAATATCACACTCGGGTTTCAATCCCCAGGTAGGGTATTTAGAGCAGCCTTAAATTTACACAATAAATGAATTAACGGGTCGATCCTTCTCCCATTTCGATTGACTGCTTAATCACTCCGTGTATTGGGGTAAATGCACAAACGCTGTATCTGTCCACACGCTCGTCCTCTTAAATCACCTTTCTGATTACTAAAAAATGCTATTTGTTGAAATGACCCTCATTTAAGGGACCCATTATGGACTGGACTTAAAATTAAATATTCATATATAGGCTTTCAGTTTTTTTTTGGTTACTAACGAAAAGATAAAAGGAGGTCAACGAGAATGCCAATACGGTCTGGAAAAGTTTCGAGCGCGTTGTTAAAAGTGAATTTCAGAACTAATTATTTCGTGTTTTGTAATTTTTATTTGAATGTTTTCAGTTCGTACGGAAACTATCAGATGACGCTTTCTCTTGTTTTTTTATTAAAAAAGTTGTATTTACCGGACAATTCTTGGTTTAAAAAGCTTGGTTCTCAAGCATGAAGTTTTTGCATAAGATCATATAATTTGATAAATTGAAAATTCGTCCACTAAAAATTATCAAATGTATAATATGAATATTTTGTTTAAGCCTCCGTTATACCCTAGAGGACTATGAACTTCTAATAAGTTTTAGAAACCAAGACACTTTATGAGTCGCTCTTTGCTATAATTTCATTATAACTATTAATTAAATCGTTAAAAATGGAAAAAAAGATTTTTTAATTAATCAAATATTGAATATTTTTTTATAATCTATTAAGTCTTCGATGCTGACATTCAATGGTAAAATTTTGCTCTATATTTTTTAAAATTTTCATTTCTATACAGAAAGGACATAAATGTATCTAGTTCACTAAATTTTTAAAATATACTCCAGTCTCATTATGAATTTGATTGTACTGAATGCAATCTGTTTGAATTTATAGATGGCTAATGTAAATGACATACTTGTTTTAATGGGGCCAAAGTTTAGGTACATAGCTTTGACCAAAAACAACATAAGTTAATGTAAAAACATTTTTTATCGTCTAGCTATGATGGTAGAGTCTAGTTCTTCAAAGGAAAAATTAAATTTTCTGAACCGTGAAAAAGGAAGTTGAGTGTTTATTAAAAGGCTTGGCAGCTACTACTTTACGAGATCATTATAGGAACCATTAAATGTATGATTACGGACTCTGTTTTGGGCAGGCATTTGTTTAAGTACATCAAGTTTTAGTAAACGACCGGCATCCAGAAGTATTTTAATTCATTATAGCCCCCTAAACTTTAAACAACGCCGTCGGTATTTTATTAGTTCATAAAATGAGTTTTCAGGAGTTCCTTTATTGCGAAACATGGCCATATTTTCTAAAATTAATTATTTAGTATTGAGAAAGCAAATTAAATTATAAATTCAAATGAATATTGTTTATTGAAAGCTCTATTGATTGATGTAATTTTTACTGTGTTATTATTAATAAAATGGCTAGTTTGTCATATAACTCATATAAAAAAGGCATATTGGCAATATGACAAACAAATATTGCTCAGATAAAAAAATATTATTATATCAGACACTAGTGACTCACCCTCGCTTCGCTCGGGTTCGTCCCTGGAATAAGCGCGAAGCCGCGGGTTCCGTTATACATTTAGTATACAAAAACTGGACAAATTATATACTTAAATCATCCTCGATAACCACTCTATCCATTTGAACCAGCATGAAAATCGGTGCAGTAGTTTTTGAGCTTATCGCGAACAGACAGACAAGCAGATACTGAGGACTTTGTTTTATAATATGTATCACTACATACTGATACATAGAGACAACTTTTTATTGAGAAAGTGAGTTATTTTTATGTAAATAAACATAAAGCTTTCCATAGATTACAATAAAATCAAGAAATTCGTAACACATTCATTCAGTATAATATTATTTAAACAGATGAAACTGAGCCGTACTTGCTCAAGCTGTATACATAAAATAGTACCTCGTTGAAATTTTGGAGAGCTCTGACAATAGACAGTTTGCCTTCATAATGCCCTCTCAATGTACTGAGCTCAAACTCGTCCTCCTGTTATTTAATTATGCATTTTTTCTATTAAATCAGTCATTTAGTCTACCCTAATTAGCGACCGTGGGGATTTTTTAATGAAACTTGGCTCAAATAGAGCAATAAAAATAGAAAAAAAAAGAACAAGCTTTCTTTGGGAACAATAATGCGGCAGTATCATGTCACAGGCATGCATAGGGAAGCAGTTTTCAGTTCAACCAAAAGTTTAATTCAATGGACAATACTAACTTTATATTAAAAACATTAGTCATTTTGAAGTTCTAGAATTGCAAAAATTAAAATTCTTTTAAATGAAAAGAAAACTTTGTTTCAGCGTTATATTAAAATTCTTTTTAAGTCTACCATATACCTATATATATTATATGTAATTTATAATTATAGTAAAATTTTCTTTTTTAATGTCTTTTTTCAGCGTCATCTTTTAATTAGTATGGGGTAAAGTAAGGGTATGATATATTTTTTTAATTGAACTACCAATCCAAGAAAACACATTAATATGGTACCATCGTATTGATTTACAATCTAATACCACATATAAAGAAATAAAATAAGAAACGGATCTCACGCTGTTCTATCTTTTTAACTTAGGCATTAATTATTACTTTTATACTTACCGGTTCATACCAGACACGTTCTGCTATACCCTAATAAATACAAATATGTGTGGGAATTGTAAAATCTGTCCACTAGTGGGTACGGGACGTGTCCCATCAATATAAGGGTATTAGGCTGTAAACCACCGCGCTAAGCAATTAGTGCGCTTGGGGGAGCTTACATGTCTTTTGAAAACTTGCTAAAATCACTCTTTTTGGATGTTTTTTTTTCGACATAAGAGTACTACGTTACTACTTGAGTAATGATAGAGGATGGAAATGCGAGACCCGGGATTTGAACCCGCTTCACTCAGTTTCCCTAGCAAGCACGTTACCACTGAGCAATGAATACCTACACATGTATGTATAATGTTTTAAATGCAAAAAGTATCTAGAGACTAATTCGCTAGTACCTAACGAAATAAAGAAAAGGTACTGATTGAAGAGCGAGAATTATTTATTTAACATTTTTATTAATAAAAGAAAGTACAACTTGTATATTACTTTAAAAAAGATGACATTTAAAATTTACGGTACCATATGCAGTACAATTTATCTTTCAGTCTAATCTCGTACAGTGACGTTGTTGTTTCATGATTCACAAGTCCATACTCCATTCGTTCGTCGTTTTTTCCATACCTCGCGTTTACGCTAAATAATGTATTCAAAGAGGCTTTTGTGGGATTGATTTCTCCTTGTTAAGAATTTAATATTTTGTGGTCGGAGAGCTTTTAAAACAGAGTATTTTTAGTAAAGCTTATATTATAAAATCAACTTATTACTTATTTAAAGATACCTACTTTTGAACTTTTTACCTTTGTATATAATATGTACGTACAAATATATAAGTAGTCATATAAGGAAATTTATTGTTTACTAGATTTTATTTCATAAAATATAATTTTCAAAATGAAGCATTCCACCTTTTACATGGTCTTCTTGTGGCCTATTTAGGCCACGCCGGTGAAAGTGAGTTATCTTCCGAGGAAATGATAGTTGATGCAGCTAACGTTATATGATTATGCTGTTCTAACATGATTAGTTATTCTAACATTACCTACTACATAAAATTTGTTAAAATTATATTAGGTCACTTCTTTCGCTCTCGAAACACATAAGCGAATATAGCTTATCTCCATTTCTTACACTCAATATTTACCTATACAATAAATCATTATTCAATAAATCGTTATAGAAATTTTAGTGTTTCGTAGCCAAGTGGCGAGAACGAGACGGGTTCGTAGTTCGTACGTATTGTTTTGTCATGTCCGTCCATGCATTCGTGCTTCGGTATGTCACAGTCATTTAACTTAGTGAATATTGGCTCCGTATAGCGGAAATTTAGAAAGAAATGTCTTTTTCGAACCGATTTACAATGGCGTAGTGGAACTATGGAACATAAAAAGTAAAAGCCTTGGTATATACGAGTATATTATTTGTACATTTTGTTTTTGAAAAATTGGTTGCAGAAAATGTGAATGAGTTCAGAAGTTGTTGTAGTTTCTGAGTTATGGAGATATTAAATTGAGTTTTTAGTATTTTTTAAAAATTGTTATTTGCCTCAGTACACAAGTTTCTGATACATTCGTATCGTTATCGTTTAAGTAGGTTTAGGTTTAGGTTTAGGTTTAGACGGGCTGGTATCCGCAACTCGACGTCTAGCGCCTTTTTTGCGTGTGTGGGAACTCTGTAGTTATTCTTGCCACCCTAACTCCTCCAGGAATCCTAGCAGGCTCTTCGTCTTGCTGAAGACCTCCGGGAGTGTACGCGGGGTGCCAAGATGTTGTGCCCGGTATGCCGCTACACCAGTACACCGAAGAATAACATGTGCAGCCGTTTCTTCTGTCTCCATGCACGCTCTGCAAAGGGGACTGTTAGTGATACCTATATTAAATAGATGTTTGTTAAAAGGTCCGTGGCCGGTAAGGGCTGCGGTTATTTTCCTAAGCTTTGGTCTATCAAGGTTCAACAGGCGATTTGCCAATTTGGCATCGATTATGGGTAGCGATTCCTTCGCCTGTTTGCAGTCCTTGAGTTCGGACCATAACTTTTGGTGCTGCTTTTTTGAGTGTTCTCGGATTTGGCCTTTGAGCCAGCAAGAAGGTATCGGTATAATAGGTTCCGGCCCTATTGGTATCGTGTTTGATCCCATTCTTGCTAACTCATCGGCTTCATCGTTACCGTCTATGTTACTATGTCCTCTGATCCATTGCAGGGTGACTTGGTTCGTGTGACTTACCAGCGTCAGTGTGTTATGGCATTCGTATACCATGCTTGATGTGGTGCACTTATTGTTGAGTGCCTGTAGTACTAGCTTGCTGTCTGTTAAAATGCGGAATTGTTTTTGTGTCATATTCGTTTCCGCAATGGCTCTAGCTGCTGCAGTGATTCCTAGGCACTCAGCTTGAAAGACTGTATTGTAGGTGCCAAGGAGTATTGAGGTTCTAATGTGTAGATCGTCCGAGAAGATTCCACATCCTGTACCTGATTTTGTTTTGGAGCCATCCGTGAAGATTTTTAAATCCTCAGTGTGGAGGTCCTTATGTTGGTCTTCTTCGAGGTGTATTCTGTATTTTTTGTCAAAGATGTATTTAATTCCTATACTATCATTTGGTGCTGCTATGAAAGGAATGTCCTTGGTTATGTCCGATAGGATTTTTGTGTGAGGTGTGCCTGTTTTATGCAGCAGGTTTAGATTATCCAATCTGACTGCAGAAGTCGCAGCTTCCTGTTGAATAAACAGGTGAAGCGGTAGTATATTCATCATAGCTTCTAGTGCCGCAGTGGGGGTAGTCCTCATGCAACCAGTTACCGCCATGCAGACTAGCCTTTGCCATGCTTGAAGTTTCGATTGCGCTGTGGCGAGGAGTGTCCTTCTCCACCACACCAGGGCTCCGTAGCTGATCATGGGTCTTATGACCGAGGTGTAAAGCCAAAGAGTTATCTTTGGTTTCAGGCCCCATGTTTTCCCTATCATTCTACGACACTGCCAGAAGGTGAGGCTTGCCTTATCCAGTGTTTTATCTAGGTGTTTGGACCAGTTTAATTTATTATCTAGGGTTATACCTAGGTACTTTACCTCTGTCGTTAGTTGCAGGGTAGAGTTAAAGAGTTTTGGAAGGGTGTAGTTTCCTAGAGCTCTTTTGTTCGTGAATATGATTAGTTCAGTTTTGTGTGGGTTTACGGTTAAGTCATATTCGTTGCACCATTTTTCTACTAAATATAGGGCAGTCTGCATCAGTTCGCAAACTGTGCTTGTGAATTTGCCCGTTACCAGGATAGCTAGGTCATCTGCATAGCCTATCGTGAAGAACCTATGGTTGTTTAGTAAGGATATAAGATCGTTGACCACAAGATTCCATAAGAGGGGTGATAGTACTCCTCCCTGGGGGCAGCCTTTGGCCACAATGGCTCCTTTCATATTGTTGCCTCCCAATCTTACTACTCTGTGTGCTAGCATATAATGAATCCAGCTGGTAATTGCTGGGTTCACGTTGTGTCTTTTAAGAGCGGCTCTTATGCTTGTGAAGTTTGTTTTGTCAAAGGCTCCTTCGATGTCAATAAAGGTGCCAATGCATGTCTCTTTGATTTCTAGTGCCTCTTCTATCTTGCACACTACTGCATGGAGGGCTGATTCTGTTGATTTGCCTGAACTGTAGGCATGTTGGTTCTTGTGAAGGGGTATTTGCAATAGTGCATTGTCCCTTATATGTCTATCACAAAGTCTTTCCATGGTTTTCAATAGGAAAGATGTAAGACTGATTGGTCTGTACGATTTTGCGTCCGAGTAATCTGATTTGCCAGGTTTGGGTATGAATATTACCTTCACCTCTCGCCACGGTTTGGGTACATAGCCGAAGGCAAGGCATGCCTGGAAGATTATATTAAGGACGTGGTAAAGTCTGTTACCTCCCCATTGTATGAAGGCTGGATAGATTCCGTCTGGGCCAGGTGATTTGAACGGTTGAAAGCTTTTGATTGCCCATTCTGTTTTCTTGATGTTAATGACCTCTGTCGCAACTTTCCAGGTTGTGTCTGTTGTGATATTGTTTGGGTTAACCCAGTTGGTTTCTGTGATCATAGAACAGTCTGGGAAGTGAGTCTTTAGTAAGACTTCGTGTGACTCTTCTAATGACTTAGTGTAAGTGTTATCAGGTTTCCTTAGGGAACCTAATTCTCGTTGGGGATTCCCTGTAAGAATTTTACGAATTCTGTTCGCTTGTATGAAAGATTCTATGGCTTCGCAGTATTTCCGCCATGACCTAGTCTTCCAGTATCTAATACGTTTTTTGTATTTAGCTTTAACGTTTTTGTAGTGATCCCAGTCCAGGTCGCTATAAGTATTCATAGCTCTGTTAAAAGCTTTCCTTACCTTGGTTCTGAGTCGTTTTAGCTCTGGACCCCACCATGATTTTTTAACATTTGGGTTTTCCGGAGGGTAAATTAGCGGGCATGCTGCCTCATAACTCTGTTTAATAAGATGTGTTACTTTGTTTACTAGTTCCTCAATGCTGTAGATGTCATTTAGTCTCTCATCATAGCTGAGTTCCTGTAGACCATCGTTTATTCTTTTGCGAAATTCATCGCAGTTAGTTTTTCGAACGTTCCTAAAAGGTTGGGGGGGTATTGGAGTAAGCCCTAGGTCGAAAAGTATCCATCTGTGGTCTGAACAGGATGCCTCGTCTGACACATGCCAGTTGGATATGAGCTTTCCCCCTCCATCGTTTGCTAGTGTTAGATCAATAATAGTTTTGGCTCGTCTAGTTACGAAGGTGGGTTTATTCCCCTTGTTCATAATATCTAGGTTAGTGGTGGATAAGAATTCAATTAGAGTCTTACCTCTGATGTTTGTATTTTCACTACCCCAGATTGTGTGGTGACAGTTAGAGTCCGTAGCGACGATGATGTCCAACCCTTCTGCTTCGCAGTAGTTGGTCAGGCGTATCAGATCTTGTGGTGGGGGGTCCTCTCCGTCTGGCATGTACACCGACGAGAGAACTACCTCCCTTGACGACGTCGCTGTTTTGGTCGTTTTAATTGTACAGATGTCTCTAGAACAGAAATCGGTTAGGATCTGCATAGGGATGTTATTTGTAATGAATATTGCGGCCCTTGGGTGGGGTTCATTACCTGCTATTATCTTACCTTTAAGGTTATTTAATCCTTGTATTGACCCTGACCGAGATAGCCAGGGTTCCTGGATAAAAGCAACAGCTGTTGTTTTAACCTCCAACCACTTACGCAGCTGTGCCGTGGCGGTGAGACTGTGGTGGAGGTTGATTTGGATGGCTCGACTACTTGGTAAAGGGGACTCCGTCATCAGAGTCATCTCCTGTACCAAGGTCGAGTTCTTGGATCCCCTGGGTCCAATCTCCGTCACTGTCTGCCACATCGCTGACGCTCGTCATCTCGACGTTTGCCAGGTCGTGCACAGTGTCGGAGAGATTATCCGGGGGATTGTTAGCGGCGCTTGTACTAGGCTGTGGTGTTGTTTCAGCCTCCTTTGTCCGGGTGTCTTTGTGTTGGTTGGTGTCGGCGCCGGTATTCTTGTTACCCTGTGGTGGTGTGTCTGAGAACTTCCCCTTCCTTTCTTCGAACTTAATATAGACAGCCCCCAGCAGGTAGCTGAGTTGCCGTCCTCGCTCTAAGATAGCCGGGATCAGGTCCTCTGGTAAGCTCACGACTATGAAGGTGCCGGTGGATTGTTTCTGGGCAGTGTGCAGTAGCCATCTCTCTACTCCCGCCCATGGGTTGAAATATCGGAGTGCCTCTCCAATCTGGCTTGGTTCGGCCTTACCGGGTATCAATATGGCGCACCTTACTTTTTTGGGTAGGTCTGCCTGCTTGCGAACTACTACTTTTGTTCCAGTTGTTAGAGTATGGCCGTCTATGGTTGATTTTAACCATTCCATGGCGTCTTTGTTTGCACACCATATTTGGAGGGATCCATTGATGTAGGTTGGCTTCCCTCGAAAGTTTGGTGGGTTGCTCGCTTTGGCTTGAACTAAAGCCCATAGCTTCGAGTTGAGCACCTCCTCGACTTCTTCAGCCTGCTCTCTGTTTAGGTGCCCTGTATTGATGGCTGTGACGGCCGCTATTAGGTCTGATTTAGCGGCCGCTGCATAGCTCTTTGGTGTGGCGCTCATGCGGGCCTTTTTGTTGGCCCCGCTTGGCGTTGTTGCGTCTTCTGGTCGGTGCCTCTTGTTAGTTTTATCCCTCTGTGAGTCCGTTTCCGTTGGTACTCGTGGGTTGTTACCTTGCGTGAAATTAGGTTTCCCGGTCTTAGGTGGTTGGTTGCCGGTGTTGGTTTCGGTAGCAGACGCCGCCAAAGCTGCCTTCGCTCGCTCCCTGCGTTTCCATCTGTTGGCAGCGTTTGGTCTTGTTCTGCGTTTCTTCTCTGGCTCCTTACCCTCGGTGCCAGTGGTGTTGTCTTTAACCATACCTGTCAGGGGTGGTTTGTTTTGTTTTTTGGAGGTTATCACCGTCCACGGTCCTCCTGTATCTTCCAGGCTCATTTGGGTAGTTGCCGGAGCGCCCTTGGCCTCCACTCCCACGGCGGTCTCGATTTCCATCGCGTCAGCCGACGGGGGCAAAACCATGTTCTTGGATGCCTCCACAGCGGCTTTCGCAGTGGTCCTCGTTCCCACCGTGGGGGGTACCAGTGGATCACCTGCAGCCACCTTTATCCCCGTACCAGTTGCCTCAACCGCCCCCAAAGTGGAAGGTGCCTCCAGTGACCTGGCTGCCTCCTCACCGCCCTTGTTTGCGGTCGCTGCAACTGGCTTGGGTTGGCCAGGGAGAGATGAGGTACTGGGGCCTCTTGAGGCCTCCGCGTATCTCATCTGTTTGGTTTGTGTAGCATGTTGAGATGTAGGTTTTGGGACTTTAGGTTGCCCTTTAGTTTCCTTACCTGCTTTGGATTTCTTGATATGTTGTTGTTTATTTGCGTGGGAACCTCCCACAGGTAATCCCGTGTTTGGCTCACCAGACGCACTTGTTCTGGGTGATTTGTTTGGGGCTTCTTTGGAATGACCCTCCGATGCCTCCGGGTTTTTAACGAATCCTGAAAAATCCATGGTTCGTTGAGAAGTTTCTCGTCTGCTGGGCTTCCCACCCGCCTCGGAGCCCTCACCTGGGAATGCTTATATACGCATTAGGACTACCCAGCAGATGTAGGTGAAGAGAGTTGACGTACAGCGCGACATCGGGAGCTCGGACGCACGTGCCCGGGGGCCGCGTGCTATGTGTGGCTGGTAGACCGGATTCAGATCTACCAGTTGTTCCACACACCCTTACTCCGTCAGCATGGCCTTCCGCTTCCCCCCCTCCACCTCACCTACGGCCCTCTGACGGGACGTATAACCATTTCCCCCGAGCTGGTTAGACTCAGAGGCTACTGTTTAGCACGAAATCGGGACCAAAGGGGCGTGTTGTCGGCTGGTCTGGCTCGACTCAACCTCCCAGGACTCCGTCATCCGCACGTACAGCGCTCAACTGCGCAGGCTCTACCGCAGGTAGGTGTAGTAAATAAATTTAATAGACTATATTACAATATACTTACTTATTATATAATAACAGGCTATACTACATTTGGTGCATGCCCAAGCACATAAATAATATGAATAATATAATGGTATAAACTTACATACTAAATATTGATAAAAATGCTATAATAACCACAGCCCACCTACGAAGTTGTGGTTTGGTGATGCTATATGATAGTAAGAAAGAAGAAGTGAATATATAAATATACTAAGTAGTAATATTTACACTTATTACATGTATCTATGCATATCAAAGCAGTGAAGTTTGAAAAGCGTTCGGAGGTTTTAGTTGTATCTATTTCTGAAGGAAATAGATCTAAGAAACAGGGCTTGGCAACCTCGAGAAGGCTAGTCCACCGAACTTGCCTTGGGAGGTCTTTGCGACCTGCGCTACTCCCAAGACCAACGCCCCTCTACCACTTCAGAAGGAGGTGGTAGAGTAGGCCTGGACCTATACTACCATGCAAAGGCAAGGCAAAGCTAAGCAGAGCAGAGCAAAGGCATGTCGTAGAAGGGGAACCGCAAAAGCATAGACCCAGACCCGCCCCTATCGTTTAAGTAACTAAATTATTTTATATAAGGCTCTATTTTGTCGATAAATAATAATTTGGCATTGAAAAAACGATTTTCTTATAAATTTTATTACAAATCGCTTCAAAAATTAATATATTTATTCATCTTTATTGCACATATAATGCAAAAACATTCTTTTATAAAGGTTTTTATAAAGCCATTCCCAGTAACTTACAATGTACTACCTACATCTTACTAAATTACTGTTTCCTAACTACCTCAAGTGTATTTTCCTTTGCAGAGTCGCGGCACATCGGATTAAGTCGCTCTTGCTTTTCCAATGTCGCAGAGAAATAAAAGGAAATTGGTTAAATATTTTTCTTTTTCTGGCTTAAGAAATGGTGTAGTTACTTAATGGGATACAAGTAATAAGAATTGCAACAAATAAGCACAAATAAAACTGTTCTTTAAAGTACTTTACGGTTTATTATCTATTTAATTTACCTTAGCTTATAAGAAAAAGTTAATTTGAACTTCTACTACTTTATGTTATTTATTATTGAATGTTTTACTGTTTCATTTTTATTTCTATATTTTAAGTTAACGATAAAAATACTAGTATGTAATTTGACATATAAAAACCACTAATATTATAAATGCCAAAGTTTAGATGGTTCTGTGTTAGTTACTTAATCACGCCAGAACCCCATAGATTATAGTATGGAATAGCACATAGATTACTTTTATTCCGGAAACATGTACAGTTTCCGTGAGATAGATTTGTGTTTGTTAGAAAAAGCTGCTAATATTTTGTGGTATACATACAATTTAGGCATTTCCTCCATTTTGTTTTAAGCTCTACTGTGATAATAAATTAAATAATAAATTATAGTATGTGATTTTTACAAGTGAGGTTTTTATAGTTAAATCCATGAAAAACCTGTTTTTTAATTTTCAGATTGTACAGAAACATCCTCCACGCGTACTAACTAGGGCTTTATACTCATTATTCTCCCTTACACAATTTCAACTTACTAGTAAAAAACAATAACACGATTTGTATTCATTCAATATGCTATACTGAAAATGAGATATAGGCTAGGATATACTTTTATTAATTGAAAAAAAAAAGTATATTTTTTTCATCGAACTCAATTATTTTTCTCTGTCAATTTACGTGTGAAGTATTCGATGGATCAGAGCGATGGCTGTAAATGTACAATAATTTAATTCGGTAGCCTGACGGTAGCTTTTTGCATCAAGTTTTTATTTATGAATATGCACATTTCACAATAACTATTTTATATAGGTATTTTACATCGAGACATACCGAGAGTGTTATACTTACATTAAAATAAAATCAAATCAAATCAAAATGTACTTTATTCAAATAGACTTCTACAAGCACTTTTGAATCGTCACTTTTACATTATTATATAGAATTTAAATCAAATGTCAGTCTGTAAGTCTGGGAGTAAGCTACCACAGACTCGGAATGCTGTTCTGCTGAGAAGAGCCGGCGAGAAACTCAACAGTTGCTCTTTTCAAAAAAATATTTGATTACAATATTTATCTATTTATCCCACAACAAGACATTAATCCCACACATTTACATCTTCTAAGTATTCCGTGATGGTGTAATAAAAGGCAAATTCAATATGGACTGTGGAATTTTGTTATACATGCGTACACCTTGCCCTATAAACGATCTATTTACTTTATGAAGGCGAATACTGGGTGTTATAAGTTTATCCTTACTTCTAGTATTTCCTTATTTTTAGTACTAGTATTTAAAAATTATATTTATCATATAAAATAGGTCACCCTTTTACTATACTATTACTACAGAACCTCCGGATGTGCTGCCGTACATGCTAGCCACTACAACTTCGAGACAGTTACATAAAATAAAATACAAAATACTTGCATAGTATCCAATGAGAATATTGGGTGAGCTTTTACGTTACGCCTGCCTTTGTTCCGTTACAGGCGCACAGTTGCTTGTTATAGTTGCGGTAGCTTTATAGTAACTTAATATTTTATAATGTAATATAATACATTAAGGTCTAAATGTCAGTCTTTCCGCAGCAGGTAGAATTTAGATAATAGCTATAACATTTAGGACGGTTGTAGAATATCTGATATCATGCTACTAGAGTTAAAAGGGCTTAAAGCGGAGTAATTTATATAGATTATCATATATTATAATAAAATTCTAACGTAGTCGAATCTGAATATTAAATATATTTTTTTTTATATTTTTTTTAAATCTTATTAAAATATTCATTATCGTCGATACAAAGGCCAAATCTATAGATTTAAAATTTTCAGTCGTATCGTACGAATCAGATCAGGTTGAGGTTGAGTTGCTAGTAGGTATTATAAAAATGTATACAGTCTAATATATCTAAAAACATAATCTATGCATGCGTAATCTATGGAGTCCCGGCTGAAATCTAATAGACTAGAATAATATTATTTGTTACCCATAGAAATTTCATAAACGTACATTTTTATATATCATAGGAAGATCACGTTATATTTATTTCATTAATAAAAAAGTCGGACCGCGATCTCATGGGATATCAACCTTTTTATCGCTACCACACGAGTTTTTGAAATATAGCACAAAAGCATTGGTGGCATTCGTTTTTACTGTTTACACGAGGAGCGCCAACAGAATACTTCGGCTGTGACCACAGTGATGTCAAGAGGCACTTGTTCACTGGATCGTGTTCTATCTTGTTTATGCTCTGAAATGGGGCATATTGCAGTCTGTGCCTTGTTTTCTGCTACTTTGAAAACTATACGTATTAAAGCGTTGACCTCTGCAGTATTCACTCTTAATTCAATGAATGCTTCTTGTAGCAAGAGAATGCAAACGTTTTCTTTTATGTTTCATATTGGATCAAATAGGAACGGTTCTTTAAAAAATATTATTATGATTGTGGTATGTTATAATTTTTTTTAGTGAAAACATATTTTTTTTTTTCTAAAATAAAAGTTACTTATGTTGCTCCTTGTAGCTGCCAGTGCAAGTCTCGTTAAAATCTATCCAGTCTGAATTATATATTATAAATAATATTATGTAGGTCAACTGCCTCGGTGGTGTAGTGGCTAGCATGTACGGTACACACCGGGAGGGCCTGGATTCGAGTTCCGGGTCGGGTCAAGTTTAGTAATTGAGTGTTTCTGTTTCGTAAGCCTTCGTAACAGCCCGGAGTTTAGAGGTTGACGGTGTTTCACCCCCGTGCCTCGGATAGCATGTAAAGCTGTCGGTCCTGCGCCTTAACTCATACTGGTCGTGTCGAACAGTCGTCCCACCAGAATATGAGAGTGATAAGAAATAGAGAGTGCACTTGAGTCTGCGCATACACCTGTGCATTATATCTCCCGCGCAGACGGCTAGTCAAGATAAGATTGGCCGCCGTGTACGGATTCGGTCGGGAGGACATCATCATCATCATCATCATGTAGGTTAAAGTTGTTATTTGCTGCATACGGACACTTCAATTTTATTTATCTCTATAGATAACTTCTATTTCCGTAATGAAGTAAACTAAAAAATAAGTATACAATAATTTTAAAACAATTTCTGTTTTTCATAAAAATTTCACGGATTAGCTTCGAAAATATTTCATAGAATTTATTGAGTTATCATATAATTTCTGTTCGAAACAAAATTCAATGTTTTCCCCAATATTTTTCCCGGCCCGATATAAATATTCACCGACTGTAAAAATCTCGTTAACATTATTTTTACCCGATTTTTTAAAAATTAGGTTATACTCGTAGTATCGTGTTACTTGTAACATAACATTTTTAAACTTAAATTAAATATCGAAGTCGTTAAAGGTATCGTTAACGCTATGTAATTTCTACACGAAACCTCTAAAATTGAATAATTTAAGAGTCTTCCTATAGAAATTGTCCGCAAATTGTCGGCTAGCATTGAATATACATTATTAGACATGTTTTTGTATCTTTCACACCGCTAATTAAAATAAACTAAGTTAAATTTGTTAAAACAATATTCATACTAAAATCAATTTATATCACAACTTGCGAATCACCCTTGCTTCGTTTTGGTTTGTACGTTTACGAGTACGTTTAAAAAATTAGTATGAAATAGTTTATACATTATACATGTTTCAAATCGGATAAGTATTGAGATTAGCGCGTTCAAACAAACAAACATACCCTGCCTCTTAATAATATTAAAATATTATAGATTATAAACATCTATAAAATATCTTTCTTTATCTTTTTTAATATTAGTTTATTCCTAGTTAAGTATAACTTAAGTATATAAGTAGGTATTTTATAAAATAAGTCCTTCGCTCGCAATTACAATAAAAATATTTTTAAAATCGTTTCAGTAACTCCATAGTTAAGTGTCTAAGCACAAATTAATATAAATATGTTAACGCCATAAGGTAGGATATTAAGTAAAATAGTAAGCTCGTGTAGGATATTAGAACAGGCACTCAATTGTTAAATTAAATTCGTGATACAAAACCATATGTTTGTTCATGTTGTACACTTGTACTCTTTAGAAGGGTATCATTCAACGTCGGACCTCGTCATGCAAAAGTAAACAAAACTTCACCAGGAATGCAAACTGGCAACACAAAAGTAAATGTGGACACAGCTTTGTGGTAGTAGTTTGCACTCTCACACTAACATACTTTGATCCAGTCTGTTTATTTACAAAAGCCAGCGTTTTCTTGACTGAGCACCGTAGTGGTACCGAAGAATAACGGATGTCTATTTAATCCCTTTTAAGTTGTTTTCGCTAATGCCTACTGTTATATACAATAACTGTGTTACTTAACAGTAGGCAATAGCGAAACATCTGTATATTCATTTAGTAATCTAAGTTTCTAATTTAGTTAGAATTTAGAAGGAGTTTTTACATGATAAAGAATTCAAGATTTTATAAAAAGAAAATGTTTTTTTTTTATTTATTATTATATAACTTGTCTAAATCGTTTTTCCTTATAGGAACAGAAAAAATACCCTAGTTCTTAGCATAATATGCTAAGAACTAGGGTATATTTTGATGATGATGCAGGATCGACGGTTTTACATACTCTTTGAGACACATAAGTAAAAAAAAAACAACTTACTAAATCTACAATAATAAAAACTAAGAAATTCTTAACGTTGATTGCTTATCGATACATTAACTTTGCCATACTCTAGACTGAAACCGTAATCCGAATCCATATTGAAATTATACTATTTCACAATTAAATAAAAGCATTAAAGCAGTATAACAGCGACATTACAATACAATGTTCCGAGACAATATTATCATTTTTAGAAATAATTTGTTAAAAATTTTTATTTAAATAATACATGTATGTATTATAGTTAGGTGTACCAAACTGTAATGATAACTGGCGATCCTTATTATAGTAGGACGGTAGGCAATTACTGTGTCAAAGGGTCTTTTACCATTAGTTATAATTAAAACAAATGAGTATGTGGCATGACGACAAGAAAGGTTAGGTTCAGGTATGATATCCTTTGTGGCTAATATTTATTAAGTATAGTACAAGGAACACATAGAATTTATAATGGTATTCTATTAGTGTCTATTAATCCCTCATCTACCTCCCATGTAAGGTATTCAACCTATTTATATTTTGCTTAAGTATTATACATTCCAACGGATGAACAAGCCGTTATAAATTATAAAATTTACTGTTTATCGATTAAAAAGTAATATAAAGAACTGATAATTCTTATTAACACCTAACTTTTATAATAATATACGGTCGTAAATTCAAAAGTATATAAGAATCGAACTCGCTGTCTTTTGCTTAAGTGGAAGATTTTTAATTATAGGTACAGGAAATAATATAATCTTATATATTTCAAATATATTACCTTACAATATTTAGATTCAATAGAAAACGTCAACGACGTAGCCGGAATATTAATGACCGATAAATGAAATTTATAAAAAAGGTTAATTCAAATGAATTTTGTTGTGTGTAAAGGATAATGATATTCCAATGTACGGCTACGTCAATCGAATTTACATTTCACTTCAAATAAACTGCGGATCGCTGAATAAATAGGGTGCTCTGCAAGCGCGTAAGTGCGTGTCGGGCTTAATGATGTTGGGTTCTGTACTTATTTAATACATTATGTAGGAAGGCAATTTAATCTGGCATTTTCAGTTTAAATGTAGTTATAAAATATAAGTAAAATATTTGGCATTTGGTAGCTCTACGTGACCTTTACGCCGATTGTGAACGTCGTACAATGGTTTATTTCCTATTGATGCTCCCGTCAAATACTCTAAAATACAAAAGCTACGAGTATATAATATTAAATTAATCAGCTTTTTTTTAAAGGAAAGTATGATATCACGGAATAACATTATAAGAATATCGTAAATATATTTGATTCTAGTTTGATAACGGTAACAAAGGAATACTTATAAGGTAAGGAGAATGGAGAAGGTCTCCATTCTTACTTCTTATTTATAACATCTAGCAAGTAATTATACAGTTTTGTCATCAATTATGACCATATTTCTTAATTTTGTAAGTGATAAACATATTAAACTAATAAATGTAATGCTGTGGGTAAAAAGAAAAACTAATAGATGCTTTTCTCCTGAGTAGGTATATGTAGCCATTGCTATTTGTAGTACATATTACGTCTTAGCCTTGATGTTTATTTTGTAGTTTTTGTGATCGCGTGCTTCCTCTACATAAAGTATTTTTTAAAATATTCACCCTTATCCCAAAACGGGTTAAAATTAATATATTCATGTAGTTTAAAGGTTCTTGGAAAATCAAGTCGAAAGCTATGATTTCGTAAAACTACTAACGTACTTAATGTTTTGATTATTATTAGAGTAAAAGTATTATAAAAGTTAGTAAATTTTTTAACTACAAATAAAAATATAGTATAATATATACGGCTATTAATGCTTTAATCTAAATATACAAAAGCGAAAGGTAACTCACTTACTCACTCATCACGAAATATCGAAAACCACTTGCGTTTAATGTGTTTGGCAGGGTAATTTATAGTTAATAGACGTCCGCTAAGAACGGATTTTGTGACAGGGCTGGATTAAGAAGGTCCTTTATTTTTTTTGTGCTACAAACTTTAAATTTGGCAGGGAGCACCTAGGGACGAATTCGAGTGAAGCGAAGGTGAATCTCTAGTATATATAATGAAACTTATTTAATATTTACCTATTTGACTATTCACTGAAATGAACATATAGAGCAAGAGCCCACGACGGCCAGACCTTCATTATTTTATAAAAGCTGAAAGTTTCTCTGTACATGTCCCTACGTTCCTACCTATATAGGTAAGAACGACCAGCGACTATAGAGTTTGGGTTGTGGTTACCTGGGCAGGTAATTTTCTTCGGGATACCATTAGAAATCTCGTCATCTATTGCCGGACACTTATCACAACATACAATTTTTTTACACTATATTACGGAACATAGCATCGAAATAAGTCTTTAGCAGTATAACACAGACTTCAAACAATGTATGCTTATATATTGCCTCGTATTATAATTAATGCCTTTTAAAAATAAAAGTGAAAAGTTGGTGCTATTGGTTGATTTTTGATTAAATATGTTTTATAAACATAAAGAAAACATTAAACAAAAAAAATCGTTATTTGCTTTAAACATTTTAATATTATATGTAATTATTTTTTAATAATAAATTAATATTTAATGCAATATGCATAGACTGAAAAGGGCTGATGATGACCATGACGAAAGTGTTTTATTTACTACAGAATTGAAGAAACATTGTAGCTTAGATAAGACGATACTCTACAGTTGCTTGTAGAAAACTAAACAATGTATCGATTGAACAATTTGTTATGTTAGTCAAAATTTGTCATTCCCATATTATATTTCTTACTATACTTTGTTTTGTCTCAGAAGCCTAGTTTCTTCTTCTATAAAAGAACTGTTTAATCGATTCCCGTACGAGGTACACATTTCATTCATCTTATTGCGAAATGCATGTTACTTTTAAAAGCAGGTAAAGCTGAGAGCAAAGCTTAGTATTACATAATTTTTACACATTTATTAAATTGCAACAGCAAGTCAATATTTTTTGCCAACAAGTTGACAATACCCCTAACGAGACTTCACCCGCATAGTAAACTGAAAACACAAAGCTAAATGTGAGCTTTGTGAAATAGTTTGCACTTGGAGCGAGACGTTTTGATTCACTCTATTTATTTACAATAGCAAGAGTTCCCTGAGTGCGTATTGTAGATAAGGGTTGAATTCTCTTTTGAATGCTTCGTGTCTTTTCGTAACAGCTTTTATATGCTTCTTTGCTATAGCGTAGGTATTAATTGAAAATGAAATTAATAATGGGATTTGCTTTAAAAATATGTATTTTTATATATTATCCATACACAATTACAATTTAAAATATGAATATAAAATTATTAATGTAGCGATGACGCTGCGTTTTTGGAATCTCATAATTTTCGTAAAAAATAAACTCAATAGTCGATATAAATGGTGGTTATATTATTTTATTTTACCTTAAAATTGGCACAAGAAAACTTTAGAAAATCTATTCTTTGTCAATTTCATACAATATTTAATCGTGTGGACAAATTAATCTAGTTGAACTAACCTATCTCGTTGACGTAAGACATGTACTGGAGTTCATGCCATGTGACAGTAGCAACGCTTGCAATACGCAAATACCTTATAAATATGTTAAAAAAGAAAAAAAAACATTAATCCCTGTTATTTACAACCGTATAGAAATAGAAATTGTGAATCAAACTAAAACAAAAGTTTGACTAAACGTAATAATAATAATAGGTCAAAGCAATTCGTCAATGCGTTAACTACGCGATACGCTCAGAGGGCAAGGGGACTTCACAGACTTTCTATTATGAGAAATTTCACTGAATCAATGGCGCTTAAATTCGATCGTAAATCAGACATAAGTAGACTGTATATTTCAATTAATTCTTTAAGACTTGAGTTAAAATAATTGCTCAATTTTAACTTAAAACTTTTCTTGTTAATTACATTTTATATAAAAAAATATAGTTATAAATGGTTTTAAGTGAAAGGTGAAGATTCAAAAGGGTCCTTTAACCTCCCCAAGAATCTCATTTAAAGTTCAGCGTACAGTAACCGTCAAGTGTAAAATGTTCATACTCGTACACATAATACAGCTAGCTGAATTTCTAATGGATACATAGCTCTATGAACTGCTATTGCTACCACTCAGTAGAGTTTACATACTATTACCATAACAATATGTAATACAAGTGTTACTTCTTAAAAGTAAAAAAAAACACTAGTACTAAAAATAAAAAAACTAATTATTGGTATAAGAATAAGGAGATTAACAAAATTAATGACCATATGAGAAAATTCTGACAATGGCGTGAGGTGTTTTGTACAATATTTTCATATTAACTCTACTTCGTATCGTAGAAATCGTACCTAAAGAACATTTATAATAATAAATGAAATTTAGCTTTTTTCTGCATGTGTAAGAAAATGAAAAAAAAATAAATAAAAAAGTTTGCTATTTTATTTACCTAACCAGCATTTGGTCAGCGTGGTAGATAATGGCTGTTCAGGGAGGGCTCACTTCGGTTGGCGATGTGTCTTGCGGGTTTCTCCTAGTACTTCTCTAGATAGCAGAGTGGACTGAGGAGCAACACTACGTGGCTGTATGGTCTGCTTCAGCAGACGCCGGTGCGTCGTGGTAGAATGTGTAAGCAATCCTGCGACGCCACATTAAGACGGATGATGGGTGCGTGAGTTTTTGTGGGTAGTACGGGCTTGCTGGTGAGTTCCTCATAACTTTCCTGTTTCCTACAAGTGGTAACGTCAATGCATTTCTCAAGGACAAAAAAATAAAAAATGTACTAATTGCACGAACCATGCAAATTTTCTAAATATATTTAACTAATTTATAGTTTAATGAAAAATATTTATAGTATAAAGCTGAGTAGTCTTTAATTAAGCCATATTATTTTTATTTAATTACTTTATACCAAGTCGTCATCAGTCTCTGCTCAGAATTATTAACACTAATTGCGTATGCAAATTGTCACTTGTAATTAATTTTTAGTATTTTGCATGCTTGTCTTTTCTGTACGTCCATTCTAAGACCCTAATGTTGGTAAATGAATTTATTATTATCAGACATCAGCCTTTACTCAGGTATAAGTGTAGTGACTTATCGGCTAGGAAATTAACAATACCAACTAAAACCCAACGGGTCCTAACCATCCTCGTAATAGTCGCCGCAGGATCACTTACGTACTTTACCACGACGACACGACGGGTGGCCTGTTTCCAAATTGTAGAGCCGGTCACCCTTCCTGACCGTGCATCCTTAAGTCTGCTCGACTTTAAGATTTAGGTAAATTTTTAATGAGATTGTTTAGCCAGATAATAGCTCGCACGTTCTCATCACCATTACACTTTGCTATAAGAGAAAAACCAGGTGCACGGTACTTTAAGCTCATCGAGTGTACCTTTAGTTGTAATTCAAATAATATAATAATTATTAGATTTCTAAAGCACAATCTTTGCTCTTGTTATTGCTAAGGTAAATTATTCACATGTTAAAGAGAATGCGATCAACGTACCTTAATTAAAACTTATAAATTTGTGTGTGCGTGTTACTTCTTCAGTATACAAGTATTTATCAAAAATTAATAATGGAATTGACTGCATCATCACGGCAAAGTTAGGTCGACCTTCTAAACGTTTAGGGTTCCGTACTAATAAAGCTTAGAACAGAACATATGTATAATAGGGCGTGTCATTGAGCAAATTAGCATCCAAATTGCAGTTTTCATCTAATACGGATCTATTTGTGAATTCATTATAAGGATGTATGCGGTGACAAGACGGAGATTATTCGGCGGCTGAACAAACCGCACTGCGGAAAACTCGTAATTTCCGCTTAAGTATCAAGCATAAATCCCTTATAATACCTTTAATACGCTTTCTCTGGCTATTATTGCAATTTAGGATTTAAATTTTCCAATTCTATATTTTCTGTTATAAACACTGTCACAACGCTTGGATTTTATTCGTTATTTTTCCAAGAATTGTTGACTCTTCAACCATTGCTGAATTTCGTTCGTTCTCATATTACAGTTTTAAAAATATAAGCGTGATGGTGGGTTTATAACTCAATATATTCAATGACATATCATGAAAATTTAATTAAAATTTTACATCAGGGTTCAAAAATAATATAAAGACCGAATGAACATAATATTATACACAGAACCCAGTAAGTTTTCCCTAATATTTTTACTAATTATGTACATAGTATGTATGTATTAATAAATAATATTCAATTAGCTCTTATTAAAAGCTATCGTCGTACAAAAAGGTTTTACTAACCAAATTTGCTATGAATTAACCTCCTATTATGTAAATTAGTACTAAAATAATACTCAATTCTAAAAAGGAGAGCTTAAACATATTTAGATAGTAATAAAGTTGGATTTGCGCGAGGGACAACACTGGGGGTTATCCAAACAATAAATATTTTGTGTTATGGTTATACATATATAATTTGTTAAATCTAAGGTAAAATAAGGTAATTTTATTATAAAATTAATTATATATTATTTTAAGTTATTTCGTTTTAATACCTACTTTAAGTAAAACTGCTATCGTCAATAAGTAAACAATGTAACTTCCTACAAAATTAAATTCATGGCTGAAAAGTTATAATCATTATAAGTTCAAATACTATGTTTCACATGTATTTCTAATAACCATTAGAAATACATGTGAAATATAATATCAGATATAATACCAAAAAAATACCCAACTGTTGCCCGAGACTTAGTGCACTCGTACTTTTCTTCTCGGGTACTTCTCGGGTCAAAAATTTACTGAATTTTCTAAAAAGTTTAATATTTTTTCAGTTTAAAATTCGTTACTTTAACTCACAAACTTTTCTACTGGCTAAGAAGAAAATGCCTTTCTTGAAAAGAATAGGCGAGGTAAATTCAATGATATATTTTATTACCTTTTTCTAAGCGTTTATTAGCTTTCAATATAATTACTAAATTATTCATTTCAGTGAATAAAAACGAATTTACATATTATTTTAATTGAACTTTTTTTAAGTAGCCATAATTCAAAAATTACTGATTACCAAAACTTTGTTTCCTAAAACACACAATACTAAATAATATTAGCAGTAATTACAGTAAAATCATCGCAAACTGACCGTAAAACGTAAACATAACACGAGTCTTTTTGGCAAGAGGCGAATTAACTCAATGTAACATAAAGAGAGAAAAAGAAAAGACTTTATTTTTTGTAGAAGTCGCTTAAACTTTTCAACATAATATACAAGCGGTACCTTTCGTAAATACACATATATACGCAAGTAGGTATATAATTTTAATTTTTAAGGCTCCTGTAATTGTCAGTTATTTGTCTTCAGCCATTTTAACGTCCTACTGCTGATCATGGGCCTCCCTTAGTACGAGGGGGATCAGGCCTTAGTCCACCGCGCTGGCCTAGTGCGTGTTGGCGGACTTCACATGTCTTTCGAAGACTTGCTTGGTTTTTTCAGACATGAAGGTTTCCTCACGATGTAAGATCCTTCACCGTAAGATAAGTGGTAATCATGATAGAAATGATTCGCACATGCAAATATCAGAGGTGCAAGACCCGTATTTGAGCCCGCATCACTCGGTTATCCAAGCGAGCGCGTTACCGCTGGGCTACCACTGCCTATACCAATGTTGACATGTAGTTATACCTGTGGTTATTCTCGTAGGTTGCATTCATTCCTGTGGCTAAAGTCATTCTCAAAAAAAGGATCATCAATCACTTTTTATGCACAAAAATAATATTTAAGAGTATACATATGTATAATTATTACATTATTGAATAACACTTACTCGTTTTTATTTTTGTTCCCTATATTTTCGTTAGGTATAAAAAATTTATGTGAGTTATCTATTTTATTTATATTCAAATTCTACAATTCTCTAGCTAATAATAAATTTCTACCAGAGTCGAATCAGTACATTAAATATTTTTTAGGATAATAATATCTAAATATTCATAATTATTGATACAGAGGCTGAATCTATAGTTTTTAGAGTTTTTGTCGGTCTAGCGAGACAAGCAAAAGCCCTACTTTCTTGTCTGTCTATCTGTGACAACATCACGTGAAAACTACAGGACAAAATTTGATCAAATTTTGAATAATAATAGCTGGTTATCAACATATACAATACTTTTTACTGCGGGAAAGTATCTCATTTCTCAGCGGAGAAAGGGTAAGTCACTAGTCTACTGTATACGCTATATGCTAAATTATATAAACTTAATAGCTAAAAACTATTTTACTTTAACATTTCACGCACGTTCGAAAGCGTACCTTGCAATATAAATAAGAAAAAGGTTTCAGTATTTCATTCCAAGCCAATATCGTAAGAGGATGCAAGAAAATGTAAAGTTCCACATAGCTTATGCGACATTTTTAAATACATACCTATGTATTTCGTTTTTTTAAAGTACAAAATTAGTTGTCCAAATCAGGTTTTAAAATGTTATCAAAATACTATTACGTATATATATATAAGACACAAAAAAACATACAGACGAATTGAGAAACTCCTCCTTTGTGGAAATCGGTTGAAAAGTATTGGTACTGGTGCATTTGACAGGATCTCATGATATAATTGTAAAAACAATAAAATTGAAATCTTATAATTGTTATTACTTAGATTATTAATTATCAAAACTTAGAATCACAATATTTTATATGTAAATTTTTAGATTCCATCCTTTAATATACTCTTTGTAATACAATTTAGGATGCTAACTTAATAATAATAATGTCCTCCCGCCTCCCGGCCAATTACAACCACGGTTCCCGGTGTGCTAGCCACTACAACACCTAGGCTTAAACTTAAATAAGCCGCCTTGTCAGAAGTTTAAAATTTTATTAGGATTTAAGTCATTAAGTATCGGAACAAGGACAGTTCTGTCTCATTATTAGTATTATTTAATAACCACGTTTTTAGCACTAAATGAAAGTGAGAGATGATTTTATAAATAGGTCATTATATAATAAGAATAATACAAAAAACAAAACGCTAATTAAAGAATTCTCGAAAGAATAAATATTTTCGCTAAAGATAAAAGTATGTTACGTGAAAATATCATTTCACGTATTAGACGTGAAGTCAAAAGTGAATTAATTAACATGATATATTTAAAACGCAGTACGTGAGCGTTATAAATTTTGCTACTGGAGTCACGCACTCTCGCTACCTATATTATATTTATAAATTTCACATTTTTTAAAGCAATTTTTATTTGTACAAGACATTTTTATAAGTGGTAGTGCCATGCTTGTTACCTTCGGGTAGCAGCCGAATGGGCCGGCACGCCCCGTATAGACCACTCTCTCACAGGAGACCGGCGTGAAGTGGCAGCTATGCTGTCGCGTTTCGTCCGGTAAGTGAGAGTCCGGGAGGCCCACTCCCCGTCCCTACTCCCGTCCTTCTCCTTCCTCCCTTCCTCCCTCCCTCCCTTTCCTGAAAGGCCGGCAACGCATCTGCAAGCCCTGCAGTGTTGCAGATGTCCATGGGCGGCGGTGATCACTTACCATCAGGTGAGCCTCCTGCTCGTTTGCCCCCTTTGTCCCATAAAAAAAAATTATCTGAGGATTTATGTATAATAATAAGAACTATTGATTTTCAGTAGGTGTAAAGTGTGAATCAAATAAATTATATATTGAACATTATCTATACTACTATATAAATCTGTAGTCTGTCTGTACACTCAATTTTTTTGTCGAATTTCGTCATAAATATTTGTTTCATGACTCACTAACATCAGTTTTTGAAATTTTTGTCTGTCTGTCTGTATGTCTATCTGAATGTCCCGCTATAACTCAAGATGCGCAAATGATAGACTGTACATAATGCCGGTCAACCTCAGCTATAAAAAAATTTTTGATCATTGATTTTGTATTTTCTTAAATAAATTAAGAAGTATTATTCAACTGTTTTAGGTTAATGTAACATTCTTAGAATAATAAACATAAAAGGCGAGTAGGTCCAAGCGAATTGAAGCCATTATATTGGCTAGATATGGCTAGATACGTTTCCCGTCACGTCAACTTAGTCTCTGCTCGCGCTTTATTTTTAAATTTACTTGCTGTGCAATAAAAGGGTGTCACAATAATCTGGAAAGGGCCACCCTTATCACCTAGGGGAATAAAAAATAGCCTAATACCAAATATACACAAAAAAAAGGTTTATTATATATAATAATATTTATATACTTTCCTAAGACGCAAAAAGTTAAATTATTGATATAATGTGTGGAAAAGACATACTACTAGTGGCACACATCGTACTACACTAGCTAGTAGTAATTACTGTACAATGAATTCATTGAACTGTAGTTAGTTGGGAGTGTGTATGTGAGTACGAAGCGAAAGCTATATCGTCAGTTAACTGTATAAAATAATTGGTACTATGCAAACACAAAATTATATAAAAAGTAAAAAAAAAAAATACTGAACGGGAGTTTTAACTTGCTAAAATTTCTTAAAATCAGATACTTTCGAAATCTTTGCTAGCCGATACAAAATAAAATATCTGTTTCGATATACCTTGCTATTAACTTTTATTCAGTGAATACTCGTAGTTTGTTTGTTATTACTTAGATTATTAATTTTTATGTATTAGTCATAAATCAAAATACGTTATTTTCAAATTCAAATAAAACTTAATGAGTCCAAGCTTAAAATGTTTATAAGTAGTTTTTGAAGAATTCCCTATATACGTTCTGGCCTCAGCTTCAGATCAGCTCGATGCTACTAAATCAATCCACTATCATTGGAAATACCAACACTTACAAGCCGATACGACAATTCGAAGTTGGTAAAAAGCCTAAATATTATTTCTGTTAATATTAAGTATGCTAACTGGTTTTTACTGATCATCTGAAAATCAGTGGTATCGATATTAAAGAAAATTTTTATGGAACCACTTCGAGACAGGTCTCGATTTTACCATATCCATTAACACGAAACCATAGAATCGGTTAAAGGTCTTCGAAAAATCTGTAAAATACATAAAAATTATATATATTATAGTTATAGGAAACTTAAAAATGTGCATGATATATGCTTATGGTTTCAAAGTTTATGTAAAACACTTTTAAGCTTAAAACAGTTGCTTGTTATGTAAATTTGTCACCAGTGTACCTAAGGAAGGAATAGTGTAGTGAGTGAACTTTCCCGGAACGCCCTTATTAACACTTAAGCTCAGACTCATTTAAGAGTATATTTTATATTTGGCCTGAAATAAAAATATTTATAAGTCGTAAGCAAACTTAATATCTTAAAAATTAAAAAAAAACGATGTACCTATCTATGTAGGACGTAGGTATATTATACCGATTTATGTATAATAATGAATAATGTAACGAAATTTAAAATTAATTTATTCTTTGTAAAGATCTCACGTTTTAATCTTTCTTTAACTTGCTTAATGAAGCAGAACTTAATTTCGGAATGCTTCTAGAATTATAATGTTGCAAAACATTGATGCGCTATTTAGAATTTTGAAATTGAGTGATTTTGAACATAGTAAAATACTTTGAATTAGACTTTTAATAATGTATTATACAAGATCTGTAATACTTATGTTAAAATGTTTGATAATGAACATAGAATGAGCGGCTTAAATTGCATTAAGCTATGCCTAATTTTTTTGTATGCATGTTACTTTCCTTGAGACTTTCTTATGCCTAATTTTCTTACATACGTATCCTTTAAAAAAAACTATTTCCGCCAGCGTAAGACAAATTAATAGTCGTACAAAATTTGTGGCTCTTTCAAAAAAAGTTAGTGAATTTCAAATAGCCAATAATTTGCAATTTTGTAACACTAAATTCTTCTACTTTTGTATGAAAAACACTTTTAAGGTAATATTTGTTTGTAATAATATTGTTGTTTAACACTTAAGATATATTTTATTGAGTTTAAGAAGCAGATTGCAAAAAAGAACCCTTCTTCAGTACTGAAAACTTTATAATTTATTGAGATAACCGTTACCAGGTCCGATAGGAGTTTTTTAAGGATTTAAGTATTTCTTACATAATGATTTATATTAAACCAAGTAGGTAATTTATAATTTTATAAATTACCTTTTGTACCATAAAAATTGTATAAGTACTTTTTTTCTCCAAAAAAAAAAACAATTGGTGCATGTCAAAACAAATGTATTTTAAGTTGTTTTGAAACACGTACACGTATACAACAATATTGTTTTTAACAATAATTTTAATAAATAACGAAAAGAAAAAGTTATTTTTTTTCTTAAACTATTTAATTTTTTATTATACTAGAAGCATAAAGCGCTAGTGCATGCCCACAGAGGGACGAGAACGGGAACCTATTAAAAAGTTCTAAAAATCTCAATTGGAAACATCGCATTCTATACAGAAAACTTGATTATTCGGAAATTAACAAAAAAAAAAACTTAAACTTTTTTAAATTCGGGTTTGATATTAATTGAGACGTAGGCTAATGTCTGATACAAATCATTCATTATCATTTGGGCTTAAATATTTGATGTGGCTAGCCATTGTGGATATTGCTCGCAGTAGTTGTCTACTAGAACACGATGACGTCATTAATCTCAATGTAATGTTCGCCCAAATAGAGACTGTAGCCCGACATGGGACATTTGATAGAGTTACGTAATATCTAAATTTGGTTCAAAATAGAGCATGAAAATGATTTTAACTGATATTAATTGCTTATAAATTCTATGAACCGACTTAACAATAGGAAAGTTCTTATTTTTTTTTTATTCCTTGGATGATCTACTATAGTATGCCTATTGGGAAATGTATTAAATATTTTTTTTACATACAAGAAGTCGGCTTGGTTGTCCAATATTAATTAAAAAAACAGGCTAGAGGACAAAAGTTAAATAATTATATTATACTACACTACACTATTATTAGTACTACTACTATAGTATTACATTGTATATATCACGTACAGTTCGGTACTACTTTTTAGAAATCTATTAGATAATAATTATAAGTATATAAATATAAAATTTAAATTAAATATAACTGAAAATTGTTAATAATCCTCTTACTGTAAATTGAATCTGCTAACAAATAAAAGAAACATAACAAAGGGTCGAATTTTATATTTTCAGAAGTATAATTACTGAGCACAAACAATAATAAATAATGAGACCAAAAGCCTAGGGAATAAAAATAATATATAATATAAAGAAAATGTTAACAAAAACATAATATCTGT
Organism: Boloria euphrosyne; assembly: GCA_951802675.2. Taxonomy (NCBI): domain Eukaryota; kingdom Metazoa; phylum Arthropoda; class Insecta; order Lepidoptera; family Nymphalidae; genus Boloria; species Boloria euphrosyne. The sequence goes on from OX637876.1 coordinate 5,475,910, forward strand.
TCTTATGTTAAATATAATATTATGTTGAAAGTACTTTCTTAATTGAAAGATAAGACTTCATCGTTTATTTGTATTTTAATAGAATTTTACGTTTGGGTTGTTATGAAATACCTATAATGTAATATGATATTTTCAATTCTTGGAAACATTCATTTTACTGTAACAAGAAATAATTAATTAAAATTAAATTACATTACCATTTTGCTTATATAAAACAAATTTAAAATAATATTGTATTTTTTATGTTGAGAAATAAATTTACGCGTACCACCTGTACTCATACAGGTGGTTATGGTATTAGTCACACTCACTAAAGTTCAGCGTACATGTACCAGGTTTTTTGTTATCTTTATACTGCTTGTGCTTAATAATAGCTACTCAAATTTTAAGTTTGTAGCACAAAAACTGAAGGACTTTCATACAATGTTGCTAGAGCCTTTAGACCTCCTTTAAGGCCCTATCGCAAAATCCGTTCTAAGCTGACTCTACTATAAATTACTCGTACCTATATGCCAAACGTTCACATTTATGTGTCAAGCGGTTTTTGATATTTTGTGAGTGATCTTCGCTTTTATATATTGAGAAGATTTAGTTAACTAAATTATTTTTGCTAATAAATATCATTTATTTTCTCATGATTGTAAAGATTGCACACACTTTTAGTCTCTTTGCATAAAATCTTCTACTCAAGAAAAGAAAAAGCTATTTTGACACATTATTAATAAAACTTTTACAAATTAATATAATACAATAAACATGCTTTCAACATGAAAATAATAAAAGGTATATTTTTAAAATATATTGTTCTATGGGTAAGTATAATTTAAAAAGGACAGCTCAATATACTGTTTTATATATTATCCAGTACTTACATACAAATTGCAAAAAATATCTTATCGCTGTAAAAAGCTTTTAATCGCGCACTCACAGCTGCCAACTCACAGTAAAGAGACCACAGAACAACAGATGTTTACAGATAAGAATTCCGGACGGCTGCTTTAGGCCAGTATCAAACTATCTACACTAAAATATTGTTGAAATAAATATTTTGTACTAATTTCTGTCTTTGTTTTTAACAATTACTTATTTTATCTAGTGTGTGTAAAAAGAGTACTCTTTAAACCTGAATAATTTATTATCTTAACAAATTTCACCAAAATCTATTCAATGGTTTTCTTGTGATGCAATCTCAGACAGACAGACTTATAAATAAATATATAGATATAATAGATATAGAGAATAGACAGGTAAAAAAAACTAAAAACCATAGACTCCGCATAATAAGGTTTATAAAAAATATTTTATATACACATTCAGTTTTATTATACGTTTATCAATACTTGATTTATATCCTGAAAGAACTGTTAGAAAAATTATTATATAAGTATAGCATATTTAGTTTATATTAAAGTACTAGACCATGTATTTTGCTAAAGAGTAAATACTCGTATCATTGTTCATCGCGCACTCATATACCTATACCTTAAAATATACCTATACCTTTACCTTAAAATTAATGATATACCTATACTTTAAAATTAATGAAATATTTTTTGTTGATTCTGTTAGGTTGAAATGTGCCTTATTTTTAAAAATTGCAATTTAAGAGCACCAAACAATTTAAGTGAAGCGGGATATTTATTATTGTTGTACGAGTATTTATACTAATAAAGTTTTAATTGATCATTGTGAACATAGAAAAATCATGAAGTAATAATAACAAGGCTTGTGACGTCAGTATAATATGTATTTAGGTTATAAGCATATTTTTGTTATTAGTTATTTTACTGGAAAATGTACATTATTATTTTTTCTACTATAAAGGCTTCTAAAATGCATTCAGTCGCTAAGAATTGCGATATTAAAGAAAACTAACTTTGGTAAATGAAATGTCGGGAATATAAGTTGTGAATACTAAGGCAAATATAAAAATGTACTTATAGTAAATCATACGACTTGTTCAAAAATAGCAATCATACTTTCGTGCTGAATATAACTAGCAGAAAAGTAAACCGACTTGTTGTGTCAGTGGTCGCGGGTTCGAGTCCCGCTGTGTGAGAAGCACGAATCGTTGTACTCCAGGCATAGGTGTTTATATTTATATGATGTGTATTGAAAATGATATATATGTAGTGAATCAATCTGGTATCAATGAAACAAACCTAGCTTACCATGAAACTAGCTGGTGCTGTATGTTAATGAACTGGCATTAATATAATTTATTTAATTATATTTTTATTAATGCAGAAATTTTATAAGTTTAGCTAATTTTATATCTACCTCTCTTCTTCGTACAATTTCATTTTAACAATGAAAACAAGGAATTAAGCTCTAACTAATGAATATCATAATATGTCTGTAAAATACTCCTACGGTGACTAGAGATGCTGAGTCTTGTCTTAATTACTTAAATATTAAAGCGCTTTTGATGCAGACGTCAGGTGCTTCCGAGTTTATCGCTCACTGCCGCTGCTTTTGTTCAAAACTCTTATTAAGCAAATTAAACGCAAACTTCTTAATATATGATACGAAATTATAAAATAACAACGTGTGTAAATAAAATGGTATAAGGGAGGAAGTAACCTCAGTGATGGAAACTTTCAGGATCTGGCTGCTAAATGTCACTTTCAAAAGTTTAAAATTACTCTCTGCTATGTTATTTAGATAATATTTTAATGTGTTCTGTAATATTCCTTTCAGTTTTAAAATGTTATGACTGTGAAAAAGATTTTTTACAGTGTAGCGATTGTAGAAGCCACTGACGCATAACTAGTATCACATTTATTTAATACTTTCTTAGGTTTACGCGAATATTTCACATTATAATTAAAACTATATTTTCGGATTTTGTCGCGGATTTATTTTAATTTTTGGTTCCCAAACCAAAAACAGGATATAGGGAACCAAAAATCAAATATATATATCCGCGACAAAATCTGAAATGATAGTGTCATTCATATTTATTTATTTTTTATATTTTATGTTTTCCTGAAGAAAAAAGGAAGTACATACTTAAATGTAAATAGCAAATAGATACAAGCAGTACACGAATTTAAATAACGTGAAGATAAACGTAAAAGGGTACGATATACAAACTCTCAAAGCAATCAAATTTACATTGCACGTAGGATAAACGGGCGTTCGTTATCAGTAAAAAAATAATGTTGGCTCATAAAAATGAAAGATACCATCGTTAATATCAACTTCGTATACCGTGATTTGTATCTTTAGCATTTTTGTTTGTAATTTTTATGGGTACCCGCGACGCTTGCGTGGCTCCTGTGCATAATCGTAATTTATATTGAGAGAGGCTCTTATCTAAAAAACATTCGAAATCATCGTTGAAAATATCTCTCTGATTGTATTCTAATGAATTATTTTTTCATAATCCAATTCTTATTTGACTAAAACATGCTATGTCTATTATCGAAACGTATTATACCGTCAATGAAGAGGTGCTTAGTATTCATATTCAGCCTGAATCATAACTACTACGTTTAGCCAATGTAATTCTAAAATAGATGAAGAACAAAAAAACTATAGATACCTATATTATGTCAGTATCATAACATTTTCTTGACAAAAGAATTGACTCCAATTTCTAATCTATAACGATCGTCGAACGAGATCTTGTCAAAGCCCCCCTCCATTAGTATTAGACAATGTTGTTATTATAAATTAAGGAAAAAGGTCACATTTAACTGAAACAATCAACATAAATGCTCGATGTCGTTAATTATATTAAGCGTGGTAAATATTTCCACTTTTACAGCACGGACTTTTACAGGACGGTAAAAGTTAACGCTGTATTGGCTGTAAATATAAAGAAAAATACAAAGCTTTTTAAGTTATTACATATAGTATGTTATTCATGGAAGAGTTCCATTACACATTGTTTATAATGGAGAACACTCACTCATATACTCACAAGATATTTTAATTAATCAAACTATAATTACGATTTAATTTACTATGAACCGTAACCGATTCAAAAACTGTTAAACTGTACTTATCGCGTAAAACACTACAATAAACATTTTTTTTTATGGGACAAAGGGAGCAAACAGGCAGGAGGCTCACCTGATGGTAAGTGATTACCTCCGCCCATGGACATCTGCAACACCACAGGGCTTGCAGATGCGTTGCCGGCCTTTCAGGAAAGGGAGGAGGGAGAAGGACGGGAGTAGGGATGGTGAGTGGGCCTCCCGGACTCTCACTTACCAGACGAAACGCGACAGCATAGCTGCCACTTCACGCCGGTCTTCTGTGAGAGAGTGGTACTATACGGAGCGTGCCGGCCCATTCGGCTGCTACCCGAAGGTAACGAGCATGGCACTACAATATAACATTATGTACGATTTAAATGAAGATATTAAGTATAAATATATTTTATAAAACATTGTCAATGGTTAATAGCTTGAAAGGAACTTAGTGTCTGAACAATAATTTTAATGTTAGTAGCTAAACAATAATTTTTAATGTAGGTATACAAAATTGCTGGTAATCAATAAATTACTTCAAGAAGCAGCACTCACTATACATTGTCAAAATTTGTACTCTTATACATAGCATCACGGATGAAATACCCAAAACCCGACGCTTTTGTCAAATTAATGAAACGTAATATACTACTAAAATAATATTAATGATTATCATTTAACATTTATAATTATATGTGTAACAATATTATATTATGTAAATACCAACTAATAAGTTTGCCAAGCGCTGAAATTTATTGTCAAGCTTTGTAAAATTAGTTGAAATAATTATCTAGATATTCATAACTTGTTTATGTCCAAAATATTATAGTACAGTAAGCATAATGTTTTTGTTTAACCATAACTGCCTCGGTGATCGAGCGTATAGATTTGAAGAACGGGCCAAATGGTGTCATTGGGTTTTCTTTCAAGAAATTCTCAGTAGGTAATAATTGGGAAGTTGGTACTATTTAACCCCTTATGTCAGAGAACACGTAAATGAGTCTGTCCAGCGCCTGCTCTTGGTGCCGTCCTATCAAGTAAAATAATCAAAGGAATAGAGAGTGCACTGATGTTTGCGTCTGCACATGTACACTTTTAATGTTTAGGTAAGACAGGTCGCGGGAACCGTAATCCGTCAGGGCCATCCAACCACCTTTTAAGCTCCATGAAGAAAGGTAATAGTATTAGTTGTTTCGCGTGTGTATTTTCAGTAATTTCAACACAGGGCAAACAGGCATGAGGCTCACCTGATGGTAAGTGATCACCGCTGCCCATGCCCATCTGCTAACCTGCAGAACTTCCAGATGCGTTGCCGGCCTTTCAGGAAAGGGAGAGAGGGAAGAGTGAGAAAGGGGGGATAGGAAGTGGGCGTCCCGGACTCTCACTTACCGGACGAAACGCGACAGCAAAGCTGCCACTTCACGCCGGTCTTCTGTGAGAGAGTGGTACTATACGGGGCGTGCCGGCCCATTCGGCTGCTACCCGAAGGTAACAAGCATGGCACTACCACTTTAACAAATAAAAAAAAATGGTAATATAATAAAGGTAATATATAAGCCCATAACTTTATGTGGCTTACATATAAATCGAGGACTCAAATCTACCATATTTTTTGTGATTTAAATTGAAATGCACACGAAAATGTTAGAAAAATAACCTAAAACTCATTTTTTTTAATAGTACTCGATAAATGTATCCCAATTATAAAATCCAGTAATGTGTTGCATATCTGTTTCTACATTCGCTTTTGCAAAGATATCTTGTTACATTTACAGTTTACTACATTCCTATTTTCAAAAACTAAGTGCAGTGACAGAGCAAGGTATATCTATGCGAAGAAACACTATCGCGGTTGAGAAGCTTTTACGCTATATATTATTTATTAACGTTATTTTTCAGGCTACTGCTGCATACTGAAAGAGGATAATATGCAAATAAATTTTACATACACGTTCAGAGCGGATATAGCTAATATGAAAATGCATGTCTTTAAATATTGTGATATTTAAAGACATGAAATCTACTTGGCGTAGTGTAAGCATAATTGTACATGCATAAGGTACATGTCTGAACAGCAGTCCCTATATCTCTATTGGTATTAAGTTCCATTCCCGAAACTTGGCTCGAAACAATTTTCCACTCTTTTCCTTTTACTCTCTTATCCGGATGAAATGAAAGCTTTAAATCGACAACTTAGAGTGCTCTCCGACGCAATGAATGTACATATCATCGTAAACTTCTTGTCGCAAGGCTGCTACGACCTGAGGTCTTTTGTCAATTCAAGCCACCAGACCAACTATTTTCCAGACCAGACTAGACAATTCATGGAAATATTATACCTACACATAATTGTAGCATTTATTGAATAATAATTAATTATCATTCACTGTATCTTTACTCAATTTAAAAGTTCAATAATTGTCACTCAATAATAAATACATCAAAAATAATCATATTAGATAACAGTAAATGAACGTACCTATCTATATAATACAAATGATGCCACGTCTTATATTCTAAATGTTATTTCAAGTAAAAAGTTAAATAAAATACCGAGCAATTTCATTACTTCTCCGGATGGTAAATTCTAACCAATGGCACGTTCCGATTATACGTGATTTGTTGAAATTTTACATTTTTACTATACTTTAGATAGAATTAAACAAATCCCTTCGCTTTGAGTTTATATAATGAGTATTATATAAATAATGCTATTATATAACGATGTATGTTACAAGTATATTCATAGTATAGTATATACCCATACCATACTAACCAACAAGCACCGATGTATACGTAGGTATATGAAAAAAACTGCCCTACTAGATAGGTCGCACTTTGAAAAAGATGAATCTGAAATGACTAGGCCACATTGGGAAAGCAAAAAAGAAATTTTATACCTAATATCACACAATACTTCAGTGGTGGACGGATATTAGAAATTAGTCTAACATAAGGAGGACTTTTTACTTGCTGTGAGGTAAGAGAGAGTTCAATACCCTAACCTTCACTGTAAGGTCATCGGAATGAAGTAATATGATAAGCTGTCAAAACGATAAACAAAATGTGCATCTCCTACGAGTATATAATTATTATATAATTACATATTACAATAATTATTTCAAAACCAAGTTGCCTACAAAAACGATTTCGTACAATTGTTTTTATTGAAAATCCATAGTTTTTAGATTTTTTTCTGTCTGTCTGTCTACCTGATTTGTATTTATTTGATTTTTATTTGATAATATAATAACAGCTTGAAGCCATTAAACAAGAGAATTGAATTGAATAATAACTTTCATCAGGGTCAACATATACCTACTGTATACTTTTTATTGCGTGAAAATACCTCTTTTCCAGGAAACCTATACTAACCGTTTAAACCTAATAACAGTAATCTAGAGACGAACCCAGGCGGAACAAGGGAGAGTCGCTAGTAGACAATAAATCGGACTTTTATTATAAATTCGTGTGAGTGCTGCGCGTGCTCTGCGTGCTTCTCCCTGCCACTAACTGCTTCTTCGTACTGAAACAGCTGTACTTATAGAATTCTACCGAAATAAGAAAAAGGCTTCTGCCAGATATGCATTCATAGCGTAAGGTAAGTCCTCAATTTATAAAATAGTGTTGTATTTATGTACACAATAAATTAAGCAAATATTAATATTATTGAAAATTTATGAATATGAATACTTAACCTATAAAATCTCTCTTCTACATCTATACATATGGTATAATTCTAATTTAGTTAAATCTATACATTGATTATTTCTTGGGAATTGTAATATAAATAGCCATTATTAACGATAGAGAGGCCGAATCTATCGTTTTCAGAATTTTTGTCTGTCTGTGACCGCATCACGAGAAAACTACTGGAATGGTTTTGATGAAATTTGGTGTGGTGATAGTTGGTTCTCCGGGTCAATATATAGCATACTTTTTACTGCAGAAAAATATGTAATTTCTGAAATATCTATACTAACCCTCAAAATGTATTTATCTCCAGTACTAGATAATAGCATAAACACTTCGATAACTATACTGACTCAGGGCACCGCGTCTTGGGTCGATGCCTTCAGAATCTAATTTATACGCTTTAAATAGACACATGTTCTATCATTGAGGATATCACAAAAAAAATAACAAATCACAGTTAATTACTACTATCTTTTTCTTTAAAATTTGTAATATCAGGCGACCGAGGAAAAAATTAAAAAGAGAAAAAAAAATCGGCCTGGAAACACCTGGATTCGAACCGAGGACTTCTGGTTAGAGACTGCCCGGCTTCCGCTGTCATTCAATATGAGCTAATATAAACTTGTGGATGACAGCGAAATTTATCTATATATATATGTGTGTGTGTGTGTGTATAAAAACTACAAGAATTGCTCGTTTAAATGTATTAGATAAAAGGTATATTTTTTATATAATAAAGGTATATTTTATGACCCTTTTTTTAACTTTACCCACTTTTTTAAATAAGGTAAAGCATATACTTGTATGAATACAGGTAATTATGTAGGACTCACTGTTTAAGAGAAAAAGAGAAGAGAAATATCTACCTATGAATTATTCTAAATTATATAAAAATCTCGTGTCACAATGTTTGTTATCGAACTCCTCCGAAACAGCTTGATAGATTTTTATGAATATTTTAGTGTATATTTGGTAGGCATGAGAATGGGTCGTAGACTATTTTTTATTACCCTATATAAGGGTGGCTCTCTCCAGATATTTTATATAGACCAGGTTTTTATTTTGTATTTTTTTAGAATTTCTATCACCAATCCCTATTTTTAATAGTGATTAGAATGGTCGGAGCCGCGGGAATTGCTAGTTGTTATATAAATTAAAAGCAGTACTACAGTTGTGGTACCACATTTGCTTGTAGCAATTAAACACACGTAACATTATAATTTGAGGTTAAATCTGCTTCGCGGTTAGTCACTATTGCGGATATTGCTCACAGTGATTGTCTGCTAGGACAAGATGACGTCATTAATCTTTCTGTAATGGTCGTCCAACACAGAGCATTTACTAAGCGACCGTACTTTACTACCTGAGTATTGGCTTGAAATAGCACACCTAAGTGATTTTCTCTCATACTTATTTCTTCCAGTGAAGCGTAAAGGTTTTAAGAAAATAAATAAGGTAGTGACAGTTTACTTGTTGATTCTGCTTTTAGTGTATTAATAACACAGGGAATTCACCAAAGTGGTAGACCATTTTCTTGCGGAAAACTTCAAATCTGTCTCATATAAATTATTGTTTCTATTAAAAGTATTTAGGTACTTTGTTAAACAGATTCCATAAATAATTTTAACCAAAGATCTAATGTATATTTACATAAAACGTCACTCAAAATTGCAATAAAATTGTACCTACATGTTAAATAAATGGGTTTTCATCTTTTTAGTTCTAAATGGGGCTTCACACATATTGTTTACATTTAGTTCGCAAACCCCTAGACAATCAAGACCCTGCTGTACAAAGGATCGAGTAGTTTAGTTAGTTATGTGTTTGCAAACATTTTCAGAAGAGAAAAAAAGACAAATAACTATTAATTCGGTATGTAGTATTTCGAAATACTTTAGATACTACAAGAGATACGAGTATTCTAACGCAATTGAAAAATAAAGTACAATATTAAAATCTATTAAAAGTTAACAAATCACTTTTAACAAAACGTTTTTACTGTTCAAACATCAATGCATATTCGTAAGTGTCAAGCGAAATAGTCATGAATGCCTTTGAAGAAAGATACTAGAATAATATTTTTCTAACATATTTTACAAACGAAAATATATTCCCGACTTAACGAGAAAATATATTTTTAATCGGTCTATGTATCTTATACCAACGTAACTAACTCTAACGATAACAATTTATATGCAGCGCACACTCGACTTTTCTTCTCAACATTCTATTTATCTTAGTAGTTTCGCAACTGTATAACTGACTGGAGTTTTCGTAACGGAACGAAATTTATGTGGAACTCATGACCGCTTACTACATCGTTTGCTTTAAAATTGTATCGTTAACTGTCTTAGCAAAATACTTATAACTTGCCATACTAGTTTCTTCTTTCGCTTCACGTCTGAAAATGCAAAGTAGGAAGATTCTGAAAGTATTATTAGGTCGTACTTATTCTGTTAAAATATAGTGATAAAATAAAATAATTTTACTTGAGTTTAGGGTAATAATAAACGTAAAAAAATTAAATTTAAACTAAATTATTGACATGTAAAAAGGAAAAGAAGAAGGACTACAATTCCCAATATGCCCTTACATTATTTTGAGGGTTCAGGCACTGAGTAGTTGGAACCCCTTTTATTACGTTTATGGCACATACGTACCTATTAACTTATTCTATGCTGTCCGTTTTTCCACAAACCTATTTATCAAATTTTAAATTTATGCTAATATTATGTATAATTAATTAAATTATTATATATTATAAGGCTGAAAATTCTGTATGTACAGTAAAACGCGCTAATCTTAGAAATTACTAGTTTAAATTTAATGCATTTTTTTTTAGTATTGGATAGCCTATTTATCAAGGAAGGCTATAAGGTATATAACTTACTAGTCCTTAGGACGAAGGTGGAACCGTGGGAAATGCTAATTATGAAGTTTCTAACCTACAATAAATAAAATAGCGTTCTTTATATCGGAATAGGCTATGAAGCATTATACAATGTATTCGCTAATTTTATACATATTCTAGACCCCTTTTAGGAACTCCGAAATGAGAATCAAACTTTCCCAATTTTTGGTTAGCAGCAATATAATGCCCATTGTATTCAAACATTTAGTTTTATAAAATAGATTATAAAACTGATTAAATTGAATGAAAAGATATGTACGTAAAATACCTACTATCAATTGATAATTAAACGATTACACAAACAATGACTTTTTTAAATTCGAGTTATCTTGTGAAACTGGTAATTATTTTGCAATATTATTGAGTAATATTCAAATTGTTTTTAGTTCTTTTTATCGTTTCACAATTGAACATGAACCTTTAATACTAGTGGGAGCAACACTCTCGCCGAGTTTATCTTTAGACCAATTTTTTTTTATTTTTTTTAAAATACTATAACCCCAAATTTTCATCCTTCTACAAACCCTATTACTACATAATATACCTACTCGTATTATCTAAAAAGTACTCGTGACCTTAAAACATCGTGTATGCAGTTCTTTCTAGATTCGATGCGTCAATTTGTCAATTTTATTTATTTCTACAAGCCTACATTTGCTATACCCACCTAAATAATAAATAAATATACATACATAATAAATAAGCTTTACTATGTCATTATCTAGTAGACCTTGCTTTATAATTATATTTTATAAATATAAATTGTATACGTCGCATTCAAAATAATCCAGCTTTTTTTCAACGATGTGGAAAAACATACACAAGTGTTGTTGTAAGCCCACAATCACTAACCGAACACTAACGAGATTCTATAAATATTAATATCTATAGTGATTTAATACATTACTATAATACTATAGTAATCACAAGTGTTGTTGTAAGCCCACAATCACTAACCGAACACTTACGAGATTCTATAAATTTTAATATCTATAGTGATTTAATACATTACTATAATACTATAGTAATCACTCACGAGTAGTTTTTTTAATCTACCATACTACTTTGACCTTCATTATTGTGTGCGAGAGTGCGTGTATGTGTGCTGTTACTGTTCACGATAACTAAATAGGCTACACGGAAACTCGTGAGTGAAAATTTGTAGGCCATAAAATGTCAAAACAACTTTTTAAATATGACTGCTCTTTTCTGGTACTAATTCGTTCAAAAAAACAATATTAGTGTATTGTATGTAGCTAAAATTATACAATTAGCTACCACTATTATTATAAACGCAAAAGCTTGTGAGTGATTGCGTGTAATTTTGTTACTTCTAAAATCTAAACAATCCCGTCTCAAATCCTCTTAAATCATAATTCAAGTAAAATATAGAAGAAAGGTTATTTATAGTCACTTAAATTAACTAATAATAATAATAGGCAGTGGTAGCCCAACGATAACGCGCTCGCTTTGATAACCGAGTGATTCGGGTTCAAATCTGGGTCTCGCACCTCTGATATTTTCTTGTGCAAATAATTTTCTATCATGAAGGAAAACATCGTGGGGAAACCTGCATGTCTTAGAAAAACCTAGCAGGTTTTCGAAAGACATATGAAGTCCTCCAACACACGCTAGGCCAGCGCGGTGGACTAAGGTCTAAGGCCCGTTCCCGTAGTTCCCTGTTCTGTACTGAGGTAGGCCCGCGCCCAGCAGTGGGACGTTAAAAATTAAGTAATAGGCTCATTTTCAATAAGAAACTAAACATGATAAGTTATATGATAAAGTTTGAAACAAAAATATTTGTCATAGCGTTTCTTCTCTCATAGGATAATTTGGTACCCGTAAACCAATATAACTGCCGAGTCACTGAGAAGTGCATATTTCAAGATTAGGTTCATCTAACTTTAATTTAAACAGTGTATGACTATGTAGTACGTACATAACTAGAAAGCCATCAAAGTTTATAACTACGTGATACGTCTACAATGCCATGAGCAACGCGGCATAACTTGCGACGAGTTGTATCACGTACTCGTACCTACTTGCATTTGCGATTGTAGAATTGCTACCGAAGCTATTATTATGAAATATCGTAAAATTATATATTATAATCTTTGCCTAAACTATATACTAGATTGAAATCTTAATTCTAATCTATATTAACTATATAGACAATGGTAGACGAGTGGTAACGCACTCACTTAGGTAACCGAATGAAGCGGGTTCCAATCCTGGTTACTCACCACATATTTTCATATTATGCGAATCATTTACTGACATGATTGCCTCTTATCGTTCAGTAAAGTAAAACATCGTGAGGAAATCTGCATATCTGAGGTACCTATTCTCGATTTTTTTATTAAGATTCCGCATACACATTTGGCGCTGACTTCCTTTAAAAAGTAAGGGAAATTCATTTTATTAAATCTACATACATTTTAAAAATATAAATAATAAAGATAGACTTGTACCAAAGTCAATAAAACATACACTGTGCTTGTACTGTATTCTTTCATATTTTAAAGCATTACTTTTTCTTCCATCACTTACAATTTTTATTTGTTTACTTTTTTAAAACAATATTATCTGGCTTCATTTTTAATAGACCCTTTCTATATTATAGCTAGCGGTTACCCCCTTTAGTATAAGTTTGTACAAACTTTGAATTTTTATTTTTCTTTTATTATTAAAACCTTCCATGTTCCTAAGGAACATGCAAAAAAAATAGCCGAATTGGTCGAGCCATTCTCGAGTTTTGAGCTTAGCAACATTTACTCTGAGGAAGCAAACATTACTCAGTCAATTTATAGTTCAATAATGAGACTAACATACGTGTATCTAGAATTGTGACATCAATAAAAACGGGAAATGTACTAAAATGTACATATACAAAGAACGTGGCTACAAAAGGACCCGCTTAATCAATTTCGCTACCCTTACTGGTTTCCAAGAATGATTGCAACGTAAAAGTTACGGTCTACTCACGTGAAGTAGATAGAAGGTTCTTTAATGGTATCGAGTAAAAATATGTCTTGTAAATAAATTTAATATGTTAAAAACATTTACGTTATTTAATAAATTACTATAATTTACTGGTCAAGAAACTTAAAGTTTCTAAAAAAGACTTATTGGATACATAATCATATATTGATGATGATGTAATGACCTAAGATTAAATATATTTTGTTTCAATAAATGACAAATTCGTTTTATAAAACATACATACATACCTTTATAGATGTATGTTTTAGTGACTGAATCACTGGTAGACTCAAGGCTTTTGCAAATTTGAATCTTGAGACTGAACAAGTAGATTGAATATTTGAGCGTATAGTAGGTGTATTGAACATAAATTTCATTTTTGGTAGTTATATTTGCATTCATTCCTTTTTAATTTCCAAATCTGGGCACGAGCTTCAATACGAGGGTAATTTGACCACCTTCCACCACGCTGGATAAGTGCGGATTGGCAGACTTCACATGTCTTTCGTGAATAGGTTTTTTCAGACATGCAGATTTCCTCACGATGTTTTCCTTCGCCGTAAAACAAGTAGTGTTCATGTAAGAAATGATTCGCGCATCGAAATGTCTGAGGCGGGAGAACCAGATTTGAATTCGCTTTACTCGGTTACCCAAGCGTCGGTTAGAAGTCGGTGCCAGCCAAAGCAAAATAACCTTAAATAGACACATATTCGATTAATCTATATCTATAATATTTGTAAACATAATCAAAATACCGTTCGAAAGTTCCTTGCAAAGGCAAGATAAGTCTATCCGTCTTGGCTGGCACCGACTTCAAAATTAACGAAGTTCTTAAAAGTATTATTTTCTACTTTTTAGTTTAGATTTGTTTAGTTTTGAAGTCGGTTTTTGTTTTTTGTTATACTAATTTGGTTTAGGGAATACTCGTGTATTTATATCAAATTGGTAGTAATGTATGCGATAATTCTTGAGAAAATCTCGACATATTTGGTTCAAGGTGCTTAGGTGCCAAGTAATGTAATTACTTAATAAATGTGTTCTTATTATTAATATGTTAATTTTTAAACAATAAATACTGAACTACTTAATGTGATTAATATGGGTTGTCGCATTACGACTAATTTTTAAATAAACAAGTTCAAGGTTCTTCACAGTAACGTAATGTAATGAAGTGATAACTGATAAGATAACATTGAAAAAAATGTATTATAGTAGACGAATGTAGATGTAGGTAGTTATCTTATGAAATAACAAAAGCGATTTATTTTTAGCTGAAGATAAATACCACTTATTACGTCTTTTATTCCTTCTGGAAACTCTGTAAAGGAAATGGTTGAATGGGCAGAAAAATCAATGTTGGAGATATTTATTTTTTATAATAACATTTAAAATAAACTAGCAAAAAGCTGAGCTTTGTAAGGGCTCGCGTAGTTTTTCTAACGGGTAATAATGTTACAGCGATGTTAACTCTTTGGTTTTCTAACAGATGGCGATAGTACAATAACATTGTATCCAATGAACACAAAATTGTTAATGTTTTTTAATGGTTATAAAATTATATTTTTTGAGGGAAAACATATCTAGATATAACGTTAAAGTACTATGATAAAGCACAAGTCTATAGGCGTGATAATTCTTTCAGTAAAATGTACCACAAAATACTCAGGTTGTGGGATAGTGATAGGTCTCGCTTCGCTTGCCCTAATTAAACAAATTGGAGTTAGATTTTGTAATAAATCATCGCATAGCTCATATCCTAGGTATGCAAATTGCATATCCGTCAACAATATTTAATGATAGATTGTAGCACTTGATGACTTTAAAGATACATATTATATAAATTACGTTAATAAGGATATAATTAATAGTTATTAAAATAACACAAATCATTTTTTACATACTTTGATATTTATAAATAATATGAAATATAAGTATAAAGAATTTAAAAAAATAGGTATAGATTTGTACACGCTAAATAAGTTACTATTTTCTAATATTAATGTAAATCGTGACTATAAGTGTTGGGTTTACGATAATATACGTTTGTAATAAAATAAATAGCAAAGTTAAAAATATTTTTGTCGTCCGAATTAAATAAATTTAAAGAAACTAAATGTATTTGCTCGTTTTTTGTTTCTTTGACGTCAAAACAGATTAATGGATTTATAATTGTAAATTATAGAAAATTGTTATTGTAGTTTAACGTTGCAACTTTAAATTACAATAAAATCTACCTTAACATAGTATGTATATTCATAAAATCTATTGTTAATATCATATACCACATACAAACTTTTGTATAATGGTAGTGGTATTTATTCAAGGTTATTCGCCATTTAACATTAAGTATACGATGATTTGAGAGAAGCAGTAACACAAAAATATGTAAGCCGCGTGCATAATAATATGTAAACTGCGAGTACTTTTAACGAATGTAACTTCGTTTATAAAATACAGTATCAATATTTATATCTTATCAATAAATGTAGATTTTAAAATAAACTAATGGCTTACTGATTACTCTTGCTTCCCTTCGGTATCGTTGATAGTGAAAATCAAAATATCTATCCCATAGGCATTTTACCAAAATAAAAAGTTACTTTTGTGCTATTCTAGTCTATAGAATAATCTATCTCAGTACATTAAATTCAATCCAGATCAGCCTTTCTCTCATGTAAGAGTAACAAGCATACATCTATCTCGTCCTCACAAAAAAATATGTGAATGCATCTAACCCATTTGAGTCCCATAGAGTAGATAATAAGCCTTAAATAGATAAAGATAATACTAAAAATAAATATTTATCTTTGATGGTCATAGGTAGCACTTCCGAAGATTACAAATTCTAATGGGTCTAAAAAAATTGTTCTATAGATTAGCGTGTCAAACAAACAGTCTCTGTAATTTTATAACATTAGCTTTAGTGTCTATACAGATAATAAATAAAAGAATGTTCGTAATCAACAGTTTTTTACTAAATGCATATGAGATTATATATACTTATAGATACGTATAATACAATTATTACATTTTTTGTCCATATGTTTGTTCCGGCTAATCTTCGAAATGGCTGGACTGATTTTGACGCTTAAATAAATATATTTATAAGAGATCGCAACCGAGCTAAGCAAGAACATGATGCTAGTAAATAAAATTGAATTGCTTGTTTGTAATATTATAAGCTTTAATTTAATAAATACATATGAAATTTTATACGGTAGCCTACTTATAATTAAACACAACTTTTAAAAATGTTTGCATATTTGTCTGTTTTTTTGAAAGCTGATGCTAGTAAACATAGGCTACTTTTGTTTTAGAAATAAAATTTAGGTTCCAGTTAAAAAATTAATAAGTAACTAGGGCCGCACCCGAGCGAAGCGAGTCGCTAATACTGAATAAAAAATTAGACATACATATTTATCCTTTATTACTTCCATTGGCATGACAGAGCTTATTTAAATTTATAATATGGCCCGACGACAACAGTTATCTCTCAATTCTCATGCTCGTTAAGTCGTTGCGATAAAGGCTTAAATGTAAGTTGGTAGTCGAGGTGTGAAGACCGATTGATATTTAAGAATACTTTTAAATTAAATTCACCGTAAGTTTTTAACTATTTTTTTTATTACTAGTAATGTTAATAAATTAAAATATTATATGATATATTAAAACATTGCATTTGCAATTTAATTATACATCTAGGTACTTTTTCAATCAATTAATTTTATCTCATGTAATAATTTATTCTTAGACAATAGATAATGTATATAAAATAAATAGATTAAAAATCATTTTAAATAAATTTATTTTGGATTCTAGATGCCCTTGAAACTACATAAATTGGACATTAGTCCCCCAGTGTGTGGTACACTGATGGTTATCGACGTTCTCAAAGTTCCCGTGGAATTTGTGGACGTTAATCTATTGAAGAAGGAGCATTTGACACCAGAATATTTAGAGGTCAGTCACTTAAGACTAATTTGTTTGACTCTTGCTCTATACTATTTGTATAAGTTGTATAGTAACAACATAATATAACTAAAAATATGTAATTTAGGTATTTTTAGTATATTAGTGAATCTGGTGATATATAATTATTATCTTTAAATGTCAAAAAAAGGGAATATATTTGTTATTTTTACATAATTGTTTGTTATATATTAAGAGCGAAATCTTTATGTAAAATATCTTAAATAACAATAGTAACGTTCTTATTATATACAGAATAAAGTCCACAAAATAATTGTCGTATGAAAATTTTGTATCCAGCAATGTACTTACTAGAAGGACTTTTAACTAAATATGTTGTGTTAGCTTATTATTTCAAGGTTCAATATTGAGGATACCTTTACTACAAGATTTAATTATATAAAAACTTGTAGTAGCAAGGTTGTAAGGTATGTCGTCATTTGTATCTGTAGATCAATATGCACCTATATAGTATACATTCTCATATTAACTGTGTATGTCCTGATGTACGCTCACAGTTACCATAGTTATCTCATTTAAAGTATACCTAACTGCCTCGGTGGTGTAGTGGCTAGCATGTACGGTCGCACAAACGGAGGTCCTGGGTTCGAGTCCCGGGTCGGGTCAAGTTATTGAGTCTTTCTGTTTCATAAGCCTCAGTAACAGCCCAGAGTTGGGAAGTTGGCGGTGTTTCATCCCCGTGCCTCGGAGAGCACGTAAAACCGTCGGCCTGCGCCTTAACTCTCACTGGTCGTGTCGATCAATCGTCCTACCGGAATATGAGAGTGATAAGGAACAGAGAGTGCACTTGTGTTTGCGTGTACATTCGTGCACTATAATATCTCCCGCGCCGTTGGCTAGTCTCAATGAGATTGGCCGCCGTGGCCGTAATCGACCGAGAGGACATTAATATACTCGTACCTTAACCGGGCATTAGTAGCGTGTGTAAGTCGTTAGTGTAACGTATTTTTAATATGTTATATAACGTGTATACGGAAACTACTTGATAGATTTTTACGCAAATTAGCAATGACAATTAGTTATTATTATTCAATATTCAGTTCAACTATCAAAATACTTTACATATAAGAAAAACAATTAATTGTAGTGGGATTTTAGATATTTTTAAAATAATTTTTATCTATATTAAGAATTTCTTTTTTAATTTCAGAAAAATCCAATGCATACAGTACCTATGTTGGAAGATGGTGATCTGTACATACATGAAAGGTATAATTAATATTATAAGTATACCTAATTGACTTTTTTTTAATACTTGTAATTGAGTTTGTTTAGTTACCATTTATAGATGACTAGCGTAGCGTAGTACAGGGGGTACTTAGCATATAATTTTTACAAACTTTGAATGTCTTATTTATATCTAACCAAAAGCCTAAATAATAAGTTTCAAGCTTCTAGCATTAAAAAAGTCGTAATTTCCATAAAAACTTTCATCCCCTATTTCAACCCCTTACAGCCCTTTTTCGCCTTTAATAGTAGCCTATATTTATTCTCAGGCTCTAGACTATCGGTGTACCAAATTTCATTAAAATCGGTCTAGTAGTTTTTGAGTTTATTCGTTACATACAAAAATACAAATCTTTCCTTTTTATAATATTATTATTATAATAATTATAATTACATTAGTATAAGTACAACACAAACAAGGTATGGATCGAAGAGTTGAAGGACAACACAAACAATACCCAAAATAGAGCAGATATATTGAAAATAGCAACAAAATTCTATAAGAACCTATACAGCGCACCGGATCATCTTGAATATGAACTACGTGAATATGAACAACTAGAGGAGAGAGCTATTATAGATGAATCCGAAGTAACTAAAGGGATTAAATTACTAAAAATGGAGAAAAGCCCAGGTCCCGACGGGTTCACCAACGAAGTCATAAAGATTGGATGTGAGTACCTGACAAAGCCACTAACTCAACTGTTCAATCAAATACAACGCACCTCGTACACCCCTCGTCAATGGTCAGAGTCCGATATTATCTTGCTTTACAAAAAAGGAGATCCTAATAATATAAATAATTACAGACCGATAAGCCTACTACCATCACTATACAAACTGTTCTCTTCAATAATAGAGAAAAAAATAAAAGAAAAAACAGAACAATATCAACCTATTGAACAGGCGGGTTTCAGAAGAGGTTTTTCAACTATAGATCACATTCACTCACTAGAAATGTTAATAGAAAAATACCACGAGTTTAGGTGACCACTATACATTACTATAATATACTTGAAGAAACATGGTCATATAAATATGACCATGTTTCTGATTTTCGTAAAAAGCTCAAGTGGCTCCCTGTCCGCCTTCGCAGAAATACTCATATTCTTCACCTTCTTTACTGTGTTCTGTTCGATCCATGTACCCCACCTTACCTCAAAGAGCGCTTTTCATTCCTCGGCCACTCACATTCTCGCTTACTTCGCTCCAATCATAACTTAATTCTAAAAATTCCTTCTCACTCTTCTTCCTTCTATAGTAACTCCTTTTCTGTCACTGCTCCTCGTCTTTGGAACTCCCTTCCCCAAAATATCCGGAATGCAAAATCGCTATTTGTTTTTAAAAAACTTTTAAAGGACTACTTTCTTACGCTATAACTATTCCCTGGTATATCATTTTACTTTTATGCTTCTTATATCTTAATCTTTTTAATTATAATAAGTATTTGTAAGACTTGCCTTTTATATTGCTATACATATTACATAGTTATATTTAATCGTTTTAGTTTAAAACCTTATCATAATTTATACAGCTATTTTGTACACTTTAATTAGGTAAATATATATTATATGTATTAATGTATTATTTATTAGTTTATAAGTATACGTATATTTATTTATTTATTATTATTATTTTTATATTATATTTAATATTAAATGTATATTTATATAATATTAGTATATGTATGCATATAGATTAATATACTCTTTTTTTATCTCCCATTTAAATTGCGCCCCTTCTATCTCAGTACTATTTCCTACACCTTAAGGTTGCCTGGAAGAGATCGCTCTTTTAGCGATAAGGCCGCCTCTTGTGCATTCCAATCTGTTTTGTATTATGTATCTCTTCCTTACTGGGTGTACAATAAAGAATATTATTATTATTATTATTATTATACATTGCCTTTATCGACTACCAAAAAGCATTTGACTCTCTGTTCCACTCAGCAATATGGGAAACTCTACTCTCACAAGAAGTGCCTCTAGACTATATAAAAGCCCTAAAAAATATCTACGACAATAGTACTAGTAGGGTGAAAAAAGACTACTGGACCACCCATACAGATATGAAGAGGCGTACGGCAGGGAGACCCACTATCGCCGACTATCTTCATTGCGGTGCTGGAGGCTATTATTGGAAAACTAAATTGGGAAGAATTTGGCATATGTATAAATGGTCGTCGCTTGAGCCACTTGAGATTTGCCGACGACATAGTCTTGCTCTCAGAAAGTACAAAGCAACTGCAAGTAATGATAAACACTTTACACGAAGAGAGTCGAAAGGTGGGCTTGGAAATCAACCTAACCAAAACTAACATCATGACGAACCATAATGAAAGACCAATATATCTGAAAAATGTACCCTTAACATATGTTAATGCTTATATTTATCTGGGAAAACAAGTTTCGTTCAACCAACAAAATAATGATCTAGAAATAGAGAGAAGGGTCAACATGACATGGAAAAAATTCTGGAGTCTGAAAGAAATACTCAAAGGCGATATGGCCATACGAATGAAAACGAAAGTCATGAACACCTGCTTACTCCCCACGTTAACATACGCCTGTCAAACCTGGAAATTCTCTACAAAAGTAAAAAACAAAATTAGATCCTGCCAAAGAAGTATGGAGAGAAGTATTCTGAAAATCAAGAAAATCCAAAAGATTCGCCATACCCGAATAAGACAGAAAACCAAAGCCACAGACGCTCTCAGCCATTCACAAAAGCTTAAATGGCGATGGGCTGGACACGTAGCGAGGCTGAACGATAAGCGATGGACGAGAGAAAGAACACAATGAACAGGCCCACTAGGACAGAGAAGAAGAGGAAGACCAAATGCACGCTGGGAGGACGATATCATAAAAGTAGCAGGTACTCAATGGTCACGAGTGGCAGAGAATAGAGAGCACTGGTCATCTCTGGAGGAGGCCTTTACCTTTCATGGAGAGGGTTCTTGCAAACAAAACCTTTGAATAAATCTATATCTAATTAATATAATCAACAACTATTACAATTCAATTAAAATTTATGATTATGGATTTGTTTAATCATGTCCTTAATTTTATTTATTAATTTGTTAATTTTATATTTTTTTAAATTTATATTGATTTATTAAAATGAATTAGAATCAATTTGCATTATGTTTAAAAACTAAGAATTTGTACTAATATCATTAATTGTTTCTAAATTAAATTAAATTAAATTGAATAGGTAATATAAATGCTTAAGATTAAACATTGTCATTGTACTGCATGCAACTGATTATGGAAAGCGAGAAATAAAAGGCTTTTTTATTTTTATTTTTATTTTATTTTATTTATTTAGTATAAGTATATTAGTATAGATATAGATTTTAGAAAATCTTAGCTAAACTCATTTTACAGCCACACCATCATGACGTACCTCTGTGACGCATATGGTAAAAATGACTCCCTCTACCCCAAGAATCCAAAACAAAGAGCTCTGGTAGATCAGAAGTTATTCTTGGACGGACTATTCTTCACCCGTGTCAGGAATATTACCGTGAGTAATGTTCAGTACAGTGAGTGTCATATAAAAATTAATAAAATAAGCGCTACTAAAACAACTGTTTATATGCTTATGTTTTAGTACCCGGCCATTTTCGAGGGCGTAAGGAAACCATCAGAAAAAGTGATTAATGCAGTTATTGAAATATATGACTTTTTAGAAACTTTCCTCTCTAAAACAAAGTTTATTGCTGGTGACAACATGACTATTGCTGATATTGCTATCCTTTCAACACTCGGAGCAAGTCGTTCTATGATTCCTGTTGACGAAAAAAAGTACGTATGATGATGATAATTGTATAACATTATTAACAAAGTAAAAGCATCAGCCCTTATGTTAAGGTACCGGAAGGCAAAAAGAAATACTTGTTTATTGACTGTTGTACAAAGTACCTACATGTGCGGGTATCGTAAAGTTAACCTAGTAAACTTACTTCTATGATAACGTGTCGTAACTATGGTAGCAGTTACAGCTTAAATCTAAGCATAATGGTACAAATAAGGCGTTAAGTGTATATATAGTTATATGAATTATAATTGTCTAACTTAATCGACTTAAAAGTGTTTGGATACATTATTTTAAAAATTTTACCTTTGACTTTTGAATTTCGCTACTAAAACTGCTATTATGTTTTAGGTACACGAAATTGTCAGCCTGGTATACATACATGACGCAGCAGCCATTCTACGAGAAGTACGGAGCTCCAGGAGCAACCGGACTTGCTAAATTCCTTAAAGACAAAATAGATATTTAATCTTTTTTAAATTACATTATTTCTTTTAAAATGATTACGATAAAAATATAATTATATATTTTATACATAATATTATAATTTATTTATATAAATTGACTTTATATTTAAATCGTATATCAAAAATGGACCTAAATATAGTAAGGATGTTGCAGTGTTTTCCATTTATACAGTAAACTGTAAAAATAGAGATCAGAATTAGAAACAGTTAGTAACAAATTTTCTAAAACGTAATAAAAAATTAAATATTAATTTCTAACGAGTCCAACTACTTAATAGTCTACAGTCCACGATTTTTTATTATTAATAACAAGCTAGAACTTCACGATTTATCAATTCACGAATTATTGTACGTTCACGAATTCACGAATTGTTGTATTGACGACTCGTTTGGCTCAGTTGGTAGTGATATCCAACCCTACTTTCTGTTGGTAGTGATATCCAACCCTACTTTCTGCGCCAGAGGTCGCGGGTTAGAGTCCCGCTGGGGGCATTCATTTGTTGAGCATGAATGTTTGTACTCCAGTCATGGGTGTTTATATTTATAATATGTATGTATTTAAAATGTATATGTGTAGTATAGCCAGTAGTATATAGTATATCAGATATCAACTATCTGGTATCCGTAACACAAGCTTTGCTTACCACGGAACTAGATGGCGCTGTGTGTAATAATGTCCCAAGATATATATTGTTGATTATTTTTACCCAAAACCCTTTTTTGCCTGAAGTAAACCTATAATATAAATGGTTTAACACTCTCGCTAATAACATTAAATATTTCGTTAAGGCATTTTAGTGATGGAGTTACATAAACAAATAAGTCAAAAGGACAGGTACAAATTAGTATGTCACAGTTAAAGCACCTACTGTGTACAGTTCATCGCGCTGCAACGAGATTGCATTCGAGAGGGCCACGTACCATATTCGTGCAAATACACAAAGGATGAAATTGTGAATAAATCGTACAATGCGTACTGACCATGATGTATGCTTGGACAAATTGGATTTATTTCGCGCTCTCCCTTCCTATTGGTAGAAGAACTGTTATAGCATATATGAACGATGGGACATAACATATAAAACATTCTATACGAAATACATCATGCATCCAAAGCTTTTGATCATGATTTCAATGCGATAAACCTGTCACATGGGGTAGCGTTTTTCGTGATTTATGGGAAATATAATACTATGGAAATGTGTATTGTTTATGATTGGGTGTACAAATCATGGTAAACACGTATTGACGTTATAAATACCTATATAAGGTATGTACAATGTACCTACATGTTTTTACATTAAGGTACATAATATATTGTAATAACCAACTTTACTCATTTGTACGTTTTTATATAATACAATTCTCTTATAATCTTCAAAACGTGCCAAATAAGCAACTTATTAAAGGCTTTTAATTATAATAATCTGTCAGATTTGCACGAGCTCGACTCATCACGTGTCAAAATTCGGCATTCATTTTATTTCAATTATTTTATTAATTATGGTTAGTAGGTTTTATAGTGTTCGCGTCTTAAGCCCAACCTTGCATTTATGTGAGTACAGTGCTTCACTCGCACAAATGCAAAGCTGAACTGACGCCTCGAGAACAGTAGATTAGTTTAATATAATCTTGAATTTACTAGTTTTATAGCCTAGATTTACCTTTGTAACTATTAAATAGTACCAATTTCAATGGCCATTGACCACACTCAGTAGATATTATTCATCTTTACTCTGGGGTTCAACATTGACAACATTACTAGACTCTGGTTTGATTCATGATAAAATGTTTTAGAACGTGTAATATTCATAATGAATAAAGTCAATCAATATTTATTATAATTTCAGCGTTAGCAAAAACTTTTTCCACCATAACTTTACAACGCTCTTAAAAAAAAAATAACATACGTTCGTTCGTTCGTTCCCAACTTCTTTCGTTGTTAATGGCAAACATTTAAAAAAAAAATTACTGCTGCGTATTGTAAAGAATATAGACCCAAAAACAATGGTTATTAAAAAAATATATATTTAAACTAGCGACTCACCCTTGCTTCGCTCGGATTCATCCCTAGGTACTTTAGTATAAAATGCTTACAAACTTTGAATGTCTTTTTTATTTATATCTAATCAAAAGCCTAAAATAAGTTTTAAGCATCTAGTTTTAAAAGTGACGTAATTTTAATACAAACTTTCATCTCCTATTTCAACCCCTTATAGCCTCTTTGCTTCGCCTTAAAAAGTAGCCTATGTCCTTTCTCAGGCTCTAGAATATTTGTGTATCAAATTTCATTTAAATTGGTTTAGTAGTTTTGGAGTTAAAGCGCGATAAACAGACAGACGAAGTTACTTTCGCATTTATAATATTAGTAAGGATGTTTTCGGGAGATCACAGGAAAAATAGGAAGGGTACGAATTCAATTAAGAACATTGAAGATATAAGAATACGTTTCAGTTTTCTTATGTGCTATTGTACAAACATTTTAAATGAAAAAAAAGATCAAACACTGTATAAATAGAAAGTAATACGATAATGTGTTCCCCGTAACAACAACGTACATGGAAATGAATTACTCTTTTTCTTTGTATTCAAAACTATGAAGCAGATTTATGCATTTTGTTTTGTCTTCCCTTTGAATTTCACCGTAATATCTATTTAGTTTTTTCGTTTCTTTAAATATTTACAATATTGTACTTTTTGCTGCGACCGCAAAGTTTAATCTCCTTTGTCGTTGAACAGCAAACGAAGCTATTGTCTTTGGGGACATATATTTCAATAACTCCACTGTGGTATCGTGTATATAAATCGTTCTTTTAGACATTTGATAATAATTTACGCTGATAATTTGCATCTGTACAAAATTTTCCAACTTTATTAAAGCAGAGTTAAGATTTATATAACGACACTAACGTGAACTATGTAATATTTGCGGTCAGCTTAAATATATTTACGTGAAGAAAATTGAAATTTGTTTCCTATTTAAACCATAACATTAATTTAAGTAACGAAGGTGTGCTTACACCGATATTGAATAATTAATGATTACTGCGCACGTAAAATACTACTTTTGTTCTCATTCTGTAAAATCCATTTTCCATATTACTTTTAACATTATATGGTTTCAGATAATTAATTACTTTCCATTTGTATTCCAATATCATTAATTAAATAAAAATATAAGCGTAAATATAAATAATTTGAAGCGAAATGACAAAGTTTAGTTTTAATGAGGTCGGCACTGATGATATTATAGTGCATACTAACGGTTTTCCAACAACCGGCCTACCTTTTAATTAAACTTAGTCCTTTCCAAGCCTCGAAGAAAGGACCTCCGGATCTTCAAGCGTACTTACAAGCAACTAGACCAAATAGGTAGCGTAATTATTAAACGCTAGCTGAACCATCACACGGTGCGCTGTCCAAACTTCAATAAAGATTGATATTTGGTTCATTCAAAAATCCTAAAAAAATACCACTCAGTTTTTCCTAAAATTCAGCTCTCAAGTGATGGACTTCCCAACGAACAACACTTTATTTTTATTTATGAAGATTAGAAATAATAATGAGTATTTGTCATTATATTTTTGTCATGACATTTTCTAATCTTCACTAAAAGTCTAATAATGACACGAAACCAACAAACTAAAGAATTAAATTGAACTCAACTGGCACGCATTGAAGCCAACAAACCAAAGAATTGAATTGAATTGAATTGAGAATTAAATTGAAAAGTTTGAAAGCCTGAACTTTAACTATATTAAATTTAAAAATTTTGATTATACACGAGACACCAATGCAGATGCTTAATAATTGTGTAAGTAAACGACGACTTTTGGGCATAATGCACGTCTGTTAGACATTCCCTACCACGATAACGATTCAAATTTCGGATATAAATATATTTTAATTAATGTTTTCTCGACACAGGAAAATCTGACGGAATTTAAAAAAAATGAGAGAAGGGAAAGAAGGCTAGGGAATAAGATTATAAATAATGTATAATTAGTTGAATTAATATAGAAAAATAACATAAATTGAGGTTTCTTATTCTTAAAGTTGTGGTAACAAAGCTTTATTATTAAGTTAACGTTAATTAAACTCACACAAATTTATTTTTATGTTAAATTAATCGAATAAGTTATCGCGTTTAATTACATCTGTTTAATGAACCGTAAACGTCGGTAGGTAAATGAAAAAGGCTTTATTACCTGAAGCCGAATAAATGCCGGAAATAAGAAAGTAAAATTGTTTTTAGAAAGGAAGTAAGAAATTGGTTTATTACTAATCAAGAGTACGGTTGGCATTTGCCATCCGGCACACTTTACTCAGACATAACCTGTTATCTAAAATTTGAATGTACTCGTACTTTAACAATGGCCGCAATACAATATAGTATTAAATAACTGAACGGGAGCAAATTGATGTGATAAATATAGCCTATGTCCTATTCCTTGTGATATTATGTGTAGCACCGTGTCTTTATAGGTATTAATTTATTAACATTCCTTTAAACACTGGGAAACACAATATACTTATAATTATAAACCTTTTACAAATTTAATATGACTGCCCTCGGTGGTGTAGTGGCTAGCGTGTATGGTCATACATCGGGAGGTCTTGGGTACGATTCCCGGGTCGTGTAAAGTTTAGTTATTGAGTCTGTCTTCCTGTTTAGTAAGTCAGTAACAGCCCGGAGTTGTGAAGTTGACGGAGTGTCACCCCGTGCCTCACACCGTACGTAAAATCGGTCCTGCGCCTTAACTCTCACTGGTCGTGTCGAGCAGTCGTCCCACCGGAATATGAGAGTCATAGGAATAGAGAGCGCACTTGTGTCTGCGCTTACACTTGTGCTCTATATCTCATGCGTAGATGGCTAGTCTCATTGAGATAGCCTCCGTGGCCGGAATCGGTCGGGAGGACATTATTATTATTACATATTTAATTAGTCATGTATTATAAATCACAAATTATTTAATGAAATATATAAGACTGGACATTAACGTATCAGTTTTTAAAGCCGTACACGTATTTTATTTTTATTACACTATAATATATTCAGTATAACTACGTGTCACGCAAATTTACTGTATATACAAAATCATCTATTATATCTTTACATAAAATAAAATTTGAGTCAAATCTGTACATTAAATATTTTTTGGTAAATATTATTGAAATATTCATTAATAACGATAGAATCTAAATCTATGCAAAAAATATCTCATCTCTGAGAAATCCACAACTAACCGTTATACGTAGGGACGAACCCATACAGCCGGGTTACTGTTTATTACAGATATTAATAATATCGGTCATAAAATATATATTTTTAACATTTAACTCCAATTCCCAATACCTCTGGGTTACTCAAACAATACATTATATTCTCAACTGTCCAGATCCTATTGTAACACGACAGACTTTTCCCCCGGACTTTAACGGCTCGGGACATCACTATCGCGCCCGTCAAATTATAAACCCTTGTCATGCTATTATCCTCTTAAATGTCAGTATAGATAGAATATCCCTCTATTTATTAACCGACTTAAAAAAAAATTATGGATATCAGTGTTCGATTCTATTATATATTATTTTTTACATAATTATTATATTCCAACACCACAAAATCATCTTGACAGATTTATTTTTTTATAGATATAGGTAAACTAAGTATATATAAATTGATATCTATTGTACATATTAATTTCAACGTACAAAGGACATACTTTGTATTTTACAAACATGGACCTACATGCACATATTCAATACTTTACCGAATATTTGGCTCTCATCACTCGGATATAACTAAATATCGCAGATGGTGTAGTACTCGTAGGTAGTCGGGGGCACATGTTGCCTACCTATCAAACTACTGAAACAAAGCCGACTTAGTCTTGTATTATGCAAACAAGCATCATGTAAGGCGTGGATTTATGAGGGAACTTCGTTAGAGAATCGCACGCCCGTGGGAAATGGTTCACTAAGAGTACGTAGGTACATATAGGTATTCATTTTCGGGTCTTGGAACTACTGACCGCTCTTGGGAAAACGTTTCTTGTCAACGGCTTATTTACTCTTGAAAACAATTTATTAAATATAAATAACCTTCAACAGATCTACAAAGCGTTGTTTTATTAAAAAAAAAGAAAAGTTACAGATCGTCTAAATGGCTGTAAAGAAATTTATAATTTTATTTCTGAAATATCAAAGTTGGTTTGACGAACTATTATTAAACTATTATAAAAGCAAAGGCTCATGAAATTAGTCAGTTAATAAATTATTAATACACTTCCATAATTGGATAGCGATCAAATATGCATCTGCGACTGTAGAGCTCATCGCGAAGCTTATTTTATAAAGCTTAAAATATTCTGATTAAAGACCGCACTTTAAAATCAAAATAGAGTCCAGAACAGAGATTTATCAGCATTAGATAATATTCGAAGTGCTATTTCGTTAACAATACTTCAGTTGTATGGTACAATGCCTTTATATGCAACTACCATTTATCTGTTTAAAAATGTATGGAGCTAGATAAAACAGCGCCGCTGGAAAATGGTGTAATACATTTCAGAGCTATTTTGCCTGATTTGGAATAGATCGGTAGTTTCACGGATATTGTTGAAACTCCCTTAAGTAATAACATAATAATGAAAATGTAAATTAGCGCATAGATAATGATTAGGTTAATAAATGAATAAATATGTTGGGACATAATTACAACAGCAGCATCTAGTTACGTGGCTATCAAGCTACGTTACGTGCTTGTGTTACGGATACCAGATAGTTGATACACTACACATATAAATTTTAAATACATACATATTATAAATATAAACACCCATGATTGGAGTACAAACATTCATGATTAGCAAATGAATGCCCCCAGCAAGACTCGAACCCGCGACCGCTGGCGCAGAAAGTAGGATCACTACCAACTGAGCCAAACGACTAGTCGAGTCGTAGACGAGCCAAAGTCGTCTAAAAACTAAGTTTTTTTCGTTGAAGTTGAACTCGCTATATTAAAAGTAATGATCAAAGTAATTTTCACGATAATAGGTGGGATAGAAAGGATTTCTATTTATGATAACTTGCCACATGCAAAATTGTTTACGACATTGAATTTAGTAAGCAGCTCATTATTATTTATTACACGAAAAAGATTATTATACATATATTTTAATACATCATATTGTTTTCCAACATATTAAACTGCTTCGGCATTATTGCAAAAAATTGAGTCCAGGCGCATTGTTTTTGGTATAAGTAGGTATAGTAGGCTTTTTAGGTGTATGTAAGTAATTTCTGTAAAGCGAAGTGTGGATTAAAGAAAATTAAACATTAACATACTTATTATAAGCATTATATATTATTTTTATATAGGTAGATAAATTTAGCGAAGATGTATAAGAATGTATACAGAAACTTGACAAATTATATACGAAAACTTTCCTCGAGAACCACTCTATCTATTGATGAAAACATGAAAACCAGTGCAGTAGTTTTTGAGTTTATCGCGAACAGACAGACAGATAGAGAGACGCGGCGGAGGACTTTGTTTTATAATAAGTGAGATACAATATCAGAAGAAGAAGAATAGAAAGCTACACTATTCCTAAGTAGTATGGGCCATAAGTTATCGCACCATGGTTCCACAAGCGAATTACTAAATAGTATAGTAGTAAATAAAAATAAGTCAGTAAACCTATAAATTAAATCACATAACTTTTTAGTAAATTATAACAATTACAATAACTGCTCAATCTTTTGAAAACATGCTCTTTCAATTATTTTTATTCAGATTAATTGACTTTCTAAAAGCCTGTACATTGGCTAAAAACTTTATTCGCAAATAAAGCAGGTGACAATTTGATAAATGGATGTAATTTAACCAAATGCCGTTTGGAGGGGAATTCGTTGTCACTTACTTTGTGTTAGCAAAAATGCGAAGTTTATATGGAGCTGTGTAAATTAAAAATTCATTTTAATTAGCGCAAACTTTAGGTTTAGATTGAAATATAGAAGCTATTAAATTGGCTTACATAAAATTTAAATCACAATTTAGTGTTATTTTTAGTAATTATTTGTATAGATGTAGGTATATTGTAAAAGGGCTGACATTTTTAACGTCCCACTGCTGGGCACGGCCTTCTCTGTAATACGCTATCTTAATCATCAAGCCATAGCCCACCACGCCGCGCGGGCCAAGTGCAAGTTGGCGGACTTCACATGTCTTCCGAAAACTTGCTAAGTTCTCTTACGCCCGCACTCATTGTCACTTAATGTATGGTACATTATATACATAAGTCGTTCTTTAGTATGGAGATTCTCTACTTAGTGTTTCATTAAGTGACTATGAGTACGGCTGTCAGACATGCAAGTTTTTTTGTAATCATGTTAGAAATGATTTGCATATGAAAATATCAGAGGTAGCGAAACCCGGTTTTGAACCCGCATCACTCGGTTATATAAGCGAGCGCGTTACCACTGGGCTACCACTGTCTAGATAGATGCATCTGTTGTGTGTAACATACGATGAAGATAATATCATAAATGCATAGCTTAAAAAATAGTACTTAATCTAGTGAGTAGTACGCAGTACGTACTTG
The DNA here is from genome assembly GCA_951802675.2 of Boloria euphrosyne. NCBI lineage: Eukaryota > Metazoa > Arthropoda > Insecta > Lepidoptera > Nymphalidae > Boloria > Boloria euphrosyne. Next base: position 5,507,588 of record OX637876.1, read on the forward strand.
TTGTACGCAGTTCAATAGTTCACGGACGTGAGTGAAAATTGAAATGGAGATTGATTATGTCCTAAATAGAACAGATTATTTCTCGACGCGGGTGGAGTCGCAACTAGAAAATTGTAAACTATGAAACCTTATTGATTTGTTATTACACAAATTGTATTTTAGCTGATCTAATTTAATAACTTATAAGATTTTTATGAAACATGTACATCACTTCTCAAAGTCGAAGAGGTACTTGAAGGTTGAGGTAGTTTATTTGAACTTCTTATACCGTAGCTAATAATACCAAAATACCTCACAATACTATACCCAAATTTTATTGTTCAACAAATCTGCCGAGGTTTACTTCTATTTAGCAAACCAATTATTTCCAACCGTAGCAAGAGGACGTAGAGGTAAGAAATACAAAATATCATTCAGTAATTGTCCTGTTTTCTAGAGCCTGTCAAAGGAAAGTTTTGTAATAATGGAAATGGCGGGGTGCTTCAAAAGTTTTTCTCATTTTTAAAAGAAGGCAGATATATCAACAATTCAGATAACATTCAATTAGCTTTTTCGAACAACAAAGTTTGAAACGTTCTGTACAGCTTACAATAAAAACGCCTTGAAGTAATATTTTTTAAATTATCATTGCTACGACTTATAAAATAACGCAGAGTTTTATATCTGAGGATTGGAGATAATGAAATTTTAAAAGATTGTGTTTTTATATACCTTTTATATTATTCCTTGACTGCTTAGTAATTAAGGTATGGTACTTTAATGTGAAGTGTATGTTTTGAAACTGAAACCCTTCCGCGCCCGCGCACTTGTTGACAAAACAAGGGTTGCTAACGACCGATTTGTTATAATGAATATGATATCAATTAATTGGTTTTTTAATCTAGTGATTGAAGTGGCTTAAAGATTAAGAAAGGCAAAACGGGAATAATCATTATTTGACACTTTCAGTATTTAGAAGACAAATACAGGTAATAATCAATAAAATTGAGTGCAGTAATGGATATTGTGTTATTTAAAAATTATAGACTATAAAGACTATCCTTTTAATCAATATCAAAGTGAAGATTTAAATACATTACTTACATTTTTAAATAGAAGTTATAATAAAACTGAGTGGGGATAGAGAATGATCTGGAATATATAGTTAGGCACCTAATAAAGCACCCGAGCGAAGTTAAATCACTAGTCACAAAGTTTAATCGTACAAGCGTTGTTAAACGAAACAGTAGAGCATCCATCAAAACAATACTCTTCGCATCAGTTTCAGAATGGAAGGCTCTTGTTAAAATCTTGTAAATTGTGTTACGTTAAGGGTATAGTATCAAATTGTTTCCGCATGGCACGGTGACAGGCCCCCAGCTGCCCGTTGACAACGGTCGGCCAGTGACACTATAATCTATTAGGGCTCAGCTTGAGCTTTACATAAAAATTGTATAACAAGTTAAAGCTTTTTCTACAATAAAGTAATATTCCTAAGTTTTTTTTCTTACTTAAGTCTGTTGTACCGTAGACGGAATATATAGAGTCATTTTAAGAATATAAGAACTTTATTGTATTTTATCGATTATATTTATTATAATATGTAGATCATAATAATGCATTAATTGTTTTTTTTTAATATGTAAACAGTTTTCAATATTTTTACCTCTCTGTTTGTTCCGACTTACCTTCAAAGAAACTTGACTGATGACGGGACTTACACTTTATGTTATTACGTCTTCATCTAAAAGAAACTATAAAAATAAGTTTTCTTATAATACATCTTTATGGAAATTTTGGTGTTATAACAAGAATATCACTACATTGTTTTTCTTTTACATTTCAATATTTTCTCAAATTATTCCGTTTCTGTTGTGTAAACTCATAAATATTAAGTTAATAAATACAAAAAATATGGTAATAACGCTGATAGCTTACAGAAATGTAGCGCTGACTTTTATTCTTAATGAAATTCATTCACTTTGAATTTTTACGGCTCGGATATCGATACCAATAAGTCCTTGTTAGTTTTCCATCGGTACAGAATTAAATCGAGTAAGTAAAATCGATTTTACGTTTACAGAAAGTAAACTATAGGTTCATAAGTCTTGTACACATTTCCGATTTCTCTGGGGATGAGCAAACGAATAAATCTTATTACAGTCTGTCGATTTAAGAAACGATAAAAGTTTGAGAAGTGCTTGCGGAAATAATCGTAAAAAAATCCCGCCCAACGATTTGGTAATGGCAATATAACTGGAAGCGTACAAAATTATTTTATGAAACATAAATACAGCCATTGAATTTTGTTCATCTTCAATTTCGAATCGATTCTTATGGGAGCAATAAATAAAATTGCGAATGTATTTTGATGTATGAAGTACTCATTTTCATACCGGCTTTGTTGCTTATATGTACTTAGAGTATATAATGATTGATGTTTGAATAAGGAAATATATGTGCATTCGAGCATATTGTGAATGTGCAGATAGTAAATTATTAACTATTTAGTAACGAATTAAAATAACTTAATTAATAAACTTTTTGAATGCTAAAATTATAAGACCCGATTCGTCAAAAGTATTTTGCAAATGTAATAAGCATATCAAACAAAAGATGTAAATTCAATAATAATCAGCAAAAACAATTTTTTTTATATTTCTACTTTAATCATAATATTAAAATTTGTATTTATAGAGTTAAGGAATTGAAATAAAAACACCATAACAAAGTCATAGAGCATTACTATTTTTTAATATAGATTAGCAAGCCCAGCAATTAGTAAATAACTTTCATCAGCATAGAAAAAAATACTTAGTAATAAGTATGTTTTATTATTTGAACACGTCGGACTGTCTTTGTGAAAAAGATTTTTCTTAAGGAATGCCATTTTGTCAAAAAGTCAGAAAAATTCTTTAATTTTTCTAATTATAAGGTATCCTTAATATTTCATTCTAGAATTAAGGAATAGTCATGCTATCGAAAATTATAAAGAAGATTTCACAAGGTATCACATTTTAAGAATTGAATTAAAGAGTATTAAAAAACTCAAAGATAATGTCTTATACTTATATAGTACATCTATCATTTTATAATACTTAAAATAATTATAAAAAATTAAAAAACCAACAGTGTGATAATGGAACGAATTAACAACGGAATACAATAGTTACAGTCGGAGACTTTCATATTTTATCGTTGCTGCGAGTCTAGTTACGTTATCACGTTTTCTTTAACATTTATGTACAGGCATTTGAAGGCTATTTAATTTTAAAGAAATAAAAAAAATGTTAGTCATACTTAAATAAATCAAGTCATAAATACACAAAAACCAAATAAACACAATTATTCAAAACCATCCTTTGTTAAGATAAAAATAAAAATATTTTACATCTGGAAATTAAAGCGTTACTTCTTTCCTATACTTCGTGACCAAAATGCTTTCTTTATCATTTTACTTACAATGGGCCTCTACGAACAAATCGTACCAGTGCCCTTAGGGCACCGAGTTTAAAAATCAATCACTTAGTAGCTGGCACTGATTGAACAAGCCGCACAATGAATGTTCATTTAGTTGATTCGTAGGCTTCATATCTTGAATAACAGTATTATAGTTATGTTTAATATTACTTGTAATGTAGTTGTTTTATTTATTCGGTTTTGTACTAGAAAATAATTATAGGCCTTTAATTTTTTATTAGGCAGTGGTAGCCCAGCGGTAACGCGCTTGCTTGGATAACCGAGTGATGCGGGTTCAAATCCGGGCCTCGCACCTCTGATATTTTCATGTGCGAATCATTTTCTATCATGATTACCACTTGTCTTACGGGGAAGGGAAACATCATGAGGAAATCTGCATATCTGAAAAAACCTAGCAAGTTTTCGATAGACATGTGAAGTCTTTGATGTAAAAGATTGCTTATACGTTCATACCTACGGAACCTACGGAGTCATGTCAAAAACGAATTGTTTAGCAATGTACCTTTTACGGGCATTAGCAAAAACTATCTTAATAATACATATGTATCAGTCACATTCAGTTTAAAATAATTATAATGTAATTAAAGTGAGCAAAGAATTCATTAATTAAAACACTATTGATACAAATTAACAGGTTCTTTATCTATCAACCTTGTATAGAGTCTAATTTATATAATACTTGTAATATAATATATTGCATGAACTTTAATTTATATAATTAAAATTATAAAAATATATATTTTTATATCTGGAAAGAAATATTTCGAAAAAAAAAACAAAAAAAACATAAGTAATTAACTTTTAAAAAAGAGGAAAAATAATGTTATAGGACGCTTGCATTGAGGACAGATTGAAGCGAGCTCAAGCTCACGCACGCACACTTCTGAGAAACTCAGGTGCGAATTATTTTCAACCTAATTACCACATGCTAATAAATAATATAATATAAAGAAGAAAAACGTCGAAAGAGAATTTACATATTTAAGAGAGTTTAATTTGTTTTACGTCAATGTCTCTAATCAGTATTTAGTCCGTATGCAAGGGCTGTATCATAATATTTTTTAAAACAAAAAGTTCTGAAATAAAAAACAAGCTTGTAATATAAATTTCTAAATAGATCTCAAAGAATTCACGTATCGTAATAATTTAATAAAAATATATGGCGTTCGTAAAGTTTCCTGCCTCCGGAAAGTCATACAAATTTTCATCCTATATTCACACCTCGTTCGCTTTATTGGTATTTTCTCTTGTAGTTTAGTTTATTACACTCTGAATAAAACCTTTGCGAACTGGAACTGATTTTGAAAATGTATTACTTTTTATGAGATTTATTGTGTAATGAAAGTAACACTACTAAACTTATAGCCTTATGAGTTTATAAGGCAGTTTTACATGGTCTCGTACCTCTCCTATTTAAATGTTCGAATCATTTGACCATATTATTACCTTATCTTACGATGAATACCCACAAACGGTAAGTGGTGCGTTATGTGATTTTAGTGACATGATCATAGTTAATAGGGCTTTATAAAATCATATTAGTACTAAAGCCTGTGAAACATATGTTTCATAGGCTTTGTTAGTACTATAATTAAAATATTTAAGCATAACACCTCAAAGTAATATCTAAAATGCATCGAGCTCCCATACTTGTAATAACTCTTCGCTTTTTAAATCGGCAGACTTTAATGTAATTTATTCGTATACCCGTCCCGAGAGATATCGCAACAGTACACAGAAGTTATGGGCCTATAGTTTACCCTTTGAAAGCGTATCAAGTCGAAGTAGATTTACTAGATTTAACTTTATGTGAAGGCGTACCGATGGGAAACTAACAGGCTCTTCTTATCGAGCTGATCTCTCGTATCGAGAATATACGGCATGCTAAAAGGATATAAAATCAAAGTGGAAAAAATGTTAGCCACGTAATGTAAAAATAATATTTGTGAGTACTTCTTTTTCTATAGTTATTTAAACTAATTTTATGTATAGATAACAAGAGCGAATAAAAAAAACATGATATTTTATTTTTATATGTTATAATTTGTTTCATTTGTTTTCATTTTAGTATAGATACCCACTACTAAAAAAATCGGTATATGTTTATATAATATTAAATATATATTTTTTCAGTTATTTAAATCCCCCACCGTGCGTTCATCTCGTCGTGGTGGGATTGTTTATTAGCGTTCGGCAATGCAGCCGGGCTCAAATCCAAAAAACGCTTTGAGAAGCGGTTTACCTTGCTCTTCGTACTTGTCTGATGGAATACTGGACCATTGGAGGCTGGAGCAATCTGCCATCTGGGCGCCATTGTTGAGTGCATAAGCGATCCTGCGACGAACCATTAACACGAGAGAGGTACAGTTGGATTTAGTGAGTAGTACTGGCTTTACCGGTTAGTCCTACATAACCACCTGTGTGCATTCCAGGTGGTAAGCGTAAATAAATTTGCCCGACCTTAAAATAAACAATAGATTATAAAAGTAATTGATGCCAATGTCAACACGAATTTTTTGTCCGTGCGTGCATGCGCTGACAGAAGGATACATTTTATTTTTAATACGTTATTTGATTAGTCGGTATACGTTGGTAATTATGATTAGCATATAAAGTGTACGTATGTAAATGGGCAAATAAATATTATTGTAATTTAGTGTGTTGTTTTTATAAACTTTCATTGTGTTAATTGTAGCATATTACAATAATAGTATATAAATACAGTACAACCTGTACTTTAAATAACAAAAATGTTTCATCTGTGTCAATAAAGAAATAAATTCATTTAAAATCAATTAATTCTCTTCAAAATAGTTATTGCTTCTTCGCAACTGGTGCGAAGATGACGTGTTTTATTATATTAATTTCAACCGTTTTCCTTCTAGGCTGTGCAGGTAACGATTTTTTATTTTTAATTCTATTATTTTTCTATCCTAATCTTAAAACATTAAAAATACTACAAATAGACTTGTATTAAATCTACAACTAATGTATTTGTTAGATAAATTAAGAATAATGGTAAAAAAGTATAAATTATATATTACTTTCATATTAACTATACATTTCGCATGCCGTTATTTTCAAAGGCGATTTTTTAATACAGCTAATCATAATGTATGCGGTCCCAACGAATCATTGAAGGATGGAATAGACTGCAACTCTGATTGTTGCCCCGAACCGGACGGTCAAGCTACAGCCTGTCCAGATCCATGTGCCACGTCCTGCAAATGTAATCTAATGTTCAGTCGGGCATCTAATGGAATGTGCATACCTTCTAGAGAGTGCCGTAAGTAAACATATGAATGTTCGTTTTGAAACTATTGTCTAAAAGTTCATTCTAAACTCGCAAAACTATTCATATCTGTTTATAACGTGACTAAAGATACATTGAGAGCAAAGCAAGGGTAGGTCACTAATCTATACATCTATGCATATAAATAAAATGAAGCCTCTGTTTTTAATTTCAAATTAACAGCTTTTCACTAAATGCAAATGAAAGTATATACGGTAATAACGTCAAAAAATCTTTTTTTTTGTCTGTCTGTCTATCTGCTTGTTCCGGCTTATCTCTGAAACGGCCTGACCGTTTTTGACGAGACTTTAACTCGTAGATAGCTAATGTTATAAGGAGTAATTTAGGCAACTTTTACTTTAGAAATTCTATTTATTTTAACTAGCGGAACCCGCGGCTTCGCTCGCGCTAAATCCAAGATTTGCTAGTATTAAATAAATACACAAGATTAAAAATTCTCCATTTTTATACACTAGCACCGATACCATGTGGGGAAAACGAAGAGTTTGTATCTTGTCCAACTTGTTCCGAATCCTGTGATAATGCGACACCCGATGGGCGGCGTTGCCCACGAATTGGGAGAATAGGGATTGTTGTGATATGTGATCCAAAATGTCGCTGCAAGGACAACTATTGGAGAGATAAAAACAACAAATGCGTCCCTTTTGATCAATGTCGTGAGTAAAACAAGATTTTTGACTACTGTATACTTGTCTTGTAGTGAATATTTGGATATTCTCTTATTTATAATATAAAAATGAATCGCAAAATGTGTCGGTAAGCGCATAACTCAACAACGCCTGGACCAATTTGGCCAATTCTTTTTTTGTTATGTTTGTTATTGTTAGGAGAAGGTTCTTATGAAAGAAAAAAATAAGCAAGTTGTGCGGAAGATTAGAAAATTAAAAAAACTTTATAAAATTAACGGCGTTTGACGTATCAGTTATGACCGTTGCCATGGTGCGTGTAATGGTAATTCATATTATAATCAAGACAAATATATACCGGGCGGTGCAAAGTAAATATGTACAACACGTACCTAGTGACGAACCCGAGCGAAGCGAGGGTGAGCCCCTAGTTAAGAATACAATCGTTGACTGTTAAACATATTTCATTTAAAATATATAGATAATTGCATCAAATGTTATATTTTTGTATTATATTCCACATTATTTTTGTGTCTATCTATTAAAAAAAAATTGTTAATATGTAACGTGGATAGAGTTCTAGTATCGAAAATTAAAGTTCTCCTTTTGCTCTGATGGTATTTTTTGCTTGTCAATCATGTCGGTTCAGAAACATTCGCAATACCTTTATGCTCACTTTTGATTTAGCTCAGCCTCTGACCAGTGCCGGATTAACCATATAGCAAGAGTAGCAATTGCTACGGGCCCTACGCGAAAGGGGGCCCCGCATATTTAAACCCACTTATTACTGCCTGAGCGTAATTTTTTGAGTAAAACTTATTAAGATGTGGTATGTTAATTTTTTTTGATGTCACAAAAACGTGAAACGTTAAAACTTTTCGTACTAAGACAATCCATGTCAGACACTCGGTACCCGACTATTTCCTTGGCATAAATAATTTAAATAATTTCATACGGTAAGCGCACAAATTCTACAAAAAGTTGCTTGTATAAACATGTAGAATTTCAGTCGGCCTGATAATCAGCTCTACAAAAATATCTCTCTAAAATCTATCACAGCAGAAGAGATTTAAAAAAAACACCAATTATAGTCAGTGCTTATGAAAATGATTTGGAAGACAGCCTAGACAACGAATTAGTGCAGTTTGCCGAGCTGCTCAAAACGGATGTGGCTGGTGCGATTGACAGTACGAAAAATGAAGATCTGGAAATTCTATATTATAAATTTCAAATGGTCAATTCATTAGAATCATGTTTTCTCAATTTAGAAATTGCTTCGCGCATTTATTTATCTCTCATTATCACTAACTGCAGTGGCGAACGTTCATTTTCGACATTAAAGCGCATAAAAAATGAGTTGAGGAATACTATGAGTCAATAACGTCTGAATTATCTCGCTTTGATGAATATAGAATATGCTTTGCTCAGAGAAATTGATACGAATAGTATTATTTCTAAATTTGCCCACATGAAATCTAGAAAAGTTACGTTGTAAAAGTTAAAAATATAATAAGGAAACAGGAATAAATATAAAATATAAACATTATTTAAAGTACACCATTGATAAAATATAACATTAGCTATTCCTAAAATTCTTGAAGTGGTAGTGCCATGCTTTTGAAGTGGTAGTGCCATGCTTGTTACCTTCGGGTAGCAGCAGAATGGGCCGGCACGCCCCGTATAGTACCACTCTATCACAGAAGACCGGCGTGAAGTGGCAGCTATGCTGTCGCGTTTCGTTCGGTAAGTCTCTCTCATGTCTCCTCCCTTCTACCTTCCTCCCTTTCCTGAAAGGCCGGCAACGCATCTGCAAGCCCTGTAGTGTTGCAGATGTCCATGGGCGGGCGGGTGATCACTTACAATCAGGTGAGCCTCCTGCCTGTTTGCCCCCTTTGTCTCATAAAAAAAATAATATAATATACTGTGTATTAAGGGTATCACATTTTTTCTCGTATTTGACTCAGTTTAACTCGATTTTTACGAGTCAAAATTACTAGTTAGTTAGTAGTTAGTTATTTAATTGTACCATGGACATTTTTATATAATAGTATATCATTATTATACCTTCTATGTAAAAAAGCATCAAAAGATGCCTAAAAGTAGAATTTTATGAACATCCTTTACAGAAACAAGGTTTTTACTGATTTATTGAAACAAATTGAAATATTTGTTTAGAGCGCTCCCGAGATAAATAATCGAACTTTGTCGTGCATATTTTTTTTTAATTTTGTGACCATATCTCAACCATGATCGCGCATGGAGGATGGAAAAATGGAGTTAAACAGTCAATTACTAAAAGAAATGTAATAGTACCCTTAAATATAAACTTTAAAATATGTATTGAAAAAAATAATTTCTGTAGTCTCATCAGTTTTCAATTGTTAGTTTCCTACTAAAATTATTCTAAATTGCCAGGAAATCCCATCTCAGGCTTTTTGTGCTTGTCAGAGCCTAACAACTAACTTACATCAGTGACAAATTATGAAAAACGAATTATAAATGAAACTACCTTTTCGGATTTTGTCGCGGATTTATTGTCTCGGAGACATGGTCTCCCGTGACCATGATTGCTGTAAAACATTCGAAACGTCGGGAACTAAAAATCAAAATAAATCCGCGACAAAATCCGAAAAGGTAGTTTCATTTATAATGTCGAATATTCGCGTAAATCTAAGAAAGTATTAAAAACGAATTAATTTAAAGACTTTATATTATGAGAATTTAGTATCATGAGATTTGTGTGAGTGTGTATTAATTGTTCTTAATTCTTGCCTTAACCGCCACATAAATTTGGATGAAATTTAGTGACGCAGATTTATTTTAATTTTTTCGTTCCCGATGTGATGGAAGATACTAAGGTTTTAAACATCTCAAAGGGAACTTTTAGTAAAAACTGCACAACTAAAAACTTACCCACAAAAACATTAGTAAATGTCTTCAGCCATTTTAACGTCCCACTGCTGGGCTCGGGCCTCCCTCAGTACGAGGGGGATCGGGCCACAGTCCACCGTGCTAGCCTAGTGCTAGCCTTTCGAAAACTTGTTAGGTCTTTTCAGACATGCAGGTTTCCTCACTATGTGTTACTTCAACGTAAAACAAGTGGTAATTATTATAGAAATGATTCGCACATGAAAATATCAGAGGTGTTGAACCTGCATTTATTCAAGCGAGCACGTTACTGCTGGGCTACCACTGCCTAAATTAGTAAATATTAACAAATAATGGGCACGTTAACTAAGAACTGGAGTAATTTATAGGCTAGAGTTAGTCAGTTATGAACCCTAGCGAAGAGAGTGTATTCGCTAATAATTAATAATAATCAATGTTTGTTTATAACCAAAATAATGAACAATGAATATACCATAGTGTGTGCAAGTGATTATGTGATTATAATATTGAGGAGTACTATTTCAGGATCAAAATAGTATAATTTACAGGTAATAAAAGAATGGAAATATTATTACAATAGCGAAGCAGCGGCATATTGGAGCATCTGTGCGATAGCACAAAGTTATGACTCTTGGGGCCACCGACAGACTTTGTGAAATTGAATAAAGATACGCAGTGAGATATTTAAATAGTTCAGCCATTACACTCGCGAACTAGACGTTCATACTCCAACACTTCTCATGCAAATGGACCCACAATTCACCAGTATAATTTTGTCTACGGCCACATTTATCGTTTTCTGTCTGATATTAAAAATTAGTTGAATGGATTTTGATGTGAATGGATGAAAACTAGTATTCGTATTATATTTTTATGGCTCTTTGTACGTATAAACGGGAACGATTAACGCTGTAAGCAAATTGAGTATTTACATCAAAATACATTTTATAAGTGATTTATTTGAATCATATCATTGAAAGACCACCGTTATAATAAGTATTTCGGCATTCACCGCGAACATGCGTGGCCATACAATGCATCGTAGTATATTATATGGAATGATCCGTGGGAAAAATTTTGGGTACGATACAAATACACTTTTAAAGGTCATATTTGGGGAATACTAACTAACGGCTGTTAATTTGTTCGATTTACTTACATTATGCAGGTATAGATATACTCGTACGTATGCAAGCTACATAATATTTACATGCACATGCATGACATGACATGCACTATTTCGTTTTCAATTTTTGTCATTTTGAAGAAAAACATGTACATAACGAAATTCTTTACGCTAACTAAACAATTGTCATTATTAAATTCAAATTTTCTTCGCACCACATTTGGATTAAGTCAAGATCAATTTGGAGAATATTACAATCGGAACTATTAGTGACTTGACGATAGAGTTTTATATCATCAGCGTATGCAAGACATTCACTGTTTATTAAGGCAAGTAGGTCGTTGATAAATATTAAAAATAATAAAGGACCAAAGATAGATCCCTGTGGTACACCAGAAGAAGTGGCTAAAATGGAAATGATTCATATCCATATAAAGCTACTAATTGAGAGCGGGTATCGAGATAAGAGCAAAGCCAACGGTAAAGATTACCATGGATTCCTAGATGGCTAGCCTTAGTTAATAGAATCGCATGATCTACTCGATCAAAGGCTTTAGAGAAATCAAGGTATAATGAATATATATATATATTTAATATGTATATTTGTTGAGCACGAATGTTTGTACTCCAGTCATGGGTATTAATATTTATAATATGTATGTATTTAAAATCTATATGTGTAGAATATTAACTATCTGGTAGTAGGTAGGATAGTCTCCATATTTCCCTGTCATTTTTTTTAATTTTTATTTAAAAGTCCTTCTTCTTGCTTTATCGCTTGGGAGACTAGCAGCTCAAGTTGTCACGCCCGTTGGCCGGTCCGTTGACACTATGCCTAGTTTTTTGAACTTAAATAAAATAGCAAAACCTATAAAATAATATTATTTTAAGTATATTTATATTTCATTCATTTTTCTTTTGCAGATTATAATATTATAGATGGTGTGGATGGTGATGGTCCTATTGGTGCGTAAACATTTTTTATTTTTTTAAATTAATTTACTAAAAATTTCAGCTTCACCTGTATGTTTATGTAGTGTCATCCCATTCAAAATATTTCTTTAAAATGTTATCCCGCTTTTTTCCTATTTTTTTATGCTTAACTCACCCCTGACACGCCTTCAACAAAACCAAAATATAAGTATTCACATCGGCCTATCCGTTTTTGAACTTTAGCAAGACTAATCAGATAGACAGGTAATCCTCAGATCAAGTAAAGAAGGTAGGTAGATAACGCACGGCCTTTGTTATTACTGAAGCGACAAAACTCAGCTCCTTCAAGTAAACACACGCGCTCACACTGTGTTTGCATCAAACTGACGACACGTTTGGCTCAGTTGGTAGTGACCCTACTTCCTGCACCACCGGTCGCGGGTTCGAGTCCCGCTGGGGGCATTCATTTGTTAACCATGAATGTTTGTACTCCAGTCATGGGTGTAAATATTTATAATAATGTGAATATATTAACTATCTGGTATCCGTAACAGTGGTAACCCAGCGGCTACGCGTTGCCTGTATAACCGAGTGATGCGGGTTCAAATCCGGGTCTCGCAACTCTGATATTTTCATGTGCGAATCATTTCTATCATGATTACCACTTGTCTTACGGTGAAGGAAAACATCGTGAGGAAACCTGCATGTCTGAGAAAACCTAGCAAGTTTTCGTAAGACATGTGAAGTCCGCCAACACGCACTGGGCCAGCGCGGTGGACTATTGCCTGATCTCCCTCGTACTGAGGGAGGCCCGTGCCCAGCAGTGAGACGTTTAAATGGGCTGATGATGATGATGATGATGATGATGAGTCATACGAGCCCACGCAGCTATCAAAATACTCGGAAATATCATAAAATAACATTTTTTTTAATAAATACAAGCGTTATCATACAACTTGCAGTTATTCAGCACAATAATCTATGTAAATACTGTTTTATTGCACTATTTTACCTCATAAACGCGTTGCAATATTAATATTTAATAGATAACTACCCGTTACCCGCAACTGTACTACTCATTTAGATTGAATTTCTAATTGTGAAAATGGAAATGAAAGTTTGTATAGGGAATCAATCATTCAAGGATATATATATATATATATATATATATATATATATATATATATATATATATATATATATATATATATATATATATATATATATATATATATATAGTGATGCGGGTTCAAATCCGGGTCTCGCAACTCTGATATTTTCATGTGCGAATCATTTCTATCATGATTACCACTTGTCTTACGGTGAAGGAAAACATCGTGAGGAAACCTGCATGTCTGAGAAAACCTAGCAAGTTTTCGTAAGACATGTGAAGTCCGCCAACACGCACTGGGCCAGCGCGGTGGACTATGGCCTGATCCCCCTCGTACTGAGGGAGGCCCGTGCCCAGCAGTGGGACGTTTAAATGGGCTGATGATGATGATGATGATGATGATGAGTCATACGAGCCCACGCAGCTATCAAAATACTCGGAAATATCATAAAATAACATTTTTTTTAATAAATACAAGCGTTATCATACAACTTGCAGTTATTCAGCACAATAATCTATGTAAATACTGTTTTATTGCACTATTTTACCTCATAAACGCGTTGCAATATTAATATTTAATAGATAACTACCCGTTACCCGCAACTGTACTACTCATTTAGATTGAAGTTCTAATTGTGAAAATGGAAATGAAAGTTTGTATAGGGAATCAATCATTCAAGGATATATATATATATATATATATATATATATATATATATATATATATATATATATATATATATATATATATATATATATATATGTGGCGACACGATGGCGACAGCCGCGTCAGCGGAATGCGCGTGCATCCGGCGCCCGCGCAGTGGCGTCGCAATGTCTACAGCCGCGTCAGCGAAATTTATCCCCGCGACCGCCCCGCGCCCTCAGCGCAGGCGGGTTAACAATTTAGTCGTTCGATACGCGAGTGTCCCCACGGTCCCCTCCTCACAATAGTATAGACAGTATAATATAGTATATGTAACTTGTAACCTTTTATATAATATATTCAGTTTAGAAACATTTAATATTTTATTTATCTCAACACGCAGTAAAGTCACAAAATTGGTGACCCCGACGTGATCAAAAAATAAGCGAACCGACGTGATCAAAAAGTAAGCGACGCGACGTGATTTAAAAGTAAGCGAACCGACGTGATTTAAAAGTAAGCGAACCGACGTGATCTAAATTATCGTACCGTCGTAATTAAAAATAGCGTTCGGCGACTCAGAGGGGGAATCTCGACCGTGGGAAACGCGTTATAATATAGGTTATTGTACAGACTTTACGTGTAAAAATTAAAAGACAGTAGTGCTTCATTTTTTAAATATTCCGTGTGTAAAGTGAAATAAAAATAGTGAAAAATAATCATGAGCAACCCACCACAGTCAACACAGCCTACCGCATTCGACATGGCGTCAATTACCGTCGGCAGCAGAATAGCAGCATTCTGGCCGCAGATGCCTAAATTATGGTTTTCGCAGTTTGAGGCGATAGTGAGCCCACAGAGGATATCAGATCAGGCAAAATACGACCTAGTAATCAGTAAATTAGGAAGGGACGAGCTGGGATATATCAGCGACATCATTGGTGCTCCACCCGAGACAGGAAAGTACGAAGCAATTAAATCGCGCCTGTTGGCCGTGTTTCAAGAAAGCTCAGAACAACAGTTCAACAAATTAGTGAAGGAGATGGATCTAGGTTCACAAAAACCATCTCAACTGCTGCGAAGAATGCAGGAGCTCGCCAAGAATTCTGGAGTTACAGACGAGCCACTTAAGAACCTGTGGATGGCAAGGTTACCAGCGTCAGTTCGTGCAGTGCTTGCTGTGGCCCAGGACACAAAACTGGAAGCACTTAGTAAGATGGCCGACAAGATTGTGGAACACCTGCAAACAGGAGAAGTTGCAGCCGTCGACCAGCATACCTGTTCGCCAACGTCTAACGCAGGGAGTAGTATCGCACTGTTGACAGAAATGAAAAAAATGTCGTTAGAAATTCAACAGCTCCGTGGTGAGGTAAACGAGATTAGAGGACGCACGCGCTACCGTGGCCGAACACGCCACCGCAGCGGAAGCGTGCACAGATCCAGAACGAGGTCATCAGGAAGAAAATCTACTAGGCGTACACCGAACAGTCCGGAGTGGCTATGTTGGCCGCATTACAAGTTCGGGGAGAAAGCTCGTGGTTGCGAACCACCGTGCAACTGGAAAGGCAGTGCGGGAAACTAGGTGCAGTGCAGTTTGAGGTGGAAACCTGCACTGACCTGAGCGACAACCACCGACTCTGCATCAACGACAGTAAGAATGGACTTATTTTCCTCGTAGACACCGGTGCTAACGTTTCCGTCATACCCGTGAGTAAAGTGAGTGTAAAAGAACGTAAGCAGTGTAACTATAAACTTTTTGCAGCTAATGATACAGAAATTAGAACTTTTGGTATTAAAATGTTAGAGTTAAATTTAGGATTAAGAAGACCCTATCGTTGGTCATTTATAATTGCTGACGTTAAGCAAGCTATTTTAGGTGCAGATTTTCTTAAGTCACACAAGTTATTAGTAGATTTACATAATAAGAAATTAATAGATTCAGTAACAAACTTGTACTCTATGGGGTCCGTTGTAAATTATAATGGTATTTCGATTAACAGTATACAAAATAATAACATTTACAAAGATATTCTCGAAGAATATCCCGAAATTACTAAACCGATCTCATTTAAAGTTCCAACGAAGCTCACCGTTTTTCATCATATAGAAACAGAAGGTCCACCCGTGTATACGAGAGCCAGGCAACTCCCACCGGACAGATATAAAAAGGTAAAAATTGAATTTGAATTAATGCAAGAATTAGGTATATGCAGACCGTCGAAAAGCGCTTGGGCCAGCCCACTTCACACCGTTCCGAAGAAAGATGGAGGCATTCGACCGTGCGGTGACTACCGCCTACTCAACAAAAAAACGAAACCGGATCGATACCCTGTCCCCAGGCTACAGGACTTCACATATGGATTAACAGGTAAGAACATATTTTCTAGAATCGATATTAATAGAGCGTATCATTATATTCCCGTGGCACCTGACGACATCGAAAAAACCGCTATAATTACCCCGTTTGGCCTTTTCGAATTTCCACAAATGACATTTGGTCTTAGAAATGCCGCTCAAACTTTCCAACGTTTTATGAATTCTATGTTACAAGGTTTAGAATATTTTCAAAATTCAAAGGGGGAAGAATCATTTTTATTTTGTTATATTGACGATGTCATTATAGCCTCAACCACTGAAAACGTGCACAAGACACACTTAAGGCAGTTATTTAAAAAATTCGATGAGTATGGCATAACTATTAATTTAAGTAAATCATGTTTTGGTAAACAAGAAATAGATTTTTTAGGCTATAAAGTCACACCAGCTGGTATAAGTCCACTGGAGGATAAAATAAGGGCAATCTCAGACTATCCGAAACCGAGAACCGTCGAGGAACTTCGTCGATTCCTCGGCATGTTAAATTTTTACAGGTCTCATTTAAAGAACGCAGCTCAAAATCAGGCAGAGCTAAATAAATTTTTGCATGGCGCAAAGAAAAAAGATAAAACTAAAATTAATTGGAATAGTGAAGCCGAGTTTGCCTTTGAGCAGTGTAAAATGAGCCTTAGGAATGCCACTACATTGTCGCACCCAGTAGCTGAGGTACCGTTATCTCTTATGACGGACGCGTCTAATACGTGTGTAGGCGCAGTTTTGCAACAACGTGTAGATAACGACTGGTTACCGCTTGGTTATTTTTCAAAACAACTCTCAGAGACTCAACGGAAATACAGTACTTATGATCGTGAACTTTTAGCAATTTATATGGCCATTTCTCATTTTCGTAATATGGTAGAAGGTAGAGAATTGATAGTATATACAGATCATAAGCCGTTAACATTCGCGTTAACAAAGGTAGCAAAAAACGAGAATCCAAAGAGAACCCGATACTTGATGTATATTAGCGAGTTTGTCAGCGAAATACGTCACGTTACAGGTCAACAGAACGCAGTTGCTGACGCCTTGTCCAGAGTCGAGGCGATAAGGTGTCCGACGAGCATCGACTTCGAAGAACTTGCGCAAGCGCAGAAAGGTGATTCCCAGGTTACATATCTACTGGAAAACAACAATGGCAAGGTATCGTTAAAACAATTAAATATCCCAGGTACGAATAAACCGATTTATTGCGAGTTATCAACTAAGTACATAAGACCTTTTGTCCCAGAAAAATTTAGAAAATTAGTATTTGATTCCATACACAATATTAGTCACCCAGGTATTAGAGTCACTAGGAAAATGATAGCACAAAAATTTTTTTGGCCCGGAATGAATAAAGATGTTAATAATTGGGCGAAATGTTGTATACAATGTCAGAAAACAAAAGTAAATAGGCACACCGTTTCTGATTTGCAAACTTTTCCTTATAGTGGTAGATTCGAACATATACATGTCGATATAATAGGCCCGCTCCCTACGAGCGAGCAAGGGTATAGGTATTGTGTAACAATGATTGACCGGTATACGCGATGGCCGGAAGCGATACCTACAGTTGACATCACAGCAGAAACAGTCGCTAAAGCTATCTACGAAGGCTGGATTTGTCGATTTGGTTGTCCAGTGAGAATGACAACAGATCAAGGTAGGCAATTTGAAAGTGACATTTTTAACGGACTGATGAAGTTGTTAGGGGTGCAGAAAATACGCACAACCCCATACCACCCACAGAGCAATGGTAAAATTGAGAGGTGGCATCGTTCGTTAAAGGTTGCACTTACAGCCAGATTAGCAGATAACGCATCATGGCTAGACGAATTACCTACAGCCTTATATGGTTTGAGAGCAGCATGTAGAAGCGACGGAGATGTGAGCGCAGCAGAAATGGTTCTAGGGCACAACCTAAGACTGCCCGGCGATTTTTTCTCTGAGGTAAGTAAAAATTCTATGTCACCATGTACATTCGTTGACAAATTGAGATCGATACTAAGTAGTCACAAACCCAAGTCACGAGCGAATGGCGATTCTCGCAAAATTTTTGTGCACAACGATTTAAAGTCTTGTTCACACGTTTTTATTAGGAACGACTTAGTAAAAAAACCATTAACACCAAATTATAACGGCCCTTATAAAGTACTAAGTAGAAATGATAAGACATACACCGTATTACTACCGAATAGAAAAACAGAAATTTCGATAGATAGGTTAAAACCCGCTTATTTGTTAAAGAACACAGAAATCGATAATACGAGTATGTTATCAACTGAAAATAGTAATAATGTTAATGATAGTGATTTTAAATGTAAAAAAGAAAATTCAAATATCATAAAAGAATCGTTGCAACATTGTACCACACGCAGTGGCCGAGTTATTAAGCCACCAGTGCGTTTCTTAAATTGTTAATTTATTATTTGTTAGATATTTTTATTAAATGCAAAATAGCAATAGTACATAGTCCATTTTTAATTTCTGCTTAACAATCAGTTATAATGTATAATCGCATATTTAGTAAAGTATATAAGTAAATATTCCTATTGTAACGGCATCATTTTAAGAAGAAATAGTTAGAGTAAACATCCAGTTAGAAATTTATTAATAATGGGCAAGAGTTACAGCAAACAGACTGACAAAACGGAAGAGATAATAATAGCCCAAAATGGTGCAAACGACGCATCATTAAGTCAAGTTGAACAAAAGTTACAAAGATTCGGAATAGTTTCCATAATAATCATCATATTATGTATACTTATATTGGGATATTTCATCTTTAAATGTTGCCGACAGAAATCAGAGAAATGGTTAAGGAAAGAAGTGGTATCATCGATCGAGCTGGGTCTAGCCGCACAGGCAAACCAAAATCGCTCGCAAGGATACGCACAATAGACAGTGTAGTTAAAATTGAGATAGTGTTAGACATTAGTGTTAGTATAAGATATTGGTGTTAATTATAAGACTGTTATTGTGGAATGTGTTTGTTAAAAATTTTTTTGGTTATCTGTGTGAATAAATTTTTCATGTTTCATGTCAAAATTTGAAAAAGGGGGGGAGTGTTGTGGCGACACGATGGCGACAGCCGCGTCAGCGGAATGCGCGTGCATCCGGCGCCCGCGCAGTGGCGTCGCAATGTCTACAGCCGCGTCAGCGAAATTTATCCCCGCGACCGCCCCGCGCCCTCAGCGCAGGCGGGTTAACAATTTAGTCGTTCGATACGCGAGTGTCCCCACGGTCCCCTCCTCACAATAGTATAGACAGTATAATATAGTATATGTAACTTGTAACCTTTTATATAATATATTCAGTTTAGAAACATTTAATATTTTATTTATCTCAACACGCAGTAAAGTCACAAAATATATATATATATATATATATATATATATATATATATATAAATACATATGTATATTACATCATAAGCGTATATTGAAACGCACCCGAGCTCCCTAAACGGGCAAAGAGAGGATGAGTCGCTGGTCAAAAATGTCACTCAAAAGATAATATTCAGATTTTTAAAGACTTACTTTCTTTATTAATTAATTTTAAGTAGGTATCTAACGTTAAACTAAAATATCACATGAATTTAAAATAGGTACCTATAATTAATACGCCAAGGGCCAAGTATAAGACAAGTACTTTGTTTCCGACTGCATAACACTGTCTTTTGTCTACTTGTTACCATCATTTTAGTTTGTTTTTTATGAAGATGAAGATGTTTTCTTTTATTTAATCCTAAGCTTAAATATAATAGACTAATATAATAATATAAAATATAGTAAAATATAATAGGCTACATGAACAATTCAATGATTAATTAAAGTAATAATCAAATTAAAATTGAAAAAAAATTATCTGCGATTCGCATTTTGCATACAAATGGTAGGTATAAGAGCCGAAGGGAGAACAGTAGGGGAAGTATATTTTTTATAGAACGAACATAAATATTAAAAAGCAGCTTTAAAGGAAAGCAAGTGAATAATATACAATACAACAAAATTGATAATATCATCCAGCAGTAGATTTATGGATGATAAATAACTTAATAATATACCATAAAAATAAATCATAAAACTATTGAGGAAACTATATATTTTCGTAGAAAAAAACCTGTTCAACCATGTAGTCAAAATATGAAGGTCTAATAACTTTATAAAATAATTTTTTGATTTTTTGCACACAAAATGATGAAACGCAAATATTTTTAACTTGTTATAATAATGTTCTCCAAACGACTTCGGCCATGGCGGCCAATCTCAATATGTAATAGTGCACAAGTGTATGCGCAGACACAAGTACACTTCCTATTCCTATCACTCTCATTCTCCGGTGGGACGACCACTCGACACGACCAGTGAGAGTTAGGACGCAGGACCGACGGCTTTACGTGCTCTCCGAGGCACGGATGTGACACACCACCAACTTCCCAACTCCGGGCTGTTACTGAGGCTTACTATACAGAAAGATTCAATAACTAAATTTGGTCCGGCCCAGGACTCGAACCCAGGAACTATCAATGAGTGACCGTACTTGCTAGCCACTACACCAACGAAGCAGTTTAACTTATATTATACAAGTATCTATATATTTTGTATGCAAAACTTAAAACCAATTAATAGTAGACGAATGAATATAATATATTTTCCTTATAAAATCACAACGAATGGTATTTAATGAACATTCATATAAAAACTTTGGACACGAAACAGCTATAAAAATAAATGTGTCGGTTCAGATCATTACTAGACCGCAAATAACCCAGCATTAACGAATATGTTTAAGTCATATTTAATTATAAAAGTAGTTTTTATTTTTACCATAGTTGTCTTAGCCTTAGGTAAGTGTTTTTAGATTTTCCTTCTGTTTACTATATAATATGAATATAATATATCATTTGAATGAAACATATAGTCGGCCAACGGACATGACAGCCACCCCAAACTGCCATACACTCGCTTGGGACATTAGCGTATGGCAGCTTGGGCTGTCACGTCTGTTGGCCGACTATATGTTTTATAGGCTTTGATAATATAGTGTGTATAATGTGTGTATAATCACATGAGGCCTTGTAGGTAAATATTCAATCAGATGTTTCGTCATGTATTATGATTTTGTTCCACATCATTCCGAACGACTATATTTTTTTCACTTCATTTTTGATTACTTATACAAAAACTTGTGAATTATAAATCCACTAGTTTTTGTTTGAAGCTTCTATGGTTGGTTGTTGATAAAATAGTAAGTGTACCTTTTAGCTTTGTCGTTGATAAAAAGTTAGTAGACTCTTCAAAGATAGAGTAGCCGGGTACTCTTGGCTGCTTTTTTTTTGAATATTTTTTTTAATTTAATGCAATATAAAATATAATAGAATATAAAAAAATGTTTCCATCATGCTGATCTAATGAAGAAATAACTATGAGGAGGATAATGAAGAAATATCTATTGAGAGCATTTTCATTATAATTAAGTTATTATTTTACAGGGTGTAAAGAAAACGAGCAAGAAACATCCTGTATTAACAGTGTATGTGAATACAGAAACTGTACTGATATCGGGAAGCCTATTAGTTGCGTGCGATTAGATCCAAAGGATTGTATTACAGGTTGCATTTGTATTGAAAATCACTTAAGAGCCAATAATGGAACGTGCATTCCAAAAAACCAGTGTCCAAGTGAGTAAAATTCGTAGAATATGATATGATGGAAAGTTTCCATAAATGACGGCTATATTTTATAAAATAATAGTAGTAGTTTGGCGGGTGTTGGTGGTCGTGACTATTAAGTAAATATTAAATAAATTATAAATATTATGTTTTGGAAAGTTTAATATATAAATATGTTAAACGAAATATATTACGCATAAGTCACCTACAGTAGTAGAAACAAGTTAATACAATTAATCTAGTATGGAGAAAATTAAGTTTTTTTCCAAACAAATCTAATATTTAAAGTGTTCGTAATTTTTTTTATCGTTGGAAAATGCATTTAGGCATACCACCTGTGCAAACACAGGTATTTATGTGGTGCTCACCGGCTTAAAGAAAGCCGTCACTACCCATTAAAGACCAACATATCTTAACTTCGCGACCGCTGGTTGAACGCTAATGAACCCTCCACCGCGAGAAGGTGAACGCGCGTTGGGGAGGCGTAACTTTAAACCAAATAACTATACTAAAAATTCATTTTTATATATATTTAAATTAATTAATAATAAGTACTTTTAGTACAGCAAACAATGTTTATAAAATTACTGCTCGTAGAACAAAAGACATACCTATAATTATTGAAATTATATGTTTGAACAAGTGTTGTTTATTGTATTAAAAGAAACGTTTTTTTTATTCGTAATATTATCATAATGTTAGTGACGATGGCGAGATCACTTATCTTAAAATGTGTTATTTTTTATAAATAGTTTCATTTTCTAATTTAAAATAAAACACTTCGTAGATAGATAGATATTTATTTATAGTATTTTATTATTATTTATTTATTATTTTCCCAGGAAAAACAATTACATCATCATCGGCTTTAGCAGCTGCGGCTGCTCATTCATCGGAATCTTCTGGTCAGGCATCTGCAACTGCGCACGCTTCTAGTCATTCTAGTGCAGAGACTGATGATAGCTCATGTGAAGATGACGATAATGGCTATGAAAGAACACAACGTAAGACTGCCTTATAATTTCCAATATATTATTTATGAATATGGACTGTCCTTTAGTATCTTTCAGAGAACAAAGTTTAGTAGATTTGCATAATATACCAGACATTTTTTAGAAAATAATAAGAAATATTATTAAAGGAAAACCTTAATATTTTAGCAAGGTGTGGAAAGAACGAAATTTATGATATTTGTCCCGCACCATGCCCCCCTAAGAGGTGCGATGTTGATGAACGTGTTATAAGATGCAAGGCACCACCAAAACCAGGCGACCCAGATTGCAAACCAGGTTGTCGATGCATCGATAATTACTATAAAAACGATAAAAACGTGTGTGTTCCTAAAAACGAATGCCGTAAGTTATCTTTTAATTAAATATGTTTTAAACACGAAATAGAAAACTATTTCGTGGTTTTAAAACACAGAGTACCATAATAAACTAATATCTTGTTGAATTACAGCTAAAAAATGTAAGAGAAATGAAGTTTTTGATATTTGTCCACCCCAATGTCCACCACAGAAATGTGGAGTTGATCCAGCATTGATACTATGTACTCCTAATCCAAAAGTTGGTGATCCAGAATGTAAGCCTGAATGCCGTTGCATCGATGGTTATAGTAGAGATGATTTCGGCAATTGCATTCCAAAGAATAAATGCCGTATGTTTTCATCATTTAGTATTTTTACTTTACATCATATAATGTTTATGTAGAATTATACAAAGTATGTGTATTTAAATTGACAGCACCTAACGTTATTTGTGGTCCTGATGAGGAGTATTCTGGCTGCGTAAATGGTGGTTGTGGCAGATGGAATTGTTCCCAACCAGGTATTTTATGTATAGACCTCATTGAAGGCAGTTGTAGAGAAGGGTGTCATTGCAAAGATACTTATTTGAGAGCAGATAATGGAACGTGTATACCCGCTGATCAATGTCCACGTAAGTAATTTGTTTAATATTAAGCTGTTCTTAAAACTTCTCCCGTTATACCTAATAATTGTGAAGTATTTTTATAGGAGGGCATAATAGAACAAAGAGCTAAAGGTATTGCTTCACTAGATCTGTACTATATTATTTTTTTGGTTTTTTGTATAAAGGGTGATGCTTGTAATTTAGTCAAACCGTTCTTTTTCACTTATGCATAATATTTTTTTATAATCATTGCGTAATATTTCAGCTCTAACTTGAAAATTATGAGCGTAAAGTACTGAGGCATTAATAACTGCAGTAATCCAAAGTTTAGCCAATATATTGTCGCGTAATATAGTGTGAACTCGTCATAATAGCACGCTTGTACCATGCTTTAGAACGGCGAATGTCAAATTTTAACTTATGTCAATTAGATGACAGGAACAGCTTATTACAAATTCTAATGTGTTAGAGAGGGACAAAACACTTTCGGGAAAAGATTCGAAATTACTAGAAACATTTTGAATTTTCGATACTAGAATGTTCTTATATTTATGCATATAAAAAGGCCGGCAGTGTGTCGAGAGATCAGTTGACATCAAGTCGAAGTTGAGTGAAGATAAGAAGCGATACGAACTAGTGGAAAAGTGAAGAGTTAGTTAAAGTATTAGTGAAGAAGTATTGAGAAGGAGTACTGAGAAGAGAAATACAGTGTTCAGAAACTAGTGTTGTGTACAAACTGTGCGTGTGTTCATAGTGAAATAAAACATCCTTAGTGCAAGAACGCTATTAATTTCCGATCCCGAACCCGTAGTACGTAACAATTGGTGTCAGAAGTGGGATCGGAAATGCCGTTAGTACCGAGGCACGAGAAGGAAGGCGTTACTACACGCGCAATGGCAGAACAACACAGGGAAGATTCTGGTGCTAGTTCTGTAAGTGGAGAGTCCGCTGCTCAACAAAGCACCGCGCCAGACATGAACGCCCTTCTACAACAAATGGCGTTCATGATGCAAGAACAAACGCGCCGCCAGGAAGAACAATTGCGCGCACTGCAAGAAGAACAAGCCCGCCGCCAAGAAGAGCAGCTACGTATACTCCAAGAGGAGCACGTGCGTCGTCAGGAGGAGCAGCTGCGCGTACTCCAAGAGGAGCAGGCTTGCCGCGAAGAGGAGCATGCGCGTCGTCAGGAGGAACAGCTGCACGCACTCAAAGAGGAACAGTCTCAGCAGCTTCGCACACTCCAAGAGGGCATTCACAAGGATGTCATAGCTGCTCTCCAACAAAATGTGGAAAGGGTGGAAGCCGTTGAGAAAGAAGTTGAGGGCATAAAGACGACACTCGGTGAGGCTTTAGAGGAGTACGACTCAAAACTCTCTAAAATGGAGAAGAGCATGGATTACTTCGAAACTCACAAATTACCGCGTAGTGTCGACATAAGCCCATCATCAAAGAGCTTTAAGGTCCCTTACTACGACGGCAAGTCTTCCTGGGCCGCCTTCAAGATCCAGTTTGAGACTGTTAAGAAGACGAGTGGATGGACGGATGAAGAAGCCCGATCTGCCCTTACCGTCGCACTTCGAGAGGAGGCTTTGACTGTTTTGGAGGCTCTTTGAACGCTTTAGATTCGCGGTATGGTGATAGTCACCTGGAGCACGTGTACAGGGCTCAAATTAAAGATCGTTGTCAACGAGCTAATGAAACCCTGCAGCAATGGTCCGTGGAAATAGAGAGGCTCGTGCGGAAGGCGTATCAATCTTCGCCCTCCACCGTAGAAACTATTCTTCTGCAGGCTTTCGTGGATGGGATTCGCGACCCGGAGGTACGTACCACTGTGCGCCTAAGACACCATACAAGTCTTAAGGAAGCTGTCGCTCATGCTCTAGAGGTTGAAGCTGTACGCCATGACACAAGAGCTTGGAGGGTGAGGGAAGTGGTCACTACGGAAGGATTTCCCACCCGGAAGCGTCTTTTCAACCCAAGGTGCTACGAGTGTGGTGAGCAGGGCCATCTTCGAAGTAACTGCCCTAAGATAATGAACGTTCGGAGACAGACAGATGTGGCTGTATCTACTTCCGACCAGCCACAGGAAAACTAATTCCAGCCAGGGCTGCGGGGTGGGCGCTGGCCGGGGGATCTACAACCCCACAAATAGAAGTAAAGCAGACTGTAGATGGAAACACTTTGGTTATACATGGCGCTATTAATGGAGTAGCATGTAAACTGACGCTGGACACCGGAGCATCACGAACCGTTATTAACAACCGATTGCTGAAACACATTGCGGACAATAATTTGCAGGACAGAAAGCATATCACTCTCATGACACCCACCGGCCAGCGCATACCTGTTTGGGGGGAACGAAAAATTGCTATCAAAATTGGGGACAACATCTATTGGCATAAAGCAATAGTTGCAGATATCGTCGATGATTGCATTATTGGATTGGACTTTCTTCAAAATTACCAGTGTACGATTGACATGAAACATGGAGTTTTACGATTCAGAAATAGAGAAGTGCCGATAAGTGGTGGAATTCACGGAAGAGTTTGTTGCTTGAAAGACACCGCTCTTCCACCAAGATCGCAGACTCTAGTACCAGTCGCTTTACCTCAGAACAAGTCAGGCCGTCCATGGTCATGTGCTATTATAGAGAAGTTGGAGGATGAGAGCTCATGGATCCCGGCAAGAGTTGTTGTAGGTAAAGCTTCGACATCTATGGTTCCGGTTCTGAATACCAGTAATTCTACTCAAACCATTCGAAGAGGCGAAGTTGTGGGGACTTGTGAAGAGATAGCCTGGTTAAGCAGATGTCAACCGAAAGAAAAGGTGTTGAACAAGGATAAAGAGCAAGCGATGAAACTTTTGGAAGATTGTAAGGAAGATCTCACAAGTCCACAGAAGGCGAAAGCTGGAAATTTACTGTACCGATATTCAGATTTGTTCTCCAAACATGATGGCGATATAGGAAGAACCGGATTAGTTAAGCATAAAATTAATACTGGGGACGTAGCGCCTATTCGACAACGACCTAGACGAATTCCTTGGGCTAAGGAAAAGGAAGTTGACGACATGATCCAAGATATGAGAAAGAATAACATCATCGAACACTCCACTAGTCCTTGGTGTTCGCCAGTAGTACTAGTAAGGAAGAAGGATGGATCTACAAGGTTTTGCATTGATTACCGTAGGCTCAACGATGTAACCAAAAAGGATAGTTATCCTCTGCCTCGAATCGATGACACCCTAGACACTCTCAGTGGTATGAAATGGTTTTCGACTCTCGATTTGAAGAGTGGCTACTGGCAAGTAGATATGGACCCCGTGGATAAGGAGAAAACTGCGTTTCCAACTGGAAAAGGGTTGTGGCAGTTTAAGGTTATGCCGTTCGGGTTATGCAATGCACCAGCCACATTCGAGAGATTAATGGAACGTGTTCTTGCTGGATTACTAGGAGAAGCCTGCCTTGTTTATCTGGACGACATAATTATTGTGGGACGTGATTTCGAAGACCATCTTCAGAAACTAGAAAAAGTATTCGATAAACTAAGGGAAGCTAATTTAAAGTTAAGTCCGAAGAAGTGCTCATTTTTCAAGAAGCAAGTGAATTACCTTGGACACGTTGTTTCGGAAAACGGAGTAGAAACGGACCCCAACAAAATCACTGCTGTGAAAGATTGGCCAACCCCTAAGGACAAGACACAAGAGCCTTCCTAGGATTGTGCTCTTACTATCGACGGTTTGTGAAAGGGTTTTCTGACATCGCCAAACCACTTCATAAACTGACCGAAGAGAAGAGACCTTTCGTATGGGACTATAATTGCGAATCAGCCTTTCAAGAACTGAAGAAACATCTTTGCCAAACACCGATCCTTGGGTATCCAGACACAAAGGGAGAGTTTATTGTCGATACTGATGCCAGCAATATCGGTATTGGAGGTGTATTGTCCCAGCGGAAGGGTGATCAAGAGGTGGTTATCGCATATTTTAGTAAGTCACTCTCTAAACCGGAGAAGAATTATTGCGTTACTCGAAGAGAGCTGCTTGCTGTAGTAAGAACCTTACAGCATTTCAAGAAATACTTGCTAGGACGCAAATTTTTGGTAAGAACCGATCATGCTGCTCTGAAATGGTTATTGGAATTCAAGGACCCCGAAGGACAGGGCGCGCGGTGGATTGAGCAGCTGCAAGAGTTTCAGTTTGAAATAGAACATCGTAGGGGTAAAACACACAGTAATGCCGATGCTCTATCTAGAAGACCATGCGAAGAAGACTGCAAGCATTGTCAAATAAAAGAAGCAAAGGAACTAGAATCTATTAAAATCATTAGAACAGATTCGATAGATGAACGTTGGAGCGATGATGCTATGAAGAGAGCACAAGAAGAAGATCGAGATATACGACCCATTCTGGAATGGTTAAGGAGTGGTAGGCCAAAACCTAAGTGGACTGATATAGCACAAAACAGTACCGCTACGAAGAGTTTGTGGGCACAATGGAACAGTTTGTTGTTACACAATGGAGTATTGTGCCGCAAATGGGAAACGACACGTGGAAATGATAGCCATCTCCAACTAGTTGTACCTAAAATAAAAGTATCCGAGGTACTTCGAGCCTACCATGATGGTGCCTCTGGTGGACATTTAGGAGTGAGAAGAACGTTAACCAAGATCAGGGCACGATTTTACTGGTTGCACTGTCGAGATGATGTGGAAGACTGGTGTCGGAAATGCGAACAGTGTGCCTCCGTCAAAGGCCCGCAAACCAGAAGCCGAGGAGCAATGAAAATATACAACGTTGGGGCACCTTGGGAGAGAATCGCATTAGACGTGGCAGGACCATTTCCGATTACTGACTCTGGGAACCGATACATTTTAGTTGTAATAGACTATTTCACAAAATGGCCCGAAGCATTTGCCATACCAAATCAAGAAGCTGTTACTGTTGCAAATAAATTGGTAAAAGATGTATTTTGCAGATTTGGCATTCCATTAGAAATGCACAGTGATCAAGGAAGAAACTTCGAATCACAAGTGTTTGAAGAAATGTGTAAGATCATGGGGGTGCATAAAACTAGAACTACGCCTTGTCACCCACAGTCCGATGGTATGGTGGAGAGGTTTAATCAGACTTTAGAACGACATCTAGCCAAGGTTATAGAAAGTCATCAAAAAGATTGGGACGAGTACTTATCACTGTTTCTTCTATCTTATCGGACCGCTCTACATGAAAGCATTGCCATGACACCTGCCTTTGCCAATTTTGGAAGAGAACTACGGTTGCCAGCGGATCTGTTAAGTGGTTGCCCGCCAGATACCCCCAGTTGTATCACCGAATATGCCAGTGGTCTAAGAGCGAAGATGATTGATGTTCACGAGCAGATACGAGATGCGGGGCTACAAGCAAGTGAACGCATGAAAACGCGTTACGACCGGAAGGCGACAGGAACGAACTTCGAGGAAGGTTCCTTGGTATGGCTGCATAACACGGTGAGACGAAAGGGTAAATCGCCAAAACTACAACCCAGCTGGGAGGGGCCTTATAAGGTTATAACAAAAATTAACGACGTCACTTTCCGAATTCAACGAACATCTAGAAGTCCAGCTAAGATCGTACATGTAGACCGATTGGCTAAGTACCATGGCAACAACGATGCTCGAGACGAGCATAACTAAGGAGGGGGTAGTGTCGCGTAATATAGTGTGAACTCGTCATAATAGCACGCTTGTACCATGCTTTAGAACGGCGAATGTCAAATTTTAACTTATGTCAATTAGATGACAGGAACAGCTTATTACAAATTCTGATGTGTTAGAGAGGGACAAAACACTTTCGGGAAAAGATTCGAAATTACTAGAAACATTTTGAATTTTCGATACTAGAATGTTCTTATATTTATGCATATAAAAAGGCCGGCAGTGTGTCGAGAGATCAGTTGACATCAAGTCGAAGTTGAGTGAAGATAAGAAGCGATACGAACTAGTGGAAAAGTGAAGAGTTAGTTAAAGTATTAGTGAAGAAGTATTGAGAAGGAGTACTGAGAAGAGAAATACAGTGTTCAGAAACTAGTGTTGTGTACAAACTGTGCGTGTGTTCATAGTGAAATAAAACATCCTTAGTGCAAGAACGCTATTAATTTCCGATCCCGAACCCGTAGTACGTAACAATATATAAATGTATAACTTTGTTAAACATGTTCATGATATAAAAAAAACTATGCAATTATATGCGTGATTTTAATATTTTGCAATATCATGTTTTTTCTGAATGATAGGTCATGAAGGATTACATTGCACACATTAGAAGGATGAATGGAAGTAGATAAAATAGTTTATTGTCATTAAAATGTTTGCTCTTAAATAATAGTTAAGACCAAAAAATAGCATTAGGTACTAATGGTAATTGATGCGGCAATATTTGGTTTGCGTGTTTTCTTGTCACCTAATTAATTCTTACATTGTTAGTATGGCGCAAGGTGGAGTGATGCTCGTATTTTACAAATATGTATTACAATTTTTCCTTTTACAAACTCCTAAGTATTCTTTTTGAATTTAATTTTAACGTTCAACAAGTATTCTTAAAAATATTTTATACTTAACCTAAGTAACTAAGTTTTTCACTTAAAATAAATGATTAATGTAACTCTTCCATAGTAAAATGCTATGGTCAAAATGAAGTTCCTGGATGTGAAAGTAATTGTCCTCCGCAAACTTGTGAGAGTATCGGTAAAATCTACGAATGTCCTTTGGAACCTGCTGTATGTAAGCCCGTATGTCAATGCAAGGAAGGTTTTTATAGAAATAAAATTGGAGATTGCATATCTAAAGAAGATTGTCGTAAGTATTGCTTTTCGTTACTAAAACAACTTTTCTCTTGCATGACGCACTTACTAGCACCTTTCACATCTATATAACAACATACGTACTTAATGTTGTACTGTTAAGTTTTTCTTAATTTATTAAGAAAGATTTGCAATACAATATACGGGTGTGTATAATTAGAAAATAAATTTAATATAAACATGCTATTTATTTGAACAGTTAAGTGTACTGGTCCGAACGAATACTTCTCTTGTGGATCGGCCTGTGATAATGAGTGTTCAGACCTAAGTCAGAACCAAACGAATTGTCCAATCATCAATATCATGTGTAACAAAAAGTGTTACTGTGAAGAAGGGTATGCACGTGATGATCAAAATATTTGCATACCTATTGAGGAATGTCCACGTAAGTAACGCAGAAAAATATCAATATAATGCTTAAAATATACCTAATATGCATAATATTTAGAATTATACAAAGTATGCAAATATTTAATTTTATAGCACCGAAGGTTATATTTTGTGGTCCTGATGAGATGTACTCTTTTTGTATAAAGAGTGACGCTTGTAATATAGTCAAACCGTTCTTTTTCACTTATGCATAATCCTATTATTTATAATCATTGCGTAATGGTCTAAGATCCGAGCCTACATCGACCTTCACCGAGCTGATAATAGAATAAAACTTATTTTATAATAAATTTAGTATATTAGAAAATATAATAAAAATGGGTTGGCTAAAAAAATCCTGGACAGAATATTTTTAATATTTTTTTAAAAAATGATTTTTCATTGAATTTTGCAACATCAAGATAATAAGAAAATTTTATACTGACTTGAAAGTAAAAAACATATAGAATATGCCGACGTTGGGTTGGCTATTATTTACCTGGACGAACTACTGGGTTGGCAGGTATAAACAGGTATGTCGTACTAGTTACTTTCACATTATTGGATAATAGAAAAAAAATTGTATCAACATAAGCGTTGTTTTATGGCGAACACGTTGATATAGAGTTGGCTACAAAAAATTCGGTCCTAATAGAGGTTTGCGAATTTTAAAGATTTAAATTTCAACGCGTGGAAATGTGAGATAGGACCCTAAATATAAGAAAGTGCACACATGTACGTAAACTTACGTGTACGTTAACTTACGTGTACGTAAACTATGGAGGGTAGAAGTACCTCTACTACTCTCCATATAGTAAACAGTGTTATTTTTTTATCTAAATAACTTTGATATGGCCTTTTCATAAATACAATAAATAAATGTAACCCGTATAAAATTCAAAGTGTGTTTAGCTAATGACTTAATACATTTTGACGACACGTTTGGCTCAGTTGGTAGTGACCCTACTTATAAATTTATATGTGTAGTATATCAACTATCTGGTATCCGTAACACAAGCACGTAACGTAGCTTACCACGGAACTAGATGGCGCTGTTGTAATAATGTCCCAACATATTTATTTATTTATTAATATTATATTGCATCGAAAACACATGTTATTCTGTATCGTTGTGATAAAAAATGGCTAAAATTTTTTTTGTATGGCTCGGACGATTCTTTAAGTGATTTTACTGATAAAACTTTTAAAAATTGTGCGTTAAATCTAGCTTATCGTAAAAAAATTTAAATATCATTAAGTTGAATTAAGAGCCATATTACATCTATCATCATGTGATTTTTGCGTTAGATGGACAATTTTGGGACCTTGAGGCTTGATCTCAGAAACAAAAATACATCAACAATTTTGACTTATTGTATAGTATAAAATAGCTCTTGGCATAGGTCGTAGCGGCCTCGCTTATTGTAAATTTTTGATTACTTTTTAATTAAACCCAAAATTGTAGAGACAGATTTTCATAAAATGTGCGAAGGCACTTTTTTGAGCATCTGGATTGAACAACTGTTCTAAACAAATGAATTAAAAAAATAAGAATGATATCTCTTATATAGTCGTAAAGGTCGTAGCGGCCTCTGAATTTCGAAATATCATTGTATAATAATAATATCATTATTCTAAACCAAAAAACTTCGAAAATCGCTTTAAGTTAAAAATGTGAATTTCTCCTGTCTACGATAATATTATGGGGCAAAATTTGTACCAGAATAATAGTCACATCATGAGGAATAAATATTTAATATTTTTTTTATTTGACGTCTCATAGGTTTATATACCTTAGTCTCTCCAGTGACCATGATTACTGTAAAGCATTCGAAACGTCGGGAACTAAAAATCAAAATATATCCGCGACAAAATCCGAAAAGGTAGTTTCATTTATAATGTCGAATATTCGCGTAAATCTAAGAAAGTATTAATACTGATGCATTATAAAGATGTTAAATTGTTTACTATTTTTGTATTACATGAAATATATTAGATTGTTATGTACTTCATTAATTATTTTTTTTTGCAATTCAAATGTCAGTTGCTCCAACATAACGCGTACTGCTTACTATATGGAGGGTAGTAGAGGTACCTCTATTTAAAAATATTCTGTCCAGGATTTTTTTAGCCAACCCATTTTTATTATATTTTCTAATATACTAAATTTATTATAAAATAAGTTTTATTCTATTATCAGCTCGGTGAAGGTCGATGTAGGCTCGGATCTTCTACTATAATATTGCAGCTCTAACTTGAACATTATGAGCGTAAAGTACTAAGGCATTAATAACTGCAGTAATCCAAAGTTTAGCCAATATATATAAATGTATAACTTTGTTAAACATATTCATCATATAAAAAAAAACTATGCAATTATATGCGTGATTTTAATATTTTGCAATATCATGTTTTTTCTGAATGATAGGTCATGATGACATGACATTAGAAGGATGAATGGAAGTAGATAAAATAGTTTATTGTCATTAAAATGTTTGCTCTTAAATAATAGTTAAGACCAAAAAATAGCATTAGGTACTAATGGTAATTGATGCGGCAATATTTGGTTTGCGTGTTTTCTTGTCACCTAATTAATTCTTACATTGTTAGTATGGCGCAAGGTGGAGTGATGCTCGTATTTTACAAATATGTATTACAATTTTTCCTTTTACAAACTCCTAAGTATTCTTTTTGAATTTAATTTCAACGTTCAACAAGTATTCTTAAAAATATTTTATACTTAACCTAAGTAACTAAGTTTTTCACTTAAAATAAATGATTAATGTAACTTTTCCATAGTAAAATGCTATGGTCAAAATGAAGTTCCTGGATGTGAAAGTAATTGTCCTCCGCAAACTTGTGAGAGTATCGGTAAAATCTACGAATGTCCTTTGGAACCTGCTGTATGTAAGCCCGTATGTCAATGCAAGGAAGGTTTTTATAGAAATAAAATTGGAGATTGCATATCTAAAGAAGATTGTCGTAAGTATTGCTTTTCGTTACTAAAACAACTTTTCTCTTGCATGACGCACTTACTGGCACCTTTCACATCTATATAACAACATACGTACTTAATGTTGTACTGTTAAGTTTTTCTTAATTTATTAAGAAAGATTTGCAATACAAAATACGGGTGTGTATAATTAGAAAATAAATTTAATATAAACATGCTATTAATTTGAACAGTTAAGTGTACTGGTCCGAACGAATACTTCTCTTGTGGATCGGCCTGTGATAATGAGTGTTCAGACCTAAGTCAGAACCAAACAAATTGTCCAATCATCAATATCATGTGTAACAAAAAGTGTTACTGTGAAGAAGGGTATGCACGTGATGATCAAAATATTTGCATACCTATTGAGGAATGTCCACGTAAGTAATGCAGAAAAACATCAATGTAATGTTTAAAATATACCTAATATGCATATTATTTAGAACTAGCTTTTGCCGGCGACTTCGTTCGCGCGTGATTGTCGGTTATCGCGCGCGTCCGAAAACGTAGTTGAAGTCAGATAAAAATTATATGCCTATGTCCTTTCTCAGGCTCTAGACTACCTGAGTACCAAATTCATTTACATCGGTTCAGTAGTTATGGCGTGAAAGCTAATAGACAGACAGAGTTACTTTCTCATTTATAATATTATATAGTAAGGATAGAACTCCTTGTGTGTTATTAAGTTAATGTATTGGTAATATTGTTTAGAGTACCTATAGAACGAAAATACTTCAGCGCAAAGCTTCCGGGTAAACTATGTTGAAAGTTGACCCGTCCAGCACGTGAACATAAAGATTTCTAGAACTGCTAACCCGGGAAAGAGCGACGTACAACTGACCATACGAGAAACAACTGACACCGAGATCTACTCCAGCAGCACGAAAAGTCTTGAGCCTTATTAATTGTCATTGTCATATTTATTAATTGTCATTGTCATAACACACCGATACTGGGAATTGCGTTCTTTTAAAGCTAGCTATCGGGACTGCTAAGCTATCGGGAGCAACACGTGTTATTGTGAGTCAACCATAAAAGATACTTATGCTGTCACGGGATATTTTTTATATAATTTTAAGGAGAACATTTCTGTCATACATGATTTCTGTGTAGCTTTAACCATTAAGGTTGCACACGCGACGGAAAATTAAAAAATGGAGTAACTTCTCCCGTTTTTTTCAACATTTCCCTTCACTGCTCTGCACCTATTGATTGTAGCGTGATGAAAAGTATACTTTAACCAACTCAGGAGTATAAAAACTAATTGTACCAAGTTTCGTTAAAATCCGTCGAGTAGTTTTTGTTTCTATAACGGTTATACAGACAGACAGACAGACAGACAAAAATTTGACTGATTGCATTTTTGGCATCAGTATCGATCCGGGATCACTAATCACCCCCTGATAGTTATTTTGGAAATATATTTCATGAACAGAATTGACCTCTCTACAGATTTATTATAAGTATAGATTATACAAAGTATACAAATATTTAATTTTATAGCACCGAAGGTTATTTGTGGCCCTGAGGAGGAGTACTCTAGCTGCGTAAATGGTGGTTGTGGAAGAAGGAATTGTTCCCAACCAGGTATTATATGTACACACCCTATTAAAGGCGGTTGTAGAGAAGGGTGTCGCTGTAAAGATACTTATGCGAGAGCAGATAATGGAACCTGTATACCTGCTGATCAATGTCCACGTAAGTAATTTGTTTGATATTAAGCTGTTCTTAAACTTCTCCTATAGGGATATATAATAGGAGGGCATAATCGAACAAAGAGCTAAAGGTATTGCTTCATTAAATCTATACTATATTATTTTTAGTTTTTTTGTATAAAGAAAAAAAGTGAATATATATATATATATATATATATATATATATATATATATATATATATATATATATATATATATATATATATATATATATATATATTCAAATTATTAAAAAAAACGATGCGATTTACGTATTTACGTATACGCTGAGATTATGCGTTATGTCTGAATGATAGGACATGATGACATGGCTTTAGAAGGATTGATGGAACTACATAAAATTGTTTTTTGTCATTAAAATGTTTGCTCTTAAATAATGGTTAAAAACAAAAAATACCATAGGTTTATCTAATTGATGCGGCCATATTTGGTTTGCGTGTCACCTAATTATTTATCCTTGCATTGTTAGTCTTGCACAAGGTGGTGATGCTCGTATTGTACAAATATGTATTACATATTTTCCTAGTACAAGCTCCTAAGTATTCTTAAAAAGAAGTATTCTTTCTGGATTTACTTTTAACGTTCAACAAGTATTCTAAATAATATTTTATACTTAACCGAAAAACTTCAAATAAATGATTAATGTAACTCTTCCATAGTAAAATGCTATGGTCAGAATGAAGTACCTGGATGTGAAAGTAATTGTTCTCCGCAAACTTGTGAGAGTATCGGTAAAATCTACGAATGTCCTTTGGAACCTGCTGTATGTAAGCCCGTATGTCAATGCAAGGAAGGTTTTTATAGAAATAAAATTGGAGATTGCATATCTGAGGAGGATTGTCGTAAGTATTGCTTTTCGTTATTAAAACAACTATTTTATTGTGTGCGTGTATGTCTTTATTTGTGTATGTACGTATGACATAATTTTCAATGTTCTTATTTTACTTGTAATAATAGGTTAATTTAAAAGCTTTTAAAGATCCGCCAGATAGATTTAAAAAAAAACAAAAGTCTCTATAAGGTGGACTGAAAAAGTATAAAAGAATGAATGTTTAAATATGTAAGTTACACGCGCAAGAAGTGAGACTTTGATAGGTGTATTAAGATAGCAGTGAAAGGTTAGCAGAATCGATTGAAACTTATATGGTATTTACTAGCTAAATAGTAGCCAATTAGTTGCTAAAACCCCGATTTTGTTGCTTTAACCGATTTCAAAAAAAAGAGTTACTGCTATCTTAACGTTACGCTAGCAGTAAACTCACGAAATCAGCGATGATTAAACCAAATAAGTACATTAGAATTTGATGCTAATTTGTTGCTGGAAAATAGTGATAGAAAATTTGGAAAAACTCTTAAATTGGTTAGACCTGTGGACCTGTAGCTGTGTCCATGCTATCTTAACATGCAATTTTCTAAACAACGCGAAGGCGTGGATTTTGTTGCTGATCGGAAATAAAACAAGCACACCCTAAGGAGTCAGCAACAAAATAAAAACTAAAAATCCGCTACATCTGGAGACCTGTAGCCAAGTTCATGATACCTTATCATGCGGTTTTTCACGAAGTCGATAGCATGGATGGATTTTTATTTTTTATTTTGTTGCTGGTTCTTTGAGGTGTGCTCATGTCATTTCCGATCAGCAACAAAATCTATGCTATCGTATTGTTAAGAAACCTTCACACTAAGATAGCATGTATTTTGTACATAGCTACAGGTCTCCAGGTGCAGCAGATTTTTATTTTTTATGTTATTGCTGGTTCTCAGGGATGTATTTATGTCATTTCCGATCAGCAACAAAATCCACGCTATCGTATTGTTAAGAAAACTTCACACTAAAATAGCATGTACTTTGTACATGGCTATAGGTCTCCAGGTGCTGCAGATTTTTATTTTTTATTTTGTTGCTGGCTCTCTGGGGTGTGCTCATGTTATTTCCGATCATCAACAAAATCCATGCTATCGACTTCGTGAAAAACCGCATGTTAAGGTAGCATGAACTTGGCGGGAACTTCCGTTACATCTGGAGACCTGTAGTCTCCAGATATAGCGGATTTTTGGTTTTTATTTTGTTGCTGACTCCTTAGGGTGTGCTTGTGTTATTTCCGATCAGCAACAAAATCCACACCCTCGCGTTGTTTAGAAAACGGCATGTTAAAATAGCATGGACACAGCTACAGGTCTACAGGTCTAACCAATTCTAGAGTATTTCCAAATTTTCTTTCACTATTTTCCAGCAACAAATTAGCAACAAATTCTAATGTACTTATTTGGTTTAATTATCGCTGATTTCGTGAGTTTACTGCTAGCGTAACGTTAAGATAGCAGTAACTCTTTTTTTTTCGAAATCGGTTAAAGTAACAAAATCGGGGTCTTAGCACCTAATTAGCAACTATTTAGCTACAAAACACCATATAAGTTTCAATCGATTCTGCTAACCTTTCACTGCTATCTTAATACACCTGACTTTGATATCTCGGTTATTTTTGGAATGTATTAAATGTTGAATTCAATTAAATGTTGTATAATTAAAAAATGTTTATATAAGTGGGTACTTCAACGAAATAATTAATAATAAAGAGATGCAACTTTTTTTAGTTAAAAATAGCTTAATGTTTAAATATCGATTACATCACATAATATGTAAATACTATTAAATTGAAATAAATCCATCGATCATTTAAGAACAAATGCATGATGTATTTTTGTAAATATCTATTTTTATTTAATTTGTTCTTTAAAATACATTAATTATTATTTAACAGTTAAATGTACTGGTCCGAACGAATACTTTTCTTGTGGATCGGCGTGTGATAATGAGTGTTCAGATCTAAGTCAGAACCAAACAAATTGTCCAATCATCAATATCATGTGTAACAAAAAGTGTTACTGCGAAGAAGGGTATGCACGTGATGATCAAAATATTTGCATACCTATAGAGGAATGTCCACGTAAGTAATGCAGAAAAATATCAATATAATATTTAAAATATACCTTATATGCATAATATTTAGAATTATACAAAGTATGCAAATATTTAATTTTATAGCACCGAAGGTTATTTGTGGACCTGATGAGGAGTACTCTAGCTGCGTAAATGGTGGTTGTAGAAGATGGAATTGTTCCCAACCAGATATTATATGTATAGACCCTATTAAAGGTGGTTGTAGAGAAGGGTGTCGCTGTAAAGATACTTATTCGAGAGCAGATAATGGAACCTGTATACCTGCTGATCAATGTCCACGTAAGTAATTTGTTTGATATTATGCTATACTTACAACTTCTCACATTATAATAATTGTGAACTGCTTTTATATAACAAAAAGCTATTATAATAGTATTGCTTTATTAGATCAACACTGGCTGATATATAATTAATTAACATTATTTTTTTCTATTTTTCTTATCTATTAATTTTTAGCTTCTTTTTATAAAATACATATACCTATATAGCAAAGTGGATTTTACACTACATTTATTAAATTATCTTACAATTTTGTCTATACCAACATAAATTGTTAATATTTCATTATTATATTATATTATATTTTTCATAGTGGTATTATATAGGCGACGCTTGTAATTTAGTCAATCCGTTCTTTTTCACTTAAGAATGTTCCTATTATTATTTACAACCACCGCTTAAGCTGCCAGCAGCTCTAACCTGAATATTATGAGCGTAAGGTACTGATTAAAATTTAAATAAATCTTGCAGTAATATGTTACATGTATCTATAACTTTTAATGAAATTTATAAATAAATTAGTCTAGCCGAAGGTGGTGATGCTCGTAATTTTATGTATTACATTTTATCTAGTACATGCTCCATATTCCGTATTCTTTCTGGGTTTACTTTAAACGCTTTGAGTTTAATATTTCATACTTAACCGAAAAACTTAAACGATTAAACAATATAACTTTTCTATAGTAACATGCTGTGGTCAAAATGAAGTTGCTGGATGTGAAAGTTGCTCTCCTCAAACTTGTGAAAGCATCGGTAAAATCTACCATTGTCCTTTGAAACCTACTGTATGCAAGCCCGCATGTCGTTGCAAGGAAGGTTTTTATAGAAATGACACCGGAAATTGCATAGCTAAAAAGGATTGTCGTAAGTATTTGTTTTTGTTACTAAGCAACTATTTTATTGTGTGCGTGTACACACAAACACATGCTTGTGTGTCTTTTTGTGTTATGGATGTCATTAGTGTTCTCACTCGCTTATCGTAAGTTTAAATAAATTATAGTTTTATGATAAAATAAAAATAGCCTGAGCTCCTTGTAACATTAGCTATCTGCGAGGAAAATTCCCGTCAAAATCGTCCTAGCCGTTAGGCTGAAACAAACAGACAGACAGACAAAAATAAAAAAAAATTTTTTTTGATGTCAATACCATACATTATATACATCTCAGCCTTTTTTAACGTCCCATTCCTGGGCACGGACCTCCCTTAGTACAAGGGGAATCAAGCCATAGTCCACCGCGCTAGCCTAGTGCGTGTTGGCAGACTTCACATGTCTTACGAAAACTTTTTAAGTTTTCAAGGGTCGTCATCAACTGACATGCAGGTTTCCTCACGATGTTTTCTTTCACCGTAAGACAAGTGGTGATTATGTTAGAAAATGATTCACACATAAAAATATCAGAGGTGTGAGACACGGATTTGAACCCGCATCAGGCTTTTAAAGATCTGCCAGATAGCTTTTAAAAACAAAAAGTCTGTATGAGATAGAATGAAATAAAATAAAACAATGCATGTTGTAAGTTAAACGCGCAAGAAGTAAAACTTTGATATCTATAGATAGTTTTAGGATATTTAGTCATATCAGTTGTTTTTTATAAAACTGAAAAACAAAGCTTCGTTATTTAATTTTATTTTAATGTATTTATACATTCCATAGATTAATGTCAATTGACGACATGTTTGGCTCAGTTGGTCTGCGCTAGCGGTCGTGGGTTCGAGTCCCGCTGGGGACATTCATTTTTTGAGCACGAATGTTTGCATTCATTCCAGTCATGAGCTTATGTTTATAATATGTATGTATTTAAAATTTAGATATTATGTGTAATATATCAACTATTTTGTATCCATAACATAAGCCTTGTAGCTTACCACGGAACTAGATGGTGCTGTTGTAATAATGTCCAACATATATAAAAAGTAAAGCAGATTTTAGCTCTATATAATACAAGTAAACTATTTTTTCAGCGGAGAAAAAACCAACGGGTCCCGTCGATTGTTCACCTGAAAGTACTATAGAGTCACCTGTTAGCGACTAAACGTATATTACTTTTTGAATGCTATAATAAATAAAAACATGTGCAAACATTTTAATTTTTCACTATAACTGATAATATATATGTAAAATATACTAAGCTACTTAAACAAAGCTTTCACTTAGAATCTTGAAAATATGAAGAACACTTTATAACCAAATAAATATTATATAAAATATTTTAACGATTTTATTTCTGACCTCTATTATTAATAATTATCATAAAATTGGTGTGTCTGTTTGTAATATGACACTATATATAATTTACTTACAAGAAATACAAACTCTTTAGAATTTTTGAGTCGATCTCTCTGTTTTTTCGGTTTTAATCCGAAACGGCTGCACCGATTGCGGAATTGCGGAACATTTATTAGCAAATACGTGATGTTTAACTTGTAACTTACGCTACTTTGATGTTAAAAAAAAATTATTCGAGTGCCAAATGAAACATTTACACTCTGCTAGGGACGCACCCATGCGAAGCGGGGGCAAGTAGCTAGGCCATGTCATATAATTTAAATCTTTCGGATTGTAAAAGCATTAAATCAGCCCATAAGATTACTTCGTCTTCCACGAAAAAACGAGGGAGAATTATATACCTATTCGTATTCATTGTATATAATGTAACTTTCTTATAATGTATATATATATATATATATATATATATATATATATATATATATATATATATATATATATATATATATATATATATATATATATATATATATATATATATATAAAAATATACCTATCCTAATAATGCTGCTGGGCACGGGCCTCCCTCAGTACTTGTGTATCAGGCCATAGTCCATCGCGCTGGCCTAGTGCGTGTTGGCGGACTTCACATTTCTTACCTAACCTAACCTTAAAGCTTTATTCAATTTGTAGATAATTAGATACAATACTAGCGATTCCCGGGGCTGCGCTCGCATCCTAATGAGTTTTAAAAAATAGAAATTGCTCGTAGAAGCATTAAAATTTTATGTTATAAATTATATTTGATGTCAAATCATAAAAAAATAAAAAATAAAAATTTAGTCTAAAAATAAAAGAATAAAATAAAAATCTGGAGATTAGGGTAATAAAAAAATAGCCTTCGACCTGTTCTCAGACCTTTTAAAGAAACAAAAAAAAACATAAAAATTGGTCAAGCCGTTTTGGAGGACTTCGATAAGAAACACTGTAACACGAGATTTTTATAATTATAAAGATAAGATGCTAACAAAGAAGCAAAGGAATACTAAAGAGATAGTTGATGACGACCGTTGAAAACTGCATCTAAAATTCAGTAGTTTCATTAATAAAGGGCCCCGGAGACGGTCGAACGGTTTGACTCAAACACGTAGATTTTGGTTTGACTCAAACCATTTGATCGTTTACCAAGGAGGTTTGAACGGTTTGTCAAACATTTACGGGTTTGAAGCACGTTTGATGAAAATTCATTTTTTGTTGTGTTTGACGCGCCGTTTGATCGTGTTCCGACGCGTTTAAACAAACTGGGCTTAGTTTTGCGTTGGATTTTGTAGCGTGAGCTTGTTTGTGACGAAGATGTTGAAATTAAAAACATGCCGTCGTCGGCGTCGTCAGAACCTCATTCTGATTGTGAATTCACTTCTTTGTTATTATCATTATATCAAAAAGCACCTGAATTATGGAAGGTGACATCAAAACATTACTTCAATAAAAATAAAAAGGCGTATGTATATGTCACAAGTCTAATTACGACCGCGTACCGAACCAAACTGCGCAGTGCCGTTTGACAAATCGTTCAAAGCGAGCTCAAACGGTTTGATCAAACACGTAAGGTTTGGCTCAAACCGTTTGACCGTCTCCGGGGCCCTTAGAAATACACACGGCAGAAGAAGGGGCTTTCTTTTTATGTATAACATATAATAATAATAAATTGAAAAAGGGAAGGTCTTACTTAATTATTTCAGTCTTGTTTCATTTAATTATTTTTTACACAAGCGTATATCTTATTTAACTTCTAAATATATTTAATTAGTATATTAAGGGCCAGTTTTACCAGTTTCTGATAAAGTTACAGATAATAATCTGTCACTTAACACTAACTAACAGATAAGGGTTGTTAATATATATTTCTGTTTCATCATTAAACTCCCTGATAAACTAATGGGCAGATAAATGTATAAGCCACTAGCAATTCCCGCGGTTTCACTCGTCTTCTAACATTATTAAGAAATAGGAATTGGTGGTAGAACGTTGGATATTCTTCAGAATTTCCAAAAAATTCTTCTATTCTTGTAAGAGCTATTAGCTAAACAGCAGTAGGTAGTAGATTGCATCAAGCGAAGCGGCGCTTTAAGCAGCGCTTGCATTTTATTCTCGCGTTCGTACTTTTTTGTGAAAACAGCATGAAAATTGGTGCAGTAGTTTTGAGTTTTGCGCGAACAGACAGACAGATACTGCGGAGGACTTTTTTTTATAATATGTATAGATTTGTTATTTGACAGAACTGCTACGTCGCGTTTTTGCGTTCCGATAAAAAGACAAATATGACCCCTATTTGAAATTTATTTTGAAAAGTTAAATAGTACAAAATTCTTCAAACTTATAAAAATTTAAACAAAACTATTTCGTGACTCAGTCGCTCTACGCTTTTAACATTAAAATTATTTATTGGCCAAAAACTAACTGCCCCTTAAACATACAATGTATTGAACT
Organism: Boloria euphrosyne; assembly: GCA_951802675.2. NCBI lineage: Eukaryota > Metazoa > Arthropoda > Insecta > Lepidoptera > Nymphalidae > Boloria > Boloria euphrosyne. The sequence goes on from OX637876.1 coordinate 5,551,506, forward strand.
TACTACAATGTATACAATGTTGTACATACATTAGGCAGATTTCTCTAGTAATTGTTTTATCAATTATACTATTTAGAACATCGTCGGTATATATAGTGTTCTAACCTTAAAGTTTGAACGTAAGTAATCATTTTCAGCATGACACGCGTCGTGTGTTGTTTATTTGTACTCATAGTGAAGAACATAGAGTGTATCGATTACGAATTATATGAGTACATAAACAAAACAGGACCAGCTACTGCACAACTTGTTCAATTCGCAAAGGAACAACCGGTATGTCATAAGATAAAAGTACTTCTTAATAATTACATTAAAAGATTCATAAGAATAATAACAGCTAAGTTATAACTTATTTATGGATATAGATCATAACAGTTTTGTACTAAATGCAAGTATACGGTAGTACCGTTAGTATCATTAGTATCATTAGTAATAAGACATTTTTTTTACATTTTTGCTGTCTGTGTGTCTGTTTGTTCCTGATATTTGTTCAGTTTAGCTGTAAATATAATTTTAATCATGAATTCAATAGTATATTTTATATTGTAGATACCAATTGGCATTCTAACAACAAGTGCAGGAAAGCCAGTAGAAATTAGGGAGAGTATTACATTGAATTCAGATGGGTTTTCAAACCCCTATCACATAGATCTATTAACACATGCCGAAGCAGAACGAATACCTGAACGGATTGTACACGCTAAAGGTACTGCTGCCATAGGTTATTTCATAGTAACGCATGATATTTCCAAATATACAAAAGCTGATGTTTTCAATGGAATTGGAAAGAAAACACCAGTTGTTGGTCGATTCTCTACGATCGCTCAAAATAAAGGAGGCACCGATCTTGAAAGAGGGACAAAAGCTTTAGCTGCAAAATTTTTCACCAAAGAAGGAAATCTGGATTTACTAATGCTTAATCTTCCGATCTTTTTACATAAAGATCCACTTGTATTTACCCACATTGTTCATGCCGTGAAGAGAAATCCTAAAACCAATCTCTTTGATTTTACTACACGTTGGGATTTTATCACTAGAGTCGCTGACACATTTCACACATTTATGTGGCTATTTTCTGATTTTGGAATACCTAATGGATATAGAAAAATGGATATATTTCCAATTCATACATATGAAATAAATAATATAAATGGTGACAGATACTTTGTAAGATTTAATTTTCGAACTGAACAAGGTTTAGAAAATTTACCAGATGACGTAGCGCAAGATATTTCAGTTCGAGACCCTGATTATTTCAATCGAGATTTATACGATGCTATCGAGAACAAAAACTATCCCGCATGGGAATTAGAAATGGATGTTCTAACCCTTGAAGAAATAAAACATCTTGATTATAATCCTTTTGATGTTGTCAGACTTTGGAAAAGAGGAACATATCACACGGTGAATGTTGGTCGCCTTATATTTGATAAAAACCCTGATAATTTCATTAGAGTGGCTGAGTTAAGCGCATTCAATCCAGGAAATTTAGTACCAGGAATACCTGGACCTATTGATCCACTTTTTAAATGTAGACATTCGTCATATAGGGAAGCTCAAGTATACCGTTTAGGTGTGAATCATAATAGAGAAGATGTCAATGCTCCATTACATTGGAACGTTTATGATCGTGACGGTGTATCTCCAGTGAGGGATAATATGAAAGATGCACCAAATTACTGTCCAAATTCTTTTCATGGACCTACGCCATACGTTGATCCAAGCCGGCCTAAAGAAAGACTTTCAGTTCTCCAAGCTAATGTAGTCGATTTGGAGCCTGTAAATTATTTCTTAAATCATGTTTTAGATAGCGATCAAAGGCAAAGGCTTATAAATAACACAATACCTTCATTAATACCAATTTCTCCGCATTTACGTAGAAGGGTTTTACGTTTGTTTACCTTATCCGATCCGACAGTGGGTAAGAATCTAGCAGAAGGACTTGAACGTGCTTTGAAAATGCCTCAGATACCTCCTCCACCAGTATTGAAGGTTTCTATTTAAAAAAGAACAAATAAGTTTACGAAAGTTAAGTCAATCGTTCTAATGGAAATTGATTAAAAAGACCCTTCGTTTGCTTAACTTAAATATTATTGTAATAAGTTAAAATTATTTAATTTTAACTTATTACAATAATAATTTTCTGTTTCGATTTCAAATATAGTTTGTTAATATTAATGTAATTTTAAAGGCATTGAAAGGTCGTTTCCTCTTTGCTGTTACATCTGAAATCGTGGAGACCTGATAAGATTTTAACCTTAAAATAATAGTGTTGTGTTACAAATTATATAATTGTTTATGATAAGCATTTGCCGTGTGTATTTTTCAAGTAAAAATACATTTCAATTGTAAAAATATTTTTGTTATATTATGAAATGTGTTATGAAAACTCCTTTTGAAATTTATCTTTATATATTTTTAATAAAATTTCCGTGTGCGTATTTTTTATTTCTTTTCCACCTTTTCAAACGGTTTTACCAATTTGGAAGGATTTTTTTATGCTTATGGTGTCGTCACCTGGATAGGTTTTGGTTTGGTTTTCTAGTTATTGAATCCCGTCGATAGCGCTGTTAAAAACGAATAAGTATTTTTTTTTTATTTTCTAATTTTTTTTTTTTATTTTAGATAGATCTACACTAGGTGCTGGTGGATTGGTGTGTATGTGTAATTGTGGTGCCTGCCGGATTATTCATATATTTTTTAAAATTAAATTTGGTAAAATATTCTATTTCAATCATAAAGATGATCACTTTGATAGAAATTATAATAATTGGTAATAATAAAGAAGATAAGTAATCGAAACTACTATTTTGTAAAACGTATATATTTTTTACCTATGCATGTCAAACTTTGTTCGTCATTTTCTCTCGAATTAATTCATTTTTTTCGTCGTCACGTTTTAAATAATTCGTTAGAATGGATATGATAGGAAAATTATGCATTTTATCCAACCATGTGCATAGCAAGAGAACCCGCAAGGCCACAGGAAAAGAGAGTTGCTTATTTGAAACCTACTAAGTTGATATAATTACTTAATCACGACATAGGTCGCTTCCCGCAGTCTGTCCCTATGTATGCTTAGATTTTTAAATCAACGCAACGGATTTTAATGCTTTTTTTAAATGATTGAGTGATTCAAGAGGTTAATATGTAAAACTAGCGGAACCCGCGGCTTCTAAATATAATTTTTCATAAAAGAACTCTAGTGCTTAATAGTAATTTATTGTAAAATTTTCGATACAAGTTTTTATAGCTACCTTTTAATATGCATTAATTGCTTATATAATATAAACGTATATTATAGATTTTTGGTTTGGTTAAACATATCCAAATAAAGGCGAAAAGATTATTTTCAGTATCATTCAGTTAAATGAAAAATACTACCATATCTACGGATAGAACAATTTGCTTTATTAAACAATAGTATATCCAAAGCCTATGAAACATATATTCGGCCAATGGACGTGACAGCCCAAGCTGCCATACACTAAAAACACATACATTCCCGAGTGCATGGAGGTTAGAGACCAGGAGAACTACCGCTTCATACTAAAGCATTACCCGCCTGTCTCTGAAAATTTGTAGAATTTATAACGCTCTGTCGTCGGTAAGTAGTATTTGTAAAGTTAGCTGTTTATGAGTATTGTCACTATTGTGACAACGTGAAGTTAGGCATTGAGACAACATAGCGATCGCAGCGCTTCCTTAGTTTGACAATATTTCTGAGACACTACATTCTAGGGCAATGGTCCTCCTGGTCTCTAATCTCCATGCCCGAGTGAGTGTATGACAGCTTCGGCTGTCCTGTCACGTCCGTTGGCCGACTATGTGTTTCAAAGGCTCTGGCATATCTATAACATATCCATTGAATAAATCTATCAATAATATACTCGTACTAGCGCCTGACACTCGCTCCGCTAGGGTTCGTTCCTTTAACAATTAAGTAGTATGGATATTTAAGATATTTTATATTTTTCCGCAGTAAATATTATCCTATAATATAATGTATGTCCCGGTCCCCGGCCCCCGGCCCACGGGTAACCAGCTATCATAGCAAACATTACAATCTGTATGTGACAGACAGACAAAAAATCTAAAAACCATTTCAATTACATTTTTTTAAAAACATATTGATTGTACGATTTTAATTTTCATTTAGTACTTTATTATATTATGCATAGAATATAATGAGTTAAACACTGTATAGCTAGATTACTTGGATAATCCAAAATTAAGAATGGATATTTGTGACTTCTGCGGTACTGATAGCTACAATATTTGAAAATAGGTCGGGATTAGAAGTTCCACGATAGCTCAGTTTAAAAATAGTCTTTACAGTCCCATGAGCAGGGTATAGATTAGTACTATAGGTAGTGAAGAATTTTGTTGGTATCTTTGTATGTATGTATATTGTATATTAACATGAGTTGTATACATTTAATAATAAGGACTTACCTAGCCCTAGTTTTATGATTTGAAAACTTAGAAACTTTCTTAGCTAAATATCTCCTTCCTCTTCCGCCCGGAACGCGAACGCGAGTAGACGTGTGCACTCGATAATACAATAATTATTCAAAGATATTTAACAAATACATATTGTGAACTAATTCGACGGTCATTTACAATAAAACATAACAAATCTAAATTAAATACGGAAGCAAAACAAGTTGAACAAAGAAATAAAATTCATTTGTGTAAGCCGTGGGTGAGTTTGACTACGAAAAGTTTGAACCTGTGCCAACTTGTATAATAATGTCTACCATTACAAGATCTCCTCCTGGACGTAGTCTCAAACACACAGTTTCAGTCTCTGACTTACCCACAATTACTCCCAGTACCCCAGCGTCGTCGCAAGTTACGCTAAGAACTAAAAGACCCCGTGAATCAAGCGAAGAAAAGTTTTTGACTTTTAAAGACGAAATAAAAGACATAATTGAAAGTTGGAAAGAAACTTAAAATTCAATGCTGAGCAAGCTTGTATCAGAGGTATCCGTCATAAAACAACAGAATAATGATATTAAAAAATCCAACGAAGAGATCGAAAAATCATTAGAGTTTTTAAATTTTCATTTTGAAGAAATGAGACAGAAAATAGAAAATTTAGAGGCTGAACGTAAAAAACACTTACTACAAATAACATCTTTAGAGTTAAAACTTGATGAGGTAGAACGAAACTCCAAACTATCGAGCATTGAAATGAGAAATATCCCGGTTATTAAACAGCCAGAGTCAAAAGCTTCCCTAAGTAAAGTGGTCCAAGATACATGCAAGGCTCTGGATATTAATATTCAACCTAACAATATCCGGGATGTGTATAGACTAAACGGAAAATCAGGAAAAACCACAGTCATTGCCGATCTAACGTCGGTAATTGTGAAGCAGGATGTGATTAATGCTGCAAAAAAATATAATAAAGATCATCCTACACAGCGGCTGTCCACAGCAGCAATTGGATTCCAAGGACCGACAGCTCCAATATATATATCGGAAGCGCTTACTAGCAAAGCCCGGAGACTATTTTTCTTAGCAAGAGACCTAGCCAAATCCCACCACTATAAGTTCTGCTGGACAACTAATGGTAAAATATTCTTACGGAAGACACCTGACTCCCCCCACATAGAAGTTAAGAATGAAGAATCACTAGCTACTCTAAGAAACCAGATATGACTAGGTGTACAGCCCGGTAATTTTATCTACTGTCTGGGAAGGTATTATTACTGTCTTTTTATAATTATTTTGCAGCATTTTTTTTTTTTTTTTTTTTTATGCTAGCAGTTTTAAAGCTTAATCGATTTCTGTTTTATTTCAACATTCTTGATCATATCCATTTCATAATAATTAGTAAACAACATAAATATTTAAGTATGGATATTAATTGGTACATATTTAGTATTTACTCATGTCATACTTTACGTCATTGCTATAATAAAATTAAAATTCGATCACATAAATAATCAGATTCTTACAAATACCCTAGATGATGTCAAAGTTGGTTCTTCATTTCTATGCCTACCAGAAGCTTGTAAGACACTTATAATGCAGGAATCCATTAATAGTTACTTTAAAGTCCTTGTACAAAATATTCAGGTTTAAGATCATTTATTTCTCAAGAAGAATATTACAATTCACTTATATGAGAAATTAACAATTACTAAAACTAACACTATTGGGTACATCGCAAATTCACAAGCCAGACAATTTACAATTTGAGGGTGAAACTAAAAAATGTATACACAAGTTTACAGAATAAGCGCAACTGGAAGAGCCTTTACTCGAGATTTTTGTTGTAACGTTTACAATGTATTACTATTTGGATAATATTGTACCTACTACATTTTTTTTTATTATTACTTTTAGTATTATTATTTATTTTTATATAATTTTTTTTATTTTATTTTTTTTATTATTTACAATTTAGTAAATTTAATTTAATTTTATATTGTTTTTTTTTTAGTTAAATATACTTTTTATAATATTTGTACGTTGATTTTTTATGTTAAATATTAATTACAATTTATTTTACTAACTATTTTTTAAATAATTTTTGAGTAATTTTTTGAAAGTCGGTAATGATTTTGCTTCTTTAATACTATTTGGCAATTTGTTGTATAGTTGGGCTCCTTCAAACATTATGCATTTTTTGCCATAGTTAGTGCGTGGCTTATGGAGTATAATATCGTTGGCAGATCTTAATTTCATTTTTTGTATTTCTTGTTTTTTCGTAAATGAAATTTTTGAATGAGTATTTTTATTTAATATTTTACGTACTAATAGGCAATTATAATATATGTAGGTTTGATAAATGTTCATAACACCCGTTTCTTTATAGATTTTTTGAGTAGAGGTAAGAAAATCGTATTTAAAGAGAATTTTTATCAACTTATTTTGTGCTATTTGTAGTGATTCTAAATTTGTTTTTGCTGCTGAGCCCCAGATCTCAATTAAATAATCAATATGTGGTTTAATAAGGGAATTATATATAATAAAGCGTACCACACGTGGCAAACAACGAACAATACTCCTTATAGCACCCATCAGAGAAGTCAATTTAGCTTTTATTTTTTGAACATGTGGCTTCCACGTTAATTTACTATCTAAAATTATTCCTAAATATTTTTCTTGATCAACTTTAGTGATTGCTTGATTATTGATAGTCAAAGATACTTGATGAGATATTTTTTTATTTTTTGCAGCAAATATAATATATTTAGTTTTTGATACGTTTACTGTGAGTAAGTTAGATTGGAACCAAATATTTAAAATGTCTAAATCGTGTTGAGCATCCTTTGTGATCGATTCTAGTGCATTTCCATAGTAAAATAGGCATGTATCATCTGCGTATAACGAAATATCGCCACGCAAATGAAGTGTATGAATATTGTTAATATAGATAAGGAAGAGCAATGGACCTAATATTGATCCTTGTGGAACACCATATGTAATTTTTTCTGGTTCACTCTGTGTGTCTCCAATCTTAACTACCTGATACCGATCAGTAAGATAGGATTGTAACATTTTAAATGCAGTGCCTGAAATTCCAATAGCTTCCAACTTTTTTAAAAGAATATCGTGGCTAACGGTATCAAATGCTTTTTTTAGATCGATAAAAATACCTAATGCTACCTTTCTATTATCAATATTTAGTTTGATTTTAGTTACCACGTCTATAGTTGCTGACAAAGTGTTGCTTTTTGGTCGAAACCCATATTGTTTATCATAAAAGAAATTTTGCGAATTAAGATATGATTCTAAACGTGTATATATAATTCTTTCAAAAATTTTAGACAAAATAGGAAGGACCGATATTGGGCGATAGTTTCCTGGGTCAGATTTATTACCAGATTTGTGAACGGGAGTTACTTTAGCTTTCTTGAGGCTATTGGGAAATGTTCCGTCGTCCAAACATTTGTTTATACAGTTTGTGAGTTCATCTAATATTAGGAACTTAGAGCATTTTATAGATTTTACATTTACACAATCAAGTCCTGCACTTACGTTAGATTTTAAGCTATCAATAATGGATGCGACTTCGTTAGTATTTGTAGATTTAAATGTATTAAGCGTCTGTTTGTTAGAACCAGTTGCGCATATTTCTGTTGTAAGGGTACGATTATTACGATATCGTAATGGAATTTGGTTTGCTAAATTTGAACCAATGCTACAAAAAAAGGTGTTAAAATAATTACATATTTCTTTATCATTTGTTAAAGGTCCATTTTCTGTTATGAGTGTTTTTGTGACTGCTGTCGTTTTAATTTTGTTCACTGATAGGTTGTTTATTAAGTCCCACATTTTCCCTGGTTTTTTCAGACAAGCTGTAAAGGATTTTGTATAGTATATACTTTTAAGTCTTTGTATATTTTCTGCTACCTCATTTCTTTTCTTAATAAATGCCTCTTCTTTAGTTTTATCCTTTGGATTCTTTTTATGTTGATTCCAGAGGTAGTTCCTATTCTGAATATCCCTAATAATTGTTTTATTTATCCAATCCTGTCTTGGTGGATTTAATGTTTTAGTTTTATATATTATGCTGTCTCTAATATTTCTTAATAATCTTTCTTCAAATATACTATATGAATTAAGCTCATTACTAGTGTGGCGGTCTATAATAGTTTTGTGTAATTTTTTATAGTCAATAGCTTTATACTGTATTTTCTGTAGCTTAGTGGATGAGTATTTTTCGATTTCTAGGTAAATTTGTTTGTGATCGGACATTGAGGAGTCTATGAGTGAAAAATGAAATTTAATTTCCTTTAAGTTAGAACAAACATGGTCAATAATAGTTTTAGACGTTGAGGTTTCTCGGGTACAATATTCTTTACTTATATTATTTATGATGTTGTAGCCAGCCTCATTTAGCATATCTTTGTATAAGGTAAGTTGATGATCTGAGTTGAGAAGATTGAGGTTGAAGTCTCCGAAAACTATTGTCCTTCTTCTTTTGTTCAGCTGTTGATAATAATTATCTAGAAATGTTGTAAAATTGGAAGATTCAGGTTTTCTGTAGATTGCACCAATATTTATCGAAAAATTTTCTATGTAAATCCATATGAAATGATTATCGTTTAAGCATAGTTCTTCAGTTAGGTAATGTTTTAGTTTATTATGTGCAAAAATTGATACACCACCACCTCTTGTAATCTTTCTAAAATTGTAATAATGTGTGTATCCGGCAATCTGGTAACGTACTGCTTCATCTTCAGATTTGAACCATGTTTCAGTTAATACGATTAAGTCTAAATTGGAGCTCTGGGTTATGCATTTCAATTCGTCGAATCTTCCATGTTTCACAATACTTCGAACATTTGCGTATAGACATTTTAGGGATTTTTTAGTTTTAGCTAATTTTTCATAATTATCGAGTAGTTCATAAGATATATTGTTAATAGTTACGGCTGTACTAGCAATGTTCTTTTCGTTTTGATGATTTAGTTTTTTGGAGGCACTTCAACAATTTTAGGTATGTTCTTGATATATTTTATAGTAAGATTTTTTTTACCCATATCAATTTGTTTCTTAAGTTCTTCTTTTAACTGCGTTAAATATCTTCTTTGCTGAGGTGTTTGGTCAGAATAGATGGAAATAGAATCTTGATTTGCTTTATTTCTGTTACGTAATATTGATTTAGCAATTTTTTGAGATGCAAAACAAACTTTTATAGGGCGATTTATATTGGATTGAAATTTGCCTAGACGAAACACTTTTTGGGGACTAGGACAGTCTTTATTAATGGATTCAATTATTTTTATAACTTCTTTAGTATCTAAATTTTTTCGTTGGTCTTTATCGTTTGATTCTTGCTCCTTAATTCCATTGATAATTATGTTCTTATTTCTAGTTTCGCGTTCATTTATTTCGTTTAATATGTCCTCAAGATGAGTTTCAGCAAAGGATATCGTAGTTGCATTAGTTTGAGTTTGATTTTCTTTAAGAATACGAATTTCAGTTTCCAGGTTTTTAATCTTACATTCTGTAGCAATATTTTTATTGACAATATCTGTAACATTTGATTTTATAATATTTTGTTCGGTTTTAAGATAATCAGTTGTAATTTTAATATCGCTTATCTGCTGCTTAATATCAAATACGTCTTTATTTATTTTTTCTATAAATTCATTCTGGTTGTCACGAAGTGATGTTAAAATTGACATGATTTGTGAGGTTTGTGTACGTAGTTCACTAATTTCTTCTCTAATATAGGTATTATCATCTATGAATTTACGCTTGCTACGATAAGTAATTGTTGAAGAATCAGAAAATTCTGAAGGTTGATTGCAACTTGATAAATTGCAATCAACCTTCAGAATATTCGAAGCATTAATAAAAATTTTAATGAATTTGAAGTATTTTTAAGTAGATTAGATATAAATTGTGAAATGTATATACTAACAGAGTCATGGAATTCAAAAGTGTTTAATTATCCATTTATAAATAATTACGAAACTCATTACACTAAAAATAATACTAACCAAAATGATGGTATTGTAGTATATATAAAACGAAACATTAAATGCTCTGTTGAAGAAGTTCATCTTAATGATGCTTCATGTTTAGTTATAAAAATTGATGAAAAAACTGTTGTGATTGGTGTGTACAGATCTCCGTCTCATAGAAATATTGATAATTTTATAAATTCTCTAGATACATTATTAAACTCTTTAAATAAATTCGAAAATATAATCTTAACTGGCGATCTTAATATAGATATTAAATTTAATAATGCAGACAAAAATTCAGTAGAGTATTTAAACCTACTAGCTAGTCATGGATTACTAGCCGGTCATCAACATCTGACAAGAGCCAATAATTGTATAGACCATGCGATGATTAAATCTAAGTTTCCTACTATTACCATTGTAATGGCGGCACCATTAACCGATCACTCTGCTGTACTTACCTGCATTAACTTAGAACATAAATCTGATAGACAAATGATTTACCCAAATAAAATTAAAAGAATAAACTATGACACTATTGTTGAGGAGTTAAAAACAGTAAATTTTGCTGACATTTTTAAGTCCCAAGATGCTAATTGGTGTTCAGAGCAATTACTATCAGTTTTTAAAATGTTGATCCAAAAACATACACTAACAGTTAAATCACCTAGAAATATACGTTGTATAAAACCGTGGATAACTCCAGGGCTAGTCAGATGCATTAGAACTCGAGACCGTATGAATTTAAAGTGTAAAAAGGAACCACAAAATGAGGTAATTAAATTAACATATGTGAGGTACAAAAATTTCTGTAATGATCTTTTAAAACGTTTAAAAAGAAATTACGAAAGTAATGAGTTGAAGAAATACGCTAAAGATCCAAAGAAAAAATGGAAAATAATTGATTCTATAACCAATAGAAATCGTAAAATCAATTTTGCTGATGAACTTCTTAAAATAGCAAGCACTCCCGAGGCAGCTTTAAATGAAATAAATGATTTTTATTCTGGAATAGCAGCTAAGCTGGCAAACACAATAGTCTCTCAAGTAAGTAGCACCTATTCTTCCCAACATGAAACTCGCTTCATACCATCCACCTCTATGGCTTGTTTCGAAACATCAAATAAGGAAATTGAAACAACCTTAATAAACTTAAAAACTGATAGTGCCATTGGATGGGATGGAATACCCACTAAATTACTACAACTTGCAAAGGACACTATAGTACCCATAATGACACATATAGTAAACCTCTGTTTTTCGACGGGTGTTTTTCCAAAAATATTTAAAGTATCTATCATACATCCTATTTATAAGACTGGCGACAGAAGCTGTATTAGCAATTATCGTCCAATCTCGGTTCTCTCTGCACTATCCAAAATTTTAGAGAAAATTATTAACAAGAGGCTGATGTCATATCTCGAAAAAGAAAATATATTATCAGACAACCAATTTGGATTCAGAACAGGTACATCAACAGCACACGCAGTTTCTAATCTTGTAGAATTTATAGTGACTAATATAGATAGAAAAGCTAAATGTATAGGGGTGTTCTTAGATCTTACAAAGGCTTTTGATACGGTCTGTATTCCTAGACTGTTGAATAAAATGGAGCAAATAGGTATACGTGGAACAGTGCTACAACTATTCGCTGATTACCTGAAGAATCGATTTCAGAGGGTTTCTATTAATGGTTTACAGAGCAGTGACAATAGTATTAGCTACGGGGTACCCCAAGGAAGTGTCTTGGGACCAACACTATTCCTAATTTATATAAATAATTTATGCAACTTACGGTTAACAAATTGCAGAATATTTACGTATGCAGATGACACTGCTTTAGTGTTTCATGGAGAAAATTGGGAGATTGCTAAAAAGCATGCAGAAAATGGACTAAACATAATTTTTAACTGGCTTAATGAAAATCTATTGACACTAAATACAGTCAAAACCAAATATTTACTCTTTACTAACTCAGAACGTAGTTTGCCATTGAATTTTAACATGCAAATACACACCAACTCTTGTCTTTACAAAAATGAAAAGAATTGCCGATGTGACACCTTAGAAAGGACACCAAATATAAAATATTTAGGAGTGTTTCTAGACGAAAAACTAACTTGGCGCCCTCATATTAACTATCTTACAGAAAAGACAAGGAAACTTATATACATATTTAAGAAACTGAGATATATCGCTGATTATGATTTGCTTAAAACAATCTATCTTGCACTTTCCCAATCTATCCTAAACTACTGCATTACATCATGGGGTGGAGCACGCAAAACGTACATGATAAAACTTGAGAGAGCTCAGAGGTCCCTGCTAAAAGTTATAAAATCAAAACCGTTCAGATATCCTACAACTAATTTATACGCAGAGTGCGGCGTGTTGACAGTCCGACAATTATTCATAGTTAATTTAATAATATTTCAACATGAGAAAACGCCTTATAGTTACAATATTGGAAGTAGAAGGCAAAACAATGTTTGTCCTACGATTAAGTTTAATACCGCTTTTACTAATAAATATCAGTGCTTCCTTGGCCCTATGGTATACAATAAAATAAACCAAATCTTAAAAATTTATTCAAAAAACAAATATCAATGTAAAAAGATCTTAATAGACTGGATTAAAAATAAAAATTATGAAGAAACTGAAAAATTAATTGAAATAATAAAATAATTTCATTGTTGCTTAAAATGTATATATTTATAACAAACAAAATTTTCATCTTACTTGATTGAGAGAAAAAAAAAAATAGAAACAATTGTCGTTAAAGAAAAGAAACACGCACGCGCACACACGCACACACATACACACACACATACACACACACACACACACACACACACACACACACACACGCACACACACGCGCACACACACACACGCACACACACACATGCGCGCGCAGACACACACACACACATACACATACAAATAACGAAAATGTAACCTAGAAGTTTGTGCAATTGTACTAACAATATAGGTACATCTATTTAAATATTTACATATAAACTATTAAATAGTTATTCTAAAAAAAAAAAAAAACTTAAACAGAAATACTATACTACGATTAATATAATATATTTAAAACTATTGTATTGAAAAACTATCACAAAAAAGTAACGTTAAATAATATTATTTTTTTCTCATTGCCGAAATCTATAGTTACAGTGGTCTAACTCCAATCACAACTTAAAGTAAGAAATATGACGGTAGACTTTTGTACTATATTAAACAACTACCTATACTTGAGCCACATTAGAGAAATAATGTTTAATAACAAAGTGTTGCTAGGCAACCATCTGAAAGCATGGGTGAAAAACATTTTTTATTAATGTTTATTGTTGTAAATGCTAATACTTTAGAATAATAATTAATAATGATTGTCAGTAAATAATTAAGTTTTTAAACCTATAAAACTGCTAAAGAAGATAAAATAAAACAAAATGGAAGTTAATTTTTTACATTTATTATAATTTTTATTATTAACAAATTATAATGAAATCTGTGACAAGTTTCATCAACCGTTAGCAAAGGCATTTATCCCGTCCAACGCTTACCTCACTCCTCACTCAAAGTCTAATTTTACGCGAAATCAATTGATTTGGCAGCACCACATAACATTGGATATTTTTTTAAGAATCGATAAATAATACGACTAATTTAAAAAACAGTAAACTATTCGGTTAGTGTAGGGTACTTGGTGGTATTTTTCATTTGATGACATTATAAAAATATTATGTAAAAATGTTTACGATATCTTCCAAAAAAGGCAGAAAGCTTTAGGGATGGCATAATTATCCACCATCACAACCCAATATAATTAAAAATGTAAAAAATAATTACTTACATGTAATTTGAAATGTTTATTAATCATGTATTATCTTTTACGTGTCTTTACAATTAGGTATTATGAAAACTCTGATAGATATTTAGGGTAAAACTATTGAAAGTGTGAAATCGTAATTTTTTCTGAAGTGGGAACCCTAAAAATCAGCTGTTGTGGTTTGTTTACAAACATTATTTCTCTAAAGTGGCTGAAGTATACATTCATGTATCTCAAAAATGTTTAGAGTGTATTACATTTTAAATCGTTAATATTTGTATGTTACTTTACTTGTTAAATGTATTAACAAATAAATTGTGTAATTTAGGAAGAGGCTAGCGTCTGAGATACAGGCTCGGCCTAGTTCAGACGTTAGTGTGCGAGTACTTTAACAAAAATTAACTAAGTAACTAATGATATAGTTGTTTAAGGTAATGTACTGTAACTTTTTGTTATTAAGTTAAGTCAATAAAGATATTATTATATATAATAGAAAAATACATGTCTTGTAGTATGACTCAATTAGTAAAACTACAAAGACACGAACGTTCTTAAATTTAAATTTAAAAACATATTGTATTTATAATATTAGAGGAGATTATAAAACAAAAGTACACTTAATTATTGCTGTACAAATCATGTTCGCATGAAATGAAATCGTGACAAGAATGCTAGCCGCATTTCCACGCTGAATGGCAATGCAAAATCTTTCGGCAAAAAACGAGCCAGCTCTCCTGTCATGGTAGAGGTGATAGCACGAGGTATTATATTATCAACCGACTTCCAAAAGGAGGAGGTTATCAATTCGTCTGTATTTTTTTTTTTTTTTTTTTTTTTTTTTTTTTATGTTTGTTAGCTCATAAGTTTGAGCTGGGTGAACCGATTTTGATGATTCTTTTTTTATTTGAAAGGTAGTGCTTCCCATGTGGTCCCATTTTAATATTTTCCAGTTCTGATACTGGCATCCATGAGAAAACCATAAAAGTCTTAAATTTGCATTAGGTATTTGCGCGACAAATGGACGAATAACTCAATATCACGCCAACCGATTTCGATGATTCTTTTTTTAATGGAAAGGGTATACTTCAAGGGTAGTTTGATGAGAGTTTGGTAAGGTTCTGATGATGGGATCCATGAAAAAGTATCGGAACTCTTCAATTTTTAGGAGCAAATTAACGATGCTCGGCCGTATCTTTTATAGGCTATATGGATATTTGAGTCACGTACTGTAACTGATGATGGAAGGTACAACTCCTCAACGGTTAGCAGTTTAAAGAAAATTTTTTCAATATAATACGCAATTATGGACCGATTGTTGTATACTTTCAGGCTATTAGGTTTACCTCATAATATAAGGTAAATTTTTATAGTCATTAACACAATACGTATCTACTTTCCGCTAAAAATTTTAAAATAAATTATTTTTAACAAAAAAACAAAAACCGACTTCCAAACTTAATAAATCTAAACTAAAAAGTAGAAAATAATACTTTTAAGGACTTTGTTAATTTTGAAGTCGGTGCCAGCCAAAGCAAAATAACTCTAAATAGATACATATTTGATTAATCTATCAATTTGTAAACATAATCAAAATACCTGGCTGGCACCGACTCCAAAATTAACAAAGTCCTTAAAAGTATTATTTTCTACTTTTTAGTTTAGATTTATTAAGTTTGGAAGTCGGTTTTTGTTTTTTTGTTAAAAATAATTTATTTAAGAAATCATAAAGAGTTAAAAAATATAATACGTAAAATTATAGAGATTCGTTATTATTTGAAATAGTCCAAGGTACAGGTACATTTTTTAGTAAGTAGAATGGTGTTTTCTATCTACCAGAATTATGACAAACTAATTTTTTTTTCTATTTTTAACTATCATTTTCCGTGGCTCCGTCCGCGTAAACACCGGAAACCAAAACATAATACTTATTATACCGGTTTAACATGTATATTGTATAACCCTTTTATAGTCTTTCACGATATATGGGCTATCCAAGCCTTAAATTTTTTTCAATTCAAGCCAGAACTTCGTTCAACCAAACAAACTCTGTAGATTTATAATATTTGTATATTAAATATAATACACAAAACAGTAATTAAAACAGTATACTAACAATACTTATCAATTTAAAATCTAATAATATTAATTAAAGGTTGCGGGATAAAATAATTTTGCTTAAACTATTCAAACTCGGGTAACTAAACCCCAGTAATCTTTGAAAGCGACAGTTTTAATTGTTTGGCGTAAACCTTTAATCTTCTATTATTTGTAAATTTAATAAAGTGTTGGGTAGATAATATAACTATTACTATAAATTCTAATAAACGCTTTCACGTATAAATTATAATTCAATAATAAATAGCGCTGTATTTGCTTCTATATTTTTCGTATTGTATGTATGTTTTTTTGAGTTTATACTATTGTGAAGCACATTTTGAAAGATTTTCCGAAAATACACAAAGATCGAACTTACTATTAGATTTAATGGTTTATTAAATAGAACAAAAAAATTACAACCTTACATTTTAAACATAAAAAACTAAAATAAAAAAAAAACTTTAACAAAAATGTTGAAAATTTTACCTATTGAATTCCTTTTGTATTTTCTCCGTGAGAGATTATTCTTAAGGAATTCGATACATCACACTGGCAGATTCAGCCTCCGGAGAGACCTTGTATTGATGATTTAATTAAACACTGTTGCCCTTAACTTGTATTGGAACAAGGTTTCAAGTCCCTGGGAATGCTGTCCGCTACTGTGGAATTTCTAATTAGGAACGTCTTACAGCAATCTGTTTGCGAGATCGAAAGTATTTTAACTTTGGTTACGTTTAATCCTTCCGATGTCAGAATGAGATTACGTTGGCTTACCAAAAATAATTTTGCCTTACAAAAAAGACATATTTGAATAAGGAAATTTAAAAATAACCTTATTAGGTATTAATGATTAATAAATATATTATATAGTTAAAATGTTGGCTTACATAATAATACAAAAGATAAAGAGAGTTAAACTACTGATGATTTTCTTACAATATATATTACCTATGTAGTATTTATGAAGTAGGCGAGTGTTTAAATTTAAAAGCTGAGACGTTGATAAATTTTATTTTACCTATATCTTAACTCAATAGAGTTAACATTGTATTATATTATGTACATAAATAGTCAAATAAATGATTAATTAAAATATTCGAATTGAAAATAGTAGAAAATATTGTACAAAAAATAGTTAAAATGTAATATAATTTTATTTATTGCGGGATTTTCCAATAAAGCACCAAATTTATAATTATAAATTCAACATTTATAAATAGATACAATAGATTGAGCCAACGTGTACCGCTAATACTGTAATAAGCTCTTGATGATCTAAACTAACTTCCCCATAAGTTCGTACAAAATAATTCATGAGCGCAAGACCGCTAAATTAGCCCTAAATGTTCAAGTTTGGCGAAGTTGATCAATTGTAGAACGGACTACGACTCCCGACAAACTGATCTTATCGGGTCGATGTTCATAGTTAGTGGCTTGCTCCAACTTGAAACGTCGCTAGACGATCAAGTAATTAACCACGCGACCAATCTTTACTTAACCTTACCAAAGATTTAAAGTTCTTTGTACAAAGTCATGTATTAAAGCTTGTTTTAACAAGTTTTCTCAATTAGTTTAATTAAGTTTATGATATAATACGTATAAAAAAAATTAATTAAACTAAAAATATTCATACAATGCTTAAAATGTGTCGAATTTTACCTAAATAGTCTCTATATTATATCAGTTACGACGAGTACACTTATTTAGTAAAAACGTTTTTTTTAAATCACATCACATAATATATAAATCGGATAATTCAATAAGAAATTTCATTTTTCCCTTACTTTCCATCGTTCACTTAACATTTTTGGTGTCTTCTTTTTATTTTCGTACACATTAACGAGTAGGTTAGAGTACCTATACGTCTAGTTGCATCTAGTGTAGTGTCAATATTTTTACTTGAGTTTCACCTCTAACTACTTGTGTAACTTGTATGGAAATCTTTTAACCTCTTTTAAAATATCCACATAAGGTAATAAGAAATTAAAAAAAAGAATTTTTTGAAATTAAAATCCTAGAGCTAACAATTTACACAAACTTGGTCAGTATGCAAAATATTTATTTGGGACAGCCTTGCTTGAAACTTCATCAAACAGTTGTCATTTGCAGTTTCAAGTAAGTCATCCATACTAGTTTCAATTAGACATAATATCATAATATTCTGAGTAGAGATGATTTTAAGGAAGCAAAAGCAAAAGTATCTTTTCAGATTTTTTCACGATATATTTTGATTATTGTTTCCCGATATTTCGAATGCTTAATCAAAAATTTAGGCTTTATAAATGAAACTGCCTTTTCGGATTTTGTCGCGGATTTATTTTGATTTTTAGTTCCCGACGTGACGTTTCGAATGCTTTACAACAATCATGTTGAAGTCAAAATGTAGTTTCATTTATAATGTCGAATATTTGCGTAAACCTAAGAAAGTATTACTTTAGGTTCTAATTGAAATTTTAAATATTCGTATAAATCTAGTATGGTATTAAAGGAATTTAGTAAGTTAACTAGTACAGACTAAAAATCGCAAGCAGGTCCGCTACGGCGAATTTGTAGTGAATCACTACTCGTCCGGAGCCGTCAATGTTTCGTTATGGGACTACATACATTGTCACAATTGCCCTGATTCTATGAAAAACTACAAAAGATAATTTTATATATGTAGTTTAGGGTTATAAGAATTTTTTGATGCGAAATCATAAAAATGTGGTCTAAAAGTAAAAAAATAAAATGTCTAAAGAGGGCCACCCTTATCACCTAGGGGAATAAAAAATAACCTACGACCTATTCTCAGACCTACCAAATATACTTACAATTAAAATTTCATGAAAATGGTTTCGTCGTTTCGGAGTAGTTTGATAACAAACACTGTGACATGAGATTTTTTTATATTAGAGAAAATATAACAACACATTTAACAATTTTATTAAGCTATTATTATAAAATAAACATAATGTTAAAATGGATGTGGCATTATTTTATGCCATACTAAAAAGATTAAGTGTTAGTTGCCAAAGTAGTTAGTAGTTGTGATCAGACTGATGGTTTTCAATTCAAAAATTTAAATTGCTCAGTTCCATTTTTTATGATATTTTTCTAATATAGTATTTAAGTAGTAGTAATACTGGAAATTTTACTCAATTTTGATATAGCTTCGGCAACGGGCAGAAGCTACGCCCTATTCCTAATGATATATTATTACATACGTTATCAAAACCTGATAATATGATCTCATGACCTTCTTTTAATGTTGGCAAATGCATTTACGCATACTACCTGTACATGAAGAAGGGTTGTTGAAGTTATGTGCACAGTTATGAAAACAGCACATAAACTATGAACATAGAGTTTCTAACTGTAAGCACTTAAGCATCATACGAGAGCGATACAAGTGTTTAGGAAAGAGCTATGCGTAAGTACAATTAATCAGACATACCTACTCCATAAGACCGTATTTGATAGCTACAGACTTGTAATGAATTGTGATAAGCATACGTTACATAACTTGGAAAACTAGCAGCATATATTTTCTCGTTAAAATCTTCAACCTTGGGCGTAGACTAATCTATATTGAACTACCAGATACATATCGATACTTGTATTCGAACACTTTTATATCTATATTAGATATTTCTGCACAACGTTACTTATGATAAAGCGTAAGTTGACTACAAAATTTGTTGCTACGTGTTGATGTAAAGGAAGGACCAATTTAAAAAAAATTATTATGATAATTATTAAAACTATAACTACATTGGCATTTTCCTTCGTAATAATATACTTATTATTATACTTACTAAAGGTACGTTTGATAAATTCTTTTATTCACAACAGTTATATTATGATAGGATTTTTTCCTTTGATATTCGAAATACATATTATATACAGATGTTTACATACAAAAGTATTCCTAATATTTTGCCCAAATCCATGTCGTTTTGCTCAATTTCATTAAAAGTATTTTCGTGGAATTTTTTACAAATATTACAAATATTTACAAAGCCCAACAGTAGGTACCATACCTATATCAGAAAAATTATTGTACCTATATACTTTAAATAATTTGCTTTTAGGCTAAATAAACAAGCATACAGTACTTTTATATAATTCTCGTAGTCAAAGCACCAAAAATAATATATATCTTAAATAAACAGCTTTGTATGAAAAAATTAGGACACTGCTTTGGCAATCCCAGTAGAAGTAATTCTCTGTTTAGCTTTGAGCACTAAGTCTTTGTGTAACATTCAGAGAATCTGAAATGAATCAATTCTGCAGAATATAAAATATAGCTATATGTATATTTACTCTCGACACTACGAGTAGTTATTTTCCAAAAAAGTAATTAAAATGTTGACTGAAAACTTAAGATATTAAATCGTATTACGGAGCATTGAATGTCTTGAATTCAGTTACTTCAAAGGGAATATTATTTTAGTACTAGCAACTTACCCTCGCATTTAAAGGTGTCAAACAGTTACGCATCAAGCAATCAAGCCAGGCGCGAAGTTAAGAAACTCTCTTCTCAGTGAGAGGAGGCCCATCTCAGCGTATGGAGCGCCATTGGGCTTGCTCCTGGTACTTTTCTGTACCTTACTTGTGATGGTCTGCTTAGGCAGACATATCTTAGAGATGTTGTTGTTGAGTGCAAAAGCGATCCTGCTACGCGGACGTCCTATTAAGATAGGGGACATTTAGTATATTTTCTAGCCGGTGAGCATATTTTACATAAGCACATGTTACCTAAAGGTGGTATGCGTAAATGCATTTCCCAACATTAAAAGAGGGTTTAACAGTAGCCTATATGTAATGTTTACTTTTCATTCAAATCGGTCCAGCCGTTTTATAATAATGATCATAATATATCAAAGTTGAGTTATAAAATAGTCCACTAATATTTACAATATACGTGACTACATAATTATTATAATCTGTACTAATAAATAAGGCCGAACATTTTGTTTTTTCTGCTTGAATACGCTAATCTCTAAGACTAATAATTATCCGGCTCACGTTACACAACGACTCTTTAGAGCAGACCAATTATCATACTTTATAGCTATTCTGTATGAATATATTTTAGGAAACGGAGTACAAATAACAAAGCGCAATAATTGGAGCCGCTACCAAACACGTTTTATACTATATTACCTACTACTATATATAAAACAAAGTCCTCCGCCACGTCTGTCTGTCTGTCTGTCTGTTCGCGATGAACTCAAAAACTACTACACCGATTTTACATTTTACCGATTACACCGATAGAATGGTCCTCCAGGAACGTTTTGCATATAATTTGTAAAGTTTTTGTATGCATTTTCTAAATTATAATGTTATCTGTTGGAGGTGTCGGAAAAAAATAAGCAATCTGGAAGCTTTCAACGAAAACAAAGGGTTGAGTTTGAGATATAACAAAATGATGTATGGTGGAAATGTGTATCTTACTCGTATATATCGCTTAAGAATAACATACTACATCCATTTTAATACTTAAAAAAATGGAAACTTAAAATTTATACAAATATGATATTAATCCTTTTTATTTTAAATAAATAAGTGGCCTTAAGCATTATAATATCCACATTATTTTACTCTTTTACACCATTTAATTTAAACTAATTCTTAGGAGCAATCGCAAAAAAATTACGGACGTGAGTACAAAATTCATTCCCCCTGCACCATCAGATATGACGATTGACGACTGTGTTTTCCTTCTGGGTGGCTTCGCCATAAAATTAGCACCGATTTAAAAGAAGTTCACTTTAAGCTTTTGAAGAAACAATCAAAGTCAGGATATCATTATTATAATAATATAATTATTAAATATGAGAAGAGTAACCTTTGTAACTTTTCTTAAACAATAAACGTACTCGTAGATATCGTACATTTGGCTGAGTGTGGTCGTTGGCATAGTTGCAGTTTCTATGGATAATAACCACAGTAACACCAAGCTAAAAGTTATTAAACTTTTTTTATGTTGTGTATTCATAGGTGCACTCCGCTACTAAAAGCTATTTCGTAACATTTTATAGTCTATACACTATAAAACTTCGAAAGTTTTATATTTTACCCTGAAATAATTCAAACACTTCAATTTGTTTCTTTGTAC
Source organism: Boloria euphrosyne (assembly GCA_951802675.2). Taxonomy (NCBI): domain Eukaryota; kingdom Metazoa; phylum Arthropoda; class Insecta; order Lepidoptera; family Nymphalidae; genus Boloria; species Boloria euphrosyne. Next base: position 5,573,977 of record OX637876.1, read on the forward strand.
GACGTACTCCCTTGAACTACCTACTTTGTAAAAATCTTGAAATTTATGATTTATATTAGTGACAGTTTACTCTTCTAACTTTCCTAAAAATCAAATTTAATTACCGTTCAAAAAACTAATTAATATTTATGGTCCTTTTTACATTTAGGGCCTATACAAGTCAATCAAATTAAAGTGTATTTTTAATTTTCAAATAACAAATTTTTATTCATGCATGCAGCATGTCATGACGTCTGTTTCTTTCGGTTTGTCTCCAAAACGACTGGAGAGATTTTTACGGGGCTAACTTAGCCTACATTTGTTTTAGAAAAATACAGTATCTATCTAGGTAACGTACCTTATGACGTATATATATATGACGTATAAAGATTTACCGTATATACCGTAAGTATATACGGTATAGTATAATATACCGTAAGTAGTACGGTATATTAATCGCTAGTAGATAAATAAAATAAATGTTCATAATTCATCCAATTGTTATGCACTTTTATTCTGTTTTTAAATAATTTTATATTGTACGGAGGCTGCGATGATATCTGCCACGTAGTGTATACCTTTGCAGTGTCATCGTAGCCATTCTTTTATTATATAAAAATATATATAAAAAAAAGCATTTCGTTATCATAAACCTTTGAGTAGTTACAGCCACGATAATGAATGGCCCGAAAAATCTTTGTATATAGATTTATCTTCTTTGCGATCCTAAGACATCTCTAGGGACTTAGTTGCTAGTCTCCAATATAAAACAAATGGATCATTAACAATTTCATAATAATCGTATCACATGTCAGCTAGTAAAACAGTAAATAGATTCACGAATTTCAGCCATATCTAGCCCGTTTATTATCTCACTTGAAGCAATTCAGAATAACTCCCTTTAGTTTCTAGATATTATACAAGAGCTACGTGACTTGGTGTTGAGAAGATTTCGCTCTTAACACCTGCGGTTTCATATGTCTGCAGCAATTTAATAATGCACTATAATTGTACTTATAATATACAAAATTCAATATATTATTATACTTATTATACATTCATAAGTGCATATTTTTATAAATATTGTTGAAATCATAAAACGTCGTTTAATTAAGAATTTATTGCATTATATACGAAATATTGTGAATATACTTTACTCTTATATATCACATTTAGTGCATAAGAATCTGTCTAATATTACTCAGTAAGATAAAAGCTCGGTATTACAACTAGAAAAAAACATGAAAGAAACCTTATTTAAAAATATGAAACACAAAATTCAGACAAAAAGTAATAAAAGATGAACTTATAAATAACATAATTTTAATTAAAAATATATATTATACCATCTGCAAAAGTAATTTGTTTTAATAAATGAAATGCTCATCGCCATTGTATCAACAAATTAGCATTTGGAGTAGACTACAACTAAATATTTCAACAAAACAATGGCGCAGCCCGCGGCTATAAGCTCAGCGAACTCAATGAATTCACAACACAACTATGGATGTGTATTGTATATACCAAATTAAGAATCGCAATAGGAATTTAAAATTAATTATATATATAAAATGTATTTGGATCTATTCTGAGAAATACGTAGAGCACTAAACGTGTACACAATTACTAAATATCGACAACAGCTGGACAATTATTATTATTTGAGTCAGATATTATTATAGGTCAGTAGGTACATTATATAAGATGGTAACAAAATTCTTACTATCAATCTCTAAATCTTATAATTATTATTATCAATATAGATGCCATTTTATAATTTATTTCTATCTGTCTGTCATTACGAGAAAACCACTGCACGGATTTTGATAAATTTTGATATAATGATCGCATGTTATCGAGTTTAAACATATAGGATATTTTTTTTTTAGAAAATGATCACTTTTTCTCTCTATATAAACCGTTAAAACGCACCTAGGGAACGAAACCGAGCGAAGCAAAGGTTCGGCACTAGTCATAAGTAAACATGAATAATATAATGAACAAACAAAGTTTATTGCATCACTGTAAATGTAAATAGTTTCAGCTAAGGCATTATTCAACGACGCGTTACTGTTATCGCAAAAGGCCTAAAGCTTTAATTCATTATTCTTTGTCTGAAGAAGCAAACAAGCTAAATCCTAAAGTCCGAAAATACTTTGTTTATTTTACGTTTTTTTATTTGTAAAAAATATATTACACTTATAAATAAAATACATATAATTTATATGTTGACAAATAGTTAGGTAAATCTTAAACTATAAAGTTATTGGAATTAAAGCTACAATTTTTTTATGCAGTTGATAATGAAAAAAAAATTCTTTTTTTCTTTCTTTCTAGAATTCTCTGTTTTCCAATAATTGATATTGTTATGATACTGCTTGGTAAGTGATGATCTAGGTAATTTTAAACAACTGGTATCAATATTTACCACTCATGTAAAACAATATATAATGTAGATTTTATTTCAAAATATACAATATTTCGTACGTACGTATTAAATAAATATTTTTAATGTTACGAACTTGTTTTGGTAGAAGATTCGAAGATAAACCAAAAAACATGTGTTTTGTTCATAATAATTGAAATATTAAGGCAACTAAATGTTATGAAAGTTATGTTTTTGCTTACGTATATGTTGTTCCATCAAGTTCGTATGTCAAAAGTATGGCTAAGCTTAACTTACGGTTAACGTGATGAAGTTACTCAAACAATCTCTAACATCTTACGAACTTAACCAATTTCGTCTCATCCAGTAGGATCTTTAGATTTATTGGCTGCCAACTAGTTGACGTGTTTAGTGTTTCTTAGAACCAGATGGTGACATGATTTATAGGTTTTAGCACTATTGATTAGACACTTAAGGCAAATTATCGTATCAATGATACATTTATATAATATAATGTCCTAAGTTTATTATTATAAATAAATTCTCGTATTTTATATTGAAATGACACATTATAATATAAAGTATATTATTATTTTACAGTACAATATATTTTAACATTTTTAGAAGAACAGAGACCTTTTTTAAACTATGACGTAATATACTGACTTAAAATTTAATTTGTTTCATATATTATGGTTTCATTGTTCCTTAAAATAAATTACTTGTGGAGAAACAGCACCATTTAAAATGGTGAATGTCTAAGTTGTGCTATACATTAGCTGATGGCTCTTAGCCAACTTCGTCCGCAGGTGTTACAGCTTTAACGTACGGCGAGAATGTCCTGGTGTTGGCACCGGCTTTGTTAAAACCTTGCAAATTGAATAGTTGTAATATAATGATGGTATAAATCTTGTTACGTATTAAGTTCTAGGCAACTATAGCAGACCAGTATTGCAAGTATCTGACCAGCACTATATTTCTCACCACACATCACAATAATTTCCGGACAGTTTGAAAGTATGTATTGATCTCACAAAGGTTTATCATCCTCTAGTGACTACATTCAGCTCATTTTAATTGTCCTTCTGCTTGGCATAGATGTCATATCAATAGGTCACGGCCATAGTCTATTATGCAGGCCAAGTGCGGGTTTGTAGATTTCAAATATCTTTTGAAAACTTGCTAGTTTTTCTTTAATATGCAGGATTCCTCACGATAGTTCTATTCACCGTAAGAGTAGTGGTGATAATGTTGGAAATGACATGCGTATGGAATATCAGAAGTGCGAGACCCAGCATTTGTCTTTCTCGTATTTCTTCTCAATCTTTATTCTACTCCGAAATTATCTAATCTGCACTACTGGCCTTTTTATGTTCATAAATTAAAAATATTTTAGTACTTGAATATTTGAAATCTTATTAATTTCCAATCCTTTTTTGAAAATGCTTTGTTCCTATCTTACACGCGACAATATATGATAATCAACTGTTCTTGCCTGTTGATAGTGAAAATGTTTTAATGTTTTGTTACACATAACAATTTACAATTAACTGTTTTTAATTGACATGTATTGTAAAATGTCTTACGACAAGACTTACGATGAATAAAGCCTGATTCAGTCTTGTCTTTTTAATTATCATTCTTGCAGTAATAACGTTACATGCTCTGCGCTAAGTGATAGTATATTTATAGCTATAGTCTATACTTTATTAAAAAGCTGAAGAGTTTGTTTGTTTGTTTGAACGCGCTAATCTCAAGAACTAGTGGTCCGAATTGAAAAATTCTTTTTGTATTAGACAGCCCGTTTATCGAGGAAGACTATAGGCTATATTACATGACGCTACGACCTTTAGGAGCTGAGGATCAATAAAAAATGTTGCAAAAACGGAGGATCAATGAAAAATATTGCAAAAAATCCTTTAATGATGGTATGGTCAAATTTGTTTCATGATAATACCTTATTTACGAAGGTGTTTAATAAACATGATATTGATCCTTATACAAATAAATAAGTTATGCATCACAAGTATTTAATTTTGAACAAAATTGCTCTTGGCATCATTTCATTTCAATAAATATCTTACAAGATATCACAGTTTTAACATAACTTCGCAACAAAATCACCGCGTGCAAGACGGGCGGACTCGCGGGACGAAAGAATTTGGTTTCTAGCCTTTAGAACACGAGCGTAGCCGTGGAAAAGGCTAGTATGTCAACATATTTAAAGAGACAACAATTTACTGTGTACTCAGACACCTGGATCATATTAACCATAACTTCATAAGTTATACCATAAAGTTACTCATAAAGCAAAGCACGCTATTAATACTGTATATACTACAAGGAAGTTGTTGTAACTTGCCACTGAAATATATTTAGTGCACACAAACTTTGATGGAGACACGTATTTCAAAGATTATTAGGTAAGTAATAATGGGCACCATGTTCAACATCTTAATTTACATATTCGGTAATCTTAATGTGATGAAGAGAACATTTTAACTATACATATAAATTAATTGCTGTATCTATCACTTTCTCCAGCGTAATCGATATAACTTCTCTTTGATTCTGTTACGGGTGCGTTAGAGGTGGCTTAAGTTTTAAAATATATAGGGAAAAAACCAGCTGTAAAATCGAAAATTTCATAACTGTTTACTTGGTATGGAAATCACAAACCGTTAATGTGTTCTTAGGGACCAATCCGAGCAATGGTGTATGGATAATACAAAGTATTTACCCAAATGTGTAATTTTTCCATGAAATTTGGGATGTTGCCATTAAATGCTGATATCACTGTCTTACAAAATCCTTACAAAATGTAAAGCCAACTACTAATTCTGGAAACGCCAAACACTGTTATGTGATTTTACTTTTCTGAAACCAATGTTTACGTTAAATTGTACGTACACCACACTTTTTTGCTAATAATCATTAATACCGACATTAAAGCAATTTGGCCTAATTTATTCAACACCAAGTAAATTGTGTCGTGTAGTCAAGATTTATGATGAAGTCATTACGTTTTATGGGCCATAATTGATAGAGATAGCATCTTAGGAGCAATGAAATTGCAAAGTGGGGTCTTGAGCCCACTGAACTCAAAGCGCATTAGTATCAAGGAAAAATAGCTCTAATTACCATAAACGAGTGGCGTTGTAGTTATTAATTACAAAAATTTTATAGTGAGTCTACACGCAAGAGTTATAGTCTTTGCTTGTATTATTTTGCCTCCAAAATGTGTTAGTAGGACAATAAAATTAAAGTGCTAGAAAATTTAATACTTGATTTAAGCGTTACTGTTTGTGGTTGGAAGTGTGGTGATAATGTGAGAAATTAAAACTTTAAAACCAATCTCCGGATCTATATTATGCGTCTATAGATAATAATATAATATAATATATACTGATTAAGTGACAATTTCATAAATGAATAGGTATAATTTGGTGCCTAAACAAACTCAAATATATTTTACTAGCGTCTTACCCTCGCTTCACTAGCTGATGTGTTACCTCAGGTTCAATTTAGTTTATCTTCACCTCGACTACATAGTATAAAAGAAAGTCGCTTACCGCTGTCTGTCCCTATGACTTGTATGCTTAGATCTTTAAAATCACGCAACGGATTTTGATGCACACATAATGTAGTAGAGATACACTGATCATTTTAGAGGTACGAATGGAGGTGACGACTGGCGAATGGGTTTTCTTTCTGGGTGGCTTCGTTCGCTCTAAATCTAGGGCTCTTCCCTAGATTTAGTCCGAGCGAAGCGAGGGCGAGTCGCTAGTTAGTTATAAATTTCATTAAATCAAAGACATACATACAAATTTTCTCATTATTTTCCAACCTATTACAGAATCGATTGTATGTAACCGAGTGATACATTATAATAAATTATAATAATAAAAAAAATGTATTAAAAATATGATATTTATTTCAGAAGATTTAAATTAAATACATTATAAACGGTAATTCACATTAAGAATCACTCTTAACAAAAAACTAAAATTAAAATGCCCTCTTAAATTACTCACTATATTTAAAAGTACAGACAAATAAATATGCTTCATTTCAAAGTAACATACCATATATTATGAATTTTACCTGTGAACTATTCAACTGAGTAGGTTCATTTCTCAGATATAAGATATTTTCGTGCATTATAGAGTCTTCTATATATTGCTTTGGAGATCCATCCATCATTATACCAAGTTTTATCAAAATCCATCCTATGGTTTACTCAGAAAGACAGACAAACATTTTAAAATCTATAAATTTGGCCTCAGTGTAATAATTAATATTTTAGATATTTCAAAAAATATTGAATGTACAGAATTGACTCATTTACAATTATTATTATTCATTGATTTCATATTAAATAAAATTTCATTTTACATATTCAAGCAAACTATAGTTACACTTAGCACTACTTATAAATGTCAGATTTTTTTAACTAGTCCACTTGATTAGGTAACCCAGTTTTCCATGAATTTCATGAAATATTAGCATATTTTTTACATAATTTGAGATATAATCTTAATAGAAACCAGTTTCTTCATATTATCAAAAATGTGTTTCTCAAAAAGTTGCTCATTTTTAGATTCGACTCAAAGTCAATAGGAGGCAAAGGCGGAAGAGTGGTAATTCTCTGCAGTTCAAATCAAGTCTCTAGAGAATCTGGAAAAGAGAAAACCAACAAAGATAAGCATTTAAATGTCGAGAGTCATAAAAAGAAACCTTTTGAATTCTAAGGTTCGTGCTCATAATGATTAATGTTTTAAGAAAAATTTGCTTCGTGATTCTGTAAGGAAAAAATTTCATGGACTGTGTTTTTAATATCTTTGTGTTGTGATTAATATCAAATAATGAATCAAAGACGAATTTTGAACAATATTTCGAGCCTTCACTATATACAAGGCACTAAGTAAAGTGAAGCTGGTTCTAATTGCGGGTTTCACACCTCTGATGTGATATCATGTCACAGACAATTTAACCTAATTGTCTGGTTATCATGTAAAACATGTCCGAAACATTTTGCATCATGAATACCAGTTGTGGTTAAGAAAATCAATATTAGAAAACCTTTAGGTCTAAGAGAAATTAGCAAGTTTCACCGCACCACAACAACTATAATCTGTTGCCCCTAGTATTTTTTGCCATGAAGGCCAATGCCTATTAGTGTACACGCATAAACCAGGCTGAGTAAATGCAGCTGGTAAGCGAATTAAATACATATTCACATTAATTCAATATAATATTATATACGACAAAGCTTATAATATTTTTTCAAATATTCGTTGAATTTCTATCATGAACATCATATTACATCGAAACTTTAAATCTGTAGTACGTATGATTATAATACTTTTAATAATTTCAAGCCCAAATATACCAAATAAAAGAAGGCATTGTCATTTTATTTTACTAAATCCACGATCATCTTAACATAACAAACTTCTTAAAACACGAACATATCTCCGGCAATGGTAAAAAAATACAAAAACAATTTTGCTTTCTCTTGTATTTCCATAGATGTTTTTCATCCCAGTTTCTGAACATGTTCGCAATAGACGCAAAATAGCGTAACAAATAGCAATCACAATGAATGCAAGCGCACAAAACGTTGCAATGCTCCATTCGTACGCTTTCCTGCTCCGAGAGAATAGAAATAGACGCAGAAAAAAGATTACGTGCTTGTATATACATGCTACGGTAATCAAAGAAAATATATTTAACGAAAATTTTATTAAATCAAAAATAATATTTTGAAATACCTCCAAGAATGTCTTTTTATCAAATGTTTTAAAATGTTAGCTTATCCATAAATTATACATTAAGAAGCCGAGAAGCTAAAATGTCTTGGGAGAACCACGATCAGAATGTGTACCATTAGACTGACTCTTGCATAAATTATCGCGTTCTATATGCGTATTCGAAATACAAGTTGAAAAAAAATATAAGTGCGGTAACGAAATAGGATTTGAAGGGTTTTACTTAAAATAAGCGCATGCAAGGAGTGGAATAAAAATATTTAATAACGTTGCCCTGAAACTGGATTAACCTTTAATTAGACGCACGGGTCGCGGCCTAACGGACTTTGCTTTGCAACTACGCAAAAAGACACTTTAACAACTACGGTCTCGGAAAATGCCATACTATACTAGCTTTTGACTGCAACTTCACATAATTTGCTAACGTCTAAATATAATAACAATAAATAAATAAATAAATAAATATAATATAATATAATATAATAACACCTGCTTTATAATTAATATGGTATACCTACATATTTTAAACTCTTTACGTCACAATCCTCCCGATCTTTTTCTAAAAATAATAAATTTCTTTAAGCCCACTTTTTGGAGAGTTATAAAAATTGTCTTTATTAGTCCCAATTATTTATGAAAGCGACCCAATATTATAGCTCTTACAACGCTACTTTTATTCTAATAGTTAAAATCTAGGCCTAGTTAAATGTTGAACAAAGTTTTCTGTAGAGTTGGATTTCACCTGAATAGCTCTACAACTAGAAGGAATTGTAACGCAACATAAAAAGCAACAATTTTTAAAATGACTATTTAGTATAAAAATATTCATAAATTATTTACGTTTTAAATTACCCAGGTGCGTACAATATACATCTGCTGCTTTTGTAAAACAGACATAAAGAGAAAAATTTTCTCATCTCATTTCAAAACAAGGAGGATCGGCACATCCCTGGCCAAGTGCGAGTTGGCACACTTCACATGTCCTTTGACCACATGATAGGATATCTCATAATTGATGAAGATTTCGTCACGATGTTTTCTTTTACAAAAACAAGTGGTAATCATGTTGGAAATTACTCGCAAAAATCAGAGTTCAGAGAATTGAAATTTATATTAGCTAACATGATTTAATTTACTTCATTTGTAATGTAAAAAAATTTGAAAGTCGACTTACTTCATCTTCATCAATTGTCGTATCGATTAGAAACTTCGTACGAGTATATTTGAGGAATCCGATTGGCAATACTGATCCGTATCTATTAATAGTGGCTGCTAGTAAAACCTTTAAATTTTGTTTTCGTAGGCTCCTTAGATATATCTGAAATTCAAAGTCAAAATCTTTATTTTAGATAATAAAATAATATTCATAATATAATATGTATACATAAAAATATTTTAATATAAAAAATGCATTATACATAGATAATATTGCACAGTGTGGTTATCATATTAATATAAGCTTATTCTAGAGTTGAGTTAGTTTTCAACTCCAAACCCATGCACTCTGGCATAGTAAATTGTTAGTAAGGCCGAGGCTGAACAAAGAGCGAACTCAGTGGGCTCAGCCTTAACGTGCAATACTATAACTTATAGATATCGGCAGACTTACGGCTATTGCGTTTTAGTCGTATTCTTTTTTGAACATTTAATACTTTTACCCCATTGGAGACAACAATAGCTAAAGAGATAGTTCGTGTCATTAAAAAATGTTTAAATATTTAATGTCGACTTAAAATTGTAGTTAATGAGCGCTGCTGGGCTTGTATAAACATTTTTCTTATTTTCATATCTTTCAGTGATTTTATTCCAAAAAAAATTTTTTATTTCACTTTTTAAGCAATACCCAACAAAAGTAATTTAAAATTGTAAAAACGATACTGTTATTCAGAATATTAATCTTCAAAAAAAGGTTTAATCTTCAAGACCTAAAAATTAGTGAATAATATTTACACGGATTTAAAAAATTGGGTCGAGTCCTAAAACTTCGAGTCCTGATTTAGAAAAAAAGCATCATTAGTTTTTAAATAGAGATCTTCTTGAAATTGTTAACCACATGGTTTGCTTCTACGAGTATCTTGAAATTGGTAACTACATGGAATTCATTTTATACCAAGATAATAATTTACCATCAGTCTTTCTCTTTGCCTAATCTCTCAGGTCAAGTATGTTTTAGTTATAGTAAGTGTACTTACGTGCTTTATACTTAATAATAATTGTATTATTATTGAAATCGATAGAATCCATTGAATCAATTGATATTTTTCGCTGTAATAGTCTCATCTCTTTAGAAATTTCGCTTTCTCTGTTTCTTTAAATAGCCAGAAGCTAGTGGAAACTAAGCATTTATCCTAATAATATAATAGTAGCACGAAAGGCAATTCTGTACCAACAAATTCAAGAATATTTGTAGTGTCTCGCAGTAGAATAATCGCTTAATGTCTTAGGCAATTCTTATAAGTCTTAAAAATCTACATCCATGAGCTTACAATTAATATTAAATTTCGAATAATTTCCTTGTTTTAATTAGTATCTTCCAGGTAAAAATGTCTCGTTTAAGGCTTTTGGGACGTTATTTTTGTTTAACTTCCATTTATCAATAATACTAGCACTAAACGGAAGTGGATGATTTAGAGGAGCCGTTACTGATTCAACATCAATTTGATGGTCCTTTAAAAATTTATTAAAATCCTCCGTTTTCATAGGCAAAGGAGTCATAAAATATTGTTTAGGTTGTTCGTTCGGATTCTCTGTAAACGTTATCTAAAAGACAAAATTACATAAATATTATTAAATACGATTATATTATGAAGGAGATATATTAATCATACATCAATAGTTAAGCTACTTACATTACTGTTATAATATTTGTTCATAACTGTGAACAAGGTATAAAAATATTAGATATTAGATTAGAAAATAAATTTGTAAATGATTACTATTATTATAAAAATACGCATATTTTCAAATAATAACTAGTAAAATATGTTGTAATAATTACCACTATTATCATTTGAATTTTTATAATTATTTTTATGTAGAGTATTCCCATGTTCTTGTAATGAATTATCCATGTTCTGAGCAAATTTTGTAGATTTCAATAAATGCGTATTGTAACGCCGACCTTCAGCACTCGTATCTTTCACATTTGATTTATTTACTACTTTATTACCAACTGAATTTGTGGATGACTTTATACTTCCAATAAAGTTGTAAGCATTACGTAAATTGTTATTACGTGAATTTTTATATTTATTTTCAAACGGCATATCTTCTTTATGCATAGAATCTGTGGTTATTAAATTACTGTAGTACATTTCAGTCACTTTATCGGCTAAATCACTGTCTTTCACTGGATTTGATCCCACTTTTATATTAAAAAAAGGATCACTTTTTTTCAGCATTATGATATTATAATTATCCAAATAAATATTTGAATTCATGTTATTTGGCTTTTGAATTTTAGGCAACATTAATTTCGTTCGATAGTTACTGTTGATATGGTCACTTTCAATATTTTTATACATCGTTGAATGTGTTACGGAGTGTATAACATTTTCTTGGCTTAAATCTGTTTTTAAATGCTCATTCATTACATCGTCAAAATTAATTTGAATATTTTGATCGTTATCACCTTCATGATTTATAGGAGTAGTTAGCTTAAATGGATGTAGCTGATTTTGTTTTACTAAAATCAAAATAATAACATATTTAAATTTAAAATAACTATTTTCATAAGAAAATAATATTACTGACATCAACAGCTTTACGAAAAAGCAAAAATGCACAAATGGACTAACAGTTTTTTAAAACGAATATTTGGATATCTACTTCACATTAACAAATGTGGTAAAATATTATATAAGGTTCTTCTTAATATTCTTATAATAAAAACCTACCAGTTGAAATCAAGAAGCTTCTTTGGGCACAATCTACTATTGGATTTTGTTGGTCATCTGGTTTATTTTGAAAATGAAATTCTTGGGAACGGTCTTTAGGATATTTTAGAGAATACTCATTTAATTTATTGCTTTTTAAGTCTAATACAGGAAAAGGAAATTCAAAATTTGCCGAAATATTTGGAACTTGTTTTATCATTTCATTGGCGTCGTGGAACTTTTTTATGTTAAAATGATCATATTGTTGAGGGGATGACATTATTTCATAATTCAAAATTTTTTCCTGTCGTGCGCGATATTTAGGTTGATATTTAAAACTATCCTTTATTCCTTTAAAAATATCGAATCGTTGTGTTCGAAAACGGTCTTCACGCTTATGTTTTTGATTTAGTTTATGGTGAAATACTTGAAAAGAACCTAAACATTTTTTATCTTTCTCTTTTTGAATTGTTACTATTGCCGTTGATCTCCTATTTGGTGTTATATCTTTATTAAAAGGTGATATAATTTTATTATTAGAGAGCATTAATGAATGTCGGTGTTTCCTGAACTTATTCAAATTCTCTATTTCCTTCATATATCGTTTATGCAAAAATGTACTATTTCTATTATCATTATGTAAAATGCTATTTTTACATGTTACAGTCTGTGTTGAGTGAAACTGCTTAGGAGGATCAGCATCTACATATATGAAAAAATGTCTTTTGAACCACGAATCCTCACTCTTAGTTGATACATCTTGATCTTCCAGTGTCTCAGATTCAACAAAATGTCTTTTGTATCGCTGTGTTGGTAACTGAGGTATTTTGTTTAAAATAAACTTTCCTATATCATCTACATTATGATGTTTATGTGCTTGATACCGAATAAGATTTGAAAATTTGTTATCATCTTGTTTTTTTTGATAATTTAAATAATATTTATAGCCGTTTACATAATCATTATATGATAACTTATTACTTAGTGCTTCGTAGCTCGTATCTTCGGTCGTTGCATCAGACCATAAGTGATCATAAGTGACCAGTTCATGGCCATTTGTTGTTACTGTTTCATGAAAACGTATTTTATTTTCTATATCTAAATTTGTATTTGGATACTCTTGTACATCAAAATATATCTCTTGATTATCTATACTATTATTTTGATTCGGCTTAGATGATCTTTCCACTTTCTTAACAGGATTTCTTATAGTTGTGAACATATTTATGACGCTATTCTCTTGACCATTCGATAATATTTTTTCAATTATCGTGAGTATTGAAAATTCATCACCTAATGTAGAGATTGTATGATTGGAAGCGGTAGAACAAGTATTTTTATTTTTTTTCAGATTTTTAAGCTTTGTGGTGTTGCAAGTATTGCGTGAATTTGCTACAGTAGCATTAAAAGGATGCTTTTCGGTAACCTTGGCAGGTTGTATATGCTTGAGGTCTTTATTAGGCATTTTAGTTGAATCACAATATTTATTGGTTATTTCTTCAAATTTTAGTTTTGCTGCATCTTTGATATTCTTAATTTCTTTGTTATAGTCATGAGATAGTTTATTTTTAACACTCTTAAAAACATTTTTTATTTGCTTTTGTAATTTATTTTCTATATTTTGAGCCAATGTCGAACATTCTTCTTTTATCGATCTCTGAAAGAGATGATTTAATAATTTATTTTTAGTTTTCTTATTACCGCTGGACGAAGTGTACTTGTTTTCATTGATATATGCTTTTGAATCTAATATTGACGAATACGTTGTCTGAATAATGGTATTAGTAATAAGATTAGCTAGAGAAGGTTCATGTCCTGCAATCATTTGTATTTCTCTATGCTTGATTTCATTTAAAACTGCTTCAATTTCAGCTGTGCCAAGAAATTCGGTATCTTTATTAGATGACTTTGGTGACGACAAGCCAAAAAAGGTATTAGGATTTTTTAAAATGCTAATATCTAGCAGTGAAGGTGTAGTACTTATATCTTCAATATTAATTTCTTTTATTAAACCATATGTTTTTGTAGATTGAAAAATTCCTTTGGTATTATTTTTAACTTCTTTATCTGCATGATTATCACCATATTTTTTATAATATTTATGTAATTCATATTTGTCAAAACCGTTTGATTTCTTACAAGCTATCTGTCTTCTAAGTATAAAGTTATTTTTATTTTCGCGAATAGGTCTATTTTTGATACCATATCTGTCTGTGTGTTTTTCTTCACTATACAAACTATTGTAATCTTGATTTCTTTGTATGAGGTCTTTATTATAAAGCATAGGTACATTTTTTCCAGCTAAGTTTTTTGTCATACTTTTAAATATAGGGCGAGCATTGAGATATTCTATAAAAACAAAAATCCTGAAATAAAGTAATGAAATTTGAGCTTAATACAACGTGTATTATTTCCACGTTCCAAAATTCCACTTTATAAGAAACGTTTATAGTCTATACCAAAATCTTTGAACAAAATTTATTTAAAACTTGAGACTCACCGCGGGTTGCGCTTGTTAAAGTAAATAAAATTTCTAAATATAACCTCCTCCTTTATTGAAGTCGGTTAAAAAGTAGCCTAAATAATTACGCCTTATAATATTAGCTGCGAGTGAAGATCCCGTCAAAATCGGTCCAGCCGTTTCAGAGATTACCCGTAACAAACAGTCAGACAGACAAAAATGTTTAAAATTGATTTTTTGATTTTAGTACGGTGTATACTTTCATATGCATTTAGTGAGAAGTTGTTAATTTGAAAATAAAAACAGACACTTCACTTTTATTTATACGTATAGATGTATAGATAGATATTGTCCAATTCACAAAATTATAAAATAACCTATATTTTTACTTTAAATAATTAATAATTATGCATTTGAGACGTACCATAAAAATTCTAAAAATAGCATCACTTCATTATATTGAAAAAAAACATTCAATAAGCCATAATGTATTTTATAAATTTTAACGATATTTGTGACAGTGACAGTTTTTTCCGTCATCACACTATTTTTATTACACATATGTAATTCCATAAGCTATGGAGACTAAAAAGTTCTAGTTATGACATACTCAAACTTTTACTTAAAAATATGTAAAAGTTTTTAGTTCACAACTTCTATTTCTCTAGCTTTGTAGATTTATTAAATAATCAAAATATTTAGATCTGAAATTATTAAAAACCTCTCGACGAAAACTTTTGAGTGATAACAAGTAAATCTAAAAATATATATTTTTAATAGTATGTATGTGAATAATATTATATGCTTATTATTATATATTTGGCTATAAAATTTGATCACTAAGAAATAGTTCTAATTACTAATTATGCAGATATAAAATTCTTACTAAGAACTTGTCAGAATCAAATTATTTGTTGTAATCTTGGTGCTGTTTTGGTGCTGTTTAAAAATGTTGAATGAACGATCTCTTCTTATGAGTGACATCAACAAATGTTAATACTTTAGTAGGGTATTATGTTTAACCCAAAACATAACATAAAATAGTAGCATAGATAATTTCTGTTACATAACTACTGAGGTTACGCCTAAAATAACACTTTCGTATACTGTGTACTGAGTGGATGCCTCAGGGACACTTGGAGGGTCTACAAATCAAACTTTTGCTTTAAAAGCGTGTCAAATTAATAAAAATAAAAACTAAGGTGACGCAGATAATGAGCATTAATCATTTAAATATACACCGCAGTACTAAATGTTTTTTTAATCACGCCTTTTGAACGACACCCCCATTAGAAGTTAACTGTATTCAGCTCTATTTTACGTCCCACTGCTGGGCATTGGGCAAGAACCTTCAATACGAGGGGGATTAGGCAATAGTCCACGCTGGTTAAATGCGGGTTGGCGGATTTCACACGTCTTTATTAAAACTTGCTAAATTCTCTCAGACATGCCGGTTCGTTGCGATATTTATAATATTAAGTGTTAATCATGTTAGAAATGTTTCGGTCATGATGAAAATATCAGAGGTGCAAGACTTGGGATTAGAACCCGTGTAGCTCGGTTTCTTAAGGAAACGCATTACCACTGGGCTCCTACTGGCTTTAAACAGAATTAACTATAACGATTTAATTTTTGACTCGTATGAAGTACTACTATGTATTGTAAGCTACACTATCACTACCCCTTCGTTACTTTTGATGTTTTTCTTACGTTAAAGGTTGCCTGTAAGAGATCACTAACAGTGATAAGGCCGCCTTTGCATAGCAATGATATCTCATATTTTTGTCTAGTAATGTAATCTGTTTTTTATTTTACTTTGTTTGCAATAAAGTGTTTTCATTCATTCATTCATTCAAGTACCTACCTATTTCAGACAAAAATAAAAAGTAAAATTATAGGTAAATAAAAAATATATAGACGATGAAATAAATATTAAAGGATTTTTTAATGTCTTTCATATTACATACAGATGTAAAAATTTTCAGTTTTTCAGTGCTCGGAAAAATTAAACACGATTTCACCATCCAACTCGGCCACTTAAGCACTTAAAACGTCGCTGAGATGAATGGTTCAACTTTAGCGTTCAAAAGTTAAGAGGCAAAGAATAAGTCTACAATTTTATCTGAAAAGCTGGAGGGTGTCTATTACAATTACATTTACTGAGCGATCAGTTTCTTTTACCAGTAATTACTGTTGTTGATATTATATACCCATTATTTAACATCTTTTTATGACGTTTTAAGATACTTTAATTAATATTTTCAGCTATTTGTATGTTAGGTACATAATTTGAATCAAAATAAAATATGTTAGTTCTGTTGAGGATATTGATAAACTTTTACTTACTTTCTACTTTGGTTGTTTTTATAATACAGTATCTTTTTAATAAATCTCATATTATATTTTATAAAGAAAATTGAACTCATTATATAGAATAATTCTATATTGAGAACGAAAACCACTTATTATTACATTTACAAGTTAAAGGTGGGCCTTTTAAACTTGAAAGGAAAAATGGATTATATAAAAGCACAGCGCTCTCAAAGCTACGTTTTGAAGGCTTTTAACGTTATTGTACACACTTAAGTAAAAATATCATTAAGAAAATTTTAATGTGTTTATTTAAACAAGGAATTGAGGTAAAAGAAATATTTATATTTATTATTATTTAAACATATTTTTATCTAATATAGCTAACAAATGCTAACTAAAAATGCAATCTACACAATACATAGTTATGTGATGCTGTTATAATTTTATATTACGAGTAAAGTTTGTTAGTACATATACGTATGCTCGCTACATGTTTATTCTAAAACAGCTGGATATGGATGAAATTAAGTAAATAGATAGACCACGTAGCCTTAGATATGTTACCCACAAAGCTAGGCACCTAGGTTAGAACCTCATCCCAGCGAAGCGAATATGATTAGATTCGTGTTAACTAAGCGTGTTACATAGTTTTATAACAAACAGGTACGAGTAGCGACTTGACCCGAAATAAACCATAAAATTTCTAGTTCTACAAAGGTCGTTTACCGCGCTTATTATTTTTTAAAGCTACTTTGAAGTTAAATTCAGGACCTAATAATTACATTGTTAGAAAATTAGGTAATTATATCATAATACTTCGTATTTTATACTTATTTTTTATTTTTACATGTACATACCTTTTGCTTAAATACATTCCCATTTTTAAAATAACGTGTTTTTTGATAACTAAATATGCGTATCTAAATCATGAAACCGATTGTGATGAAACTCTGCTAACTTTTCCATACGCCTAGCTTCTAACGCAGAAAAAGTTTTTTTTTCTTTTTTGGACGTTTAGCTTTGCGTTTATGAACTATTCATGCTCATAAAACATTCAAGTATTATAAATGTGAGTGGGTGAAAAATCTAGAGAATTTTAAGTACAAGACCGTCTACTGTGCTTTTTCTACTTAAATAAAAAAAAATATTTGATGTAAATTTGTGGTATGCAATAAAGAATATTTGATTTGATTCGTAGTTTCAGGGATTGCCCCGTAGGTATATAAGAACTTCCAAATGTTTCCTCTTTGACAATAATAATATTCTATATAACTTCATGTTATATTATATGTGCTCATTGGTCTCGCTAAAACTCAAAAACGACTGGAAAGATTAGAATATTTGTTTTTATTTTGCTGGAGGTGTAGTTAAAGTGAAGAAATATGTAAAACACAGAAGAACAGCTGCAAAATAAAAAGTATATTACAGTTTATTTTCTGCAAAAGTTATATATTATAATATAATTACTCTGTTCCATCTAACCCTGAAAAATTCGTAGAGACTTACACTATTGAGCGAGATTAAGTAACTAGTATAGAAAAAAAAAGAATTAAAAATAATGCTTAATAAAAATAAAAATGTTAAAGAAAAAAATTAAAAAATGATAAATTTTGTACTAAAATCTATGTATAATAAACTTGTTGCCGCCAATTGAATCACAGTTAATGTAAATTACACAAAACAGCAAAGAAACAGTTAAAATAAACATTGGATTTTTAGTACAATATAGTTTTGTGAAATAAAATTCATATCAAGAGGAAATAGCGAAAGGAAATGGCATCAAACATATTTAGTGTCACATCCTTCCGTTTGTATAAAAGCTGAGCCATGTGTGATGTTGACATAATATATTGTTATTGATACCTTTATATTTTTCTTAAGGTTATACAACACCATTATTTGCAATTAATTTTAATAAGCTTTAATAAAAACTTTCGTAAGTATCCTAATGTTGATTTATTTGCAAACAAATTGTACAAATATAAAAAGAATCTTAAAGAAATCATTTAGCTTTCCAATTTTTTTTTTTTGGTATGGTATTTTAGATTGGTATGGTATTAATTTGTGTATGGTATTTTAGATACATAATAAAATAATATATATAATACAAAAAAAGTTTAAAGTTTCAGTACTTAAGTTTGTGTATATGTACTCATCCTTGATCGGTAAGCCTTATTCAATAATTTATAAATAAAAAATAGATATTAAATTATTAATGACTAGCGACTCACCCTCGCTAGGTTTGTCTCTAGAAACGTTTTAATGATAGTAAAGATATCTCAGAAATGATATATTTATCCGTATTTATTCTACTATAATATGCTATGCATAAAAATGTTCCTACTGAATTATTCTGTCTATTAATGAAAACCGTTTTAAATTTCATTGCGTAGTTTAATTGATCTAAACGTTCAGACGGCGGTAAAAGCGATTTTGTTTTATACTCTGTAGAGAAAAACTTTCATGAAGAATTCTCATGAGTGAAAATGCGCCTTGAACAAACTTTTCTTTCAAAGTAGAAACCATAGTACATCACAAAGTTTACTTTTTCGATTTTAATACGAAAATTTTGATGTAGCTGCTATAAAATTATTATTTTATTTTGTAAAATATATATAATTATATTAGAATAGAAATAAATAGAAGAGCAAGAATAATTTCAACATAATAGAAGCAAATCGTATCATTTTATTATATAGGTTTGTAACCCCAAGCAGTGGTAAAGGGTAATAGAACGGAAGCTCAACGAGGAATGTTAGTTGTTACATTTAATTCGTACTTGTACAATACGGCAGGCTTAGGAAAATGGCGTGAAAGCCGCTGCAAGTGTAATTGTTATAAGTCGAAAGAGCTGCTAAATGTCTTTGTAATGTTAACCAACGTGAAATAAAGGCATTTCACGAAAATATAGGGTATTTTATGGGCATAGATAGCACACAAAAGCGAGTAATCTTGACACGCATTGTGACATATACATACATACACAGGCATATAGACAATAGACATGTCATATAGATATTACGAGCTGACCCGGCAAACGTTGTTTTGCCATATAAATATTTTTATATTACTTAGGGGACAACCCTTATTACTTAGGGGTATGAAAAATAGATGTTGGCCGATTCTCAGACCTACTCAATATGCTCACAAAATTTCATGAGAATCGGTCAAGCCGTTTAAGAGTTTAATAAGATAATCAAAGCTACTGCCTCGTTGGTGTAGTTGGCTAGCATGTACGGTCGCACACCAGGAGGACCGGGTCGGGCCAAGTTTAGCTATTTAGTCTTTCTGTTTCATAAGCCTCAGTAACAGCCCGGAGTTGGGAAGTTGGAGGTGTTACACCACCGTTCCTCGGAGAGCACGTAAAGCCGTCGGTCCTGCGCCTTAAGTCTCACTAGTCATGTCGAGCATTCGTCCTACCGGAATGAGAGTGATAAGGAACAGAGAGTGCACTTATATCTGCGCGTACACTCGTGCACTATAATATCTCCCGCGCCGTTGGCTAGTCTCAAAGAGATTGGCCGCGGCCGTAATCGGTCGGGAGCACAGTATTTTATTATAATCTAAACTAGCCTTGACTCATGTAACAGATGAAATATACCTCTACCATTAATAAGGTTTTTTAATGTCTTTCCTTAATTATATTAGTTTATTAAGACATTTTAGACATTGTGAAACAGGCCCTAATCCAAACAAATAAATTAAAATAATCTTTGATACTTTGGCGCTCCACCTAATGTAACGTACATTTTTTTTGTATAGGTACTCTATGAATGTCCACGATGTTATCTGCCAGAAATCATCGTGGACATTCATAGAATACCTATACAAAAAAAAAACCTCCCTTATTAATACAGAATTTATATTAAATCTAACTTTACTCTAGTGATAAAATATAGCCCATTGAAAAAATAGTACATTTCATTTTAACAAGAAATCCATTGATTGAGCTTTGTAGAGCGTATGTCACCCGAATCAGCCCATTACCCAGTGCGGTCATGTTTGGCGGTGCGGGCAAAATGGTATTTTCAAGGAAGTTTTTTTT
This sequence comes from Boloria euphrosyne, assembly GCA_951802675.2. Classification (NCBI taxonomy): domain Eukaryota; kingdom Metazoa; phylum Arthropoda; class Insecta; order Lepidoptera; family Nymphalidae; genus Boloria; species Boloria euphrosyne. The sequence continues at coordinate 5,594,807 of OX637876.1, forward strand.
AGGTTTCTGTTTTCTGAGAAAAGATACCTATACATTTAAACTTAAAAAGTAAAAGCTTTTCTAAATACAGAATTCGGTTCCAAATCGTTAACGAAATACACGAAAGTGTACAAAAATTCCTCATTCAATAAATGTATAGCCAAGTAATATATCGTAATAACCAGTAATGTGAAACAAAATGTATAGCATTCATTTTGCGTAATACATAAGTCCTTCCAAAAACCTAAGACAAATTTACTTTGATGTTTGATTCAGAGAAGTATTATGTTCAAAGACATTCAAGAACTCTACCAGTCTCGGTTTACTTAGGTTATTTGTATCTTGATCCCA